>JAUIMM010000478.1:9967500-10693333 GCA_031769625.1 Taudactylus pleione | reverse complement strand
TCTATTTTAACTTTTAAACTTTTTTTTCTTACAAGCAGAAACATACATGGATCACAGTGATCTGTGTATGTTTCTGCCAAACTCGCAGATCACAGGCAGGTGTATTTATTTCACGAGTTTTTACAGGAGAATTTTCCCATATCATGAGAGTTTAGACTCTCTGCTTGGTAAATTCCAGAATCCTATCTTCACTAGTGAAAAGGTTCTCAAGGTTTGCCGATGGTGAATTTAAGAGAGTTTGCTAACTCTCCGGTATTTTTCCATAGCAAAGGAGATCTCTCTCCCGAGTTTGACATTAGTAAATTTGAGAATGGGAGAAAATTAACAAACTCTCCAGAGTTAGCAAACTCTCCCAAACTTTCATTTTAGTAAATTTACCCCTAGGTATTGCTGACGCTACTACCATATTTGTTTATCTTTACAAAAGTGAAAGTAGGCAGAAAAATACACAGTTACACCTAGAGCTCACATAAGGGGTCACAATCTCATCACTTATTAGGGTAAACCTCACAGGAATATATGAACTTGGTGCACAACAGAGGAGAGGAGCAGAGGAGCAAAGGAATATTCACATTTTGGGGCTCATGTAGGAGTTTGATACACGTGTCCAGCAAATGCTCCTGTCCATACATCCGTACCACAATAGCGCAGAGAAAGAACAGAAACTTGGCTTGGCAGGGGTAAAGGTAAAAGCTAAAGTGACATTAATTTTTGTACATAATACTGTATACTGTAACACTGTAATGAAATGTCATACACAAAAATAATATTGACAGTATTATTAATATATGCTAGTGGCATTCTCCGTATAAAATATAATTAAATGCAATCACAAATACAAAAAAATGTAAGTAATTACAAACATCTGTTGTTTATCCCTTACTAGATCAAATGGGAAACTTCTTTCCTAACACAATCCACATCAACTAAGTAATGCAAATTAAAGGCCGCAACCTCATGTAATATATAGAGATGTACACTGACCCCCGTGTTTTGTTTTTCAATCTGGATTCATCATCGTGTCTTGTCTCGGTTTTAGTTTTGCAAAACCACTCTCAAGTGTTTTGGTTTTGGATCTGTTTTTTTTTTTTTTTAAATGATAAAAAGTTTTTATAAACAGCCAAAATCATGTAATTTTTGCAATCCAAAACCCAAAATTCATATTTAATATCCAAATTCCAAACGGCTGATAGATCAGAACCACAGCTTAGATTTATCTGGATCTCCTCAGGATATTAGAACCGTGACTCGTATATGTCTGGATTCACAAAATTTGGCTGGATTCGGATTTCTAGAGGACTGAACCGCACATCTCTAATAATATAGCAGATACACTAATGAATTAATTACTATCTGTGCAGTGGGAGGAGCCAGATGTTATTAGCCAATCAGAAACAGATAGCTAGTGGTGCCAATTGTCATCATTATCATTGCTTCTTGTTACACCTACCCTACAGCACCCGTAAGAGACAGGTGTATATACAGTACATCAGTTGAAATTATGTGAACATGTCCTTACTATAAATCGCCTACACTTGCTCGACCCTTCCCTCTTCCATCCCACCATGTGTAAGCAGTCCTAAGAGCAAAATCTGCGTTTGGACATATGCTTATGCAATTTTGGTGCACATAGGTAGTTCAAAAATGTTTATTTTACATCCAGTCCCCCAAAAATTTATAAATTAAAAATGTTGTATAGATAAGTAATAGAGCTAAAATGCCACCAGCCAGTAACAAATTCAACTATGTCTATTTGCTCTTTTTTGTACAGGTATGTGACAATGCTAATACCATTAAGACCATACACTTCTCTATAGAGAAAAATCAAGATGGAAAGGAATATAGGAAAATAATATGATACTGATAATCCTTGATAGTCTACACATTCCATATTTCTGCTTTTGAGGTAAAAATATTTTAAAATCAATTTAATTGAAGAGACACACAAGTCTTGAAAATAGTAAATGACCTACTGCATACTGTACAGTATTAACTAGGGGTGAGCGGGTTCGGATTTCTGAAATCCGAACCCCCCCGAGCCCCCCTGATCCGAGGCCGATCCGAGTCAGGCTCGACTTTTCCCGCCTGACTCGGATCTGAAATCGAGGCAAAATGTCATCATCCCGCCTTCCGGGTCTCGCGGGTTTTGGATTCTATATAAGGTACCCGCGTCGGCGCCATTTTCTCAATCGGCTGTGGACAGTGAAGAGGGAGGGTGAGAGTTAGGGCTGGCTGGGCTTTGTAGTGTAGTGTAGTGTTGTGCTGTGTTGTGCTGTGCTGCTGTTGTCCATAAGGGCCGTGTCCACTCCTCCAAAGTCCATAGGGGCTGGCTGGACTGTGTTGTGCAGTCCGTTGTCCATAGGGGCTGTGTCCACTGCAAAGTCCTGTGCAGTGTCCCAGTCCTAAAGGGATGCTGTATTGTTGTCCAGGGGGTGCTCTGTCCATCAGGGGTGCTCCCCCCAAGTGCAAAAAAACAAAATATTTTTTCTGTGTTTGTGAATTGTGTGCGCAGTAGCCGCACGTGCATCAACAAAGTAGCGCCAAGCGTGCGGATGTGTCATAGGTAAAGGGCCGGCTGGCTTGACCGTTAAAGGGTGCTGTAACCCCCAAAGTGCACTCCAAACAAAATAAAAAAATATTTTCTGTGTTTGTGAATTGTGTGCACTGTGGCTGCATGTGCATCAACAAAGGAGCAGCGCCAAGCGTGCGCCTGTATCCCATAAGTAAAGGGCCGGCTGGCTTGTCCGTTAAAGGGTGCTGTAACCCCCAAAGTACACTCCAGTCCAAACCAAAAAAAAAATTATTTTCTGTGATTTTCAGATCCAAAACCAAAACACAAAACACGAAAAGTGGCCGGTGCACACCCCTAGTATTAACTCATTTCTGTACTACTGAATGACTCACCTGATAGCAGAGGAGTGGGATCTGTCTTATATTGAGTATTAGCAAAGACCAATTAATGTAGTTTTCTTAAAAAGCAATGCTGTCAAAATAGCACTTTTCATCAATGATTAAATTGCATTCGTATACATGTACATGGCATTTCTGAGCTTCTAAGATCCTAATGCGAAATTAGTTGAGAGTTTATAGGGATATAGTACTACTAAAACACTTTAATGTACATTTCCTATTCAGGGCTCAATTAGTCATAGTTAGAGGTGAGTGTATTGCTCATTGTTCCATTTGTAGATCTATTCAGGCTACTAGGCCAATAAATTAGTTTTCGATGAATCACTTTCATGAACTGTTGAACGTACTTTAGACAGAACTTAGTATGTTTAAAGTGCTTTCTTTTTATGCTAGGTACTTTTACATTCCTGGAAGCCCTCATTGTGTGCAACATACAGAGAGTCAGAGGTATTTTCAGTCTGTGCATTGTGTTCTGGTGTCACTGAAAGCATTCAATAAAGCAGTTCAGATAGCTGGAGTGTCCCACACTTCCTCTTCAGGAAGCTGCTATCGCAATCTCTGTCAGAGGGGGGATTCAATTCAGCATAATGTGCTGCTGTTCCTCAATTATGGAGAACCTACTGTAGCATCAAAAGTTTTCACAAGGTATCACAAGTTTACCTACTCATCTCTTATGGATGTGATGCAATTTTGAGATGTACCGTAGATGGAAGTGAATGGCTGTTTTCGGAATGGCAAATCCCTTTCATTGCCAAAACTTGTAATCCCATCAGAGTGTGTGAGTGTGCTCTCTATAGTCAGGATACTGATCCCCCTCCCCCCCCCAAAAAAAGAAAATACATGCAGGTTGACAAAGGCTTAAGAAATTCTTGCAGGAAAGTCTCTTCTGAGAATATATATATCTATATATATGCAGTATATATATATATATATATAGATAGATAGAGAGAGAGAGAGAGAGAGAGAGAGAGAGAGCAGAAGGTGCGGCACTCACGGACCAGCATTGGCATACACAGAGGTGATTCAAGCAGAATAACATTTCAGTTTTTTATAACTGTCTTCAGAAAAACAGAAAGTTTCAAAAAAACGGAAACGTTATTCTGTTTCAATCACCTTTGTGTATGCCAATGCTGGTCCGTGAGTGCTGCACCTTCTGCTCAATATCTACTTATGTTGTGGGGGCACCCGGCAAAGGTAACCTGTGCTGTATTTTATATATATATATATATATATATATATATATATGGAAAATGTGTAGGGACAGCGCACAGTAATCGTTTTATCTCCTCAAACTTCAAGTTAGATATTGTGATGGTGTATTGGTGAATATGCTGTTTAAGTCACTGATCCTTAATTAAAAGGCGGCAGCAGTCTTCTTGGGGTCTGTTTGGCTTACAGATGGAGTAGTTCTGAAAAAGAAGTGTAAGAAGACATGCGCCTAATAGTGTAGTATTTAAAAATGGTGATAATTCGTGCTCATAGAAGTGATTGTGCGTACCAAAAAGAAAAACTTTTGAGCTTATCTGTAGATCCAGAAGGTGGGTGGTCTATATAAGGCAGGTTAAGTGGGATGTCATCTGCTTGATCACCTTCTAAGAAGCTAAAATGGGCTCATAGGAGAAAGAATGTATATAGTGTAGTATTTCCTTTCAATTAGTAGTAGTACAATTAAATATAGAGGCTGCGTACCAGAAAATGCTAATTAGATAGCCTGTAGTTTGTCATCCACCACATAACTTTTAGTGCCCTCTTTCTGTCCCTCTATGGAGTGTATATGTTCAATATATGGAGCTAAATATAAATAATCCCTCGTCACTATATTTGAACATAGGGTTATTTTATTCAGTTACAAGGTATGGGGAGACATCACATGAAACAAACAAAAAATAAGCAAACAAAAAATAAAAAATAAAGTTTTTGTGCTTATCTTTAAAAGGGGGTACCCAGTCCTCATGGATATGTATCCAAAAAACACCAGAGAGCCTGGGCCAAATGGCCTCAACGCGTTTCATCCCTTTGGGACTTCTTCAGGATATATATATATATATATATATATATATATATTAGTAATGCAAGGCAGTGTCACTCTCCGGACTTGAAAAAGGAGGTCTCACTCCAGTCACTAGCAGTCAACATTTCGAGTTTTAATAACAACTCGTCATCAGGACATAAAGTAACATACAGTGTGTTCATACCTTTATACCCCTTCCCTCATCGCGTGTGCCGCCAAACTGGCCCGCTTCCGGCTCACCTCCGCCGCCCGGCAACTGCCGATGATGTCAGAGCGAGACGGAGCATCGTCAGGGCAACCAACACAATGTCAACAAAACCATGTGTGTATGCGTATATAGCACACGCATATAATCTAGGTTACAAAAGTTAAAAGATACAAGAGAAACAAATATCAAACACCGCAGGCCCCATAATACCGACATAAGAGTAATCAGACATGAGAATAATCAGTCAAACAGCATAGATAAGTGGTTTATCACTAGTACATAAACAATAAGTAAACATTTATTATATTCACTATCTATGCAATAGAGTGCCTATACAGGCTAAGGAAGATACTCACAGGGAAAGGAGGAGTCACAGAATATAGTAATCACATATGAACACTGGATATCAATAGGACAGACTATATCATTAATCATCTAATAACATAGAAAGCCTCCCATGTTTGCTGATCATAACAAAAGGACCAAAGAGGTTGATATACTCTATCTATATCTGTTTGGCAATGGATCTATAGCTCGTATATCAAAATTACAATATGTATGTTGGAAACACAGATGAGAGTATTCAGGCAAATGAAGTAAGTGATAAATGGTCATTTAAACCTTTTGGCTTTTTCTGAAAGTGAAAGTGAGGCAGTATGGTTTAGTGAGAGGTTATTGGATGCGAGTGGAGAACTCACTCCTGAGGAAATATATCACACACTGTTAAAATTAAAGAAAAAGGAAACAGATTTTTTACTCCATGGTATCACATTATCTGAGTATCACCATGAAAAAAAGATACCAAGGGGTTTCAGGGTAAAGAATGTACCGACTATTGGCAGGTTCAATAATGAATTCTGCCGTCGCTGGGTTGCCGTGCTTAATAAATGTGCCTTTGACCTTATGACATTGGTCATAGAAGAAGCAGCACGTGAATTAACCAATTATAAACAGAAAATTAAGGAGTTTGAACAACTGCATTTAAATACACTGGTCAAAGATGTTTCTAATCAGTGGTGTGGCAAACTTACCCAGCAACTAGCACTATACAAAAAGGATCTAGTTAATTTTAAAAAGGACAAGTTTGAGAAAGTCAACAGAGACTATTCTGAACAACATGTTTACAGGTGGTTGGCAGGATCCAATGTAGAAAGGGGCAAATCCAGGTATTTTGTGTCTCGCAGACAACACTCCAACTTGGACGTACAATCTTCAAGTGAAGCTTGCTCCTCATCTGGTGATGATAATCAACTGCCATCTGTAAATCCTCAAACCTCCTGCAGACCCCCTTTAGGGGTGAATACTCGAGCAGGACTCGGTCGAGGTGGAGGAGTACTAGGCGCGGTGGACAATGCCGCCGGAATAGACAAGAGAGGCAGGAACAGAGCCTACAAGAAATAAGTACAGTCTTCAACTTGTTCTCTAGAGTTTTCACGGACATTGAGATGAAGGTCCTTAATAAGGGACTTAGGACCTCATTCAGAGTCGGTCGAAGCGGCCGCACGGTCGTACGCCACCGATGTTCGCTATACTGCGCATGCGTAAAGTTCGCAATGCGCGTGCGCAAACTAGCCGCTACGATCAGAAATTTCTCTCTCCTTGAACACAGCCAGGTCGTAGTTTGAGTGACAGATGGAGGCGTTTGTGGATGGTAACAGGGGAAGGTGCTTGAAAACGTGGGAGTGGAGATCCGAACGCAGGCGTGCCTCATTATGCGAACAGCGTTTTATGGGAGTGCATACGGATTGTGGGAGTGCATAATTGACAAAGTAGCGTCATGGCACATGTGACATGGGAGGTTTTTACACTGACATGATCGTAGAGCTTAAGAGAGGGTATGGTCAACCTTAAGCTCTACGACCAGTGCCGATGGTTCCCAATGGTCTCGATTAATCCTTATATGCCCGGAGATGACGTACAAAGTGTACGAGAAGGGGGCGTATTTTTTTGTCTTCCGACCGCTTCCTCCCCTTGGTCGGCCAACTACCGATCCGAACTTAGGGACGCAACTTGCGAGGGAATCATTTGAATATCCGGCCCCTTTTTCCGTACGACCGTGCGGCCTCTTCGACCGACTCTGAATGAGATCCTTGGTTTCATACCAATAGTTTTGAGTGGAAAGTGGAGCAACATTTGCTATGCAGACAATTGAAATTGAAAGAATTTTTTGGAACTATGGAAACCATGATTCCAGATAAACATGACATGAGATTTAGAAAAAAATCCCTATTTGATCCGGTGTCTAACAATGTGGCCATACAAAGTTTCATGAGAGCGCTTGATGTACAAGTCACAGAATCTGTCAACAACCAGACGTGTCATACCAGATACAATCTAACACATGAGGAACAGAGTGCCCTTACCGATTTGAGTTCATACTCGGATGTTGTCTATCGACCAGCAGACAAAGGCGGAGGCCTCGTCATACAGGACCTTGACCAATATAGAGAAGAATTAGAGAGACAATTAGCTGACGAGATGGTGTACACCAAACTGGACAGCAACCCCACTATTGAATTCAAAGGAGAGTTGGACATGATCCTTAATACAGCATTGTCCAATAAAATTATTAATAGCGAAACTTGTGAGTTCCTTAAAACTAAGTACCCTAGGGTCCCTTTACTTTATAGTGTCCCTAAGATACATAAGGATTTGGACAGACCACCTGGTCGTCCAATTATTACAGCAAGGGATTCGCTGCTTAGTCCTATATCGGAATATCTTTATTATTTACAGCCGTGTGTACAGGCTGAGAATACCTATCTTAAAGATACAACAATGTTGCTAAATAAGCTTCAAGATCTGCCTGATCTTCCCACTAATATGTGGATGTGTACCTTCGATATTACCAGCCTGTACACCAATATACTGCATAAGGAAGGTATCAGGGCCACTTTCGATCTTTTAAATAACAATACCATATAGACTGGCCCAGAATTACATTCATTTTTTATGACACTTTTGGAGCAGGTACTATGTAAAAACTATTTTTATTTTAATGGTCAATTCTACTTGCAGCGTACAGGATGCACAATGGGGTCACATGTAGCGCCGGCGTATGCGAATACATACATGTTCGCTATTGAAAAAGAATTCTTCTTTAATAGGGAGGTAAGAGATATAATTATCTTTTACTGTCGCTATATAGATGACGTATTACTGTTCTGGCAGGGGGACTATGATGGTTTTGTCAGCCTGATGCAAAACATTAATAATACGGAGTGTCCTATTAAATTTACCTTCCATCTCAGTTTAGAACAGGTTAACTATCTTGATGTTACTATTAAAAAGGAAAATGGTAAATTGAATACCTAAATTTTTTCTAAGCCAACAGAACGTAACACACTCCTTGTAGCATCAAGTCACCATCCAATAGCCACCAAAAGGAGCTTACCCTTCTCGCAATTGGTTAGGGTCAAAAGGATAACTAGTAACCAGGAGAAACTGGATGAAGATCTCACTAGGATGTGCACTAAATTTAAAAACAGAGGATATACATCTGAGAATCTGAGAGTAGCGAGACAAAGGCCCTCATTCAGAGGCAGTCGGAGGATGCAAGTGGTCGCTCAAAAACTGGGCGACCGCTTGCATCCTGACCGCCCGCCTCTGTTTCGGTCGTTAGGCTGTGGGTTTACACCCACAGCTCTAACGACCGCTAGGGTGATGGTCGCGATGGTCATAGACCATCGCGACCATCGGGACTTACGACGAGACCCTAGGGTAGGGTCTCACTTGTCGTAAGCCCCGGAGAGCTTCTGGCTCTGTCAGAGCCAGAAGCTCTCCACTGACATCACTAGTGATGTCAGTGGGGCCTCCCCCAAATGCCTCTGTTTGGGCTGCCACCCCCCCGGCCTGCCTTCCAAACGGGGCGAGCTGTCAATCAACATCGATAGCTCGCCCCCTTTGGAAAGAGACCCGCTACGACCGGCGCTGTCGGTCATAGCGGGTCTCACGCATGTGCACGAAGGAGCCGGCTCCCTCGTACGCATGCGCACTGGACAAACATCGAGGCGGCCGTGTGGTCGTAGACCGTACGGCCGCCTCTGAATGAAGCCCAAAGAGTGGATGTACTCAGTAGAACTGATCTACTAAAAAAGAGTGTCAAAGAGAACGTTGATACAAAAATACATTGGCCACGCAGATATACGCTAGCTAACAATATTATCAATCAGACCACACGGAATCTATGGCCCATTATTCAACAGGATAGAGATTTTAAAAGCCTTAAACGAGCTAGGATACTCTCGTGCCTTAAAAGAGGTAAAAACCTTAGGGACCATTTGGTCAAATCTGATATTACTGAGCTTGTTAATATATCTAGTAATATCCAAAGAAAAAGTGGGGGTTGCTACAAATGTACTGGTTGCATCACATGCAGCCATATGATTTGTGGTAAATATTTTACACACCCACACAAGGGTAGAAAGTATAACATAAGATTACCACTAACTTGCTCCAGCTCTTATGTCATATATTTGATCAAGTGCCCGTGTGGCATTTATTATGTAGGCAAAACCATCTGCTCATTTAAGGAGCAGATAGCCTTGCATTAGATCTGCTATAAGATCAGCACTGAGCGGTAGACCATCTGAACAACCTGTGGCCCGTCATTTTGTTGAGAATAAACACAGTAAGGCTAATTTAAGACATGATAATAGATCAAGTTCCTGAAACCCCTCGAGGGGGTGATCGACGTAAGGGTTTATTATGTCTGGAAGCAAGGTGGATATATATGTTAGATACGGTGAAGCCAAAAGGTTTAAATGACCATTTATCACTTACTTCATTTGTCTGATTACTCTCATCTGTGTTTCCAACATACATATTGTAATTTTGATATCCGAGCTATAGATCCATTGCCAAACAGATATAGATAGAGTACATCAACCTCTTTGGTCCTTTTATTATGATTAGCAAACAAGGGAGGCCTTCTATGTTATTAGATGATTAATGATATAGTCTGTCCTATTGATATCCAGTGTTCATACGTGATTGCTATATTCTGTGACTCCTCCTTTCCCTGTGAGTATCTTCCTTAGCCTGTATAGGCACTCTATTGCATAGATAGGGAATATAATAAATGCTTACTTATTGTTTATGTACTAGTGATAAACCACTTATCTATGCTGTTTGACTGATTATTCTCATGTCTGATTACTCTTATGTCGGTATTATGGGGCCTGAGGTATTTGTTATTTGTTTCACTTGTATCTTTTAACTTTTGTAACCTAGATTATATGCGTGTGCTATATACGCATACACACATGGTTTTGTTGACATTGTGTTGGTTGCCCTGACGATGCTCCGTCTCGCTCTGACGTCATCGGCAGTTGCCGGGCGGCGGAGGTGAGCCGGAAGCGGGCCAGTTTGGCGGCACACTTGATGAGGGAAGGGGTATAAAGGTATGAACACACTGTATGTTACTTTAGTTGTTATTAAAACTCGAAACGTTGACTGCTAGTGACTGGAGTGAGACCTCTTTTTTCAAGTCCGGAGAGTGACACTGCCTTGCATTACCACCTACTTTCTTCAGTGAGCACCACAGCCAGAAGACGTTGTTTTGGGAGTGCCTGCACCACTGGAACTATATATATATATATATATATATATATATATATATATAATTCCAAAATTGATCCGGCAGTTTGGATGAAAAAATACTTGCTTCGGTGCCCTCCTGTTACAGGGAACGGCGTCCCCACCATATACAAACGAAAAAGGCGGCACTCTGAAGTCTTGTGAAAAGAAGTGAAGCAGTGCTATGCTTTAATGTATATCTTCATCTCATCAACGTTTCGGGGCCAACTGCCCCTTCATCAGGATGTCATAAATGATAACATTGATAATCAACATACTTTTATAAGTTATAAATGAATTATCAATGAAGATATACATTAAAGCATAGCACTGCTTCACTTCTTTTCACAAGACTTCTGAGTGCTGCCTTTTTCGTTTGTATATATATATATATATATATATATATTGTATATGTATATTTCGTTTGTATGCATACAAGATATAAACAGGTATAGAAGCAAATGTATTTTGCAGCTACAGTTATTGTTGAATACAATATCGCTATTTATTTCCATAGTAACCATAAAGCCTTGTAAAGTATTTGTTTATGTATTATACTTTTTTAATAATCCAAGGACGATGTGACAGACACCAGCCATCGTTTTATATTGCCTTCCAATTATCAAACTCACAGGGAAAGAAAAAAATGTCTTCTTAGTTACAATGACAAATAAGTGTATCTCATTAGGAATAACAACAACATAACACTTTGCTAATTATTTCATTTATAATTAATACATTTAAAAAATCTGTAATTTCCAAACCTTTTGACATATACTCTCAATTGTAGCAGTGAAGAAACAGAAATTATGGCAACTTGTAACTGTGCACAAAATCTCATGTACAGTAAGTATAACACCTTTTCAACAGATTTCACAAGACAAAATAAAGATATATTTTTTAAAATATTTTCATTGGCACAAATTATGTTTTTTTGGGGGTCTATAAAATTATAGCATGCCTTAAATAGTGGCAGTTATTTATTGTCTTAGAAAATTGGACTAAAACTACATAATAGTTATCTGTCTGAAATGTTCAAGGACAATCAGTTTGGAAACAGTCCTGCAATAAATTAGTTTGTCTCTGACAAATTCCCATCTTTCCTAAAAAATTTAAATTTGCATAGTACCTCGCCTTACGTAGATAACTAGGGGTAAATTTACTAAAGTGAGAGTTTTTAGAAGTGAGTTTTAAAAGTGATGTTGCCCATAGCAACCAATCAGATTCTACTTAACATTTAACAAGCACCTTCTAGAAGATAAGAGCTAGAATCTGATTGGTTGCTATAGGCAACATCACTTTTAAAACTCACTTCTAAAAACTCTCACTTTAGTAAATTGACACCCTAGTTTAATTATATAATCTTATGCAATATAAATTGTGATATATCATGGGCTTCAAACGGGAGAAATTTTATCTTACCACAGCCCCCTGCATCTCATAATGACCAGCACTATGTCACCAAAGTCCCATATTTCCCACCACAACCCCCTGCTTCACACTCCTGCCCCCTGCATCTCACCAGTGTCACCAAAACCCCCACTGCTGCTGCCCTGCAGCTGGCTGGGGCATGGCCACTTGGATGTATTGGGAAGGGCAAGAGCATCATGGTTGAGAGATTTGTATTACAGCTAACCATTCGCAAAGTAAGTGACAGATAGTCAGCGTTTGGGGGAGGTAACGAGGGTGGCCAGAAAAAAAGCAGGTGTGTCTTACCGTTTAAATGCCATTACATAGGCATGCATAGATTAGCTATTACATACAGTGCGCAGCATGAGAGCCCTTTGCATGTCATGAGAGCTGCAGTGTTTGCAACTGGTCATACCTGCCACAAGGGCAAGATGGCTGCTCGATGTGTGTTGATGTTACTGATCTTTACGCAAGTAAGCGACGCCACACCATATGAGAATACAGTGGTGGGTGTCCCTATGCTCAGGTAAGCTTTGGAACAATTAGAATATTTTCGCAGCTGCGTTCTGGGCGAAATCACAGCTGCGATTGCATTAGTTTCCATCTCTGAATCAGGCCCTATAACTCCTCTGGCTCCTTCCTGGCTACTGTGTCTGCATCAGGGCATCTTCATGAGTTCATTGGAGGCTGTCTCTCGCTCTCTGTCTGTCTCAGACATGATCCTGCTCCCCTTCTCTAGGCTGCAGCTAAGCAACAGGGCACATTGCTATCTCTGATTGGCTCTCACTGTCTCTTTCTGTTTCAGCACCCTGGCCAGCTCCTATACAGCAGCATGGTGCAAGTTTTCGTTCTGTCACTTTGCTTCACTAAAATCGTCACTGCTCTGCTCCCTTTTGTCACAGATGAATGGTTCATACACCTCAATCTTCCTCAAACAAAATAAGTGGCTACTACTGCATGCAAGAATGGTCCATTCAGTGGGCGTATTATGGGAATGTCGCAGGCATGTCAGGAGGCCATAGTCAGATGGAGAAACTACACCTGCCATAAGGATGGTGCAAGTTTCAATGGAGCAATCGTTGATGGCATATAAGGATGCACCAATTGGTATTATAAGGTGCACGGATGCTAAAAGTTACCATCTCAGTCCTTGCACATTCAATCAAACAGATGTACACAAGGGAAAGAGTTTGTAGCGGCATTTGCAGAAATTCGCAACAATGCTGCTGCATGCACTTTTGCTTGTGACTCAGACAAATCATACATCTGATGCAACAGTTATATTGCAATGCAAAAGATGGAGCAAGGAAATACTATTAAGAAAGTAAACTGATGTATTATATGTTAAGATAACAGTGGTCCTTGCTCAGTACAATGATGAATGTGTACTGTAACTATATATAGTATATTACTGCTTGAGACAGCATTGGTGCCTTCAACAAAGAAAATGTTAATTTACCACCATAGAACAGAGATGAACAATATAAGCAAAGTTGCAGTGGAATGTTAGAAACGGAATGCAGGTTCAATTGGAAATAATTCACGGCTCTAGAGTATAAGGTAATTTCAATCTACAAAGAGAATAAGTGGGGATATATTCATAAGAACGATATCTTATTAAGTCAATCTACATCTGCATGTTTAGGAATTAGAAACAATTTTATAAGAGTATAATTGTTGTTGACACATCACATATGCCTATCAGTGATTCACAGATTATTCCCACTAACCATCTGGTAACAAATCTTTACATGTCAATTCCAATCAACCTAATGGATTGTTCCAGTTAAGCTTAAGAATCAGTTCTGCTGCTCCCACCATGCTGGGGTTGATTAACTTTCTCCAGATAAAAAACACATGACCTTGGGCAGGAACATTAACTGCCCTTCTGTCCTGGTTTATCGATGCCTTCCCTTGCCAGGCATGCGCTACTCTACTCCTCCACTTCCCCTTCTTTCACTTGTTTGCACAATTTCCAGTTTATTTCATATAGAACCCTCTATCCTCCTTAACAACAGAGGGAACTATGGCAGGTTCTTTGTTGTGGCGCAGGCTTTCAATTGTCTTGGCATCCAAACATACAGTAGGGCCTTATTCAGAGACGGATGGATTTGCAGACCCTACACAAGCGGTGGTGCAATTCCATCCATCTCCGATGCAATTGCAGTAGGTGTTGTCAGACACCTCCTTGCTGCATTTACGATCCCAGCACTAAGATCGACGTCACAGGCTGGGATCACCATCATGACCATCGCTTGCTCCTTTGGTCAGGCTGTGGTAGCTGAAGCTTCCAGCAGCGTGGCCGGTGCCTGGTCAGGCAAGAGGACAGGAATCTGCGTCCGTCGATGCAGACCTTGGCCTCGTCCCTCCCGGAAAATGGAGTCGATGTGCCTCTGTTTCCTAGAACGGCAACCAAGCACACCCCCGCTCCATCCCTGAAATGCTGCATCATGTCAATCATGCTGTGGCTTGGGGGGGGGGGTTAGTGAGCGAGATGGCAGGATCCTTTCTGCACATGTGCAGAATGAGTCCTGCACAGGACGCATGCCCCTAACCATCGGAGATGTGCATTAATCCTGGGATGAACGTACATCTATGAATCAGGCCCAAAATCCTAATAAAGCTGCCTGTTACATATAGCTTTGCAGTAGAGGAGAGCGGAGTTGTAGCAAAATTTAGTGTAAATCAAATTTTGCAGAACAGGCCAATTCACAGAGGTGAAATCTTCCACTTTTGTTTGCCCATACCTGGATATGGCCATTCCTCATTTTATTTGAAAATTCTTCATTTAGTAGAAATAATCTATATAGACAGATGGGTAATATAGCATTGCAGTAAAGATGAGCAGAGTAGATTTTTAATGTAAATCAAATTTTGCAGCTGAACAGGCCAATTCACAGATGTGAAATCTTTTGTATTCCACTTTTGATCGGGCATTCCTGGATATGGCCATTCCTCACTGAATCTGTAAATTCTTCACATTGCAGAAATTATAATCTATAAAGGAATCTATGTACTAACAGGAGAAAAGGTAGATAATGCGCTAAAGGCAGAGAAAATCCCTGTACGTATCACTTCTCAATATGTACTACAAGATTTTCTCTGCTGTCTTGCTGCCTGTGCTAAGCTAATGCATGTTGTTAATGCTGCCATAGCCTCCTATGGCAGTGTTAAGAGTGTCTGATGCTACTAAAGTGGCAGGTTACTTACTGACATCTCCTGCGCCAGCATCGTGTCCTCTTGTTGCCGGTATCTTGCTCCTGCATAGTGTAGAACTGCGATCCGGACGTCTGTTATGTTGGTTTGTGAGTTTGTTAATAAAGTTGATTTTGTAAAAAAAAAAAAAAAAAAAACTGAAAAAATATTGGCCATATTTGATTGGAGGATAGAATTGGCACATGAGCAGAAGACTTTCAAGAATGCTCTATGTACCAGTGCTTTCATCGCATAGAGGTTGACTTTGTGTTCAATCTCTTCGGCAGGAGCTGTATTAGTACAAGTCGCATTAGCCTCAACCGCCTGCTTCATAGCGATATCAGGTTAAGCATGGATGTCTTTACCTCCACGGTAAGTGGAGGTTTAGTACAAAGACTTTAAAGAGAGATAAGGCACTAACTGTGTTAAGTTATTCTGCAGTGTGTTGCTGTAGCACTGTGAGTTCTGCTTGTAACAAGCCAATTTCCACTGGAGAAACATGCTTCAATATCATTTAACGAATTCTACATTTGCCCCTATTGAATGTTTTACTGCTATGGGCAACATCTCCACTTCTAAAAACCCGCACTTAAGTAAATATACCCCCAAGACTCTTTTACATGATGTAATTTCTATTAATAGTATCCCGCCTGCAACTATGCAGTTATTACATATATGTGGTCTTTCCATGTAAATAGTTAAATATCATTATATAAATCATATGCCAAAAAAGAAAAAAGCTTAATAGTTTGGCAAAACTTGACTGTTTGAATTAGAAATTCATCAGTATGCCTTTACTTTATCCAGATAAAATATTAACTATTAATAACTGCAATGTATAATATGTACCTAACATAGGTGTGTGCAGGTGCTGGGCAAGGTGTGTGATCGATCCACCTCCAAGGTCATAGACTACCACGCTCCCCTGGGACCTAGACTCCCAACACCTACTCCCTGACAAAGACTACTCACCTGGGTGCCACTGTGTTGTCCCCTGCCTTCTGCCCGCATCTATTAAATCCAAGATGTCCAATGTGAAACTGCTCTATCCAGATCCAGCAGTTTCACATCGGCCATACTGGATTAAAAAAGTGGCTGCCTCTTTTCTGGGAGCCTGCTTAGGGGCATATTTACTAAAGTGATTTTTAGAGATGTTGCCTATAGTAACCAATCAGATTCTAGCTATTACCGTCTAGAAGGTGCTAGTTAAATGTTAAGTAGAATCTGATTGGTTGCTATGGGCAACATCTCCATTTTTAAAAACTCTCACTTTAGTAATAATATACCCCTAGATGAGGAGAAAAGACACTTAAGGTAGAGTTTGAGGCTTCCTAAGGGATGTGCAAAAGCACACCTGCATAGCAAGTGCGCATGCCTATGGTACATAATAATGATTCTAACTAATGGAAATCGCTAAAGATAACACAAATATGCAGGATGCTTCGAAGTAAAACCTGAAATTAATCAACTCAGGTGCATTTTATCAGGCCATGCGTCTATCTCAATCATGTTTTTCATGAAACAAACAATATACAATACTTAGCCTATTCAGTATAGAGTGGTGTCACTTTCTTTTGGAAAACACAGCCAGTGAGTAAATGGAAGGAATAACTGCAAGTCTAAAACCCTTTACAATCAATGCCCAAACTCATAGACTGAGGCAATAGGTAGCCCATTCCAAAAGCAAAGGGGCTGATTCTGAGCCGGATTGATCTCTTCGCATGGACGCAGATGGAGAGTTTTTGCATACGCATGCGCAGATGTGAATATATACATTTTTCCACATCTTTGTCCTATGGTGTCCTCTCCTCTGCCTTTGGGGGGAGCAATCACACTGTTCGCACTCCCCCCTGTACTTGCGCCGGGCTGAGGGGTTCACTGCGCCCCGCTCCCCAGTGCGCAGCACTGCAATATTTTTTCTGAGGGGCATAGCCACACCTCCTGCGATAAGGCCACACACCCCCATAGTAATGTCGCCCAGGCCGGCTCTGTATGTCCCTGATTCTGATGGATCACTTGCACCCAGCAAGTGCAGCTACTAATTATGACGGTTGTGGCAACTTATGTAAAATCAATGGGCAGCATTGATTTCTGCTTGCAGATGCATGAACCCCCACATTAGCACTACTGATTCTCATCAGGCAGGGAGAGAGCAGAGACTGGTGCTGCTCAGAGGCAGCCGCCTGCCCGGACCCTTCCCAGCCCGGCACATGCTGCTATGTGCTGAGGAGGGAGGCTGCTGCCACTCAGAAGTGACAATGTCTGATGCTCTCCATGCCTGATGTGCTGCTGGGCTACTATATTATGGCCAATGGTAGTGGGTAGGAGAGAATGGTCAAGAGGGGGGCACTGAGTACAGATGTTTCCTCACACACCTAGGGCTCTATTTATTAACATTATTTTTACTAACATAAAGTGAAAAAGGGTGTTTTCACACCCTTTTCACATTATTTTAGTTTCACCTAAATTTACTAAAGGGCAATTGGCGTAGAAATTGTAAAATTCTACTCCTAGCCCTAATTATCACATATTTTTAGTAAGCAGATCGCATTTACCATCATTGTAATGGGAAATGCGATCTGCCTCAGATTTACTAAAAATAAAATGTGATAAAAATACTGGGTCACTCAAACCGGGTTATTTCAACTGGGCCCTTTCACACTGCACAGTAACCTAGGTTACTTGATGGCAGTGTGAAAGGGGTATTTGTTTTATGTTCTTTACCTGCCTGTTTTCCTTTACTCCTTCTTCTACACTTACCTCAATATTTTAACTCCCTAACCCCACTACTTGTTACCCATCTTTACATCTGCCTCTGTATCTGCCTCATTTCCTTCACCACTCTTTTTCTGCATACAGTGCTTTCTCTTCCTTTTACACCTACATCTATATTTTACCTATTCCCTCTTTACCTACATTCCTTATAGAGTCCCTCTTTACCTGCTGACTTCCACCCTCTTTCCTCACCCCTATTCTTTGCCTCACTCATTCCCTTCACCTGCCTAATTCCATTCTCTTACCCTCTTTAACAGTATCAGTAGCTTTAGCTTCCCCCCATGTACCTGCTTCATTCTCTTCAATCCTCCCCATTCCTTTCACCTCCATCATCCTTTTCACCCCCTTTCTGCCCCCTTCAACTTTACCTCATCCACTGCCTCTTGCTCGCTTCACCGTACACAACCTTCTCCCCCCCATCAGTGCCAGTGTAACAATACCAGCTCTGGCCCCATACCCCATTGTGCTCCCCCAGAATTCCTCAGCTCCCTGACATCACTGCCAGTTTCACGCAGGCGCACACATTCCGCCCCCTCTCCATCTGAGCCAAACAGAACTGGGGAGAGGTGAAACTGAGCAACAGCAGGGACTCAGAGTGGGGGGTAGGATGTCGGGTGGGACTCCTTCGTTAGCTGCCTGAACAAAGCTTCAGTGCTGCCTCACTTGTCACCTGTACCACGGTGGGAGAAGTCACAAGTGAGGCAGCACCGCAGCTTTGCCCAGCCAGCAGCTAGAGAAGGAAGGGGGTGAGGCCTCCCTCTAGCTTGGATCGGGAAGGGTCCTCTGCTTCCAACTGGCTGGCTTGGCTGTCACACACACGCTGGCACTGGCAGATGGCGATGCCACATATAACCCTCTGCTTCAATTCACTTCTGTACCTCCACGCCAGTTACACTCTCCATCCCTCAAGTGTGTCCTTTAACATGAAATTCTAATGCCATTGGCGGTATCAGGCGGGCTCCTTAGCAGCTCCCGGGCCCTAGACGGCCGCCTGTACCACCTTGTGGATTATCCGCCTCTTGCTCTCCCCCCTCCTATTTGGTGCAAGCAGAGGAGACTGCTGCTGCACTCAACGGCAACAGCAGTGTCTCTCTACTCACTGCAGCCCAGTGCTGCTGCCATTGACAGGAGGGGAAGGGGGGGAGTGGCAGGTCCAGGCCCTCATCTGGCCCCTTCAGCAAGCCTGGGCCCAGGTAAACAGTACCCGCTACCCCACCCTCTCAGCGCCCCTGATGGTTGGTGCTGCTGAATAGCAGACGGTACACATACACAGCTGCTTGGTAATAGCACTAGTTATTCATCAATTGATCATCTGTAGTCACATATTATATCAGTCTTTCTTGCAATGACGAAATTCTGCTACTGTGCTGTTAATTATATGCAAATGTCTCTCCCGGATCTTTTTATATGTAACTGAGCTCTGGATGGATCCGTTTGAGGCTTGTTTGGCTGCTTATAAACAGGTTTATACTTAAATGTGGATTGTCTGCCTGTCAATAGTACGTGTCTTATACCAATCACTGAGCTAGCAGATAGCTGTCTTTCTCATAATACTGTTGAGAGCTAGGCAGGGGATAACTGCAGCTGTGGTGAAGTGATAACCTCCCTGCATTAATTCATTTGTCTTGTGTACTATTTCAGTGATGAATGAGGAAAGAGTTTGTTCAGTCTGTGCATGCCTCTTGCCTCTTACCTCAAGTCATGGACAGCGCTAGCAGGCTGCTTCCCCAGATCCTCTCTCCAGGCTTATTTGGGGGTAAATTTACTAAAGGTCGATTTGGCATTTTGAGTTATTTGAGGTGCGATTTTCATTCGATTTTGCTTCAATTTGGGTTTTGAGTATTTACTAAAGGCCAAATCGCATGTAAAATCGGACTTCAAATCAAATTTGGACTCAAATCGCCCTCAAATCGACCATCGGAAAAACATTGGTACCTTTACATAGCCCAACACACAAAACCCTTATTTACTATCATTCGATTTGAAATCGACCTCAAAATCAAACTTCAAATGACTCTTCAAATCCCCAATACAATAGACCTGCTTCATGCTTTCGATTTGAGCATGAGCAGGTCAGATTGACATAGATACATGCAGACATCAGTGAGATGCCTGCATGTATCTGGCTGTAAAAAGCAAAGAAAGAGTTAAAATTAGAAAAAAAATGACAAGGTTCCCCGCCCCAAATCATAACCAGCCCCGGACTCCTGAAACCCAGTTCTGGTTGACTAAGTGCAGGGACAAAATGATGTAGGGTCTCCCTGTACTTAGTACAACCAGCACTGGGCTATGGGAAGCAGAGCTGGTCCTGGATTTACAGGGAAAAATTGCGTAGGGTCTCCCTGTAAGATCCAGAACCAGCCCTGGACCCTTTCTAATGGTGGACTGATGCCACAGCCAGGGGAGCCCTATCACCGGGCCACCCAGCCGCAGCATCAGCCCTGACCATTAGTCAGCCCAGGCTAGGGATCCCTGGGGAGTTGGAGACCCCTTCAAAAAAAGGGGTCTCCCTCTCCAGTGCACCCCTAGCCTGGGCTGTTATCCCGTGGGCTATCCATGCCACCCCTGGGTGGTGGGTGGCAGGTTGATTGTGTCAGTGTTGTGTAAAAAAGAGATATAAATAAACATTGTCTTTCCAGTAGAACTGCAGGTCCCAGCAAGCCTCCCCCGTATGCTTACAGAGTAATCAGTATAACCTGGCCTGGGCTGACTAATGGTCAGGGATGATGCTGCGGCTGGGGGGCTCGGTGATAGGGCTCCCCTGGCTGTGGCATCAGTCCCCCGTTAGAAAGGGTCAACCAGAACTGGGTTTCAGTAGTCCGGGGCTGGTTCTGATTTAGGGGTGACCTCACGTTTTTTTTTTCAAAATTTAACTATTTAACACTTTTTACAGCCAGATACATGCAGGCATCTCACTGATGTCTGCATGTATCTGTGTGACCACGAACTGCTCATGCTGAAAGTGAAAGCATGAAGCAGTTCGTGTGTCAGGGATTTGCAGTTCGTTTTGAAGGGTGATTTGCCGTTCGATTTGGACATGAACATGTCAAATCGAACTGCAAATCACTCTTGAAAACCAACTCAAATCGAATGTTTTGCAAATCGCAAAACAAATCAAATCATAGTAAATGCAGTGAAAAAACGGTTATCACTGCATTCTATTTGAGACGATTTGAGAAGTGCTAAATCACTCCTCAAATTGAGCTGCAAATCGACCTTTAGTAAATTTACCCCCTGGTCTCCTGGTCTCTCTCTCCTACTCTCGTACCTGCCGAAACATTCACCATTCCTTTTTTGTCCCCTCTGTGATGAATCTTGGTTTCTCCTCAGCTCCAAATCACCCGTCCACCATCTCTAGTACTCTCTCTTACAATAAAGTTTGTAATAAAATAATAAAAATAAATCATAGTGGCTGGTTTTCTTTAAATATTTTAAAAGTTTTTGTGTTCAACTTGAAGTTTGGAGACACATATAACCCACCAGTACATTATATACGACCCTGGACCTCGTATAGGTAATATACATGAGTGCTTTATGAGTGGCAGAAGAATACAGGATTAGACATTGTTAGAGATACAGCTTGCATGCCCAGGTAACAGAGTGGGGGCATAACCAATCATGGGGGCATGGTCTCATCCTAACAGTAATGCAATTTACCCCGTATAATGTGTGCACCGCCTCAAAGCTCTACAGCTGGTTCGGGCACACACTGGGGCCCCTGAAACGTGCCTGGGTAATCTGTACCCACTCCCCATCTCGGTGACCCTGCTGAAGATTGTGTAGTAACTGATGTTTTGTGAGACAAAAATACAAGGATTCTGTTTGAATAGCACAATAGTATAAATAACTATGCATTCTGACTTAATTCTAAAATACACTGTAATAATTGTTTTTTTTTTTTGCATCATCTGTGTTAAGTATGGTTTAGCCACGATGACAACAGAGAGGTCAAACACACATACTGGACCTTATACTGAGTCACATGTAGAAAGCACACGTAGCAGTTTCTATTGGCGGTCACCCGATATCAACTTTTGCAAATGCCGATACAACCTCCTTCCCTTGTGTACATCCATGCGGCTAAATGCGCAAGGTCTGAGACGCCACTTTCAGCACCCGTACATGCTGTAATACCGGCTGGTGCTTCGTTATACACCGCCAGTGGTTGCACCATTGAAACTTGCACCAGGCCTATGACAGGTGCAGATTCTCCATCTGTGTACGGTCTCCTATGTGTGTATCTGGTTATGCAGCCGCTTGCACTGATACGCCTGCAACACTCCCATTAAACACTCCCACTGAACGAACTACTTATGCCACCTCCCAGTCAGGGGTGTAGCGTGTTGCCATCGGGCCCGGAACATGTGTATGCTACCGCGCCCCCACCCCGCAAGTGTGCCAGGTAGAGGGCGTGTCCAGCATGTAGGGGCAAATTAAAAGGAAATAAAAATAAACATGCAGCAGTATCAAACTGGAACATGGAGGTGTATATATATTCCAACCCACTAAAGTAATTCCACCAATTAAAAATAAACCACACAGTAGTGCCGACAATTCACATTATACCCTTATTTACATTGCGCCACATAGTAGTGTATTTTATTCATGTTACACCACTGTAGTGACCCTTACTCACATTATGTTATAAAATAATGGCCACAATGCACATTATGCCACACATTAGTGCCCATTAATTTGCATTATGCCACAGTTTGGGCTATTTTTTCATATTATGCTACACAGTAGTCCCCACAGTTCATATTATGCCACAGTAATGTCCATAGCTCATAATATGCCACAGTAGTGCCTCTTATTCACAATATGCATAACAATAGTGCCCCTTATTTAGGTTTTGCCACAGTGTCCCTTTTACACATTATGCCACAGTATTGCCCCTTATACACATACCATAGTAGTGCCCCTTATTGGTGTTTGGTGTCAGAGCAGTCAGGCGTGACCTCAAAAGACTCACCGCTCAGGCTTCTCCCAGTCATGGGTGTTGCAACCCAGACTCCCAGCACCAGCACCCGGCTCAGGTCTCTGCTCAGCACCAGGGACACAGCCGCCATGTTCTTTTCTCCATGAAAACCGGGCCAGCTGACATCAGGGCCAAGGTGGTAGGTAGGACCCACCTCAAAAGAGGAGAAGCTGGGGGTGATGATGGGAGGGGACTGCTTCCTCATCCTTCTTTGTTATTGCCTGTGGCTCCACCCTTCCTCCCTTCTGTTCAGACCCAGAGCCAGATTAAGATCTCAAAGGACCATACGCAAAGTACTGCCTCGGGGCTCCATATTAATGTATATATAAATACATACAGTATATCAATTTCTCACATAGCTCTCCCTCCTCACTCAGATCTTTCCCCTTCTCACACATATCTTCTCCCCTCAAACACACACAATGATCCCCCCTCATTCAGACCCTGCCACAGCTCTCCCCCTTACACAGCTCACCTCCCCTTACACTGCTTTCCTCCCTCACTCAGCCTCCCCTCACACACACAGCACTCCCCCTCACTCAGATCTTCTCCTTCACACACAGTTCTCACCCTCACAAAGATCTCCCCTCCTCACACAGACCAACCCCCACATACACTCATACACACACAGCTTTTCAACTTAACAAAGCTCCCCTCCCTTCACACACACAGATATACCTACTTAATCAGATCTCCTTCCCCACTCCTTACTGTTGCAGGGCACTAGAGATCAGCCATTCGACTGGGGGAGATGAGTGCATCTATACTGGGGGCATGGTGTGGGTGGAGCCACAAGCGCCACTCCATCCACACCATGCTCTGGAGGCACTGATCTCTTTATGTGTTTCATGCTCAGCTCAGCAGGTACTCTGCCCTTCGTCGGATGGCTGATCTCCAGCGGCCTGGCTGGGGCAGGCGCCTGGAGCAGGTGCTCCACTGAAGACACCCTCGCTACTCCTCTGCTCCCAGTCACTGCTTAGGAATGCCCATAACTTTTTCACAATATTTCTGATACTGTCTCGCTCAACTACGTGAACATTGTGAGAGGATTAAGGGCTGCTCCAATCAGGCCCACTGTATGCAAATGTAGTATCAATATATTGTGCGATACTTACAATTAATCAGGGAGCAGTATGTGAGGCTTCAAAGTTCTATTAAAATGTTCACTACTGTTTTAATTAAATAATGCTGGAACATACATAGCTATACTGGTTTGGAAATGCTGTAACATAAATCCACTGACAGACCTTTAGCACCTCAGGAAATTGGCATTTAAAGAACACATTTCAGAGGTCTGGAAATTACACATTGTATTGCAGTTGCTGAAATGAATAGATAGACATTGCATTGCAATTAAATATTGCCACGGTCCACGGACCCCATGTGATCTGACTGCCATGCTCTGATTTTCATGTTATAAATAAGGACGTCTTCATATATTGTTCCCTGGTACAATATAATTGTTAACATCATTTTGTTTAAAAAATGTACAATGTACCTTCTGTATTTATATCTTAAGACTGTGCAGCGCTCAGTATCTTGACAGGGGCGCGGGCAGAATTTTGACAGGTAAGATTTCAAATTTGCCAAAATATGAATTTTCTATGTACAGCATGTGCATAGTGTATTAATATGGCACAGTGGTGCTTGGAGATCTGAAAGGCCCAGTAGTGTTGGGATGTAGCCATGCCCCATTACATACTACAGGGAACATGGCCATATCATGGGGTCGTGGTTGCACTCCCTGTGAGGCTTTACCCCTGATAATGTTCCTGACACTACATAGAGAATATATAGAAAGTATTATACAGATATCATGTACTTTCAAATCCTAAAAAAATATTCCCATCTGCTCCAGAGGAGGTTACTATCATCCCGAGCTGACGTTAGCGCACCTGCATTACAATTTAACAGGTGTACAGCCCCAGTCAAAGTACCCATCTGCCACTGTCCCCGAAACAGGACACATACCGGCCGGGTGCTGAACATGGCAGTGCAAAAGTTGTGTTTTTAAGTTTAGAATGGAGGGAATAATAAACAACTAAAGTGCCTTTTTGCATCTTCCTAATAGGTTCTAAAATATTGATTTATTCATACTTATTAGTTTCCTTCAAATTCCTGACTGTAGTCCTGTCAATCCTTTCTCCTGTACTGACAAGAGACAATATATAAGAATCATACTCAATGTTGGATTCTATTGTATTATCTGTGCTGTGTAGAGCAACTAAGCTGTTACGGCAAAAATGTTCTGTACTGGATCCTGATAATTCAGTGAAAGCTGCAACATCCAGATGATACTTCTGCCTCAGTGTAAGACTTTATCCCCATCTTGGTTAGGTGGAGTGGTACACAGTACAGTATGGCAGGGCTGGACTGGGACTAAAAATAGTCCCTTGCATTTAAAGCACACAGGCCCACCTCACGGCAGCATTTGGCTCCTGGCATAGACTCCTTAACTTACTATTCCTTACTCATCCCACTTCTTAGTATATGCTCTTACAAATATAATTAATATTAGAACAACATAAAACTGTAGATCATCCTCTGTATTAAAATATACAAACAGAGCACATCCTACAGGGGTATATTCAATTAGGAACGAAAAGTCCCGTACTTTTCGCATGTTGGACTTTTCGCAGACATCGCTGGTTTTCCATGCAAAAAAGTATCGCGCTCGTCCCCTGCTTATCCCCATATTCAATTAGAAATCGTCGAAAACGGGACACGGCGATACACAAACAGGCGAAAAGTTCAGTCAGATTTGGGGAAATCAGCCTGGCACTCCCCAAAAGATGCACTGACATTGGGGATCACTATAGATACCCCCAAATAGGTCTGCTGAAGGTATTTGGGGTACTGAAATGCTCTTAATAGCTGCTAATTAGCGTCTTTGCAGAAGTGGTGAAGAATAGCATTTAGCAGTGTTTTTTGCAGAAAATAAGTAGTCCCAGCAAATTTGGGGTACACAAAAATGGGTGCAAGCATATTTAAAAGTTGCTAAAGTGAAGTTTTAAAAAACATAAAAAATCCACCTGCCGCAACCACCTGCAAACTTAAAAACACCTGGGGAATACTTGGGGACCCCTCTGGAGTCTATTTAGCTAGTTTTTAAATTTGTCCCCAACTTTAGACTTTTTCGCCCCCAAAAATGAAAGCACGTTTTAGGGGTGATATAAAGTATTTTTTTAACTTTTTTGACGCAGTTTACCTTTTGGGGACTGTCCCAAGGGTGCAGGGGGATTTTCCGAGGTTCTGCACTTTTTTCGACACGTAGGCAAAACTTTTTCGCTGGTTCCATGGCATTGAGTTTCCGCACTGGCGAAAAGTCTCTGGAATTGCATACGGACGTCACTCGCAAAACTTTATCGCCGAAAACGGATTTTTGCACCTACTGTACTTGAATATGCCCCATAGTCAGACATTTGGTATTTGGTTGGTTCTGTTAAGTAAAGCTGGCACTACATTAGTATAGGTCACACACAAAGAAAAGAGAAGGCATTTTCCATTAGAGTTTTTTTCCTTTCGTTTTGCTTCCTTGTGAAAACAAAAGCCACTTGTATTTTCCCAATTAACCAAGCCTTACGCTTAGCAGTTGTAGAGGATTAGATAGTGTTCATTGTAGGAATATTTTTAGGGCAGGGGTGCTGAACACCGAGAACAACACATTGTGTACAACAAAGCAGAGCTGTAACTATACATTTTGGTGACTTGTGTACATAAAGAGCATTGGTGCCCCCGTCCATAATTGAAGCAGGAAGATTGCACGGCAAAAAAAACAGGTGTGGTCTCTCTGGGAAGGGTCGTGACCCACACAATAGTACCCCTAATTCGAATTATGCCACACAGTAGTGCCCCTTAGTCACATTACACTGCACAGTAGTGTCCCTTAGTTACATTACACCACACAATAGAGTCTCTTATTCATATTACACCACACAGTGGTGCCCCTTATTCACGTTACACCACACAGGGCCCATTCAAGTTACACCACACAGAGCCCATTCACGTTACTCCACACAGTGCCCATTCACATTATGTGGCACAGAGCCCATTCACATTATGCCACACAGTAGTACACCTTATAGACCAGTGTTGGCTTACCTTGACACTCCAGCTGTTGTGGAACTATATATCCCAGCATGCCCTGCCACAGTTTTAGCATGCCCTAATAGCAAAACTGTAGCAGTGCATGCTGGGTTATGTAGTTCCATAACAGCTGGAGTGTCAAGGTTAGCCAACACTGTTATAGACATTAGGTGTAACCCTTATAACCCATTATGCCACATAGTTGTAGTGCCCCTTTATACATCATCCCACACAGTAATGCCCATTACATAATTTATGCCACACACACAGTAATGCCCCTTATAACACATTATGCCACACATTAATGCCCCTTACACATTATGCCACACACAGTATTGCCCCTTACACGTTATGCTAGACAGTAATGGTCCTTACACATTATGCACCTCCAAGAGCAACTCACTTCCCCCTTTGTGCATCCAGCTGCCTCTCACCTCCCCCTGTGTCTATCCAGCACATCCTCCTATGTGCCATCAGCATTCAGCAGGTGTTAATTTGGTGCTGGGCCGCTAGTGCATTAGCAGGCTGCAGAAGGCCGCAGCCATGGAGAGACAGTGTCGCTGGCATTTTGAATCTTGCGCCAGTCACAAGCCAATCGGAGCTAGTGGACCGGTAGCTGCTGCTGGTCTGCGAGCTTAGATTTGCATGTGACTAATGCCAGATTTGAATGACAGCGGCCGCAGCACTGTCTCTCAAGGGCTGCGGCTGCCTGCCAGCTGATGGCCCAGCACCAATCCACACTGGACGTACCTGCTATTCTGGCCATTGGCCCTTCTAGCATTTACCAGAACTGTCAGATGGCCATTCCGCCCCTGCCTGCTGGTAAGGTGAAAGTCCTATTTTCATGTACTGGACTCTTAGTGGTAAATTTATTAAAGTGAGAGATTTTAGAAGTGAGTGTTAGAAGAGATGTTGCCCATAGTAAACAATCAGATTCTACTTAACATTTAACAAGCACCTTCTAAAAGATAATAGCTAGAATCTGATTGGTTGCTATGGGCAACATCTCTTCTAAAACTCCCTTCTAAAAACTCTCACTTTAGTAAATTTACCCCTTACAGTTCAACAGCAATCGTAACCTCCAGCAAAATGAATAGAAACAGCACTAAGGAGTATTCTGAAATATACAGTATATTCCTATGAGTTTTAGGCTCCAACAACCAACTGTTTCCTTGTTTATCCTTATTTAGAGCTGAACCTGCTCACTCCAAATCCCTCAATATTTGTTACATGCCCTCTATAATAGGATAATCAAATTTAATTGCAAAGGTGAAGTTCACTCCATGGCAAGCCTGGGCAGGTGTATGCATTACAGTGGTGTAAAACCGACTTTTGTAAAGCCCCCTCCAGTAGGTCCTAGGTCCTATAGCTCTGCAACTGCGTCATCATGGCTCCACCCCTCTTGTTCATGATTGGAATAATTTAAGGAAATGGGGAGGGGCCACAAGTATGCAAATCATGTGGGAGATTAGATAACAAGCATGTGTAAAACACAAAAAGCTTTAGGGCTATATCAATCCAAGAACAGAGCATGAGTACAGCTGGCCAATGTTATAAGGGTATGCGGTCAAGAAGCCGGATAGGCACCACCGGGGAGAGGTTAGGGTTAGGCACCCCCCGAGAAGTGTCAGGTTTAGGATGCAGGAAGGGGGTGTTAGGGTTAAGCACCACCGGGGGGAGATTAGGGTTAGGCACCACCAGGGGAGGTTAGGGTTAGGCCCAACCAAGGAAGGGTTAGGGTTAGGGCGGGAGAAGATGAGGGTTAGGGTACTTACCGACTCCTGTCGGGATTCTTCACAATCGGATTCCGGCGTCTGTTTTTGAACTGCCGTGGCATCTCATTCACCAGCATATCATACCGATTCCATTATAAGTACCATGCATGTTTCAAAATCTTACTACGCATGCATCCCGATTGTTACTGCACCAACATGCAGAATGAATATGATGAGGGCGTGTCGTGAGCATGTCACTGACAGTGGCTGTGTCTAAAGATGCACAACCACTCACACAGTAAGCCATACTCGTAAGCCATACTCAGACAGAGAAACTGCACCAGCCATGGGGCTGGTGCAAATTTCGATGGTGTGTCTAGAGATGCATTGAGACTGTGAAAATGCATCAAAACTTGCACCAGCCCTATGGCAGGTGCAAGTTGCGATGGTGTGTCTAAAGACGCATTGAGACAGATTTTCACAGGCACTGCATGTGGGCATCTCATTTTTATGTACAGATGCGTCTGCCTGCGTCTCAGAATCAACCCTTTATGTAGTTCTGTAGTTACACAAAAAATAAGAAACCAAACCATATCAAGAAAATATAAGTTTCTGTTCATTTTATTATAGTATTCTCCCTGGCAGCCAAAATAATACCAGGATCTCCCCTGGCCTGATTAACAGTTGGTGCATGAAGCAAACAGATACCAGGAGCATAATCCACAGGCAGGAGAAAATTAATTCTAGGAGAACTCCCTTAAAAAAATATATATACATCTCTATTAAAATACACAATTTCAAGCATAATGGACATATTGGATTCTGCACATACAGTACAACAAATTAAAGTAAATGAAATGATCAGAAAACAGGTGCACAGGCAGGCAAAAGATACCGGGCCATAACTGGCAGCGGTGTGTATTTTGCGTGTATATATTATTTTTCTTCCTTCTTTGCCTGTCATCAGCTTCATTAGCATGATAGAGTTATCACCTTTTTATTTATAGATGCCAAACACTGGGGCGATGGCTAAAACCATAGCAGAGTTACAACCATTTTATTTGTCAGATTTCAGGCCAATTTCCTACCACTCTATTAAAGAGCCACTTCATGCCCTTACATATCTATTGATTTCCAGACTGTCCAGAGGAAACCCAGTCAGATGGTAACCCTTCTCATTGGGTCAGGCCCATATTAGAGTTGTCAGCTAGTGATTATTATCATTATTATTATCATTTATTTATATGGCGCCACAAGTGTTCCGCAGCGCCTTACAAAGTACATAGACAAATAAGTAACCAGTGACTTACAATACAATACAGGACATGGATAATAAACATTGCTATATTAGCGACCTTTACGCCCACATAAGTAGCCAAGTGTTAGTTGCCCTAGTGGGGAGTAAGAGATAAATTAAATTACAGTAAGGAGAAGCACAAGAGGGTAGAGGGCCCTGCTCGAAAGAGCTTACATTCTTTAAGGGAGGGGAAGTGATGACATAGTACCATCCCTTTCTCCACATTAAAACCAGAGCCACTAGCAGTAGGCAGAAGGAATGTACAGAACAGGATGGGTGAGATACAAAGATTAATATCATGAGAGCAGAAACACTTATGTACAAGAGCCTAATACCCACCCACAGTTCTGTGCTTAGAGCTGCTTTAAGAAAGCTTGCTGTTTCAAATAAAGCAGGCGTATGTCATTACAAGTCAGCAGTTATGTGACTGCCCCTTTACGTTGCCTGCTCCTAAAGATTTTATAATGCCTGCACAACTTGGAACATATCAGAAGCAGGGAGAGGAGGACGACAGTGAATGCTGGACCAAGTAAGAGATCATCAAGCAAGTTAAGAAATTTGAAGCCATAACATGGCCTACAGAACTACTCTAATTGTTATCCAAATAGCAGGAGAAGTAATAAATCCAAGCCACAGTCAGATTAATAAAACAGCATGTTTATTGAACTGGAAAATAAATTCCACCAGCAGGCAAAGCCAAAAAATTACATATGGAGGCTTTATAGATCAAGGCAGGGCAGCAAGATACTGAGGGTATAAGTAGCCCCTAATCATTCCCTGCGATTATTATAAGCAATGAGCCAGGTTACTTTAATAGTTTTGAATATTTTATCAATCAATATCAGCTTTTTTTATCTTACCAATCAGTTAAAGGATACATACTATTATAGTTACTAATAGACTACCCAAACCAAGACAGCAGCCACAGCTTAACACCAAGGGGTATATTTACTAAAGGTTGATTTTAATCGATTAAAAAAAACTTTAGTAAATATACCCCCAAGAGTAAGATGAAAAATAGAGATGGCAAGTGAATCGGAAGTGAAATCATTTTAGCACGATATATAGATGATCTGAGGGATCTATTCAATATCACTTAATTGCTACAAAAGCAGGAGAAAATGAACATTTGTAGAAATTAAGTATTCGGGCCATTCATCAAAAAGGTAATGAAGGAAAAATCACAGATATCTCCTGCTTACATTTCTCTCCCAGAATGGCCCGCTGTCCCCATACACTAGTAAGGGAACATGAATTCATCAAGCTGCTATAGCACAAAAATATTCCTTATTGCCAGTTTTTATGTCTAAGAATGAGTTAAAGCAATTTCAATAACTTTATAGAACAGTCAGAAACTCTTACTAAATGATTTAGATTTTATCCTAAAGTACTTATTCACAGATCTTTTGAGAAAAGTATCCAAATTAAATACAACAGAATTACTAAATGACAAAAATGAAACAAAACAATAAAGCCAAAAGACATGGGCAACTGTGACAATATACAACTGTAAATGATTTAAAAAAAAAATTAAATACGCATTCTAAAAAACTGTTGAAAGACCATATCCTAGGTCCACATGTACCATCTAAACCACAGGTAATTTGTATAGCAGCAAACAATTTGTAGTCTAAATGACCTTCTGGGAGTTTTTTCGGAAAGTTTTCACACTAGCCCTTCCGTCCCATTATCCTCTAACTGGCTTTCTATAGCGCAATTAAAGGAATGTCATCCTGCCAACATTGTAATGTCTGTAAATGGATGGATAGGACAGCTCAAACTTTCAGTGGCAGGGGAATTAAAGTGCATAGGATAGGATGAGGGATATAATTACGTGTAATTCCACTCACATTATATATATACAATTTGGTTGCGAGCAGACCTATATAATACAAACCAAAATGATTATTCAAGTTAAGAATTCTGGATCACTTACGTATCATAAGAATCGAACAAATACAGACTGTAACTTTCCAAGACACTTTGCATATGTAAAGTACATTACAGTCTTTATTATTTTGTATTCAAAGACATTAAACATGTTATATTTATTGGCAGATAACTACAAGTTGGTAGGTGCGTAGCAGGTGTGAACAAGGAGGTTAGTCCACACATTAATTCCAAACCAGAGTAGGTTTTTGTAAAGATAACAGGATACAGGTGATAGAAGATAAATATGATAAGGTATCAATCTTTCTCGGGCTAAGTACTGTACAGCCGTACAGCACTGTGATGCTCCAATAACACAGTGACAGGCTTAGGCACATGCAGACCCTTTTATAGAGTCAAGTAAACAAGTCTTGCATCTGCAGTGTTTACAACCTGATCTTTACATTTGGAAAATAAAATTCATTCAGACGTGATGTTATTGAGACAGATGAGTCATGCATATACTGTAGCTAAAAGATAGCATGTAGCAATTAACCATTTAACTACATACAGTATGAACAATATGAGGATGCACAGGGAGTAATTGTGATTTGGCTTTATCTAAGAGACAGTTGTATTGGATACACAAACTCAATTATTTGGTTCCATCAGGCCTAAATGGAAGTATTGATGTGGTTTCTTTTTTAGGTCATTTATATGTGTACTTAATGGTAAAAATGTATTAGGAATATTGTTTTAATAGCAAATTATTCAAATGAATTGATATGTTTGTATCTCTTTATCTCCATCCTTTTTTTTTCTTTTGGAGTTTATACCACTTTATATGGCAGTTTTACAGGAATGAGGTTATTTGATTTATTTAATTTATCCCCTCTCACGCCTGGCACACTATTTAGAATATTGCATATTTCAATGTGTACAGTTCCCAAACTGTGCTCGGCGGCTCCCTGGAATGCCGCAGTGGCTAGTGGCCTAATGAGATACATGGAGAGGGGCAAAGATATGAACTGGGCTGCAATAAGAGACATGGAGATGAGCAAAGGGAGAGACAAGAAGGGGGCTGAAATGAGAGAAATGGAAAGGGGCAAAGGGAGAGACATGGGGGAACTGCAATGAGAGACATGGAGAGGGGCAAAGGGAGAGACATAGAGAGAGGCAAATACTGTAAAGAGACATGGAGGAGACACCAATGAAAGACATGGAGAGGGGCAAATAGAGATATGGATGGGTGCAAAGGGAGAGACATGGAGGGAGGTGCAATGACAGATATGGGGAGGGGCAAAGGGAGAGACAAGGAGACGGCAAAGGGAGAGACATGGAGGGGGGCAAAAGGAGAGATATGTATGGGGCTGCAATGAGAGACATGGAGGGGGCTGCAATGAGATACATGGAGAGGGGCAAATTGAGAGACATGGCTAGAAAACATTCTTTTTCCTTTGATTTATGTGTAAACAACTTAATTAGTATAATAAATATTTCTATCCTGACCTTAATACTTATTACATTATTTTGACTAAACTACTTAATAAAATGGAACTGTTCTGTATTTTGGCTTAGGGGTGCCTTGAAAAAATTATGGAGACCATAGGGGTTATATTTCCTAAAGTGCGGGTTTTCAGAAGTGGGGATGTTGTCCATAGCAACCAATCAGATTTTACAGTACTTAACATTTATCTAGCAATTTCTAGAAGATAATAGCTAGAATCTGATTGGTTGCTATGGGAAATATCTACATTTCAAAAACTCTTACTTTAGGAAATATACCCCAAAGGGTGACTTGAACTGAGAAAGTTTGGGAACCACTGGAGTATGAGGGTTTATTTTACATAAACAACAGCTACAGTAATTTCCAAGGGGTCTAGTTACTAAGCAGTATTATGAGACAGAGTGAAAAGTGATAAGTCTGTGATAAGGTGCCAGCCAATCAGCTCCCAACTGCCATCTCACAGGCTGTGTTTGAAAAATGACAGTTGGGAGCTGATTGACTGGTACCTTATTACAGACTTATCACTTTTCACTCTGTCTCCTAACACTGCTTAGTAAATAGACACCCAAGTCTTGTTTATACTCTACTGTAGCTACCATAAATTGATTGAAACCACTGTTGAAAATCTTAACAAAAGTATATTTTAATAAATGTATTATGGGCCTGATTCAGAGACGGACGCAAAGGTGATTACGCACGCAATTAAGTCTGTTTGCATGCGTAGAAGCACTATGATCACGGACGCACATAGGTCTCCACCACCGAGTGAGTGACATGTTGTCAGCATTTGGGGGTGGTGACGGGGGGGTGGGGTGGTCAGAGAAACGCCGGCATGTCTGTCCATTTAAACGCCATTACATGGGCGTACATAAATTAGCTAAAGAGCTCTCAAGGCTGTGGTAGGTCAGGGCTGCCACAAGGCCAAGATGGTCGCCAATGTGTGGCGATGTTACCGATATTTACGCAGGTAAGCATTGTCACATGCAGGTGATCTTTGCTAACATTAGCATATTTTCGCAGCTGCGTTGCGTATGAAATCGCAGCAGCGATCGCATTAGCGTCCATCTCAGAATCAGGCCCTACGTCACATATAAATGTATTAAATATTTTACTATGCATGTGATGATTCATTTGTTACATTTTTTTTATGTTTGGCATTGATTGCACTTACAGTATCCCTATTCCTCTAGGAATATTGGTTGATATTTAGATTTACATCATTCTGTTTGTAGTGTCATTTTTTATATCTTTCTTTTCTATTACTGTTGATTTTATTTTATTATCCTCTTCTATGAATTATGATTTGTGTTTTGGTACATCTCACAAGGCATAGTGGGCTTGATTCAGCAAGGAACTCAAGTGAGAGAACGCATGGACTCGACCAATGTTTTCCCACTGCGCATGGTTTATGCATCACACTGCGCATGCGCAAACTAGCCAGTGTGAACGGGTAAGGGCACGCCAACTACATGCAGTGTGTACGCAGACCCTTTCGATATTGATTGGCAGGAAGTGCCGTTTGTGGGTGGTGATGGGGGGGTTGTCGGACGAATGCAGACGTGCCTGTGCGTTGGAATGCCGTTATAGGGGCGTCCATAATTAAGGCAGTGCGGCGGCATATGCAGCCAGATGACACGATGCACGCACGAAGTGGCCAAAATCTTGCATGAGATCAGGTTAACCTCCATTGTGCTGATAAAAAAGAACCATCTCTTTTTTATCATCACTTCTGACTTTTAAGGGTGTAACTACCCCAACAGCAGCTCTTGTGACTGCGCATCCCATTTGATTTTTACAACCTCCATTGTGCGTATGGTTCCAATTGTTCTCGATGTTACCGATGATTCCGCCGTCTTGCAGACTACTCAGGCTTTAAGTAAAGGGAAGTGTGCAGCATTGTGTAGTGCTGGGCGTCTGCATCTTATGCTGCGGTTGCTGTGCGTATTCAATGATTAGCATATATTCATAGCGGCCGAGTGCATGCGTGCGCACACTTGCGTTCCTTGCTGAATCAGGCCCAGTATTACATAATCTCTCTGGTGCTTTACCAATAAAGTAGCCCTGCAACTTATCTGGTCAGTTTAAAGCTGCACATAATGGGCCAAATGTAATAGGGTGAGAGTTTAGAAAAAGGAAGAGTTTAGCAGTAACCTCTCACATTGTTCGAGTTTTATCTTCAAAATGGGAAAACATATGAATGAGTGTTTAAATCGTTTTTTGAGTCTGAAAAACATGCCAGTTTGTTCTGTTGCTTTGTTCTCGGCTCTATTACATTGGGCGAATTTCAAAAGTGTGAGAAAACTCTCACATTTTCTAAACTCTCACCCTATTACATTTGGCTCAATGTATTAATGGCCTGAGGGCCTGATTCAGCAAGAAACGCAGTTGCGAAGACGGACACATCACAGTGCACGTGTGCGAACTAGCAATTGCGATGGGAACTGCGTTTGTAGAGGTAACGCAGACCCAGAGCAGAGTGATTGATAGGAGGTGCCATTTGCGGGTTGTGACGAGGGGATGGCCGGGCGAATGTAGGCGTGCCAGTGCATTGCAATGCCGTTGCAGGAGCGTGCATAAATTATCCACTGTGTGGCCATAAGCAGCCAAAGCGCTGATAGCGTGCGTTACTGTTAGCAAATTCTGAGTAAGGTCAGGGCTTGTACAAGTGTGTATATAGGTCCATTATTACTTGATGTTACCGATTGTTTTGCTATGTTGCCCTAGTATATGGATGTGAGTAAGGGGAAGTGGGCGTCCTTATATCAGGCTGCGTTCGCAATGTGAATGCACACATTTACATATCACCACTGATATTAGCAACTGCAGTACTTGTGTATAAGCAGAACAGTGATCCTTGCTGAATCAGGCCCTGAGTAGGCACTTGATGTATGTTTTTATATACAACAGTTTGGAGACAGGTTCAATGGTAATATTCTCTATTCATTGCTGGTTATTTTTGTTGACTAGCTGATAAATTGGTTATGGCATAAATAAAATAGCATACATGAAATATGCTTTACAACATCCTGGGAATTACTAATATGATGAGAAAATGTGCAATAACCAATAGCAGCCAGGTATTTGTTTTGTTGTAAGAACTGATTAAATTCATTGATGGTTAACAAAGATGTTGTCCCATGCAAAAAAATACCTGATTCTGATATACGTTTTCACGCTGAATATGGTTTTAGATTGTTTCTAACACCCATAGTTTTTTGTTCCAGTAAAAGCTCTTTAGATTATTTGGAACCTAAATAGCAAACAAAGCTATTTTCGTAGTTTGTTTAATGGATTATAATCGATTATATTTATCATTTTCGATTATAATCGAAGAGAAGTATTATTAAATGCAAGAGCTAAGATAAATGACTCACTAGAAGCCTGAATAAATACGACTGGAAATCATTATATAAAGAAAGTGGGCCAAAATGACTCCAGGGCAGAAAAATGTAGTCAATACTCCTATAGATGATCCAGAGAAAATGTATCTGCTTCCGTTGCACATTCAGCTTGGGCTGATGAAGAATTTCTCAAAACTATGGATATAACCAGTCGTGTATTCACCTATGTGAGGAATAAATTCACCCAAATCAGTGAGGGAAAAATAAAGGAGGATATTTTTGTAGGACCTCAAATCAGGGAACTGCTTTTGAGATTAAAAATTTGATGCTCAGCTTAATGAACATGAAATATCTGTATGGTTGTCATTTAAGAGAATTAGCAAAGAATTTTTTGGAATTCACAAATCAGAATCGACCCTCTGACCATGTTTAGAGCTCTTGGATGCAATATGGGTCTAAAAATTCACTTTTAGGACTCCCACTTAGACTTTTCCCCGGAAAATCTTGGGGCAATCAGTGATGAACACAGCAAGTGATTTCAACAGAATATTTTGGTGGAAAAGCGGTGCCATGAAAAGTGGAGCCTGTCTATGTTGGCAGACTATTGCTGGACACAATATACCCGAAAATAGTATGCTTCTTTATTTTTAAAGGTAAATGTATACATATTTTACATGTAATAATAGCCATAGTGGCAAAAATAAAGTGTACACCAGTGGTTCCCAAACTTTTCGAATGACGGCACCCTAGAGTATCAGCATTGTTTCCATGGTACCCCTAAGCTAAAAGTTTGTTATTGAGAAATTCAGAACAAAATGTAGTAAAGTATTAAAGTGAAGTGGATTGTGCTTACCTGTCATCCCTAGGTTCAGTTATGTGGTGGGGGACAGGTTTGCACTTCTGTTTGTCCACATATTTACATTACATTGATTATAAATAATTTGATTTGGTGCTGGACCACCAACCTGAGGCACCCCTGCAAGTGTCCTGAGGCGCAAAGTTTGGAACCACTGGTGTACACTGATTGTAAAATTTAATTATCTGTTCTCAAAAACAATGCCTGATAGAAAAATTCTAAAACCAGATTTGAATTTAATGTCCAAAATACTGTTTCACCTATTTTATTTTATGGGATAGAAAATTAACATTTTATTAACCAGTGTATAATTGGTGGGTAAGGAGTACTGAACATTTGCACTTTCAAAATTTTGTTACAGTAGTAAATCCCCATCCCACTAAATTTATATAACTCTTCCTAAACCAATTTGAAAAATTACTAATAATGAATAAAACAGGTGAAAACACACTACCATGCAAACGCAAGCTGCTCACTTCAGCAAGAACCCCAGGTGTCACCCCACACCCAAATATACACAGTAAACAAACAAAATATTGTCCCTGGAACAATATATTGTCAATTTGAGAAATTGTCATGTGAAGACACATATTACATAACATTGTTAATAGTTTCCATAATAACCTCTTTCAGGGTTGCAAGTACTGGGACCATGCCGCTGATTAGGTGCTCAGTTGAAAGAGTGTCAGAATGTAGATTAGCTAATATAATGAGTTTACTGTATATTATTCATTATGTGGTGTGAGCAAATTAATTAAAAAGTTATGGATCTTTATTTTTAATATGGTAGTTAATATTTTATGGCTATCTTTTTAGATCTATTACACTATTATGTTTATCATTAAAACAATTAATATCTACATCTCCAAAACCATATAAATTAGAGACGAGCGGTTCAGTTTTGGCTTGGATCTAACCGCCAAGTTCAGATCTCAGAACGAGGCAAACAGGGTTCTGCTGCGAACTGTGCTGCACTCGCACATTGAGCGTTGCTCTGGTCGTCATAACTGAGTGCCCCAGTGGAGAGAGGATCCGAGCAGCAGAACCAATCCCACAGCACTGTAGGAGAAGGCAAAGAGCCGTATTCAATTTGAGCCGAGCCGCGATACTTTTGGCCTACTTCGCATGTTTTGTAGGTGGAAAAGTATCGCGCTTGTGCCCGCTTTACCCCGTATTCAATTTGAAAGTACTCGAAAACGGGACCCGGCGAAACTTGAACAGGCAGAAAGTCCTGTCAGATTTGGGGAAATATGCCTGACACCCCCCAAAAGATGCTCTGATTTGGGAGTTTCCTATGGTACCCCCCGATTTTGGTTGCTGAAGGTATTTGGTCCTTTTAAACGGCCTTAATAGCTGCTCAATAGTGTTTTTCTATACGTGGTGCAGAATAGTATTCAGGAGTATTTTTTCCTGAAAATAACTTATCCCAGCAAATTTGGGGTACTTGAAAATGGATATTTAAAAGTTGCTAAAGTGAAGTTGAAAAAAATGTAAAAAATCCACCTGCCGCAAGCACCTGCAATCAAAAAAACACTTGAGGCTTACTTGGGGACCCCCCAGAGTCAAGTTCGCTAGTTTTTAACTTTGTACCCCAACATTTTTTCCCCCTAATTCAAAGTGATTTTTAGGGGTGTTCTAAGTGTTTTTTAAAACATTTTTGACACAGTTTACCTTTGGGGGACTGTGTGAAGGCTACAGGGGGGTTCCCGCAATGTTGCACCCCACAACCCCAATTCTGCACTTTTTCCGCCTGCTATTCATAGGCGATACTTTTTCGCCTAGTACATTGCATTGACTTTCCACCTAGGCGGAAAGTCTTTCAAATTAAATACGGGGTAAAAGCAAAACAGGCGAAAATTACGTCATCGGTGAAAAAGTATCGCGGATCCGGACTTTTCGCCTCAAATTGCATACGGGCCATAATGTCTCTTTCCACACAGAGCAGGAGCCATGAACCAGGGAAATGTTCGGGTTGCAGTGGAGGGTGAGTATGGCTGGCACCGCCCCAGGGCATTCCACCCTGTCTAATGGCACCAGCTGTACCGTCCTCCTTATGGAGGCAAAACGTCATCTTTCATGGACAAAGATTACGTTTTAAAGATAAGAAGCCTAGCTAACACTGGCGCTTGCAATGTTCATTTTCACCTGCTTTTGTAAAAATTAAGTGATGATCAATCGGCTCATTTGAGAGCTGAACATGAACAGCTAAGGAGAGAAAGTAAACGGGTGGTACACACATGTCCTTACTAAGCTTTGCAAAAACCATGCAAAAGATCTCTATATCTCCTGCCACAGTGGTGCAGCATGTTATCTGCTGTTTGTCTCTCAACGATTCCTGTCTCTATTATTAAATATGCCAGGAAATTGTGAAAATTCAGAAAAAAACTAAAACTAGCAACAAAGATGGAGAACATTAGCAAAAAAATAGCAGAATATTAGCATAAAGTAGCAGAGAGCATTAAGACTATTTAACATTGCTGTCTATACATAAGTCTAACAATGTGGCTAAATGTGAAAATCATGTTGTAGATATAATGCAGTGATCTTTGACATATGTGACAAACAATAATATATGATGTGATTTTAGAGATTTAGCCACATTGTCAGTCTTAATGGATAGACCACAGTGCTAACTGTAATAATGTTTTTTCCTACTTTTTTTGTTAATATTCTGCTACTTTTTCACCAATATTCTGCTACTTTTTTGCTAATCTCTTTCATTTCTTTGCTACTTTTGTGCAATTTTAAATGCTACACTCGCAAAACCTTAGAGTGAGATGGTGTCATTAATGGTGCACACCATCTAGCATCACCCTATTGAAGTTATGTCATGCTAAGGGCAAAGCTAACTAAGGACACATCTGTGTGATAGTAAATCAAAAGTACATTATGTAGACAAAAGTTATTGGACACCCCTGCATACCATGCATACCATAGCACACAAGTTCGAAATGGCCATTAATGTGGCGTTTTCGACAGAACACTCTATAGGGAGGCCCATACACTTGCAGTTCTACGGAAACAACAAATGTTTTCATCAGGATGACAATGCCACCTGTCATGTTTCCAGGGCGATGCTGGACTGGTATACAGAAAATTTGGTAACCCGGATGGACTGACCAGCTCAGAGTCCAGATCTTGAATGATGAATTGGAGCTACGGGTGTGTTCTAGGCCAACTCAACCTTCTTCAGTGTCACAGTTGGTCACTGTACTTAAGGCTGAATGGCAAAATACCACCTGCTGTTGTCCAGGAACTTGTGGACAGTTGGCCAAGAAGGGTGACTGCAGTAATCACTGCACGTGGTAGACCTACAAAGTACTGATGTCAATAAAATATAGTTGATCTATTTGCTGTCAGTGTCCAATCACTTTTGTCTCCATAGTGCATTAACAGGTAGGAAGTATTATTAAAAAAAAAAAAAAGTTTTCATGAACAAATTAAAATTGGAGGGTGGAAGACAAAAAAAACTAATTTTAACAGAAAGAGTTTTAGATCCATTGAAGGATTCAGTATGTTTTCTTGACATTCATCATGTCGATATGCAGCATGTCGGCATTATGTTGACACTGATGCCATGTCTACATGCTTAGGATGTTGACAAAAAGTGGGTCCCAGTGATGCTGCGCTGACTAACCTGCATTCCATCTCTGGTGGTGTAGCAGTGTCTTCTGATTTGACGTGTCAGCTGATGGGAAGCTCCAGCAGAGTCATCTGAACCAACAGTTTTGGCAGTGAGTATCCTAACCTCTATCCTTAACCCTAATCCTACAGCCTAACCCTAACCCTCACCCTGCAGCCTAACCCTAATCACGCAGCATAACCCTATTCCTAATGTCATCATTCTGTGGAAAGTTGGCATTTCACATGATGACATTGTGAACATGTTGGTGTGTGTATGACGGAAATGTCAATTATTTAACAGATGATAAAGCCTGGCAGCCTTTGACTAATAATGCTCTTTATTTACTACTTCACTTCTCACATTCGCATTAATCTTTTCTAGCCACTTGTAGAGAGCAGCTTGTGCTACTATTCTCCCTAGGATGAAAAACCTGGCCATCTCATAATCACGCCCTAATTGCTGTCATTAGCATCATTTTGTAGGTGATTATACTAGACATGCTAATTCACTCTACAGTGAAGAGTAGACTTCAAAATACCTCAATCTCGTTAGGCATCAGGCATTATTAATGAGTTCACTGCATGTTTAAGTCTTTCTGAATGTGTGTGGCTTTGTAAAAACAATTTGCACATGAATCTTTTAAGTGCATTAAGGAATTTTCTCCTTAGTTGGCTTTACTTTAGGGGAGGAAAATGTCATATAAAGCCACTTTGAAGGTAAAGACTGCTGTGCCCGTGCATGGACAAGGCAGTGGGTATGCAGAATTCCAGCACACAGGTGAAATTGTTCATCTATAAACAGCAGTCATAGATAGGCCCTTATAACCCTTTGATATCTAGGGCTGTGCATTGCTTTGTGACCTAACCTTTGTGACATATTTTTGGTGCTCTGGCTTTACTAGGATAAAAGTTATTTATTTCAAAATCAACACTGAATTCACAGGAGAGCACCTGGCAAGCTTTGAATGCATCAATACTTCCCAACACCATTTTCCTCATCTTAGTACTGAGGTGATGGATAATTCTATACAGCCATATAAACACTGCATGATTGCTGCATGTAGTGGCAAACTCCAATGACTTGTGGCTGCTAGTAAATAATGTTTGAATTTACTGTTTGTTAGTAAATTTACTGATTCTTGTAAGCCTGGCTGTTTGTGTCAGATGGTTACAGAATATCCATTTTCTCCTTTTTTGCATTTAGCTGTAAAATATCATACAAAGCACCTGAAATAATTCATAAGCCTTGGAAGAATCTTGGCACAGGGTCAGTTCTGCACACAGGAGGGATCTCATTGGAATGTAAAAGAATTGTGATACTTCCCCTTTGGGGTGAAGAAGAAGAACTAAGCATATACTGTAGGTAAATCTGCATACAAAGGAAGAAATGAGAAGGGGTGCGATCCATCATGTCCAGTGCTGTATTGTTGGGGTAGTCACTTCCTCTTTTATCCATGAGAACAGCAAAAGTTAATAAAAGTTTTTGGTAGATAGGAGATCTTTCTTGCAGTTGCCTTACTCAGCATACATTACAAACACTGGAAAAAGAGTATGAAGACAATATTATAAGTTGGCTGGGGGTCTAGAAGCACAGAGAACTGGGATTTAGGAAAAGTGTCTGGAGTGGTTGGTATGGCACTTGTTTAAATCAGGTGAGGAATATAGATTACAAGCCATGGTGAAGTCTGGAGAAGCAACTTCTGCTGATCAAACAGGGTGGATGACTCAACACTTGGGGTTTTGACAGTATCAGTCGAGGACATAAGTGGCTGAAGAGAGTCTCCCAATTTGTTTAATACTCCCATGAATCAATTAGATCTGAAGTTCTGAGATGACTGAGTGGAGGAAGCCCTTAGAGAATGTGAGTTCAGGACAACTGAAGAGGCAGACATCATATGGAATTTTGGGGACCACAGAGAAAGAAAAGGGGCAGAGGGGCAGAGCTGATCCTCACTAAACAGAAGGCCAGCAAAAAAAGAGTGAAATCAACGGCTACTCCTGGTGTTTGCTGCAATTTTAGCTTGAGAAGTAAGCAGGGGAAATCAACCAGCTAGATGGAGCCCTAAAGATGCAAGTGCCATAGTTACCAGCTAGGGAACTCCTGGTTCATAAAAGAGAATGAAGACATTTTTTTCAAGATTATTCAGGTAATGTGCAAATATATTTTGGCACAGTTTTGTTGGCTGTCACAGGTGAAGGCCACAGTTAGTGTTTCAACTCATAAGAGAAATTAAGTCAGTTTGTTAAAAGAATCACAACTTAGGAGTTTGATGGCGGGGGCTTCTAGTAACTGATGCCTAGGCTTCTAGTAACTGCTGCCTAGGCTTCTAGTAACTGCTACATAGGCAGTTTCACAAAGTTCGGAACCACAGCTGACACTTTTAAATACATATATGGTCTCATACAACTAGCCTCAATACACCACACAGCACACTTGCCTGGAGTGAGTGAGCCACCACGTCCCGTGCAAATCTGTTAGTGTCGGCCGTCTTTTTTTTTGGGCAAATATGCATCTACATTGCACTGCATCAAACTAGGAGACTGTGCTGATTCATTTGATATGCCTAACTTGTATATCTCTATACACCTGAGTCTGTATATGGAGCACAATGGAAAACTTGGAATTAAAAAAGCTGCGGCCGCTACATTGTAGAACTTCATATACAGAGTCAGAGAATCAGTCGCACACAAACATACAATTATACATATAATATTAATCAGCAGAGTCTGCTGGTGCATCCTAGTTGCATGGCCTTGAGACTTGGATGCAATTGTCAGCAAAACAAGACACCCGGCACTAGCAGAGTATCACGGTACCTGGCATGCCAAGAGGGGCTTTTTGATGCAACTGCAGCAATGATGTGTACGGACACATCTGTAGGCATTATTTTTATTGTTGGCATAGTACAGGATGGTAGGCAAAGGTAATTCTTCTGCAGAAAGTTGGAACTCGAGCTAGAATGGGAAAACCAGCAGACATCGATGGAGAAGAGAGATGTATTTTAATGAAAGCCCAATGTGATTAATCTAGGTGACTCCTGAGGATTCATTGGAATATGCTGCTATGAATAAAACTGAAGCTGAAGTTCACAAGAAAGAGGCTTACGTGTCTAGTGTATGGATTTAGGCCCACAGGCCAATGCTTGGAAGCTGCTGAAAGTTTGGAAAGACCAGAATATTGGACAGAAAAAGGCACTTAAACCCTTCAGTAAATAAAAATATCAAAACATGCTGCCTGATTAGAAGAGCAACTAGAAAAGTAAACAATAAAAAAGGGAATTTGCTGCCAGAGTATCAAGCCTAAAGGCCCCTACACACTTGGAACGACAAATCGTTAAAATCGTCCAGTGTATGCACTATTTTGTGCTTTGCCTGCTCCCGTGAGGTCGTCAGCCGCATCGCCTGATCTTTTGTATATGCGGTCAAATTAGGAGATGCGGCTGATGATCCCATGCCGTGATATGCGGCAGGGCAGACGATGTTGTTGACAATGCGTGGGAGCGCACATCATCAGTGACAAAGCCGGTACACATCGGCCGATGTGGACGATATGTTGTATGATACACCGGATCGGACGGCATATCGTCTAGTGCGTTCCCAGCTTAAGTCCCCAGTAATAACCATAGTGAGGCTTATGTGTGCTTAGCTCACTGGGATTGCATTTAACAGGAATACAAGCAAAATAGCAAAACTAGGAATCACATATAGCACATGCAAAATGGAGAATATTTTGTATTTAAAGCATAAGAATACCAATTAAATACAATTGCAATAAATAACCAGTGATTATAAATTATTATTATTATTGTTATTATAAATTGTAAATCTAAACATCAATATGTCACAGCACTATTGTCTGTCAACATTTTGGTCCCCTGGCAGATTGTTTTGAAGGCTACAATACCAATAGTCACACAAGAGTTGGAATGAATGACACACTTACCCCATGCCAGCTTTAAGAGAATGTTATTACCCGATGCCAGCGTTTGGACAATATGGGGAGTTAGTGTACTTTGATTACATTGGAAACAGTGTTTATTATTTGCTTATTGAGTATTCATACACTCATTTTGCACATTCTTTATCATTCAACATCTGTGTGTGGCTAGTCTTGGCTAGTCTGAGTATTATACTTTTGGCCAGTAAGATCTATAATTTGTATATTTAATATCTGCAGTTCAAGGTTTTTTTTGGCTGTGTGAAGTAGGTATTGTTAAAATGACAAAATCTGGGTGAAAAATTCTAGACAACAATTTGTTACATTTAGCTAAGAATGCATTAGTCAGTCTTTCTGATGAGGATGTAGCAAAGTTCTCCTTCTATAGGACACATTTAATAGACTTCATGCAAAGTCAGCCTTAGATCTTTACTATAAGTTATTGCAGTTAAGCATGAGAGAGGTTGGTTTGATTTTACAGTCCATTCTTGTTAGGTTATTATTGGCAACAGAAGATCCCCTATAGTTTCCACATCCACAATGTACCAACTATTGGATGGATAATCCCACTTTTTTAGTAAGTTGTACATGTCTTAATTAAATGCTCTTTCAACTTAATTATATTGGTTTTCAAAGAGTTGGGGGTAAAATTGCAGAAAATTCAGATCGACGTATAGGAGTTAAAATAATTGAAATAAAGCATTGTCCGCAACCACCAAGATTTAGTGGCATTTAAGAGAAATACACTAGAAGTAGTGCATCTTGATTATAAAAATGATACAGTGTACAGATTGCTTACAGATGACAGCTTGCAGATCACACATTGTCATCAGAGGTAAAAATAGCAAAGAATATATGTTTACATATTAGTGTATCTGCAGGTGCTAAATTTGGCCCCATTATGGTACAAAATAGAAACGACAATACTTGTTATTACTTGTTGTTTTAAATCAAACAAGAAACGTCCAGTGTTTAGAGTAGCCTCTTCTTACTCCTCACTAGATGTGGAGTCCAATGAACAACTGCCACCTAGTGGAGTGGCTGCCTCCTCTTATTAGGGGTAACTGTGCAGGCTGCACATATAGTGACTAACATGAGTGAAATAAGTGCCACACAAGGAGGGGTGATTACAAAAAGGGATAGAAGGAGGCTTTAAAAAATAATGTATTTAATCTATCTTGCTATGAGTTCTTTGCAGCTGTGGTGTCTTTGGGTCTCATTTTTATCCCTACATTTAAAAGACATTTTGTTTGACAGATGATTATTAAGCACATCTCAAAGAATATTTTAGATAAAAAAAAACCTGTTTACGGTCTTACACTAAGGTAATTTTCAGAAAATCAAGCCAGTTTGATCCCAGTTTATCTAATTCCATGTAACACTATGATTCTAATATATGTTTTTGCCTCCTATAGCTTTTTTGACCTTGTTTATGTAGGATAGTTTTTGATAGTTCTTTGTTCCAGCTATTTGGATCAGCTGATCTTTCACCTGTTTACATAGCATTATTATTTATGTGCATTTTTTGGTAACCTATATTCAGTGTTTGTCTCTTTATCTATGCTGTATTTTTCCTACTTTGTTTGGTTTTAATGGCTACACTTGTTTTCATTGGCTTTATATAATACAGGTCAGTGGAGTAGCGTCTTGCGTCCGACCTTGGTTGACGACGACATCTACACCTGCCCACTGCCCAGAAGCTGGCTGCCGTGTGCACTACACTTTGTCTGGGTGAATCTATTTAAGGTAAGCTCTGTTTTTTGTACTTTATTCCTGATGAAAACTTTTGCTATCGGCGCTAACAATAATATATTGCAAATTTATGTGTGCAGCAAATAAAACATAGGGGATTTTGTCATGATTTGATCAAAGCATTTAAGCCTGCAGCCCAGTATCAAGGGACCCCATTTTTCTGCAGGTCCCTACACTAGCATATATGCCCAGCGCATCATTACATTGCAGTTAAATGTACTCACCTCCTAGATACAGAGGGGCACATCTATACAGGGGCTGGCTGTTTGCCACACCCAACTAGGCCTTTTATAGCCTTATAACCGGACTCTGACAGACTGACATCACATGGCAGTGACGGGGAGCCGCGTGGATGCTGACGGAGTCTGCTCAGAGGGACGGAGTTGGTCTGCAGTTCGGGTGTCTTTGGTGAGGGGTGCATATAGGTAAGTCACTGTTCTTTGTCTTTTGTCCTGATGAAAATTCATTTTGTGAATTGAAACATTGACCTAACTACGGGAACTCCGTGTGATTATTTTATACATATGCTAGAGTGCCGCCTACTGTATATGTACAATATATATATATATATATATATATATATATATTGTTTAGAAGGAAGCACCCTAACAGCTGTTCAAAAATGGACAAATGGATTTAAATATTATATACATGCATATATACAGTATATATATATATATATATATATATATATATATATATATTTATATATATTTTTTGTCTTGTTCACAGTCCTGATGAAAAGGTCTTAGGACCTTGAAACGTCGATACCGACACCTTGTATGTATTACATGATGCTTTGAATACCAAGATTGCTTTTTTCACCATAAAGGAGTGCCGCCTTCTTTCCTTACATATGTGGGGCAGCCAGGCCACACTAGAGGACATTTTTCATTATCTATAGGGGGGCACCCTGACTGTGCATCAATTTCATTCAGAGTGCCAATCTTGTGGAATTTTATATATATATATATATATATATATATATATCTGGTGGAAGTTGATAAGCAGCCTTGATTGCTAAACCACCTGTGAGAGGCTGATAAAGGGTTTGTCAGCCTCTGTAGTCAGTCTGTCACTGTCTGGGGAAAAAAATCAGAGGTCTGTTGAGAGACACCGTGATTGCTGAATGTAAATGGTTTGCTAAAGACTTCTGTTTTGTGAGAGGGATTTTAGGTCTTTCCATACTAAGAGAGGGAATCATTTTGTTTATTTAGAGCCGGACAGGCCCAGACTTACTTTCATATTTTATAATTTTTTGCTGCTATTAAAACTAGCTGTGATTACTTGAACCATGGCCCTGGACTGGTATACTATTACTTGGCTGCTGCATGACAAGTGCAACCGTTTACCCCAGGAGACGGCACCCTTACCCTGAACTTGCCACAATATATACACACTAGTAAAGGGACCCGACATAAGGCAGATTACCTCGGTATGCCCCATCCCACCCTGCTCTTCCCCGCTGCACTTACCCATTACCATCACAGTAAGTGGTCATCCTCCCAGTGCAGTGCTCTATCCCATCCCATCACTGCAGTGGGAGTCATTAGTGGGGGGGGGATGCCACCAGCTCCCACTGCGCATGTCAGAGTTGGGACAGATCTTAGTCAATATATTTATATATATATATATATATATATATATATATATACATACACACACATATATATAGTTGAAGTTTAACCACATCTGAACAAAATCCTGTCACCGGGACAGAAGGTCAGGTGTCCAGTTAAATTGTAAGTATGTGACCCATGGTGTTTGGTTAATTGCAGCGTATAGTCTTTAGTTTGCCCCTCTCCCTAAGGTCATGATGTATATAGATAAATATAAGCACTGTTCATATTTTCTCCAATGCTTTATGTACAGTAATTTTGTTTATCAGTGCTAATTTTATGTGAATTGTAATACAGAGGGACAGAAAGCTTTCCTATCTAAGCTCATGCTAATAAATACACTTTAAACTAGTAATAGTGGCCTAGAAATTGGTCTAAAAAGGGTTTAGATTCTCAAAACAAAGGGCCTGGAGGAATAATAGGACAAACATGCCATCAACTGCATCTACCATTTCAGTAGTGTGAGGAGAACGCTTTTCACATTCAAATTACAATGGCAGACACATAAGAGAGCTTTGTTTTTACTGAAAGGAATGAAGAGATTAAAAAGACTGATATCAATTCTACATTGTGTGCAGGTGCCCATTTACCTAGCATCTATCTTAAGCAGCCATATCATTGTAAGCCATAATACACAGCATTAATAATATTGTTCAATGCAGGAAAGTAAATTAATGGAACAGTCATTGGGCATTAGCATAAATACTTTAATACACAAAAAAACCTTTCAGATACAATTTATTTTCATTGTACTGATAAACCACAAATATGTTCTGACAACCACATTTTGTTTTACATTATATCAACATGTATCAAAAAACTAAATTATCTAGGAAATAGTGGGTCTCAGACATCGGAAATTAGGGGTTCACAAGACAGCTCAGGCCAAATCAATGGTGTAGCATATTGTATGTGTACATATAACAGTGTCACTAAGATGTAATATTATTTTATCAACTATATATTTATCATTGACAGACAAAACTATAAGTTGTTTTTTTTCTGTTAACTACTTACTGTAACTTGTTAATATTTTTTCCAAAAATGCTGAGAAATTGTTGGGGGATTTTATATGATCAAGAACCTCAATCTATAACTTATCCAACACAATTTTATTAAAACAAAAATAAATAAATAAAATACTTTTTTTTTTTTAAACGTTAACATTAATATAATTTTTTTACGTATCGGTTATCGATATATCGGACTATTGGTGATTGGAACATCACAACTTTGCATTTCCCCAGTGGCTGCTCCTCTGAGCGGCTGCCAGGTATACACTGGGAGGCTGAGGGCTGCAATATTTGCATTTCTCCAGCCACTGCTCCTCTCTGCAAAAGCCATGCTGCCTGATCAACAGTGATCAGCAGCTTGAAGACACTGGGGGAGGGTGCACTGATGCAGGAAGGCTGGGAGGTCCCACTACCATTGGTGGCTGCTGGAAGATTATCTTCGAGCAGCCAGCCAGTGTATGTTTCTGACTGTTTGCATTGTTTGCGACCATGTCAGGTAATGCACAGTCTGGCGTGGACTCAATTGATGCAACCATGCCAAGCAAGTGGTTAGTAAGTTTACTAATAGTTAGCAAGTATACCAGGTGTAATATATCTGTGAACATTAAAAAGGCATCCTTTCAGTCACCTAATATACTTCTTTCAATAAACTGGGTTTGATATCTAAGACTTCTCCACACCATGACCAATTATGATATTCCCCATACCAATAATAATATTACAGTTCAGAAAATTTCAGTTGTCCAAGAACAAAAGAACATTATCCTTCGCATTACCTGTATAAGGGAATGCAAAATATCAAAAACACATGAATATAATTTAGACTAGGGCTGTGCCTCCCAATGTTCTTGAATCACACGCCTTAGAGTATCAGTACTTTTTTTCACAGCACCCCTAGGTCAAAAATTATTCAACAAAAATTATTAAATTAAGTAAATTGTGATTACCTCTCATCCTTAGGTTGAGTTATGTGGTGGTGGACAGGGTTGCACTTCTGTTTGTCCACATATTTTATGATTGGTAGCCACTAGAACTGGTGTTGCCCAACACATTGACCATAAATAATTTGATTTGGTCCCAGACTAACCCGTGGCACCCATGCAAGTATCCTGTGGCACCCCTGCAAGTGCCCTGCGGCACCTGGACTAGGGGTTTTTAACTCCAGTCCTAAAGTATTCCCACCATGTAAAGTTTTTAGGATTTCTTTAATCACGCCAAGGTGATTTAATCTATTTTACTGTTTTTCAGAAATCCTGTAAACACAACTTGTTGAGAGTACTTGTGGACTGGAGTTAAAAACTCCTGATGTGATGTAGATGTAAACTGTTGTATTCCATGTGTTAAACTCCTTTAAAAGTAGTTAAAAAAATCCTTAAAACAAATGGAGAAATTAAGTTAACAACTATGGCATTAAAAATGCATTTAAAAGTATGAGTATGTGCATTTAAATGAAATGTATGAGTGCGTGCTAATTTTCAGAGATTTTAATGATTGTGAAAATAGCAGAGGAAAACAGTTGTTGTCACCAGAATTTGGGCTTTTTCTTGTTTATCAATACAAAGCCTGGGGAAGGTAGATATTGCCAAATTAATAAGGACAGTGGTGGTGCAAATACCACTGATGTCCTCCGTTCACTATCTTAAGATATCAATAATGAGCGATATAGTTAATAAAATACTTTATTAGTAAAAAAATATTTTTTTCCATTACTAAATACAATTTTCTGTTTTTTTAACAATGTATTTTATTTTTCTATTTGTTTTTTTTGCTATTATTTTTATTTATTTATTCTCAATTGCACTGGAAACCCAAATTCAGGCTTCCAGTGCAGTACACATGTGTTACCCAGCATTGATGGATCACATATGTGCAGAAGGAACACTGACAATGGACATTGTTGTGATGAGCGGTGAGAAAAACTGTTCTTTCTGAGACGATTTGATAAACAGACCCCATTTTTTTATTATATTTTTATATATTTAATTGTATCATATATACAGTTCTTGCTAGTTTAGTTTTTAAAAGAAAATTGGTGGTTGTAGTTTCGCATTAGACCTCCCTCTCTAAAACCTTTAAAATGTCACACAGCCCCAGTTTTCTGCCAGGGCTAAAGGTGGCCACACACATGGCGATCTGCACACGAGCAGCCGATGTGTATGATTTGTGTATGACTTCCCTTGAAACTCTCCCCGGCAGCTCTGCACACGATCTCCACATGATCTGCACACAATTTGGTGTCCAATCGTCAAACAATCTCTCCTGCATCCAGACTTTCACAGTGCATCGTGTCCTAGATTGTCAGATCTGCCCTACTGCACAACAGATCTGAAGAAGCGATGTGCGAGCAGCGGGGATGCGCATCGCATCGTGATTGTGAGTGGGGACTCACAATTTACTCAGGATTTGGTCATATTTTACATGATCTGTCGTTCCAATGTGTTGGAATCGGCCAGATCGGGTAAAAAGTTTTCCCAAACTTTTCACAATGGTGAAAAGAAATTAGTGTTAAAAACCTATAAACAATTATTACACATTAACTTGTGGGTTAATTGAATAAGGCGATTTTTTTTCACCCGAAATTCACTTCTATGCACTTTAACGCATGGAAACTGGTTATTGTGGCTAATTGAATTCCCCCATAATGTTTTTACCTTCATTCTATCATATGCCTTCTATACTGTGAATTCAGGGGTGAATTCAATTGATCCCCAGGGGCAATCCAGTTAGCCACTAAGTCACATATATTACTTCTTGTGCCAGCGCGCTCAAGATCTATTCTGATGTTTTTGGAGCTGCTCTGGGTAATAAAGGTAACCAACCTTTACACTTATACTCTATTTCAAATTTGAGGTATACCCGGCGCCCACCAGTATTGCAAATGTGTATTTAAAGATTGATTCGTATTAAAAGAAAATCAAATTTATTTTATTTCTGATGTGGATAGTTACAAATGATTTATACAATAGGAACATAAATCATTAAACATACCAACAAAACATAATAAATTCACACTGGACTTTACAGAGGAAGGTGTGTGTGTGTGTGTGGGATAAGTGTGACAGACTTGAACATAAGTGTTTAGTGAGGGTAGGGGTAGGGAAGAGAAAAAAAGGGGGGGGTAGGCTGAATTATGTCCTTCTTTTTTCTGATGAAAGCTAGGAAAAAAATGAAAAATGATGAATGGGCTTAGTGTGGCATATGCTCCTCTAATTGCATAAAGTCCAGCTGTAGTGGTCCCATACTTGGGGCGTTGTAGTTAACACAGAGGGGGTCTCCTGTGGTAACGCTCCAGTGTTAGTTGTAATGCAGGGGTTGCGGTGGCGCTGTTACCGGGATTCGGCAGTGGAGCCTCATGGCACTTACCCTTTCCACATCGGGCAGGTTGTTGATGATCCTGTGCCTGGGTCTCCTTCTGATGCCGAGTCATCCTGTGGTCGCGTCTTCTCCCCAGTTATTGTAAGATTGGCAAGGTGTACCCAACCCTTGAAAAAGGCTGAAGAAAGCTGAAACGCGTTGGGTACACCTTGCCGACCTTGAAGCTTGGAGCTCAGGGCGTTGCTGGGCCTTGTAATGCACTGGGCATGGTAGTGACTGATTCACCGATGGATGGTAGCGGTGATACCCTGCACTATAACGGTGGTGGTGTAGCTTACCTCTCTACATTATTGTTTTTGTAGAATGTCCCAGTTTTCCCCATACTGGATGCATGCCCAGCACTCCTGGAGATGCTGGGTTGCCCAGGCTCTCCCCACACACTGAACAAGTGTGCACAAGGCATCTATTCACCCACTAGTCTGCTATTCAGAGCTGCTGTGAGAGTGCTCTCCCCAACTTTTCCCCTCTGCAGGACATTGCGGCAAGCGGATGGGACAGCGGGACAGTCCCTGAAAAGCGGGACTGTCCTGAAGAAAGAGGGACAGTTTGGAGGTACGGTATACTCGCAGTCAGGTCCGGCTCTTGGGGTGTTCGACCAGTGTGGTCGCACAGGGGCGCCACCCATAGAGGGCGCACCTCTCCCCAACATCCCGATTTCAGCGGGACAGTACCGTCCCGCTGTTCCACCCGTGGGCCAAAGTGGCCTGCAGGTGGTCAAATCGGGAGGTTGGGGACCCCCACTGACGCAGCTGTGCGACGGTGCTGGACCCCGGAGTCTGAATGGATGCATCCATTCAGTGACGGGAGAGGGGCTGCCCCCAGCCTGACGTTATTTGGAGGCGTGCCATGTGGGCATGCCTCCAAATAACGTCATGTAGGGGGCATGGCCTATGGTAATTAGGCCACACACCCATTCTCGGTCACCCTGTTAAGAGCGGGCACAGGGTGCTCCGACCCCTGGAGCTGGCCCTGCTTCCAGTACAGATATGTGGCTCTGTACTGTGAGTCACCTAGGTCCGTCTGTTCTCATGGAACGCCAGGGAGTAAAGATGTGAAGAGACACTGCACATGCGCAGTCAGAGGTCGGGCCTGTCTGAATGAGATCCGGCAAGTCCTAGTGACCACCAGCTCAGTTCTTCCTGTCAGGTGCTGCATGAGCACACTTCTTCCAACAATGATATTTTCAGAATTAAGGAAAGGCTTCTGTACATTTTAAATAATAAAACGCAGAAGTTCATTTTATACATATACAACCACTGTACATTCACATTGGTCTCTGCTGTTTATTATACGATTTTATATTCATATTTTGTTGTAATGTAACCGCTATTTCCCTAAATGCCAGAATAATCCATTATTCAGCTGTCAATGGAGCAGTGTTCTGTAGCAATATGTTATACTGCATCTTCCCACCAGCCCACTTCATCACTGCCACCATGTCTCCAACCGTGAAGATTTAAGCTGCTATTTCATAGGGAAGACAATCTTGTTGTTATTTTTCTCAATATATATATATTTAATCACCATATGGAATATTCAAAAAGCACCTGTTCCATTTTTAGAGGCTGGGAATTAATGTTAAAAGAATTGTTAAGAACAATACTGAAGAATGTATATTAAGAGATGAAAGGGGAAATCAATGTGTTTAATGACGCATGTTTAATACTTTGATAATGAAACTTGAAATCTTTGAGACTTTGGTCTGCATTAAATGGCCTATTTACAGTGACAGCTGTTGCATTTGTACTGACTTGATTGCACAATATACATTACAGGCAATGAATGTGCTCCTCTATTTCTGTAAGTGGGCCTAGATTTCTGCCAAATGCATGGGTTTGTGGCATGTGGAACGTTGTGCATGCGTTAGAGCAAAAGTTTGCACAGATCAAAGGGAGGGGCAAGAACACTCCATGTTACAGATTTATCCACTTACACCTATCAGCAAGTCGCACCAAATAGCACAGTTTAATCTACAACTTTACACCAACTCTATTGCGACAAAAAAACTAATCCTAAATACTAGGTATACTATTAGCAAAATAAGATGTAAAAAGTATGCCATACTGGCAAAATTCAAAAGACAAAGGTCCTACGAGTGATTCACTCCACCCATTGTTATGCTCAGTTGCGTCTCTCCCCGCGGTGACACCCGGTGTGGGGAGAGACGCCATGCACGCGGCACCTGACGAAAAGGGGGCGTGACCTTCAGGAGGGGCGTGACAATATGCGAGGGGCGTGACATCGCGGCCCTGGTCTTCAAGGAAGGGGCGTGACACTGAGCGAGGGGCGTGGTCCCGCGGCCCGAACCCGGCCCGTGGCCACCAAAATCTATCAATGGGGTGGTACCGGTGGGGGATGCAGGAGGTGCGGGCATGTGTGGTGCCGGGTCCCTCACTGACAGGAACCGAGTGCTGCACTTAATACTAAAGTGCAGCACCCGGCTCCTGTCACTGAGGGGGAGCCTGCACCCTGGTGTCACCCATCGGCGGGTGACACCCGGGTGCGGGCCACACCCCCGCACCACCTTGTGACGCCACTGGTTATGCTTCATCTGCTACTTTATATCACTTCCTTTGAATACCAGAATACTAATTCTAAGTACTTAGGGCCTGACTCAGGTTGCAAGGCGCCAGCCGATGTTTGCATTCTGCGCATGCATATAAGATGCAGTGCGCAAGTGCGAACCGGCCACTGCGATCGGGAAGCGATCACAGTGAGCACGCAGAGTCTTCACATGGTGATTGACAGGAAGTGACCATTTGAGGGTGGTAACGGGGGGTGGTCAGAGAAACGCAGGCGTGCCTGGGCGTTTAAACGCCGTTACAAGGGCATGCATAATTAAGGCCCTGCGATAACATACGCTGGCAGAGGTCTAGATGGTGACAGGAAGTTTAGCAGTTTCTGCGGTAGGGTCAGGTCAACCACAACTGTGCAGATGGTTCCGACGTTACCGATGTTTTCGCTGACTTGTGGATGCATGTCATGGGAAGTGGGCGGCTTTATACAGTGGTGGACTTTTTTTTTGGTATAGAGCTGCGGTTGCCATGCAATTGCATTGATTCGCATATTTTTGCAGAGAGTGGGGTTCATGCGAACACAGCCTTGCAAACCAACCTAAATCAGGCCCTTAGTACACTATTAGCAAGTTAAGAAACAATGGGCCTGATTCAGACCCACTCGCGAGCGGCTGTCCGCTCGCAAGTGGGTCGATGTTATGGACTGAGCATGCGCACGACGGAGGGAGCTCCGTCGTGCGCATGCGCCAGACGCGACGAGCGAAGGAAAGTCCTTCGCTCGTTGTGTCCGATCAAAGGGGGCGTGCTGTCAATGTTGATTGACAGCACGCCCCCTTTGGTGGGCGTGCCGGGGGCGTGCCTCCCTGACGGGGGCGTTCCCACGGGAACGCCTCCCGTCAGAAGCCGGCCCACTGACATCACTAGTGATGTCAGTGGGAGTGATTTTGGCTCTGATAGAGCCCAAATCACTCCGGAGCTTGCGGTTGAAAACCTCAACCGCAGGCTCCGGCTCACAAATTCGATGGTCGCGATGGTCTCGACCATCGCGACCATCACAATGCACGCTCGTATAGCCTGTGGGTGGTGACCCACAGCTATACGAGCGTCCAGGAGGACGCTCCATGAAAATGGAGGCCGGCCCTCATTCAGAGCGTGCGCTCTGCTCAGAGCGTACGGCTCTGAATGAGGGCCAATATTTGTGAAAAAGTACACAAGCACAAGAATCACTACTCATGGTGGAGCATGTAAGTAGTTTTGCATCAAATTGACAAATCTGTAAACTGAGATTAGGAGTACTGGGTAACCGAGTATTGCAGAGCAGTGCAAAAAACAAGATTACATTTTAAAGAATGAGATTATTGAGAATTAAGATTTCAGCAGAGAAGACCACATCTAGGTGCTCAACCAGTAAAGTAATAAAAATTGGCACATGCAAAAAGTGACATGCAATAAAATCATGCCCAGTCACTCTCATGATTATATTATTTATATAATTATAATACATAAATGTACTTTAGGAAAAATATGGAAAAATGTAATTCAATGAAGGACATGATACCAAAGTCTTGGGGGTAAATTTACTAAGAATTGGGATTGACCCGATTTGCAAAGTGATTTGAACCATCGGCCATGCAGCCAGCAGTAATACCTAAAGCACGCGAATGCTAGCATAAGCATGAGAGGACATAAGCACCCTGTTTTTTATTGTACTCAGTGGCAGGCTGGGCCAGGGGGCAGGGTGCCATGTGCCCCCCGGGCCGCAGCATCAAACGGGCCGCGGGCAGTCTGTGTCACTGTGACACAGACTACACCATGTGTGTAGCGCTGACCGGACGGAGTTCGGTCAGCGCTACACAGCACAAACACACAGCCGCCAGAGCCGGCAGCTGTGTGTTTATTGTAATCAGCAGACGCTGAGAGTCTGTCAGACTCTCATCGGCTGCTGCTGCTCCCACTGCGGGAGTCAGCTTCCGGCTCCCGCAGTGGGTAATGGGAGAGACGTCATGAGCAATGACGTCTCTCCCATGCAAAGCGGCCGGAGGAGCTGTAAGCGGCGGGACCAGGAGCGGGGGTTTCAGGTAAGTGATTTTTTTTTTCTATTAAGTCTCTCTCTACTGGGGGGGGGACTACTGGGGGCACTACCAGGGGGGGGATTACTATGGGGGCACTACCAGGGGGGGATTACTACTGGGGGCACTACCAGGGGGTGGATTACTACTGGGGGCACTACAAGGGGAGGGGGACTACTACTAATGGGGGCACTACAAGGGGGGGACTACTACTACTGGGGGAACTACAAGGGGGGACTATTACTACTGGGGGCACTACAAGGGGGGGCTACTACTGGGGGCACTACAAAGGGGGGACTACTACTACTGAGGGCACTACAAGGGGGGGATTACTACTACTGGAGGCACTACAAAGGGGGGGACTACTACTACTGGGGGCACTACAAGGGGGGGACTACTACTACTGGGGGCACTACAAGGGGGGGACTACTACTACTGGGGACACTACAAGGGGGGGACTACTACAAGGGGGGACTACTACTACTGGGGGCACTACAAGGGGGGCTACTACTGGGGGCACTACAAGGGGGTACTACTACTACTGGGGGCACTACAAGGGGGGGCTACTACTAGCAGGGCCGGATTAAGGTCTGTGGGGGCCCCTGGGCAACAAACTTGACTGGGGGCCCTATCAGTGATCCAAATTATTTATATATATATATATATATATACATACACACAAACACACACATTATACACACATATACATACATATATACAGTATATACATACACAATATATATATATATATACACATACACACTATATATATATATATATATATATATACATACACACACAACACATACACAGTGGGTGTATAATATATATATATATATATATATATATATTTCATTTAATATTGTGCCTGCCCAACCCCGCAACCAGTAGCACCACCACACATATAAAAAAAACATTATTTTACTCACCTTCCAGGCTCCACGCCAGGGCAATCACACAGCAGCAGACCCGGGGCAGCAGCTGCAGGTCCTGTATTTTCACATCCGCGGTCTTCAGATGCAGCTGGCGTGGGGCTGCGCAGTGCGACCTTTGACGTCACGCCTGCAGTGCCGCACAGCCTCACCGCGCAGCCTGCCCGCTTTCCAAAGCAGCACTGCACTCTGATCCAAAGTGGTCAGTGATCGCTGCCCGCCTGCAGTCACCGGTGACTGCCGAGGAGGACCTGGGCAGAGACAGTTAAATGCTGTACTCCGCCGGTCTTAGGATTGGAAGGGCAGTAGTGGCAAGGGACAGGGTGTGGGGGCCCCCTATGTGTCACCCTGCCTTTAATCCGGCCCTGACTACTAGGGGCACTACAAGGGGAGGGGACTACTACTAGGGGCACTGCATAGGGGGGAGGGGACTACTACTAGGTGCACTACATAGGGGGAGGGGACTACCACTGGGGGCACTGCATCGAGGGACCACTGCTGGGGGCTCTATATAAAGGACAATACTGGGGGTACTGCATAGGGTGGAGACTACAACTGGGGCCACTATTTAAGGGGCATTGCATAAAGGTTACCACTATTGGGGGCACTGCATGGGGAGTGGACTGCTACTGGGGGCACTATATAAGGGGCACTGCATAGGGGGTACCACTATTGGGGGCACTATATAAGGGGCTTACTACTGGGGGCACAAAGGGTACTGCACAGGGGGGACCACTACTGGGGGCACTATATAAGGGGCTTACTACTGGGGGCACAAGGGGCACTGCATAGGGGGAATCACTACTGGGGGCACTACTAGAGGCCTGCATAAGGGTGTTCTCTCCTGTGGCACACGGGGGCACTGCATATGGGCACTATGACAGGGGGCTGCCCCTAATCTTTATTTTTACTTTACATTAATCCCATATGGACCCACCTCCTCCCTGAAACATTTGAGGGGGGGCGTCGTAGCACGCACGTTCTTAGGGGCACCCTGGCTACACGCTACTCCTCTGCCAGGGCCGCCTGCATGCATTTGCCCCCCAGGCTAAAAGTTGCCAGCAAGCCCCTGATTGTACTAGTACTGGTTAGAACTGGCTTTGGGTTGCAGTCTAGGTATTGGTAATTGTAATGGATCACTCAGAGCTGACAACCTATCAGGGACCTGTTTAGGCGGGCTCTGTTTAGGAATATTAGGGTACTGGGAGGAGTCAGCTTCCTCTTTTTCAGTTGTGATCGTCTGGATAAGTACCTCAGTGTCACACTGATTAACCCTTTATTCTGTTTGTTACACTTGCTTCTTTCTTATTACCCATATTTTCCTACCCACATCTACATTTCAATTCTCCTGTCCCTACTCTCCCACTGTCATTCATCTGCCTGTGTATTCCCCCCCCCCTACGCTCCTCAGTTCCCCTGGCTGGCTCTTCCCCCATCACATTCTTTATCTTCTAACCCCCTTTTGAACCCCGCATACAGTATGCCGCGTCCCCGCCGTAATGCACCCCCCCAGCACTTAGTGGAGTCAGCCCGCCGGTCGCGGTAGCAGCCGCCTCTCCCTACATGCGGGGCACGCGCACTGCGCCCGCGCATGTGTCTTCAAGGGCGCCGGCTGCAGCCGCTTACAGTTACAGCTTAAGTTTGACGATTCATATTTTGTAGATAAATGTTTGCCAATGGGTTGCTCCATTTCCTGTTCCTTTTTCGAATGTTTCAGCTCATTCTTGCAATAGTGCATTCTGGCGGGTTCAGGGGAGACTGGAATAGCCCATTATTTAGATGATTTTTTATTAGTTGGTAAAGCTGATAGCGACATTTGCAGCGAGCTGCTTTTATCAGTTCAGGCTCTTTTTCGCGTTATGGGTGTTCCCATTGCGGCGAAAAAGACGGAAGGGCCTACCACAGTGTTGTCCTATTTAGGTATCGAAATTGATACCATGATGGGTTTATGTCGGTTGCCCCACGATAAAGTCGCTAAGATGCGTGAGTATCTAGGGCTTTGCCTTTCTGCAAAAAAGATTTCCTTAAAGCAGTTGCAGTCTTTACTCGGCCTGCTTAATTTCTCTTGCCGAGTGATTCCTATGGGTAGGATCTTCTGCCGTAGGTTAGAGAGGGCCACGGCAGGCGTAAAAAAGGCGCACCATATAATTCGTTTGACTAGGGAGCTCAAGGATGACATGCGCTTGTGGTGCGTCTTTTTGCGGGATTTCAACGGGGTGCGGATTTGGTTACCCAAGACGGTGGACAACTCTGAACTCCAGCTTTTTACGGATGCGTCTGGAGCTTGGGGTTTTGGGGCCTTTTTCGAGGGTCAGTGGTGCGCGGAAGCCTGGCCACAAAACTGGCATGATGCCGGTTTTACAGCCAATATGCTCCTTCTGGAGTTGTTCCAATTGTGGTGGCAGTAGAGATTTGGGCTGCGCAGCTTAGTAATCGTAGCATAAGTTTCTGATGCGACAATCTGGGTGTGGTTCAGGCCATTAACAACCAGAGGACCGTTTGTCCTCAGGCTCTAAGTTTGCTTAGGCATTTAACATTATTATGTCTGATAGGGAACATTGATTTCAGGGCCAGGCACATCCCGGGCATTGAAAACGAGATAGCGGATGCTATATCTCGTTTTCAATGGTCTAGGTTTAGGTCGTTGGTACCCACAGCCAGCGTTCATGGCTTACCTTGTCCTGCTCATGTCTGGCAGATCATCAGGCCGGCATCGATGGACTTGCCCTGAGAGCTTTGGCACCGAGCACCTTAAGGTCCTATACGGCGGCGTGGGACTCCTGGCTGGCCTTCATAGCTAAAATAGATCAGGGTAAGACCTTTGAGGATAACATGTTGCAGTTTATTTGGTTGTGGCATGAACAGGGCCGGTCTAAGGCGGCAATGTCTGGTGCCTTGGCTGGCATTTCGGATTTTTCGCGCTTGCGTGGCTTGGTAGACCCAATTAAGTTGTTTATTCTTTCCAAAGCTTTGAAGGGTTGGGCGGGTCCAGGTGATTCTCATAGGCCAGTCGATACCAGTTTATTGAGGAATCTCATGGTGGCAGTAGCAGGAGTGGCCCTGGGTGATTATGAGGCAGTGTTGTTCAGTTTGGCGTTCGTTTTGGCATTTTTCGGGGCGATGCGAGTAGGTGAACTGGCAGCTGCTAGCAAGAAGTCAACGCACACTGGGATTCTAATGGTTTATGTGATGGTAAAAACGGACTTGATCTTGCTAAAAATTCAGAGCTCAAAAACCGTCCAATTAGGTAGAGGACATTGGTTGTCAATTCCTGTGCATCCGGATCCGAGCATATGCCCCGTAACCATAGCTAAGCGTTACAATCACCAGCGTCCGCGTGGTGGGTTGCAATGGCTAGTTCATGAGGACCTTTCACCGCTCTCGCGTTTTCAATTCTCTACAATTTTTAAACGTTGTTTGATAGCACTTGATTTGCCGGTAGAGCATTATGGCACGCACTCGTTTAGAATTAGTGCGGTCACTTGTGCAGCAGCAGCGGGTTCTTCCAGCGACGCAATCAAACGATTGGGTCGGTGGAAGTCTTCCGCTTATAAAGGTTATGTTAGAGGTGACATGCTGCCTAATTAGATAGCGCTTCATGCGAGTTTGTTTTTTGGGAAACCCGGTGCCTTAAGCTACCCGCCGCTAGGGGGGAGTGGAGTTCTTTTCACCTTTTGCCCTCAATTGAGGTTTTGGTGTTGTTCACTTCCATCTGGGTCACTCAAACAACTCAGTTTTCCATCCCTGGTTGTTGGTTAATATGCTATGGTGTATAAGCACTAATGTTCCTTTAAAAAAAATTTCCCTTACAGGTTGTGGTAGGGTATTTGATAGGGTGCGGATTGTGGGGCATTCGTATGTGTATTGAGCTGGCAGACACCCCCTTGCTCGCGAGAACCCCTGTAATGTACGATGGATTGGGGTGCGAGGTTTCAGATGGAATGGCCTTTTGACTCTTCTTTGGGATTCAAAGAAGAAATGGGGTGCCCCAGACTGCTTGGTCATCCATCTGGGAGGCAATGATTTGGGTACATGTAAAGGTGTAGAGATCATCATTGCTATAAAAAGAGACTTTCAGATATTGCTGAGCATTGGCCGCAGGTCTAGTTAGTCTGGTCAGAAGTTATTCCACGTAGATTCTGGAGAGGGGAACAAGGTGGCGCAGCTTTAGATAGAGTGAGGAGAAAACTGAATGCTGTGGTGTCTCGTTCTGTAACAAGTCTGGGCGGGCGTGTTATCTGGGCGGGCGTGTTATGAAGAGGTTGACTTCTATAGATCAGATGGAGTGCATTTGGCAGGAGAAGGTTTGGTCTTATTTGTCTCAGCTCTTTTATCAAAAAATGGAGGCAGTTAGTGGTCCTAATTAGCCGGTGGCGGTACGTTGTCAGTGGACCCCGTATTTGGCGGAAAGCAGTGCTCCTCGATGGCTCAATTTAGTGCAGCTGAACTTGGCTAGCATCCCCCCTTTGAGAGAGGCGAGTCGGTTGCTGCCTTAGGGGAGGACCCGGTCTCCATCTTATGGAGGGATCAGCACTGTGCTAGATTAAGGGGGGATGGTACTACTCAAGACAGCTCACATTTGGTGGTGGATTCTCCACCCCCATCTTAGTAATACACTCGTCATATGGGCTATAGCCGAGTTAGCACTGCTTTTTCGCCACCATGCTCGAATATACAGATCAATTTCCAATCCGATTTTAAATAAATTTGGCTGCGTCCTCTTTTTTGCAAATCTATTCCATTGTCAGTATCGTTATTTTAGATGGTTAAGTTTAAGTTAAGTATGGTAGAATAATAAAACTATGGGTGACTTAAAGCACGCGAATGCTAGCATAAGCATGAGAGGACATAAGCACCCTGTTTTTTATTGTACTAGTACTGGTTAGAACTAGCTTTGGGTTGCAGTCTCGTTATTGGTAATTGTAATGGATCACTCAGAGCTGACAGCCTATCAGGGACCTGTTTAGGCGGGCTCTGTTTAGGAATATTAGGGTACTGGGAGGAGTCAGCTTCCTCTTCCAGTTGTGATCCCACCCACCCACCCACCCTACAATTCTTGAATCGGCTTGGGCCGATGTTATTTGTTGGAATGTTATATCTCCGTTTTCTTCCAACAGGTGAGGCACAGCTGTCGGAAAGCAGTGCTCCTTGGCGGCTCAATTTACTGCAGCTGAACTTGGCTAGCATCCCCCCTGTCGGTTGCTGCCTTAGGGGAGGACCCGGTCCCCATCTTATGGAGGGATCAGCACTGTGCTAGATTAAGGGGGGATGGTACTACTCAAGACAGCTCACATTTGGTGGTGGCTTCTCCAACCCCATCTTAGTAATACACTCGTCATATGGGCTGTAGCCGAGTTAGCACTGCTTTTTCGCCACCATGCTCGAATATACAGATCAATTTCCAATCTGATTTTATATAAATTTGGCTGCGACCTCTTTTTTCAAATCTATTCCGTTGTCAGTGTCGTTATTTTAGATGGTTAAGTTTATGTTAAGTATGGTAGAATAATAAAACTATGCGTAACTTACTACACCCATCAACATGCTGTAGCGTGTTGATACAGTGTGTCCAGGGCCCTATTTGGATTACTGCGGAGAACATTGTGGGACAACAGGTGAGTATTGGATCTGTTTTTACAGGTACTTCCATTGGATACTTTATGTTGAGAATGAGACGTGAACATCTGGCAGCAGGTGAGTATGTGTGAGTGTGTATGGATGTAATAAATCTTTATTTTCACGGTGTGTGTGTATCTTTTTTTACACATTTCTTTACAGGTGAACTACACGTGCCAGCGGGCCCTTAATGCCCCGCATGCTGGTACTTGTGGTTCTCCAAGTACCAGCATGCGGCGGAGGCTTGCTGGGACCTGTAGTTCCACTGTATAGACAATGTTGATAATTCTATTTTTAACAAAACACAAACACTATCAACTCTCAACTCACCACCCAGGGGTGGCGGGGATAGCCCCGGGCTATCAGCCTAGGCCAGGGGTGCCCTGGAGAGGGGAGCCCCTTTATTGGTGGGGTCCCCAACTCCCCAGGGATCCCTGGCCTGGGCTGACTAGCAGTCAGGGCTGATGCTGTGGCTGGGGGGACTGGTGAAAGGGCACCCCTGGCTGTGGTATCAGTCCCCCACTAGAAAGGGTCCAGAGCTGGTTTTAGATATACGGGGAACCTCACGCCAATTTTTTCTCCATATATTTAAAACCAGCTCTATCCTTGCTGCCTGGTGCTGGTTCTTAAATTACAGTGGAACCCTTCACATTTTTTCCCTGTAATTTTAAGAACCAGGACTGGCTGGCAAGTCCGGGGCTGGTTAGTCTTGTGGGGGGGGGGGTGGAGACCTGACGTAATTTTTTTTAGAAAATGAACCCTATTTTAACCATTTACAGAAAAAGACAAACACAAATCACAATGATTTGTGTATGTTCTGACCATCTTGCAGCTCAGGGGGTTGAGAGATTGAAAAGTGATTTGGACAGAGAGTTTGCTCCTATCTCACCTGAGCTTGTCACCCCGATTCTTGGTAAATTTGAGGGATGTATGTTTTAGGTGAAAAGTACATCCGATTTGGCCTGATGGTGATTTGATTCGAGATTGCTATCTCACCCGAGTTTTACGAGTGAGATGAGAGAAATCTCTCTCTAACTCACCTGACGTTTGCCTTTAGTAAATTTGCAAGCAGGAAAAAAATTAATAAATCACCCAAAATGGTCATCTCGACCTATCTCGAATCTTAGTAAATTTACCCCTTGGACTTTTCCACCTCTCTGCTGACCTGATGCACTTCTAGTTTGCACCTTAATTTAATCTAGTACATTTCATCGATGAGTCACACTGTGCTGTGTTATTTTGTTATCTAATAAAAGCTTTAATGCAGGGAGTAAAAATATCTCTTTAAAGTTCTGCTCACTAACACTACCCTCCCTGGATGGTAAAAAAAACCAAAAATCTGTTTTAAAGATCAATTGGCATCACCTACACACCCATAAAAATCAAGTAATTTTGCCAGGAGGAAAGCCAAGGAGTAGCCTAGTAAATGTGCCCACTCTACGCCAATTCAAATAGGTTGTCTAACAAATCACATTTTGCATGTGGCACAATTTGAGATGCATTCCTGCTCCCAGCAGATACATTCCTGATCTCAGCCTGTATTTACTTTGTAACAGTAAATTCTTCTATTCATACAAAATATTGCAAATAAATACTCAGATTTAAGATACTGTACCTGTGTAAAAAAAACAATGAATGTGCTGCAGGGAATAATTTTTTGCACATTTATAATTCATTCTTATATTAAAATGTTATGGTGTCCCCACAGTGATGGCATGGAATCGGTATGAAATACCGCCGGCCGGTTTGACTCCCGGCAGCGGCAGCCCAACACTGGAACAGATCCCGGCAGCGGCAGCCCGACAGCGCTGGAAATCCCGATCATCTATAGGTAAGTTTTAATTAACCTAACCTACCCCCCTAACCCTAACCCTCCCTTAGGGGTGCCTAACCCTAACCTCCCCCCCAAGTGCCTAACCCTAATCCCCCCTCTAAGTGCCTAAACCTAACCCCCCCTTCCCCCCTGCCTAAACCTAAGTCCCCCGGGTGGGTACCTAACCCTAACCTCTCTCCGGGGGTGCCTAACCCTTACCCCCCCTTCCTCTAGCCTAACCCTAACCCCCCGTGGGGGGTGCCTAACCCTGAGTCCCCCCCGGGCAGGGGCTGGCTGGCAACTGTCAGCCTGGGGGGCAACACAAGCAAGTGGCCCTGGTGTTGTTAACCCCGACTAGAGGTTGCACGTAAACACAATAGCCCTCACAGGAAAAAAAATAAAACACATTCCTTACTGATGCCGCCCTACAAAAGTCTGACCTGACCTGTCAGATTCACACAGCAAAATTACTAGTTGCAGGCTCTGAAGAGCAGAATAGAGAGAGGAGCTCCCAGTCTCCCCCTTGCCTTCAGCCACTGGCAGAACCGTCACACTGCAGCATCAAGGACTAAGTGACTGCAGATCACAATGCACAGTACTAAGCCCTTGAGAGAGTTAAAGTGGGTGAAGATAAAGTACCAACCAATCAGCTCCTGTCACTTTTCAAACACAGCCTGTAAAATGACAGGAGCTGATTGGTTGGTACTTTATCTCCATCCACTTTCTCTCTCTCTAAGGCTTAGAACACAGACCCCTTAGAGTCGATCTTGCATGTGTGTGTGTATCGGCATTCAGTATACTTAGAATGGATTCGGCTATTATCCTTTTCTCAAAACACACATTACAGCAAAAAAATATCCACACAAGAATGCCCCCAATAGTGCCCTTTATGCAGTGCCTTTTATGCAGTGCCCCAGTAGTGCCCCTTAAGCTTTAGTAGTGCGTGTTATGCTGTTCCCCCACGAATGCCCTTTATGCTGTGCCCCCTCCCCTGTGCAGTACTTCACGCTGGTCAGCGCTCCCGCATAGACGTCCGCTGACTGAATCTAATTAGATCCAGCAGGCACAGGCTCTTCACATCGTGGGAGATGCGGGTGACGTCATCCACGCACTGCATTACTAGGAACGCTGGCCTCCAAAAATGATAAGAGGCTTCTTTAGTCTCTGATCACTTTAGAGATCAGCATTCACAGTTACTGCAGCAAGTCGGTCGCGATCTACCGGCAAGAGCTCTGCGAGCTACCGGTAGATCGCGATCGATGTATTAACCGGCCCAATGGTCGAAGTGGGAATTTAGAAGTGGGGGGGGGGGTATGTAAAATTTAAGGTTGTAGGGGGTGTGACCCCTCAGATGGGCGTATCTGTAAGATGCGCCCCTTTTCATCAATGTAGTACCCCTTATACACATTATGATATTCAGTAGTAATACTCCCTTATACATTATGCACATTGCATTCCCGCCATAGGATTCACTTAAAAAACACACACATTAAAAGGAAGAAACGAAACAAACACATAAAAAATAAAACACACAGGCTCCTTGTGAAAAAAAAAAAACACACACACACACAGATAAGAAAGAAATCAAACATATTACATTGCCCACAGGTAAAAAGACACATACATTGTCCCCTGTAGGGAAAGCACACACAGACATAGGCCCCCACTGGATTAAACACACACACACACACATAGGCCCCCATAGGAAAAAAAAACACACACACACACACACACGTAGGCCCCCACAAGAAAAATACACGCATCTAGGACCCCACAGGAAAAATCCACTCACCTATAGGCCCCCAAAGGAAAAACATAGAGTAGAGGGGGATCCAGAGGTGGTGTAAGAAAGTCACAGGAGTGGAGATGAGAAGGGGAGCAGGGAGCGGAATCCCGACCATCGATAACCCGGGAACCCCAAGGGAGCCAGAAGCAGCAGCAGTCGAGTGAGGAGCAAGGGAGGTTAGGCACAGCACAGAGGGAGTGGAGATGTGGTTGGGAGCAGGGACTTCCATACAGCAACAACCCGCACCCCCACGGAGGCCAGGAGCAGTAGCCGTCAAGTAAGGAGGAGGTGAACGGGGCAGTGTCTGCAGTTTTGACCATCGCTAATATGCAACTCTGCGGGATCCAGGAGCAGCAGTCAACTGATGAGGGGGGAGGGAACACACAGAGGGAGTGCCGATGACAAGAGGAGGAGCGGGGACCGCAGATCCATCCAACCGCAGCAGCAACCCAGGAACAGTAGTCAACTGCCACCCAGCCTCCAGCCAGCCAGTAGAACTTCTGGGGAGGCACACCATTATATAGAAGTGCGGCACTGCAAGGGCTCTGGAGTGTGTGGCTGTGTGAGTCACACATGCAGCATTAAAGCCTCTCACCCGCTGTACAGACGCTCCCTCTGTACAGACATTTCCGGGTCTACGCAAATCGTATGTGCCGGTATGACACACACTTGACACTTCAACCACTGGACCGGCCCCATAACATTGAAATTATACCGGCCCGGGGAGCAAATGGCACCCTTCGCCCTGGCCCAGTCCACCACTGCCCCCGGGAGCCCTAAACCTAACCCTCCACCCCCCCGCAGCTGTCTGCTAGCGGCACCCGGCATCCCTTCGATCGGGATGCTGGGCGCCGGTCTCTCGGTGTCGGCAAAATGAGTGGCGTATACATCTAGACGCCGGGCATTTCACCATCACCGGGATATGACAGTCGGGAAGCTGGCTGTCGGTATAATGTCAGCCGGCTTCCCGATTGCATCCCTGATGGCATAGATGAAGCGATTTGGCCAGGACATAGGCTCAATTGTTGGTGTACCTGGAGCAACGTAACATAAATAGTATATGTGGACCTTTGATATTTAAATTAAGTAAAAGAAGACATCTCTGGTCCGTGAGTACACTAAAGTGGCAATCTGAATGGGAAGCTGTTTGGACACCCATGACCATTAAAAACCACCATGCTTGTAATTATGTACAGTGAATAGCAATTTAAAAATATTACATAAGTTACAACCTCTTCCCCAAATTACCAATAGAAGAGAAAAATGAACAAATAAACAGAACTTTTCTAAAGGTGCTTGAACCAGCAGGGCATGCTATACAGAGCTGTGTTTTTTGGGCCCCCTTCCCACCTCCATTTGTGGGGGAAAAAACATCTACTGTGCTGAGTGGACCCTACGTGGGAAGTTAGAATGCATAATGAATGATCCCACTAAGAGGCTATATATAGACAGTGATCAAATTTCACTTTTGCACCTTTGACCCTAGAGTGCATACTTGTGCACTTTTTCCAGAAGCTGCATGAGAGATCCCGGGATGGGCAGTGCTAGTGAGGGGTGAGGGGCGCGTGGATTTAAATCATGCAATCGTAGCCCAATCCCCTCTGTAACTTGCCACAATATGCAGCATTGATGATGTGATTCACATTGAATTATGCTATTAATTCCTGGGACCGCCCACAACTAGAAGTGTAGTCTTCCCTCTGGAGAGCTACACAAAATTCAGGTATCTCCAAAGGCAGCGGTTTTCAACTGCTGTGTCATGGCACACCAGTGTGCCGTGGGCAGTTGTTCAGTGTGCCATGCTGCCGTCGGAGCCCACGGTCAGAGCTGCTGATCAGATTACTGCAGTCAGTTCAAGCTAGGCAGTGCTGCCGATGAGCTCTTCTGGGAAGCTCAGGTGCGTCCGGGCCATGACCTCTGTAGACGCGGTGGCGTGACATCACAGGTCACGCCCGCCCACTCAGCCAGCCAGTCATCCTGCCTGCTCCACCAGCCCACTTCACCTGCCCGCACTCTGCTGTGCCGCACTCTGCTGTGCTAACAGATCTGCACTGTCAGCCGATGAGGCACAGGTAGGTGGCAAAAAATGTATATACTGTATGTGGGAGCCAGTGTGACTTGTTTTTTGGGGGGAGGCAATGTGGGAGCAATGTGGTTTTTTTTCTGCAGGGGTCAACCAGTGGTGTTTTTTTTGTGTGGCGAGCAATGTGGTTTAAACTTTTTCTGTGTGGCCAGCCAATGTAATTGTTTATCCTGTGGGGGGCAATGTTTTTTATTTATTTCTGTGGGGGCCAGCCAATGTTATTTTTTCTGTGGGGGCCAATTTACAGTATGTATTTTATTCCTGTGGGGGCCAATGTATGTGTTTTATTCCTGTGGGTGCCAATGTATGTGTATTTTATTCCTGTGGGGGCCAATGTATGTGTGTTTTATTCCTGTGTGGGCCAATGTATGTGCATTTTATTCCTGTGGGGGCCAATGTATGTGCATTTTATTCATTTGGGGGACAATGTATGTGTATTTTATTCCTGCGGAGGCCAATGTATGTGTGTTTTATTTGTCTGGGGCCAAAGTGTGCGTTTTATCACTGCGGAGGCCAATGTTGTGTGTTTTTTTTTTATGTGGGAGTCAATGTGTATGTTTTTTCATGCCTACCGCACTGCCGGATGGTGTGCCTTGGCAATTTTAAAATCTAGTGCAGTGTGCCTCAAGTTGTAAAAGGTTGAAAATCAGTGTCCTGGGGAGTAAACAAGTACGACTTACAGTACATTTGTTGGCACACAGGTAAGACTCACAAGTGCTCATAATTCCTTCTCAGATTGCAGAAGATGACAAGCAAATCTATGTATATTACAGACATGTTCCTCTGCGATAGCTGAAACTCTGTAACAAGAGTATGAAAGATGCATGCATTTCTACATTGCTCATGGACACTGTAAATAACTTCCACATAAGGAGCTTTCACTAGTAACAGATATAGCTTGCCCACAGATGTCAGTTTAGTACATTATGTAGTCGTATACCGTAAACGTAAATTGATTATCCAGTTTTGAGCAACACTTTGTTATTTAGAACAAACCCCCTACTCCACTATTTGTTAGTGTTCTCCTATGTGTGATGACCATATTGCAAGCAGGCAGAAACAGTGCTGACACACAGCAGAAGAGAGCAGCTCCCGGTAGTATAGAAGCCCAGAACAATCAGGAGCTGGGTTTATTACACTTTGACTAGCCAGGAATATCCCTCGAAAATAAACATCATAAATCATTTTACTCTTATCACAGATTCACAAGAGGGATTAGAAATATTTTATATATGAATGCAGCCCAATTCTTACTACTATTATACAGAACATTGTGGTATTAACTGCAACTGAAAACAAAAAATATCAATCAAAAATGTTGTTGTGCCTATTTATTTATAACACTAACTTAAATCATAGGCCACAATTGTTATAGCGAGATTAGTGGTATAAATATGCTGTACTGATATATGGGAGCCATTGCAGAGTTGACTGCAAGTTGTCCACTTTTGCTCCCACTTTGCATGCACAGACCTAAGGGCCTGATTCATTATGGATCGCTATTGCGATCACAGATGCGATTACGTTCGCAGACCCACTGCGAAAATATGCTTATATCTGCAATCGCTATGCCGTCACAGCCCAACATAAGGACGGCCACTTCCCCTTACTCACATCCGTAATACCTTGCAAGTCTGCAAAACCATCGGTAACATCAAGTACCATCGAAGCCTCATGTTTACAACAGGTCTCACTAACTCAGAATTTGCTAATCTCATCGCATGCAGTGAAAGCTCAAGCTGCGTATGCCATCGCAGTGGCTAATTTATGCACGTCCCTGTAACGGCGTTTAAACACACTGACACACCTGCGTTTCCCCGACCTCCCCCGTCACCACCCCCAGATGCTCACTTCCTGTGAATGACTCTGCGATGGGTCTGCGTGGTCACTGCAATCACCTTGTGATTGCAGTGGAGTCTTTGCGCATGCGCATTGCGATGCATACGCATGTGAATTATGCAACAATCGGCCATCTGCTAGCATAATCGCAATAACGATCCTTGCTGAATCAGGCCCTAAATGCAGATATTCGCCTGTATGCAGAGTCATGGGAGTAATGCTCCTATTCATATGCTTGGTATTATAGCCAGCTCCATTATCAGTGAGCACTTGCAACAGCTCTAGTACATTAATACATGGGCACACGCTCAACACATCCTCGATAAGCTTTGCCTATGTGCAAACTGCCTGTTATCATCTAGTTCAGTGGTTCCCAAACGCTGTCCTAAAGACTACCCAACAGTTCAGGTTTTAGAGCTATCCATGGTTGACCACAGGTGACATAATTAGTATCTCAGTCATATTGATTTAACCACCTCTGCTCAACCATGGATATATCTAAATCCTGATCTGTTGGGGAGCCTTGAGGACCATGTTTTGGAACTTCTGACCTAGTTACACCTCAAAAGCTGCAAGGGGAGAAACAACTGAGTTGCATATGACTCTAATTAATCTCTAGTTGTATGTGCTCAGCTCCGGAGCCTGCACTTTGTGAAAATGCACAAGGTAAGTCTGCAAAACCAACTTGCTTCCAACTCTGGACCAGCCCCAAATTGTTATTAGTAAATACATTTTAATGCCCTTTCTCGCTGAGAAAATACCTGGTGGTAAGGTGATGTTCTAAAGCAGGACGGTTCTAAATGCACTCTACATGTTGTGATGGAGAAAGTTGCTGGGAACTAAATTTGCGATTGTTAAAAAAAAAAAATTCCAACCATTTATCCATACAGATATCAATATAGATTTGGAATGTAGTAATTTCAAAAGTAGTATTAGTGATTGAACCACTTATTTCACTCTTCACCAGTTCCTCTGCACTGTGGGTAGCTCCAATCTCAAGTATCTACTGTAGTGGATTCATACAGAATTCTTCTCATATAACCACTTTTCACTTGCACAGAGATAAAGGTAAATGACAGCAATACAAATAGTAAAATCATATATGTTACTAGAGTTTACCTTCTTTCAGCTTACCTCTTCCTTCTTCTTGTTCTCTCATGATCCTGCCTTTGAGAGCCCTGTTCCAGGTTCCTCCAAAATCTCCTTGCTTACTTCTGTCTGGTGACTCTTTGGCAGATGGTTTAAACCATGGTCCATATCTCCGTGGTGTGCTTGGTGACTCTGGAGCTTCTTTAAACACTCTACTCAACTGGGCCACCCCAGTTACCTGGGAAACTCCTCCATCATTGATGCCAACAACCAAGGTCCTGTCACTGTCTGACACAATATGTTCACCTTCAAAACTTGCGTGCAAAAATACAACACTCCCAGCAGTTAAATATAAGATTATAAATGTGAAAAAGCGTACAGGCTTCCGTCGAAAATATCTCTGGAATTTTGCAATTATCTTGGCCATATCTTGTACATTATCTGGTTTTATTATTATTATAAGTCTTCTTAGAAATTTAATTAATTACAAGATAATATTGTATTTCCATATCTGCAAGATGATATTTGCTGCATTATACATCCCGGGGCATTAAATAAAAAATGTAATAGAAGTATGAAAATATATTGCAGTTTGAAGATTATCTGGAGGAAAAAACATTTCTTTGCACTACAAAGCTATGTGCTGTAAAATAAAAAGATTTCTTTTTGAAGTGAGTGTTACATTCCATTTCTGCTCAGTCTATTCTTCGCCTATAAAGGTTCCAAAGGGGAATGCCATTGATGGACAGATCATTTTAAGAAAATTGAGAGTTGGAAGGTGGCTGAAAGCTGATCAGCTGACACGGCTCTCTCATTCTCACTGCTTTCAGTTCCTGAGCACGGATTCTTGGAAGCATCGCTTTAATGGAAATGACACTGCTTCTTTTTCAGCAAAGAGAAAAGGTCCCTGGATACAAAACACTCATAGGATCCCTTTGTTAAATAAACTGTCATTCACTTTGGTCCAAGATAAAAATGCTGCACCTAAAAGTCAAATGGAAAACAAGCTCATTAGCTTTTATACTCTTTGGCTCTCAAACATTTCTGCTTAAAAAAAAAAAAGATAAAGAAAACAAAAATAACCCACAAAACCAACCAAACAAGAAAGAAATACATTCTTAATAATACACAAAAAGAAGTATCAATGCTTGATAAATGCCTGATAACATTTTTGCAAAACATATTCTATCATGTGACATCAGGGGGCTTATGTAATAGGTTGCAACTTGCAGCCGCTGCTGGAACTCCTGCAAATCTTCCTGTATTTTTAAAGTGGCATTACATTTTAAAGGCAAAACCTTTGCTTTCAAAATGATTGCTGTTTTAAAATGATGGCAAATTGCACCCTATTACATAAGCCCAAGTGTTTCATGTGCAACCCTAGCAATATTTGATCATTTTCATGATTCTTTTAGGAACACTGTTAAAAAATTACTCTAGCCATTGCTCTGGTGTGGCTGATCTTCCTCCCCAATAACTTTACTAAGTTGGTAAAAATTAAATGGATTTCACAATGACTGCATCTATTTACAGACGCAAACCTATAGGGCGAGAAATTCTAAGAGTAAAGGAGGTCTACGTCCTGTTTCAATCCCCTTACATAGCTCCTCCAACCCCATGCTCTATCGCATCCCAACGTCTATTGGAGCTGAACAAAACAATCAAGCAAAAACTCCCTAGCCAAACCCATTTGCTATTCATGACCCAGCCTCAGGGTTTAATGCCCTTCAGCGCTATAAACCTTTTGTTTTGCTATAATATCTCTTCAATCATGGGCACATATGAATTTTACAGAGCCTGTGTAATTCATGTGTGTCCAAGGTTAAAGGAATAACTCTATTTGACAGCTCCTGGTGATTGACATTCCTTTAGTTGGGCCCAAACCCTGGCACTTGGGCTGCAGAACTGTTTTGCCTAATGCTTGGTACAAACTAACAGATATATCACCCTTGGGTGTGTAAATAGGATATGTCGGTGAACGATGTCATTCACAGACATATCACATCTGCCCTTGCAGACACAGATGTAGCCATGCTCAACTATGCCATGATGCGAGTGCATCGCGGCATGGATGGCATGACTGGCATGCCCACAGCTATGGCGTGCACATGTGTATACACGCGCACACCATAAACTTCAATGGGGTAATCGCCGACCGCGTGTGCTCGCAGCCTGGCGATTGCTGCGCTATGCCGCGATGCGTGCGCACGGGTGGGCGCATTGTGGCAACGATGAGGCTGGCTACAACTGTATATCAGCACGTCTAGCTGTGTGTATGGACGATCCGCCGAACATCTACATACTTTCTGCAGGGACCCGCCGGTGACTGACATTTTAACTGGGCGGACAAATGTAAATGCCCTCCCAGTTGTGATGTCACCTCAGGCAGTGCAGACACATCAGCCAAACAATTGGTAAGTGTGTATCTAAATGGCTGACCCATCGGCAAGGTGTGTACCTGGCTTAAGTCTTAACTGTTGGGAGGTATGTAATTATCTACAAGGAGGGGTTCCCTTGGTTAATTGCAATTATTGTTCTCTGCTTTTTACAAGAAAAAAATTACTTTCAGGCTCTGTGAAAGCTACTGCTGTTCCTTTAATTCAGCCACTGTTTGACACCTTTATATGCATTTGAATACAATGTATTGATGGTCAGATAATGGTATGCATCACTGTGCATTTTATAGTACACAACTGCTTCTTTGACATGATTATACATTTTTGTATTTTATAGTAGATTAAATATTGCTCTACAGTTTTAAAATAAATGTTATTTTTACAACCTAACAAATGCTCTATAGCACCCATCACAAATATACTGATTATATGAGATCTCCACGCTTGTAATAACACACTGGTGTTCATCACATGCAAAAATATTTTAATTCTAGTGACTGTATTCTAAAAATGAATTAATTATGATATGCTGTAATCATTAACACAAATATGATTTAATTACTTTATTAATACAACTTATTAAGCTACCAGTACAATATATGTGAAATGTGGTGAACTTCCACCAAAGAATCCTAGGAAAGTCCCTGAATATAGGGATAACATATGCTTGTTGAATAGTCTTTCTTCCAGCCAAAGTGATTGCCTCTTGTCATCTCCGCATTGCTACTGTACATACTGTATGTAAAACTCATTACAAAAATGTTTGTATTTATTTAAGATATACTTACACATACTATTAAGGTCAAATATTTAAAATAAACAAGACAATTTTGTTTTATATTGTGACCCCTCTGTGACAAGGGCTCGGTACTGGGCTCAATTAAAAAGAAAGGCTAAGCCCTCACGGCATCCCCTTTAGTTAGTAAATGTTATGTAACTACACACAATGTATCCCGTTATATATGTGTATAAGTGTTACGGTTACACTGTTCTTGCCCACCTGGAGGGGGCATGCAGGTCGGCACTGCATGTCATGGTGCTGCAGAAGTGGGCGGTGCTGGGGGCATGGTGACACGGTCGTGGGCCCGTCCCTGCTAGACAATGCCCACTTCACTCGGTAAGTGGGCAGATGCAAACAGGGTTGGGGGCGGCTCTGGGAGACTTGCCCGCTCTTCAAGGTGGCCAAGAGTGCCACCCGATTTTCAGGTGCCTCCCAGCCATTCCGGGATAGTAGGCAAATATGTATAATACACAAGTATCTGAAATACTGCCACTGTATATGTATAAACTCCTATAAATTAAAACTACATAATTGGTGAATTCTCATGTCATCATGTTAGTGTTCATAAAATAACTATTGTACTATATTATTTACACATATTAAAAATCACCTCAGAGATTCATGACCTGCAGGTAATTTCTTTGTGGAGATCCTTAATATGTAAACATATGTAAACATTATTGTGCTGAGGTTTTTGTTATCAGTTTTAGAATGGATTGTATAATGATCACCAGAACTAAAGTGGCTCTTTTTAAAAGTAGTCATTTACTGTACAATCCTAAGCCAAATAACTAGAGTCTACAAACAAATATGCATAAATTCTACCTAAATTAAATAGAAAAATTAATCATCTTAAAAAAGCAAGAATAATAAGGTTTTGTAATATAATGCAGATGAAGGGGTTATAACTCTGTACTGTTTTATTAATATATATTGTATTTATCTATAATTGATTTTCACTGAGCCATTAACATTGATAATTGCATGCTCAGCAGTAATTCTGCAGATTCCCTTTGATTTTCAATTACATTTTATAGGACATTCACACATCTTGGCTCATCTGTCATTAATTCATTTTCCTTGAACTATTCCTATAAGAGAAAAGATGTTAGCATATTGCAACTGGGATTAGCATTAGACTGGAACCTGCATTAGACCAGAGCAAGAATGTGAACTTTGCACTGGATCCTCAGAGTCAGGAGCCTACATGATACACTGTTTTTGAATTTTTTTAATGCACAGTTTTATGTAAAAACAAAATCCAACTTGTATGAGCTGGATATGTAGGACCATAATAGGTTTTCTACACTGGGCTGGAAACATACTATGGTCATCCATATTTTGCTCTTTGATTTCCCTATTACACCCACAAGGGTAGACCAGGTGGAAACTAACAATCTGTAGCGCCATTTATTGCAGCGATAGAAATTGTAGTAGCGCCCACATTTATCAATCTCTACAAACCTCTGTGAGGGTTTTCTCTCCTTCCTCAGCAGAGCAGCAGTATTCTGTCAGCAAAGGGTCAAAGTAGAATGTGCTTGTGTGGCCGCAGCTACACAAGCGCACAATAGTTTGACCTGGTTAGGATGAAGGAAAGTTTATTCCTATTGAAGAGTATAGGCTAACAACTCTCACAATTGCTGTACTGTGGCTCCTGCTTAACGGGTAAGGTTGGTTACTGGACTTTCTTTCACTTGTGCTGGTGTCTGCCAGGCTACTGCTCTCTCCTGCAGTCATCAGCCAGTGGCTGTTTTGGCATCTTACATGGTGGCGTCAGTACATGAGTGCCGCCATCTTGTATTTGCTCCATTTCTGTAACGGACCAATCCCGTCCCTGAACCTGTAGTCACCTGGGTGTCCTGGAAATTTCTTTGTGTTATCCTTTTGAAGTGACTGCAGCTTCCACAGTACACTGTTTTTCAAACTGCTACTGCAGTCTTGCAGCTACATCTGTGTTTTAACTACAGTGCATCTCCTATACAAGCATACCATCTGCTACTCGCAGAAGTGCATCTACTTCCCTCAGCAATCTCATCCTGTGCTATTCTGGTGGGTCATGACCTGCAAGCTCTCTACTGCAAAGTTCTTCCTGCCTTGCGGAAGTTCTTGGTAAACACCATGGGGCTTGTTAGACTCTGTGCCTCCAGACTAGCAGCACAAAATGGGATCTATTTGGATAAGAGTCCCAGTATTGAAAAAAAAAAGCTTTTTGTTGCTTACTAAATTGAATTAAGTATCTGTTTCTTAGCTTAATAAATACACTTCACAGTAAGAATTGCTAAGAAATAATGCATAAGACCATTTCACTATATATGATGAGCCTTTGTGAAGATTAAAACTTCATCTTAGTATTGGTGTGAGGAAACAGACAGTTGCTTATTTAAGTAAGCATTCAAACTACTGGGTACTATTACATAGATGGAAATTCCATCTTTTAGACAGTGCTTTACATTTTCTTAGCCATCGGTGCATTTTTCCACTTGCAATGCATAAGGAGTAAATTGAGTCCTTCATTATTTGGTTCTCTGGATGATACTTGTTGTTATAAACTAGATATGAACATGTGAATACCTTCTGTTGGAAAAATGGCTCTTACAGCACTATAGCTGAATTGAAAACAAATCATCTTAAGAAGTGCACGCCAGAGAGCAGAATGTCACACCCAAGAATGGCTTACTTAATCCTCACTGTCAGTATGATCAACATCTAGCAATCTATTAAAAAGCACTGAAGCTCATAGAATCTCTCAGACATTAAACACTTCTGCCAACAATTCCTATGCAATTTAACCTTCCCGGAATTTATGGATCTTGCAAATGCACTCCTAGAATTTTCTATATATGATTATACATATATACTATACATACATACACCATTCTTGCCTACTTTTGAAAATGCATTTCAGGGAGATTGTGATAACAACACCTATGTGCGCGGCGATAAAGTGGGCGTGTACTGATACATCTTAGAGGTGTGTCATAGAATTGATTTACATCCAAATGTAATGAGACCAAAATTAGTTAGTAAGAACTACTTGTTGATTAAAAACACACTGATACTACTCAGAAAACGCATTTAGTCATAGGAATCATTGTGCCTTACACCCAATGCAGGGAAATTATACTAATAATCTAATTTTAATGTATAAATCTCTGTTTTTTTTATATAACAGCTTCATAATGGGGGTAAGGTGCAACCAGGGAGATTGCTAGACTCTTCAGGGAGTCAGGGAGATTGCTACTATTTCAGGGAATACATATATACTGTATTTAAAATCATATATACTGTCAAATTCTAGGAGTGTATTTACAGGAATTTCCCAGATTTTCAGATTATGGTCTTTGGAATTGCTATTTAGAAAGTGGAGTAAAATGTGCATGATGAAGATGGTTATAATTAAATTTTGCTTCGGTTCAACCCACGACCTTCATGATTTTAAACTATGTTTTTCTGCTAAAGTATTTCTCAGAATAGCTGTTTTCGGTACAACTTGTTTAGGTATTAAATTAATTTGCTAGACTGAGGGCACTTTATACTCTTTTATGTAAGACATGTGTATGGCAGAACTTATAGATGGTGATGAACTGATCCAGCTTTTGGATTATTAACCAGACAGAACAGGTTACAGGATAGCACAGAGTTAACGCGGGTAGGTAGAACAGATACACAATGCAGTCATATACACAGGTGTAACAGTTCCAGACAGGAACACGTGGGCAGGGTTGTCTTAACAGCAATGTGGGCCCTGGGGAAAGCAATGCACTGGGGCCCCTACCCACCCATTTACGGGAAAAAATAGAAATGGTCAATAAAATTAAACCCTCCTGCATGCCCATCAGACCTCCCACACATGCAGAGAGACTCTGACTGGTCTGAAGCCGGCGGATGAGGTGAAACTGGAACGGAGGTGAGTACTCGTCAACGGGAGGGGGGTGGGGTGGAGGAGGTTAGATCAGAATACAGTGCACCGGTGGCCAGCTTATAAAAATATCACAAATTTACCAACTGGCCGCGGCTGCAGGGGAGCGGGTTGGTGGGCCCCTACAAGCTTCGGGCCCTTGGGCAACTGCCCAACAAGCCCAATGGAAGAGATGGCCCTGCATTTGGGATTAATGCTGGTGATGTGCTGTTTATTAAAGCACACACCTGTACATTTCTAGTACAAAGTAGTGGCAGTGGAGTATATGATGTGATGACAATACAATCTCCGTGTGGGAGACACTCAGAGTCACTTCCTCTCCAGTGTAGGAGAGTGAAGGGAAGATGCGCGGACAAGCCATGCATGTGCAATATCGCTCTCAGTCAGGGTTGGAGGTTGTGCTGTGACGCAACTCCAGCAGTAAGGGGTACCGGTGGCTCAGAGGGGACAGCACAGTGCGTTCTCCTTCAACAGTATGTGTCTGAGTTACAGTAATTTGCATCTAAAAATGTTCTTTCCCATAAAAGTGCAACTAGAAAGTACAAAATGCTTCCCATTGTATAGGGAAGACCAAGGGGTAGATTTACTAAAGGTCGATCTAAATCAATCGACACTGATGTTGTGTTTAAGGATATAAATCACACATTTACTAACACTTACAAATTGATATAATAAAATTGTGTTAGTAACTGTGTGATTTAGCCCCTTGAACACAACATTAATGCTGATCAATTTTTTTATAGATTAAAAACGACCTTTACTAAGTTTACCCCCAGGTCTCCATCACTTCAGAGAATTTAAAAATTCCAGAAACATGCTGTATTCTCTCCGGTCAAAAGTACACTCCCCTATGATGTGTATCTCTACATCTTCATCTAATTAAATTAATTTCATCCTGCAAAATGTAATCTAATTGTACATAGTGTGCTCATCCATGTGCCTAGAGCACACTCAGCATCAACACTCCCAATTTGCCCAGCTTCTTTTACTAGAATTCTTTCAACTCTGTAGATGCAGACATTTTGGTCTGTGAAACCATGCACTTACATGCATGGGCGCCGAGAGGGGGGGGGGCAGGTATAGTTTACCCGTGCCCGGGCTCGCTAGAGGGGCCCGGCGGGGCCCGGGACCGGCGCCCCCCCCCCTCCCTCACAGCAGCTCAGCACACAGCTTGTGCTGGGCTGCTGTGTGAGACTGCTCATGGCTGTTGCAGCAGCCAAAGCAGTCTCCTATGGCTGTGGGGGGATCGCGCCCCCCCTGCTTAGTGCCGGGCTGGAGGGCTTACAGCACCCCCCTTCCCGACAAACGCTGCAAAAGTGATCATTTTTTCTTTTTTTTTTTCAAGGGGCATGGCCATGCCTCCCGTGATTAGGCCACGCCCCCTCCTTTACCCGGGCCTGGTCAGGCTCTCTACGGCCCTGCTTACATGGATACTTTTATGCAAAATACAAATGCAGTTCATATGCTGTTTTGACTTTTGCTATATGAACCTTAATGCATTACGTCTAGAGATGTGTGGGCCTGGTTCTCAGACAACTGACACCAACCGAATTTAGAGGTTACAAGTCAAACCGAGTCTGAGTTCGGAATCACTTTGGGGTACCGAGTTGAACCGAGTGCCGGGTTTGTAATTCCCGCAGTACGGGACTCTTATTTAAAAAACGAAATTTGATTTTGGATTGCATGCTAACAGGTCAAAATGAAGTAATTTTAGTTGAGTTTTCTTCTGTTTTAAAAAAAATAAAAATAAAATACAGTTCCAAAACACATGAGGGTGGTTTTGCAAAACCAAAACACGAAGATGAATCCGAATCCAAAACCAAAACACGGGGGTTGGCGCACCTCTCTAATTATGTCACTTTGCTACATTTTCCTGTCTGATCTTTCTTCAGGTGACTCATTCATAAAGAACGATATATAGATAGATAAATATATATATATATATATATATATATATATATATGCAAGATAACTGCGGCACTCGGAGACTGGTATGCAAAAAAAGTGTATTAAAAGTCTTGAAGGCACTCAGTTATGGGATAAAGGTCCTGGGCCTGATTCAGAGGTGCACGCTATCACAGCCACGACTGCATCTCTTGCCGCAGCGGGACTGCATGTTTCTGCTAATCCAGTGGCTGATGGTAATCGTACAGAGATGCCCACCAGCTGTAGGACTAATCCGCTGCTGTGTGTACTAAGATACACCATCAGGCGCAACGGTCGCACCATCGAATATTGCACCAGTGCAGAATATTGTAGATTGGAGGCGCAGAATATCAGACTGAACATGGCTGCTGCTGACCACGACACACCTGCACCTGGCTAGTTACCTCAGAGTTACCACTCAGAAATGCCCACTGAAATTGCCTCTCTCTGAGTCCAAATTCACTCTGTGGTTTTTGGCAGTAACCAACGGGGAGCATGCACAGTGCAACTCGGATGCATGCACATACTGCAAATATTGCTTACATGCGGCATCGATATAGCGTGCACATCTGTTTCAGGCTACTGCACCCAAAAAATAAGTAATTTCAGGGTCAGGGGGATGTACTTAGAAAAATCTAGTTATCTGAATTAAAAAAAAATCATCATACAGTATCTGTTGCTCATGAAACTAGCCTGTGGCTCATTCAGAGGCCAAGAACCCCAACTATTCAGTGATCTTGCAAGCATTATGTGCAGAGTCAAAGTGAGCTTAAACCAGTGTCTACTATTCTGAGAAAAAACAAGATTGGCAGCACATAATCATTTTGATTCAGCCTCGCAGCATCTAGAAATATGTTGAGGCAATTCTCAGAATCCTGAAGAAATGGACATTAGGGCTCCCGGGGGGGACTTAGGGTTAGGCACCCCCCTGGGAGGGTTAGGGTTAGGCTAGGGGGAGGGAGGGTTAGGGTAAGGCACCGCCCAGGGGAGACTTAGGGTTAGGCACCCCCCCGGGGGACTTAGGTTTAGGTAGCGGGGAAGGGGGTGGTTAGGGTTAGGCACTTAGAGGGGGGATTAGGGTTAGGCACTTGGGGGGGAAGTTAGGGTTAGGCACCCCTAAGGAGGGTTAGAGTTAGGGGGGTTAGGTTAGTGGATACTTACCTATCCACGATCGGGATTTCCAGCGCTGTCGGGATTCCGCTGCGTCGCACTCTGCTCCTGTCGGGCTGCCGCTGACGGGAATCGAACCGCCGGCGATGCGGCCGACGGTGTTACGTTCTGGGTTATTTGTGGACCCGGGGTGGTAGCAGGAGCGATCACAGAAGCAGATTTGTAAATAAAACTAGGATTTTTAATAAGTGCTCGAGTGGACATATAATGTGACAGTAAATAAAAGTCCAGGAAAATATAAATGTGCACAAGAGTTCTGTGGTGGGAGCAAAAGGGTTAATGTCCAGGTAGAAACAATTAGAGCAGTCCAGGTGTGCAGGTAGTGAAACTGAAAATAAACAAGCCAGGTTTTCAGATAGTGAACTGAAGTGCAGGATGTCAGCAGGCTCAGGCACTCAGGTATGGGCAAGGGTGATGGAGGTAGCGGGGTAGTCCAGTGGGAACTAGGAGCTGACAGGCAGACTGGCAGACAGCGGATTCACAGGAACAGGAAAGCACAGAGAACCCCCTCTCAGCTAGGCTGAGATACACGTTGCACTGGCAAAGAAGGAAGGCACTGACCCTTCCTAAATACCCCATGCCGTGCTGTTACTGGTTGGAGGGAACATGTGACTCACCAGGATTGGCCAGCCACATCACATGGCCAGAAGGCAAGATGGCAGTGCCCATGCCAAACGGAATGGAGACGCCGCCAGGCCTTACCAGCGCAGAGTGACAACAGGCCCGCACAACAACGCGTGCAGCCAAAGCCCCCCGCCAGACAGCCCGTGCCACAATGACCTCACAGGTAACACTCGCCTAGCACCATGCTGAAATAACCTGGCCGTGACAGTACCCCCCCTTTTGGGGTGGCCTCAGGACACTCACCAGGCTTCTCCGGATGGGCAGAATGGAATCTCCTGATGAGCGTGGGAGCGTGGACATCACGAGCATCGGTCCAGCAACGTTCCTCTGGACCGTAACCTTTCCAGTCCAGCAAATACTGTAGATGACCTCTGCGTAGATGAGAGTCCAAGATCTGGGCGACCTCAAACTCAACTCCTCTCTCCGTCTGGACTCGAGGAGAAGCAGGTAGAGCACTATGGAATTTATTCAGGACCAGGGGCTTCAATAAGGAAATATGGAAGGAATTAGGGATTTTTAGGTATGGGGGTAACTGTAGACGATAGGCCACTGGATTAATGACTTCTGTTATGGAGAAGGGACCGATGAAGCGTGGTGCAAATTTCATAGAAGGAACCCTCAGACGAAGATTCCGGGTGGATAACCAGACCTGGCTTCCAACTTGCATGCGTGGAACTATTCTACGCTTCTTATCGGCCTGGGTCTTATAGCGAGAGGATGCCTTCAACAAATCAGACCGTACTTGAGTCCAGATGGCAGCAAAATTCTGCACCGTGTCCTCCATGGCCGGAACATCGAAAGCAGGCAGGCTTCGGAATTCGGGAACACGAGGATGAAGGCCATATACAACCTGAAATGGCGTTTGGTTAGTTGACGAGTGGTAGGAAGCATTATGTGCAAACTCAGCCCACGGCAGCAAGGCAGCCCAATTGTCCTGGGAAGATGACATAAAAATTCTTAAGAAAGTCTCTAGATCTTGATTAACTCTCTCGGTGGAGCCGTTGCTTTGCGGATGGTAGGCCGTGGAAAAGTTTATCTTCACTTGAAGAACAGAACACAAAGCCCTCCAGAATTTTGCAGTAAACTGCACACCACGGTCAGAGACAATTTCAGCAGGAAGGCCATGTAGACGAAATATGTGTTGGACAAACAACTGTGCCAGGTCAGGGGCAGAAGGTAACTTCTTCAACGGTATATAGTGGACCATCTTAGAAAATCGGTCTATTACAACCCAGATAGTATTGAAACCTTGAGAGACTGGCAGGTCTGTGACGAAATCCATGGAGAGATGCGTCCATGGACGTGATGGAGTAGGTAATGGAAGCAATTCCCCAGCTGGAGCTTGTCGTGATGATTTATGCTGGGCACAGGAGGAGCAGGAAGAGATAAACTCCATTATGTCTGCCTTCATAGAAGGCCACCAATAGTGTCTTTTCAGGAACTCCAAGGTCTTCCGAGTGCCTGAGTGCCCTGCGAAGCGAGAGGAATGTGCCCAAGTGAGAAGCTGCTTCCTTAATTCCGGGGCCACAAATGATTTTCCCATAGGAGGCTGAAGTTGTAATGCGGTGAAAACTCTTGATTCCAAGACAGGGGTATTGCTTTGATTTTCAGATTGATCATCACAGAGGAGAGATCTCGATAGGGCATCAGCCTTCTGATTAAGTGCTCCAGACCGAAAGGTCAGGGTGAACTGAAACCTGGCAAAGAATATTGCCCAGCGGGCCAAACGAGGACTCACACATTGGAGGTTTTTGAGAAATAGGAGATTTCTATGGTCCGTAAATACAGTAAATGGAAACTTGGCGCCTTCTAGCAAATATCTCCATTCTTTCAACGCCAACTTTACAGCTAGTAGTTCTTGCTCACCTATGGCGTAGTTCCTTTCGGCAGGAGAGAATTTTTTAGAAAAGAACCCACATGGATGGACTCGGTTGTCCTCATAACGTTGAGACAAGACTGCTCCCACAGCTTCAGATGATGCATCTACTTCCAACAAAAAAGGCCTGTCCAGATCTGGTTGTCGAAGGACTGGTGCTGAGATGAAGGCCTGTTTTAGAAGATGAAAGGCAGACTCTGCCTCAGGTGACCATTGGGCAGGATTAGCACCTTTGCGGGTCAAGGCTGTAATGGGAGCCAGAAGTGTAGAAAATCCCTTAATGAAGCGTCTATAATAATTGGCGAAGCCCAACAATCTCTGGATGGCCTTCAGTGTCTGAGGTCGGGTCCAATCCAGAATTGCTTGTACCTTCTTGGGGTCCATTTCTAAACTGGAGCCAGATATTACATAGCCGAGAAAAGGTACACTGGGCACTCCAAAGACGCACTTCTCCAGTTTGCAGTAAAGGTGGTTTTCTCTCAAACGGGTCAGGACCTCCTTAACATGTTCTTGATGTTTAGCCACAGAGGGTGAAAAAATCAGTATGTCATCCAGATAGACAACAACCGAAACATATAACAGATCCCGGAAAATCTCATTAACGAAACTTTGAAAGACAGCAGGGGCGTTACATAATCCAAAAGGCATTACCAAATACTCGAAATGTCCATCTCTGGTTTTAAAAGCGGTCTTCCATTCATCGCCAGCTCGGATACGAATGAGGTTGTAAGCCCCTCTTAGATCTAATTTAGAAAAAATGACAGAGCCCTTGACCCTATCAACAACTCAGTAATCAGGGGAAGAGGGTATCGATTTTTTACAGTAATGTCATTAAGGCCTCTATAATTGATACATGGTCTTAGACCACCGTCCTTCTTGTAAACGAAGAAAAACCCAGCTCCGGCAGGTGAAGTAGAGGGGCGGATGAACCCCTTTGCCAGGTTGTCCCGGATGTACTCGGTCATGGCTTGAGTCTCAGGCAAGGACAGCGGTTAGGTACGACCACGAGGTGGCATCTTATCAGGTATCAATTCAATTGGACAGTCCCACTCCCTATGAGGGGGTAAGATATTTGCTTGTTGTTCAGAAAAAACGTCGGCAAACATCTGATATTCCTTGGGAATGGCAGAAGAAACTAATGAAACTGTCTTTCTCACAGGTCGAATTTTTGGAAGACAGGATTTCTGACAGTCCATACCCCATGACAGAATCTGCATAGAACTCCAATCAATCCTGGGATTATGTTTACGTAACCAGGGTAGACCAAGAACAATTTCTTGAGAGGCCTCTGATATCACCAGGAATTTTAAGGACTCAGAATGAAGTGCCCCAATTCGGACCAATACAGGTTGAGTCTCTTTGGTGACTATCCCGTTAGTCAGAGGGCGTCCGTCTATCGAGGTCAGAGAGATAGCATGGTTGAGAGTCAAACAAGGTATCTGAAATTTATCAATGAAACTAGACGTTATGAAATTTCCGGCTGCTCCTGAGTCGATTAGAGCAGTAGCAAAGACAGGTTTGGGTTTAAGATCCAAGGCTAGGGTAATCGTGAAATCTTTAATTTTTGGAGACGGGTTCATAACTCCTAACTTGATGTCTCCAGGGTCAGTTAGGATTTGGCATTTCCCGGTTTACGGGGACAGGAGATCAGCAGGTGACCAGACTCTCCGCAGTACAGACAGAGGTTCTTTTGCATTCTTCTCTGCCGTTCTTCTTTGGAGAGGTGTGTATGATTCACCTGCATAGGCTCCTCTTCAGTGGGAGAAGGAATGGGACGGGTAGAAATGGAGGGGGTAAATGACCTTTGCCGGTCAGTTCTGTTTTTTTCAGCCTGACGTTCCCTGAAGCGTAGGTCAACTTTTATACACAATGAAATCATGTCATTCAGATTAGTAGGAAGCTCTCGAGTGACTAGATCATCCTTTAGTCGGTCTGACAACCCATGCCAGAAGGCCGAGGTGAGGGCTTCCTCATTCCATTTGAGCTCTGATGCTAAAATTTTAAATTGCATGGCATATTGACTGACAGGACGGACCCCTTGCCTCAGTGTCATGATGTTTGATGATGCTGATACAGTACACCCAGGTTCATCGAAAATCCTCCTGAAGGATGACACAAAGCCTGCGTAATTATCCAGCAGTGGATCTGAGCGCTCCCAGAGTGGGGAAGCCCATTCCAAGGCCGGGCCGGATAACAGAGAGACTATATAAGCCACTTTAATTCTTGCAGTTGGAAAGTTGTCAGGCTGCAGGGTAAAATGTATGTCACACTGATTTAGGAATCCTCGGCAGAGTTTAGGATTGCCGTCAAATTTATTTGGTAAAGGAAGACGTAAGCGGGGAGATGATCTGCCTCCTGTATTCCCAGATGCTGATGCAGATGTAGTTGCTGGTATTTCAGGGGTAGAAAAGGAAGTTTGCAAACTATCCTGTCGCTTGGACATCTCTTGCAGAAATTTAGCCATCTGATGCTGCATGTTTTCCAGATTTTCTAATCGACCAGAAATGCACCTGAACAAATCCACTCCTGACTCCTGATCCGTGGCCGGCTCCATGTGGCCAGTGCAAACTGTTACGTTCTGGGTTATTTGTGGACCCGGGGTGGTAGCAGGAGCGATCACAGAAGCAGATTTGTAAATAAAACTAGGATTTTTAATAAGTGCTCGAGTGGACATATAATGTGGCAGTAAATAAATGTCCAGGAAAATATAAATGTGCACAAGAGTTCTGTGGTGGGAGCAAAAGGGTTAATGTCCAGGTAGAAACAATTAGAGCAGTCCAGGTGTGCAGGTAGTGAAACTGAAAATAAACAAGCCAGGTTTTCAGATAGTGAACTGAAGTGCAGGATGTCAGCAGGCTCAGGCACTCAGGTATGGGCAAGGGTGATGGAGGTAGCGGGGTAGTCCAGTGGGAACTAGGAGCTGACAGGCAGACTGGCAGACAGCGGATTCACAGGAACAGGAAAGCACAGAGAACTCCCTCTCAGCTAGGCTGAGATACACGTTGCACTGGCAAAGAAGGAATGCACTGACCCTTCCTAAATACCCCATGCCGTGCTGTTACTGGCTGGAGGCAACATGTGACTCACCAGGATTGGCCAGCCGCATCACATGGCCAGAAGGCAAGATGGCAGTGCCCATGCCAAACGGAATGGAGACGCCGCCAGGCCTTACCAGCGCAGAGTGACAACAGGCCCGCACAACAACGCGTGCAGCCAAAGCCCCCCGCCAGACACCAGCTCCACCACCTTACAGCCCGCGCCACAATGACCTCACAGGTAACACTCGCCTAGCGCCATGCTGAAATACCCTGGCCGTGACAGACGGTATTTCATACCAATTCCTCTAACCCTAACCCCCCAAAACCTAACTCCGCTACACTCCCTAAACCTAATCCTCCCCCCTGAGGCTAACTCTAAGGACACCCCAGACTTTCCTCATTTGAGCTTTCGTCCTTTGGCATACCAGCATCAGGATTAAGATAGGCGTCGGTATTTTGACGGCTATCTTAAGTACCCCATCAGGCTTCTCCTGTCAGGATATAGACCGGCGGCGTTTAGTCCGCCGGTCTATAAACTGCATCCCGTATTTATGTATATTTTACATTATTCAGCAAAATGCCGAAGATCTATCTATGGTTACTTGCACTATTGTGTATTATTTAAGTAGTAAGATTTTCTAATGTTTCACAACCTTAATACTATTATAATGCCTTATCCTGAACATTCTGAGATAAGCATGGTCTCTTGTAATCCATATACAGATGTGGACAAGTTTGTTGGTATCCTTACAGCTAATTGAAACGTAGCTTCATTCCTCCTGAAAACTGATTAAATTAAAAGATAGTGTCTAAAGTATACATGCATGCCTTTGCTATGTCGTAGAATAAAGCAAAGAAACTTTGAAAATAGATAAATTATTGTTTATATTGCTGGATAATTTCTAATTGCTTTCTTGAATTAGCATTACACATGTCTTCAATCTTCTAATCTAATAAGTAATTCAGCCTATTTAAATGGAAAAAAGTAGTCACTCTGCTGTTTGGGATCATGGTATGCACCACACTGAAAATGAGTCAGAGAAAGCAAAGGAGAAAGTTGTCTGATGAGATCAGAAATGTATACACAAGTATGTCAAAGGTAAAGACTATAAGACCATCTCCAATCAGTTGTATGCTCCTGTGACTACAATTTCAAATATTTTTAAGAAGTTTAAAGTCAGTGTGACTGTAGCAAACCTCCTTGGACACAGCTGCAAGAGGAAAATCAAAGAGCTAAGGAAAACATCCAAAGAGATACAAGCTGAACTCCAAAGTCAAGATACGTCAGTGTCTGATTGCACCATCCAACACTTTTAAGCAACATTGGGCTCCATGGAAGAAGACCCAGGAGGAATCCACTAAACAATAATTAAAAAAAAAACTAGATAAAAAAGCCTAACTGAAATTTACTAAAATGCATATTGACAAGCCACAATGCTTCAGGGAGAATGACTTTTGGACAGATAAGTCAAAACTGAAGCTTTTTGGCTGGGCACAAAAGTTCTATGTTTACAGAAAAAAAAGTTAATCTGTCAAAGAAAAGTACACCCTACCTACTTTGAAACAAGTTTGTTTATGATTTGGGGAATGTTTGCTGCATTAGGCTTGGGGTGCCTTGAATCTGTGAATCTCAATACTACCCAGTGTCAGAAAGCTCTGTCTCAGTTGCAGGTCATGGGTCCTCGAACAGTGTAATGAGCCAGAACACACAGCTAACAGCACCAAAGAATGGATAAGATCAAAATATTGGACTATTCTGAAGTGGCCATCTATAAGCCCTGTTCTGAATCTTATTGAACATCTATGGAAAGTGCTGAAAGATCCAGTCTGGGGAAGGCATTCATTAAACCTGGGATGGCTGGAGCAGTTAGCTCAGGAAACGTGGGCCAAACTACCTGCTGATATGTGCAGGTCTCATTGAGAGCTACAGATATAGCTTGATTGCTATGATTGCCTCAGGTAGTGCAACAAAATATCAGGATAAAGTTCCCATCATTTTTGCCCATGCCATTTCATTTGCCTTATTATTTAAAATATTCTGTTGCGTAAAAGATCGAGTGCAATGTCCAATTTCTACTAAATATGGAACAAACAATGATGAATGCTATCAGGTAAATATTATATCACATGGGAATGTCACAAGTAAATCTGTAATTTACAATATTTTCTCTCTCCCAGACCTGCTTGGAGATAGAGGGTCAGGAAGATGTAGGGATCTGCTGAGATACGGGAAGAGATAATGGTTGTGTATGGGAAGGTCATACAGTTTTCTATGGTGACTCTTAATACTAATATGTCAATGTTCACATGACATATTAATCTACACCCTAAATTCCATGAAGATCTGTGAAAAGTCACAGACCCTGAATCTATACCAAAGAACCCTTCAGTTATGACATATTAATTTAGGAAGAAGGAATAAATGAAGTAATATTATAAATTTTGAAAACCACCATATAATGTATCCACATATCCTGTCTATTTGTTGATATTCAGATGCTGTTTTATTTAAATCTCATATTCTCCTACTCTGATGTACCCCTGTGGAGATATGTTGTGTTTTAACTTGTCCTCACTTTAGGCAGTTGGTTTAAGCATGCTCTGGGCAATGGGTCATAAAATCTATTTAGCATCTACACAAGCCAGTGGGACAGCAGAAGGGGGGTTGTGGGAAAGCCCAGGTAGGCAAGAAATACTATGTAAAACTCTGAAACTTTGTACAATTCTGATTCTTGTAAGTGAGACTTTTGTTGTTTTTTCCATTTTGTTTATTAGAAAATTATTTGCCTTTGTATGTCAATCTTATTAATTGCTTTGTATGTACATATGTACTTTAAGCATTGTGAGTATCTTTATCATAATAAACTTAATTTAATAAGATTGTTCTCTGTGATTTTTATCGGATCCATTTTGCCTATGGATTTGGCTTATCCATGAAACATCTCTGTTCTACAGGTTATTAGGGCTTAATTTTAACTGCATAGGTATATCAGAAACTTCATACTTGCTTCTGAATCAACTTCTGTGGTGGCAATTATTGGAAAATTAATACTGAGTGGGAGAGATACTGGGAAGTGTAAACATTACTGTAGACAGAGCAGGCAGTTGTTTTTTTAATTGCCAGCCCCACGTCACCCAGGCTCAAGTGAGTTCTGATCTTGACATAGTTATGGACAGGGTTTAGAGAGTGGAGTATATTTTGACCGTGTTATTTCAGAGAAAAATTTGGGTTCTTCTTTTTTTGTTGAAGGGTACCAACAAATTTTTCCAGGTCTGTGAATACTGTTTATCCTGGCTGCTGTTCTCCAAGGTTGGCTTAATATTTATCTAAATTTCCTATACACTTCCCTTGCTTGACATGTCTAACTTTTGTTCCACCCTTCCCCACTTGCTTTGGTGCATACTGCCTCCACAGATTTGTTTATCTTTTTTATTGTATTTATGCCCTGCACCTAAAACCCTTTAACACCTTCATACTCCACATATAATATGTCCAAAGAGAGACCTGCTCCTATCCTCTTTTCTTCTACTTAGTTGTTTTATTACAATTTACTGGTATTGAATTATTTTGCTTATATACTTCATCACACTCCTTTTTTGAATCATGGTTCTCAAAATGTAATTGTGCTCAATTCCAATTTAGCTTGGAAAAATATGATCAAAACTAAGAGTGACATTATTGTTTTTCAATAAACCTACTTTCAATCAAATAATTAAACCAGATCCTTACTTACATAAAACTGCAAAAATAAACACAACTTCCCCAACCTTTTCTAGGTCGCATAATAAACATGCTAGACATCTTATTAATACACAGTACACCATAATAATTTAGAGTCAATAAAATATGTGAATAAATGAGTACATATTCTAGTCCGAGCTTCTTTACTCATTTTCAAGAATTGAGAACTTCATATGAAACTGCACACTAATCAATAATATCTCCCAACAAATATTTTAACATCAACTTAATCAGATGCCTCCATGATCTGCATGACGAAAAAACCATCTGGTAGCAAAGAGCCCTCTTCTAGGAACTTTATGATTCCTTTTTACTAATCCCTGAAATTGTCACAGAGCTGGAATTTACACATAAAACATATTTCCCTTTAAGCAACGTTTGCGATTTCTCTTTAACTACAAATTGAGAAGCTCTTAAATCTGTTATTCCAGGAAATTAATATCCATATACTCATTCAAGGAAATGTCTGAACAAAGTAACAGACTTACTAAAGATTTTACTATACTAGACACACTACAGAAGATTGCCCACTCACAATCCAGAAATGCTGACATTACAAAAATTGACAGAAATATTACTATATAACTGAATTGTAACTTCCAATGATCCACAAGAGCACTAAATATCTAGGTATTATCACCACTGCTTTTGACTCATTATACAAAGCTACAGTATCTACCCATCTGCACTGGAAAATGACCTAGAAGAATAGAACAGATATTCTATTTGAAGTGTCTAAAAGAAAGGTTAATCTATTACCCAGAATGTTATATCATTTCATATCCTTCAATTAAAAATTATACACACTAATACTAACATGGACACACTCCAATCCTCCAATCCTAAATGTGTAGTTTTACTTACAACAGACCATTCATTAAGTAATCCATCCTCTCCTTATTTGCAGTTACTGACACTTAGCTCTACCAAATATCCTTCAATAGTATTGTGTGGCTCAACTTACCATACCGTTCCCTGGCACTCGCCATGGAATGCCAGACACTGGGCAGACACTGAAAATGTTAATTCAGTATTGAAAATTCCTTTTGGATTCAGCAGTCTTTTAGGACACATTCTTACACCTAAACATGACATTTTCAGGTCCCATAGTAAACCTATTTCGTACACATTATTTTCATCAGGTTTACCCTTTAAGTAGTTCCATTCCTAGTGATCTAAGGGTTGAATCACATACAATACGTGATCCTTTTTAAGATCTTCAAAATGTAGTAGATTTAACACCCAGTTTAACATTTCCGAGAGGGACCAAATAAGTTTTGCTCAGCTACAACATTTTATATTCTACCTATAATCTATATGCAGCTAGTTTTTTTAGGACACGACTAAATAAAAAGCAAAACAACAATATAGACCCTATTTATTTTTTATATATTCAGCACACGCATATTATGCAGCACTTTACAGAGAGTATTTAGTTATTAACATCAGTCCTTGTCCCAGTGGAGCTTAAAATGAATATTTCCTGTCAAATGGATACATATACACATAACACAAGCATTCATTTTTTTGACTGAAATATGTTAACAGGTACGAAACCCACACAAACACTTTGGGAGCATACACACTCCACACAGACAGTGCCTTGCTCAGCAATTGAACCCAAGACCTCCGTGATAAAAGGCAGTAAGATAATCACTGCAAAACTGTTCTGCCCATAGAGGAACTGTGCTGCCATTCTAGTCTGTCTGGCTCTTACTAAGAAATACTACCTCTACGCTTGTGGGGTCCTAGTGTCCAAACCACAGACACACTACTTGTAGGCAATTGTGTCTCACTTACAATAAATACATGTGTCCCTAACTAATGTGTTTCCTGTTTGTTTCCACAGGTAGTGAGACTCTCAAAGCTGGCTGTCCCATCCTTTATTTAAGCCTTGCAGCTGTCAATTAGCCTACTGTCGTCCTAGGAGGTCATAGGACCTGAAAGGGCCTAGCTGCTAGCAGAATACATGACTGGTCTTCTGATACTGTAAGTTTGCCAATCTTTATTATTATTAACATTTATTTATGTAGTGCTAGAAAATTCAGTGCTTCTTTAGTTTTTTTACTTGCTGCTGTTCAACAGACTTACATTAGAATGCTTAATTACAACAGGATATGCAGTCTGAATTAGAAAATTAAATCTTTGCATATGCTGTATATTTGTCAATGTTACAAATGTCTCTCAAAACAGCAATGCCAAAATATTAGATGTGTTTATTTTTTTTTTTTTACATAAATCACTGTGCCAGGCTATAAGAAGTATACTTTTCAAGTAGTAGAATGAAAAGGAAGACAAAAGCCATTTTATATGCCTTTTGGAATTTAAACTACAGGTTGGGTCTCCCATATCAAAAATGCTTGAGACCAGAAGTATTTTGGATATCAGATTTTTTCGTATTTTGGAATATTTGCATACCATAATGAGATAACTTGGGAATGGGACCGAAATCTGAAGGTTATTTTTATACGATATTTCTAATAATTTTGTGCCTCAAACAAAGTTTGTGTAAATACACAAAATTCATTTATGGTGCATATACAGCTTATACACACAGGCTGAAGATAATTCTATACAATATTTTTAATAATTTTGTGCAAAGTTTGTGTACATTGAAACATCAGAAAGCAAAGGTGTCACTATCTCAGTCATGCTCAAATTCTGTATTTTGGTATATTTGGATATGGGAGACTCAACCTATACTAGTTTGTATCAGAACACATAATTTAAGGGGTATCCTATTTTTATGGTCTGATATATGTTGTACTTTTTAGTTAAGGAGTGGAGTTTTAGAGTTGCTGATTTATAATCGTGATTTCCTGGTTAGGAGCTTTCATGCCTCTATGCTTATTGTGGTTGTCAGCTTTGTTTCTTGAAAGAATGGCAATAGTGGCTGTCTTGCTGTAGGTCTTGAGGTGCACCCCCCCCAAGGTTTAGGCTGATTCTGACCTACAGGGGTCAGTGACACCACAGATCCCAGGGGGCCTTTTTGTATGTATCATTGGCAGGGGAGTTTGGATACACTGGGCGGAATTCAATTGTTTTCGCGGCACGCATCTCCCATCTAAAGTGACAGGAGATCGCGGGCCGCTATACAATTGTCCAAGATTTTCGTGCTGATCGCGCCCCATAGAGGTCAGGTTTAGCTGCGTAAAGCAGCTAAACCCGACCAAAGTGCTAGGCGCGATCGCGAAAAGTGATGTTTGGGCACCCAAACATGTCACTTTTTGCACATTTCAGCTCTCATCCCCCAGGGGCTGTGAGCTGAAATGTAGCGCTGGCAGCTCATCGTGCCCGACAGGAGCAAGGATTGAATAGCTCCGTCGGGCGCGATAGGGGCTGGAAAGAATTGAATTCCGCCCATTGAGTTGTTGGTGATAGGCAGTTGGTGGCAGTTGGCCCCCATCTAAGCTTAGAACTAGAGATATGCAGGTCCGGTTTTACTCGATTCTTTTCGCCAAAATTATCGCAAGTTCGGATTTATTTTATTGGCTATCCAAAATACGTGATAGCCGATAGCCAATAGGATACCGTTTTTGAGATCCGAACATAACCGAGTAAAACTGAACCCGCACATCTCTACTTAGAACTGTTTGTCTTGGGTTGGCAGTTGCCCCACATCTAAAGGCTCATATGTGCTGTATGAACAATATTGGTGAAAGATTCCCCATGAACTTTCTGTAGTGCAGGACAAATGATATTGGGTATACACACTGATAGATATCTTTAAAGATATCTTTCAGTGAAGTCATCCTGCCACATCTCTGAACAGGCAGTTCTTGACGATATCGTCAGACTGGCCTGCATGTAAGGACGACAAAAGACATCCTTAATGACCCGCGGGATCTCGCATCATTGGTCGCTCACTCCATACACACGGAACGATATGAATGATATATCGATGAACAATATCATTATCGTCCATAAAAATCGTCTAGTGTCTCTATGCGTCTTAAGCCTTAAGTTTTTGGCAAGGAGCATTCAGTTGGCCTCCATCTACACTTTTTTTGGGATTATTTGGGCAAGATGGAGATGCTATCTCTAGGGCCGTTCTTTCTTTGCTACCATACTTTTTCTCTCCTTTCAATACAAAATTAAATAAAGCTGACTCTTTGAAACTCCCAATATGTCTCCATGCCTTTATTGTAAATATGTATTTTACCTCCATTCATTAGCTATAGAAATGTAGGCTGACATCAGTCGATAGGAAGTTTAACACTACATTTGCTCTGGAAATACTTCTCTACTTCTATAATATCTACCCATTATTTATAGAAGTTGTAAATACATAGGTGATTAAACATATAAAGCATATAAATATATAAACTGCTTATGTTAAGTATAGCAAAGAATAACTAAGCCATTAGAATAAAAAATCTATCATATATTTTTCATGTGGACATTATTACAGCTTGGCCACAGCACTGAGAGACAGTATCTGTTTTCAGATATGCTGCATATGTGATTGGCCAATGATTGGCCAATTTTCATAGATCAAGCCATTCAGCACTCAGACTTATCAATCAGTGACGCATAAGAAGCTCTTAGCGAAGTTGTTAGATGAATGCACACACAGGCTAGCAGCAGGCTCCTGCTGAGTGGATTTTTTTTCATGCCTGAAAACAGACAGTTACAGTAGATGTCAGCTGGATTATTCATAGTTCTATTGCCAATAATGTTATTAGCATTAAAGTCAGTCTGTGAACTACAAATCATCATCACTATCAAAATTTACTTATAAGGTGCCATAAGTTCTGCAGCACTGTACAGGCAGTTGTGTGGCAAGACAGCATGTGGGTACATTCACATCTGTTCATTCCCTGCTACAGCTCTACTGCAGTTCAGGGTATGTGCAAGATGCAACAAATCTGAATAGATAAGAGTTTACCAAAGGTGGACCTTGTTGCAGGGAAAATATGTTCCCCAGGCCGGACCCCTTTTAAATGATTTGGGCCAGCATCAGGCCTGATTTTTAGAGATTTGTGCAGCCAGCTGTATCCTTTATGATTGCTCACTGCTGAGTGAACCATGCTGGGAATAGCATGCTCAGTAATCTTGCCGGCTCCCAAGTCTTCCTCTTTTACTACAGCAGCCTGTTTCTAGTTCAAGCCAATCGGAGTCAGACTTTACTGACGGAGTACTGCATGGACCAATCAGAGAGTATGGTCAGGCTAGGAGGGGTTGGAGTAGTGTACTTACTAGTTCTCTGCACTCTACATGCAGCCAGCAGTGAATGTGTGCGGTGATTACTTTAGTGTGCTTTGTGTATTTGCCTTAGAGATGGCAGCGCAGTTGCAGCATGCAGCTTGTGTGCCCCGCTCCCAGCTCCCCTTCCATTTTTCTCCTTCTCCCCTGGGCCTGGCTTCTTCTCCATTGGCTGAGCATGTAATCTTACAGTTATGGAACGTACTGACAATATGAGTATCTGCTAGTGTTGTGATCATTCATTCATAGCATGTTGCTTTTTCTTATGGTTTTTGTACACCTACTAACAGGGGTGCCGAGAGGGGGTGAGTGAGTACTAATTACCCAAGCCCGGGCTTGTTTTAGGGGCCTGTTGGGAGCTCGGTCTGATGCCGCCCCCCCTCCCTCCTACCAGTCAGCAGCCCAGCACACGCTGCTGAGCAGCAGCATTCTCCTCTCCTCCTCTTCCTATGGGGGGGAGCAATCACACTGATCATGCTACCCCCCTTGATTTGCACCGGGCTGAGTGGCTCACAGCGCAAACAGAATTTTTTTCTAAGGATATGTGACCATGCCTCCCACAATTAGGCCACTCCCTCTCGATAATAATGGGGCCTGGGCCGGCTGTCTACAGCCCTGCCTACTTAGAGGGGAAAACCTTACTTCTGTCCTGATTTGAATATACATAATTTTGGGAATGTTCCTATTCAGGTTCACCTTCTTAAGGGGGGCATCCACTACACGATTTTAGCAGGCAATTGAACGATAACGACGTCGTTATCGTTCAATCATTTAAAAATCGTTTATAAATCATGCAGTGTTTGGTCGTTAACGATCAATGATGCGCGCTCCCGCTGGTGGTTTGATCGTCTCGTCAGTCGACTGAACATGCAGGTCAATTTCACTTGATCTATTAAAGATAGTTTGCAAATCGTTTGCAAATCGTTCAGACTGAAAGATAAAATTTCAAGGGAAAAAATCAAGGGAAAATCGTTTAGAGATTGGACAGGGAGTAGATCGTCTAGTGGATGTGCCCCTTAAATCGGTGAAAATTTGGCTGAAATGGCTGGTTAAGTTTACTAGAAACTTTAACAATACCTATATTAGGGCTGGTAGATGTGAGCAGCCATGGAAGCATGTTTAACTACTTTATGCTAATGCAAGTATCCATTCAACTAATGCGGGGGTAAGGGGAAACCAGTGCCCGCACATTGATTTTATGCCAACCGCCAACATCATCATCCATACTGTAGTAGAGGCACTTGCACCAGCCCCATGCTAGGTACAAGAGATATGTTAGAAACAGGCTTCTCTTCCCTGTACGCACGACTCAGAATCACACAGAAAAGACTGATCCGGCAAGTTGCCTCCGACTCAGGATAGGATAGACATAGACTGCACTGCATAGCCGCTTCTGTGCATGCACTGTAGGCTACAAACATATGCTTCCATAGCACTGTTTAGAAGTGTTATGATTCAACATCTATTGAGTTGCTACACTATCTAGATTTATATACAGTAGTACTGGTACCAACACAACTTCTTTATTGTAACCAATTGCTATGATTTGAATAATATGTATGTATTGTATATATTTTTTCTGATATATCGCTAATTTGGTACTTTATGTGTATAAATACTTTTTATTAATGAATAGCACAGTGGTGTGAGAGCTGGTCTTTCTGTGTGGATATTTGTTGGGGGTTCAGCGACCACTTCTCTAGCATCTGAACCCTTATTTTTATCTATGTATTGTAAAGTAGTCAATAGAATGCTGTTTTGTGTAGCCGGTGCTAGAAATCTCTATATTATACAGTATAGCGGTCACTGTAATTCTCTATGAATTGTCTATTGGTCTAGAGGTCACTAAAATGCTCTCTGTAGTTTAAAGAGGTCACAAGAATACTCTCTGTATTGTATGTAGGTATACTACAATTGACTGCGTATTGTATAGCAGTTACTAGAATGTTCTGTGTATTGTTTATAGGTCAATAGAGTGTTCAGTGTATATACAGAGGTCAATAAAATGCTCTGTGTATTATATAGAGGTCACTATAATGTTTTATGTATTGTATAGGCGTCACTAAAATAGGGTGGAGTGAGGATGTCTACCGTCACTACAGTATGTTGACAGTGACACTGGAATATTTACGGCATTATCCCGACATGGTTGTAATGTAATTAAAGCATTTTAACCATGCCTTCATTAAAACGTTGTAGCAGCATGTTTAAAATTATAATGTCCATTATATTTACTGACTTTCCAAAATTCCTCTCTGGGAACAGCCCAGGAGGAGATGCTGCTGTCAGGTTTGGGGGCGAGCCAGACTGTAGATGTCATTAGGCCCTGCCCCTTTTTTGCGAGGGTGTGGGGGGCTAACCTAAAGCCTCACACAACTTCCAGGAGAGTAGGCAAGTATGATATCCATACTGTAAAAATGCTATCAGTAGCTGGTATACTGCCGCCAGCATTCAGGTGTTTACATAGTCATTGCCGATATAGTGACTGTAGACATAGTCTCTGCATTGCATGATGGGGCTGTTATTTGATTATAGCAGTATGACAAAACAATTTTTCATAGTAAATTGACCATATAAACCGGTATTACAGCGTGCACAGGTCAGGATTACCTACCATCCTGATTAGTCCGGGAACCTCCCGAAAATCGTGTGCCGCTCCCAGCCCCCGGAAAGGCAAGCAAGCCTCCCGGCAGCCACCGACCCATCCGCCCCCACCTCCACGGTTATACTAGAAACCCCCGCAGCGGGGGAGGGTCCAGTGATGCAATTTGCGCTAAATTGATTCATTGTGGCCCCACCTCCTGCTTCACAATGCTGTTAATTTTGGATTGTGAAGAGGAGGCGGAACCACAATGACGCGATCACACTGTCACGCCCCATGCTCCGCCCCCAAGCATCATCGCAGCATTACGCCCCCCATCTGTAGAAACCTGGCAGCTCCCTCCCGCACAGGTGTATTAGTCCATGCACATTCAACTGCATGATGTACACAAGGGAAAGCGTTTGTGTCACATATGCCCAAACTTGCAAACAGGCGGCCGCCAATAGACGCTGCTGCATTTGTTTTTGCATGCGATTCAGAATCAGACCCTAAAATTAAATAGTTTAAATTGCAATTTAAAGATGTATATATCTGATTGGCTGGTAGAACAGATAAGAGTAACTATGGGGCCTATTCATCATAACTAGGGGTGTGCACCGGCCACTTTTCGTGTTTTGTGTTTTGGTTATGGATCTGGATCTTTCTTCGTGTTTTGGATCTGGATTGGTTTTGCCAAAACCATCCTTCCGTGTTTTGGGTTATGGGTTTTGTGTTTTGGATCTGTATTTTTTTTAAAAAAAGCATAAAAACAGCTAAAATCACAGATTGTGTGTGTTTTTCTACTCCTATGCTATTATTAACCTCAATAACCTTAATTTCCACTCATTTCCAGTCTATTCTGAACACCTCACACCTCACAATAGTGTTTTTATATCCAAAAGGTTGCACCGAGGTAGCTGGATGACTATGCTAAGAGATACGAGTGGGCGGCACAAACACGTGGTCCATCTAGGAGTGACACTGCAGTGGCAGACAGGATGGCAGTTTGAAAAACTAGGCCCCAAACAGTACATAATTCAAAGAAAAAAAAGAGGTGCAAGATGGAATTGTCCTCCCACCCACCCTTATGTTGTATAAACAGGACATGCACACTTTAACAAACCAAACATTTCAGCGCCAGGGTCTGCCACACGACTGCGGCTGAAATGATTGGTTCGTTTGGGCCCCCACAAAACAAGCTGGCAATTAATCTGTCCTTGCACAAACTGGCTCCTCGGAGGCAAGATGTCGTCCTCATCCTCCGATTCCTCACCCTCTTCAGTGTTGTGTACATCCTCATCCTCACAGAGTATTAATTCGTCCCCGCTGGAATCCACAACCACAGGTCCCTCTGTACGTTCTGGAGGCTGGTCTCCCTGGAAGAGTTGATAATTCATTTTATGAACATCATCTTCTCCACATTTTGTGGAAGCAACCTCTTACGCCTTTTGCTGACAAGGTTCCCAGCTGCACTAAACACTCTTTCGGAGTACACACTGGAGGGGGGGCAACTCAGGTAAAATAGAGCCAGTTTGTACAGGGACCTCCAAATTGCTTCTTTTTCCTGCCAGTACAGGTATGGACTGTCTGACATGCCTACTTGGATGCTGTCACCGATGTAATCCTTTAACAGACAGACGCACGCTTGTCGCTGCTGCTTTAAGGATGCAGGTGCGGCTACAGCCCACACATTTCACAAAGACAAAAAAAAAAGAAGAATATTTTTATTGTTTGTGGAGTGCACTTTGAGGGTGTCACCACCCTTTAACAGACAGACGCACGCTTGTCGCTGCTGCTTTGAGGATGCAGGTGGAATCTAGACGGGATTTGGAACCGGGGACACACTACCTCCATCAATTGTCTAAATCCCACTGCACTAATGGCGGATACCGGACGCACGTCTAACACCAGCATAGCAGTCAAGGCATCAGTTATACGTTTTGCTTCAGGATGACTGCTGTCGTACTTCATCCTCATCGCTAGGGACTGTTGGAGGGTCAATTGTTTAGTAAAAGTAGTGATGTTCCTACTTCCTCTCTGGGATGATGAACAACTCCCAGCAGCAGCAACAGCACTAGGAGGAAGTGGTTCTTGATCTTTCCCTATTTTATTTTTATCGGAGAAAGTTTGGTCCTCCATTTATGTTATATTGATATATACGTGCGGCTAAAGCGCACACAAACACAGAAAATATTATTTTTGCTCTAGAGTAGTGCACTTTGTGGGTTACACCACCCTTTAAGAAATGAGCCAGCCGGCTCTTTACTTATGGGACACAGGCGTACGCTTCGCGCTGCTCCTTTGTTGATGCACGTGCAGCCACAGTGCACACAAGTCACAAACACAGAAAATATATATTTTTTTGGTTTGGACTGGAGTGTACTTTGGGGGTTACAGCACCCTTTAACGGTCAAGCCAGCCGGCCCTTTACTTATGACACAGGCGCACGCTTGGCACTACTTTGTTGATGCACGTGCGGCTACTGCGCACACAATTCACAAACACAGAAAATATTTATTTTTTTGGTTTGGACTGGAGTGTACTTTGGGGGTTACAGCACCCTTTAACGGTCAAGCCAGCTGGCCCTTTACTTATGACAAAGGCGAACGCTTGGCACTACTTTGTTGATGCACGTGCGGCTACTGCGCACACAATTCACAAACACAGAAAATAATTTTTTTTTGGTTTGGACTGGAGTGTACTTTGGGGGTTACAGCACCCTTTAACGGTCAAGCCAGCCGGCCCATTACTTATGGCACAGGCGCACGCTTGGCACTACTTTGTTGATGCACGTGCGGCTACTGCGCACACAATTCACAAACACAGAAAATATATTTTTTTTTGGTTTGGACTGGAGTGTACTTTGGGGGTTACAGCACCCTTTAACGGTCAAGCCAGCCGGCCCTTTACTTATGACACAGGCGCACGCTTGGCACTACTTTGTTGATGCACGTGCGGCTACTGCGCACACAATTCACAAACACAGAAAATAATTTTTTTTTTGGTTTGGACTGGAGTGTACTATGGGGGTTACAGCACCCTTTAACGGTCAAGCCAGCCGGTCCTTTACTTATGACACAGGCGCACGCTTGGCACTACTTTGTTGATGCACGTGCGGCTACTGCGCACACAATTCACAAACACAGAAAATATATATTTTTTTGGTTTGGACTGGAGTGTACTTTGGGGGTAACAGCACCCTTTAACAGTCAAGCCACCCGGCCCTTTACTTATGACACAGGCGCACGCTTGGCACTACTTTGTTGATGCACGTGCGGCTATTGCGCACACAATTCACAAACACAGAAAATAATTTTTTTTTTGGTTTGGACTGGAGTGTACTTTGGGGGTTACAGCATCCTTTAACGGTCAAACCAGCCGGCCCTTTACTTATGACACAGGCGCACGCTTGGCACTACTTTGTTGATGCACGTGCGGCTACTGCGCACACAATTCACAAACACAGAAAATATATTTTTTTTTGGTTTGGACTGGAGTGTACTTTGGGGGTTACAGCACCCTTTAACTGTCAAGCCAGCCGGCCCTTTACTTATGACACAGGCGCACGCTTGGCACTACTTTGTTGATGCACGTGCGGCTACTGCGCACACAATTCACAAATACAGAAAATAATTTTTTTTTTGGTTTGGACTGGAGTGTACTTTGGGGGTTACAGCACCCTTTAACGGTCAAGCCAGCCGGCCCTTTACTTATGACACAGGCGCACGCTTGGCACTACTTTGTTGATGCACGTGCGGCTACTGCGCACACAATTCACAAACACAGAAAATAATTTTTTTTTTGGTTTGGACTGGAGTGTACTTTGGGGGTTACAGCACCCTTTAACGGTCAAGCCAGCCGGCCCTTTACTTATGGCACAGGCGCACGCTTGGCACTACTTTGTTGATGCACGTGCGGCTACTGCGCACACAATTCACAAACACAGAAAATATATATTTTTTTGGTTTGGACTGGAGTGTACTTTGGGGGTTACAGCACCCTTTAACGGTCAAGCCAGCCGGCCCTTTACTTATGACACAGGCGCACGCTTGGCACTACTTTGTTGATGCACGTGCGGCTACTGCGCACACAATTCACAAACACAGAAAATAATTTTTTTTTTGGTTTGGACTGGAGTGTACTTTGGGGGTTACAGCACCCTTTAACGGTCAAGCCAGCCAGCCCTTTACTTATGACACAGGCGCACGCTTGGCACTACTTTGTTGATGCACGTGCGGCTACTGCGCACACAATTCACAAACACAGAAAATAATTTTTTTTTTGGTTTGGACTGGAGTGTACTTTGGGGGTTACAGCATCCTTTAACGGTCAAGCCAGCCGGCCCTTTACTTATGACACAGGCGCACGCTTGGCACTACTTTGTTGATGCACGTGCGGCTACTGCGCACACAATTCACAAACACAGAAAATATTTATTTTTTTGGTTTGGACTGGAGTGTACTTTGGGGGTTACAGCACCCTTTAACGGTCAAGCCAGCCGGCCCTTTACTTATGACACAGGCGCACGCTTGGCACTACTTTGTTGATGCACGTGCGGCTACTACGCACACAATTCACAAACACAGAAAATATATATTTTTTTGGTTTGGACTGGAGTGTACTTTGGGGGTTACAGCACCCTTTAACTGTCAAGCCAGCCGGCCCTTTACTTATGACACAGGCGCACGCTTGGCACTACTTTGTTGATGCACGTGCGGCTACTGCGCACACAATTCACAAACACAGAAAATAATTTTTTTTTTGGTTTGGACTGGAGTGTACTTTGGGGGTTACAGCACCCTTTAACGGTCAAGCCAGCCGGCCCTTTACTTATGACACAGGCGCACGCTTGGCACTACTTTGTTGATGCACGTGCGGCTACTGCGCACACAATTCACAAACACAGAAAATAATTTTTTTTTTGGTTTGGACTGTAGTGTACTTTGGGGGTTACAGCACCCTTTAACGGTCAAGCCAGCCGGCCCTTTACTTATGACACAGGCGCACGCTTGGCACTACTACATTGTTGATGCACGTGCGGCTACTGCGCACACAATTCACAAACACAGAAAATAATTTTTTTTTTGGTTTGGACTGGAGTGTACTTTGGGGGTTACAGCACCCTTTAACGGTCAAGCCAGCCGGCCCTTTACTTATGACACAGGCGCACGCTTGGCACTACTTTGTTAATGCACGTGCGGCTACTGCGCACACAATTCACAAACACAGAAAATAATTTTTTTTTTGGTTTGGACTGGAGTGTACTTTGGGGGTTACAGCACCCTTTAACGGTCAAGCCAGCCGGCCCTTTACTTATGGCACAGGCGCACGCTTGGCACTACTTTGTTGATGCACGTGCGGCTACTGCGCACACAATTCACAAACACAGAAAATATATATTTTTTTGGTTTGGACTGGAGTGTACTTTGGGGGTTACAGCACCCTTTAACGGTCAAGCCAGCCGGCCCTTTACTTATGACACAGGCGCACGCTTGGCACTACTTTGTTGATGCACGTGCGGCTACTGCGCACACAATTCACAAACACAGAAAATAATTTTTTTTTTGGTTTGGACTGGAGTGTACTTTGGGGGTTACAGCACCCTTTAACGGTCAAGCCAGCCAGCCCTTTACTTATGACACAGGCGCACGCTTGGCACTACTTTGTTGATGCACGTGCGGCTACTGCGCACACAATTCACAAACACAGAAAATATATATTTTTTTGGTTTGGACTGGAGTGTACTTTGGGGGTAACAGCACCCTTTAACGGTCAAGCCAGCCGGCCCTTTACTTATGACACAGGCGCACGCTTGGCACTACTTTGTTGATGCACGTGCGGCTACTGCGCACACAATTCACAAACACAGAAAATAATTTTTTTTTTGGTTTGGACTGGAGTGTACTTTGGGGGTTACAGCATCCTTTAATGGTCAAGCCAGCCGGCGTTTACTTATGACACAGGCGCACGCTTGGCACTACTTTGTTGATGCACGTGCGGCTACTGCGCACACAATTCACAAACACAGAAAATATTTATTTTTTTGGTTTGGACTGGAGTGTACTTTGGGGGTTACAGCACCCTTTAACGGTCAAGCCAGCCGGCCCTTTACTTATGACACAGGCGCACGCTTGGCACTACTTTGTTGATGCACGTGCGGCAACTACGCACACAATTCACAAACACAGAAAATATATATTTTTTTGGTTTGGACTGGAGTGTACTTTGGGGGTTACAGCACCCTTTAACTGTCAAGCCAGCCGGCCCTTTACTTATGACACAGGCGCACGCTTGGCACTACTTTGTTGATGCACGTGCGGCTACTGCGCACACAATTCACAAACACAGAAAATTATTTTTTTTTTGGTTTGGACTGGAGTGTACTTTGGGGGTTACAGCACCCTTTAACGGTCAAGCCAGCCGGCCCTTTACTTATGACACAGGCGCACGCTTGGCACTACTTTGTTGATGCACGTGCGGCTACTGCGCACACAATTCACAAACACAGAAAATTATTTTTTTTTTGGTTTGGACTGGAGTGTACTTTGGGGGTTACAGCATCCTTTAACGGTCAAGCCAGCCGGCCCTTTACTTATGACACAGGCGCACGCTTGGCACTACTTTGTTGATGCACGTGCGGCTACTGCGCACACAATTCACAAACACAGAAAATATTTATTTTTTTGGTTTGGACTGGAGTGTACTTTGGGGGTTACAGCACCCTTTAATGGTCAAGCCAGCCGGCCCTTTACTTATGACACAGGCGCACGCTTGGCACTACTTTGTTGATGCACGTGCGGCTACTACGCACACAATTCACAAACACAGAAAATATATATTTTTTTGGTTTGGACTGGAGTGTACTTTGGGGGTTACAGCACCCTTTAACTGTCAAGCCAGCCGGCCCTTTACTTATGACACAGGCGCACGCTTGGCACTACTTTGTTGATGCACGTGCGGCTACTGCGCACACAATTCACAAACACAGAAAATAATTTTTTTTTTGGTTTGGACTGGAGTGTACTTTGGGGGTTACAGCACCCTTTAACGGTCAAGCCAGCCGGCCCTTTACTTATGACACAGGCGCACGCTTGGCACTACTTTGTTGATGCACGTGCGGCTACTGCGCACACAATTCACAAACACAGACAATAATTTTTTTTTTGGTTTGGACTGTAGTGTACTTTGGGGGTTACAGCACCCTTTAACGGTCAAGCCAGCCGGCCCTTTACTTATGACACAGGCGCACGCTTGGCACTACTTTGTTGATGCACGTGCGGCTACTGCGCACACAATTCACAAACACAGAAAATAATTTTTTTTTTGGTTTGGACTGGAGTGTACTTTGGGGGTTACAGCACCCTTTAATGGTCAAGCCAGCCGGCCCTTTACTTATGACACAGGCGCACGCTTGGCACTACTTTGTTAATGCACGTGCGGCTACTGCGCACACAATTCACAAACACAGAAAATAATTTTTTTTTTGGTTTGGACTGGAGTGTACTTTGGGGGTTACAGCACCCTTTAACGGTCAAGCCAGCTGGCCCTTTACTTATGACACAGGCGCACGCTTGGCACTACTTTGTTGATGCACGTGCGGCTACTGTGCGCACAATTCACAAACACAGAAAATATATTATTTTTTTAGCACTTGGGGGGAGCACCCCTGATGGACAGAGCACACCCTGGACAGCACTACAGCACCCCTTTAGGACTTGGACACTGCACAGGACTTTGGAGTGGACACAGCCCCTATGAAGAACTGACTGCACAACACAGTCCAGCCAGCCCCTATGGACTTTGAAGTAGTGGACACAGCCCCTATTAACAACAGCAGCACAGCACAACACAGCCAGCCCCTATGGACTTTGAAGTAGTGGACAACAGCAGCACTACACTACACTACACTAGACAGCCCAGCCAGCCCTAACTCCCACCCTCCCTCTTCACTGTCCACAGCCGAGTGAGAAAATGGCGCTGACGCGGGTACCTTATATAGGTTCCAAAACCCACGAGACTCGGAAGGCGGGATGATGACGTTTTGCCTCGATTTCAGATCCGAGTCAGGCGCGAAAAGTCGAGCCTGACTCGGATCGGACTCGTATCGGGGGGGCTCGGGGGGGTTCGGATTTCAGAAATCCGAACCCGCTCACCCCTAATCATAACTAAAATTTCTCTGGAGGATATTAGGTTTAGAACTCGCATGGGAGTTCTACCTAATTACCGGAGGAATTCATCATTCCTCCTCTCCATAACTATTTCGAAAAGCTGTCATTTTTGTGATGACAGCTTTTCAGGAAATAGATAGTTTTCTCTCTCTATTCTTAAGTTACCGCAGCTGGAAACAGTGCTGCGCATGCGCTGTTACATCCGTAAAACCAGCGCATGCGCAGCACTGCCTACAGCTGCAGTAATTCTGTGTGCCCCCATCGGCTCACCTCCCCTCCATCCCCGACTTACCTGCCCGCTGCAGCCACCTCCGGCTCCGTCTGCTGTTCTGACATGTGTTCTCCAGGCAGAACACGGTAAAGTTTATAAAACAAAAAACTTTATTTTAGTGTTGATGAACAGGCCCCTATATCTTGTAAATTATAAGAAGTAAATGTCCACATCAATTGTCAATCAAATTGTTTTTTGAAATACGGATATTCCCCTCATAAGCGAACTACAAAATTTCATAATATTTGTATATCAATGAGCTGGGAAAGGCCCATATAAATAATATACATACTGTACGGGACATTCATTTTCCTACAGTTTATAATTATATTGTGCCTAGCAGCAAAACAACTATCAGAGCATATAATAAGACAGATGCACATGAAACATTACAATGTTAGTAACATTATGACTGAGAGATGAGACATTTGTGAGACACTGGACTTGACATTTTAATATAACGCAATAAGAGGAGTGTGTACATAATATTCCACAGTCTGTTTTTTGTGTCTCTGAGATTATTGCAATTCCAAAACAATTTGTTGAAGACAATACAATTAATCAAAAGTTTTATTTTTAATTTTCTCTGATGTCTGCTTTGATTGTGTCTGTGAGGTGCTGACAATGGGCTCTATTTATTACAATCCGCATATTGAATGCAGATTGTAGTGTGATATTATCGACTGAATTCGCATTGCAATTTCAGGCAATATCACAGGGATTTACTACAAATCCCTTGCAGGGACAGAGCTTGCGATAAAGCTCTGTACCTGCGAATCCCCTCCGCACACTAGTCACGATATTTTCGCAAAAAATACCGTGACAAAGTGCCTGCGCATGCGCCAACTGGCCGCCGCTGCTACCCCCCCCTCGGTGCTAAGCTCCGCCCTCCAGTGCTAAGCCCTGCCCCCACGATCACGGACCCCCCGCGAACTGAGGGGTAATGTTAATAAGCATTGTTACATTCATCTAAACAGTGTTGTATATACAATCAGGGCCGGATAAACAATGGGGCGGGTGGAGCTTCAGCTCCAAGCCTCCCATGAAAATAGGCCCACACAGGATCCCCTGCAGTGCACAGTAACAGTGGTGACAGAAACAGTTTTTCCTGTCACCACCAGCAGCCCAGCACATTATTCTCCAGACCGGCAAAGGCACAAAGGCATCGTCCACTCCATACCCCCCCCCCCCCGCATTGACCACCGAAGCCCCGCCCCCTACTCGCACTAAGCCCCGCCCCTAAACTTGTGTCATTAGTGTAGGAGCCACCTGGTCGCGGTAAACGCTGCCTTCTGGTTGCCCTAAGATCCGTCCCTGGCCTTTCCGAAGTACTTTCCCACAGCGTGGGAGCCACCTTGTCACTCTAAGCTCCGCCCACTTATCGAGGTAAGCTCTGCCCCCTGGCCACAGTAAGCTCCGTCCCTGGCATACGACGCTGTGTCGTCAGTGTGTTGCTATGCCTTGGTCTCGCTAGGCTCCTCCCCTGGTCACCTGGAAAATGTGCCACTAGTGTGGGAGCCCCCTGGTCCCCTGTTTTTTTTCTGGCAAAACCCTCCTAACCCCGCCATCTGGGAGCAGCAGTTCCTGGAGCCTGGACCAAGTACAGCATTGTACAGTAACTCTGCAGTTAGTCAGTGGTACAACCGATTTTTACTTACTGTACTTCGTTGTATTCCTTGTAGTTGTCTGTAATGCAGGCAGCATATTGTGTTTTAAGAACATTCAGAGATATACAGAGTCCCATTGGTTTATATACATCTAGGATGTTTGTGGGTGTGTGCAGGGCTGCCGTCAGGGGGGGACTGCCGGGACTGGAGTCCCGGGCCCGGCCCCTGGCTGAAGGAGGGGGGGCCACCGGCGCCTGCCCGCTTTCGCCACTGCACAGCTTGCAGCGACCAGAAGAAAAGGGGCAGCCCAGCCGCTGGTACCGGCCGCCACCCCGGTCCCAATAAATGGAAGAGGCAGCGGGCCCGCTCGGGCCGCTCCTCCGCCAACCAACATCCATCTGCCCCGGAATGTCAATATAGTGTGCTGCATTGAAGTCGGCGCACGTGACGTCATCACGTTGCTCCGCGCCTCTAGAGGGAGAGCCTGAGGTAGGAGGAGCCGCGGATCGAGAGAAGCTGGACCAGCGTCTGCAGTGCTGGGGAAGAGGGAGAGAAGAAGCTGAAGACTTCTTCAAGGAAATATGGTAAGTGCCAAGAAAGGTGTGCACAGCGGGCAGAGACTGGATCTAATAATGGGGGGGGGGGAGTGGGAAAAAATGCTGGACAGAGACTGCCTATTTTGTCAGTCCCGGGCCCCACCATTTCTGATGGCAGCCCTGGGTGTGTGCATGCGAGTCCTGCGTGGTCACTCACAGTCCCATACTGTGGCGTTTGGGAGACCGAGTGGGGGTGGTGACCTGGACCCAGGGGCGTTTATAGAGAGGAGGGGGCCCGTGTGCAGTCTCCGAAATGGGCCCCCTCCTCTCTGTCAGCAGCCGGCAGCACACTGAGCTGTGCGCGGCCAGTGCCGGAGTTATAGACTCTGGCACTGGAGTGCGCCCAGAGTCTATACAGGATGCACTGGTCACCGGGAAAATGGCTGCAGCGCGTCGATGGTGGCCCACAGCGCATGCGCACGACGGAGCCGGCTCCGTCGTGCGCATGCGCGAGACCTGGCTAGCGATGGGCAATCCGTCACTCCAGGTCTCGCACCAAAGGGGGTGAGCTGTCGATGTTGAGTGACAGCTCTGCCGTTTGGTGGGCAGGCCGTGGGGGGTGGCTGCCCAAACGGAGGCGTTCCAGAGGGAGTGATGTCAGTGGAGAGCTTCCGGCTCTGTTAGAGCCGAAAGCTCTCTGGGGCTTGCGATGAATGAGACCCTACCACAAGGGTCTTGTCGCAAGCCTGATGGTCGCAATGGTCTTGACCATCGCAACCATCTTCCTGGCCGCTCGCTATAGCTGTGGGTGGTCACCCACAGCTATGCGAGCGGCCAGGAGGCCGCTCTAAAAAACAAGAAGGCCGGCCCTGATTCAGAGCGAGCACTCTGTCAGAGCGTCCGGCTCTGAATCAGGGCCAGAGTTACAGAGCACTTTACATATACATTAGGGACCTGTGAGAAGGGTATAATTCACTAACAGGATTCTACAGGAGCTTCTAAGCACTGTCTACACTGCCTAACCCTATTGAGTGGCTGAGTGTGTGGACTTTTCCTTTTTTTAACTATATTTTAATTTTTTTTATTTGACTATTTTGTATGAATTTTATATGTTGTGTCGTAATTGTGTAATTTGTATACCAGTATCAGGCCATCACAACATACATTTCTAATTTTTATTTAACATTATTTATATGGGGCATATCAGGTTTCAGACCCAATAATTAGAATTTCTTATCGCCACTATTTGCGGCAATAAGAAATGAACTTTCCCCCAAATGTACAAAAAAATCACATGCAGGGACAGGGGCTCCAAAAGGAGCTTGTCCCTGAGATGTGTAAAGAAGGGAAATGATCGCAAAATGAATCATTTCCCTTCTATATCCGGGGCCGTCCTGCGCATGCACTGTCAGCAGACCACGCATGTGCGGAGGCCATTTCTGAGGTGGCCTCTCCCTGTAATTTTCGGCCATAGGCTACTATAGGATAACGCCATCTGGAGATGCCGTTATCCTATTGGGGCAAGCTCCGAAATGTGAAAGGTTCATCTGACAGCTTCTCAGCCCCATCGAAACATATGGGGGCTGCAGCTGCTGTCGGAAATGGAACCTTCATACATTCAAGGGATCCTTAATATTTTGGGGTAGTTCCCAAAAACTAGTGTATTCGGGGAATATCCTCCAAATATTATTTGAAAAGTAAGCCCCTACATCATTTGATAAACTACTCATAATTTACCTATTTAGGGGTCTATTTACTAAGCTGTGTTAAGAGATAAAGTGAACAGTGATAAGGTACCAGACAACCAGCTCCTACCTGCCATTTTTCAAACACAACCTGTGACATGGCATTTAGGAGCTGATTGGCTTGTACCTTATCACACTTCACTTTATCTCCTAACACAGCTTAGTAAATAGACACCTTAGTGTTATATTAGTTTATTTTTAAAGCATATCCCTCTAAATTTATACTCTATTAGCAGAAGTAGTTCTGGTTATGCACTAGGAACTTATACCCCTTTTCCAACAAAAATCCACGGGTCTGACACGGGATTTAGATCACGGTTCCAAGCCAGGTCAGATGCGGGATTTACCCCTTCTCCATTACGGCGTTGACCCGGTCGATTCCGTTCACACTGCACCCGGGTGCTGTGCTGGCGCTTGGTGATGACGTCATCACTAAGGACCTTATTCAGAGTTGGTCGCGAGCGCTGAGCACTCGTAACCGACTCGATGTTGGTCCACAGGGCATGCGCACGACGGAGACTGCTACGTCGTGCACATGCGCGAGCCCCTGCTAACGACGGATCACCCGTCGTTAGCGGGCTCGAAGCAGATGGAGCGAGCTGTCGATGTTGATTGACAGCTTGCTCCATTTGCTGGGCGGGCAGGGGGCGTGCTCGGCCAAACGGAGGCGTTCCTTTCGGAACGCTTGCCGTTTTGTAGGCGTCCCCACTGACATCATCAGTGATGTCAGTGGGGAGCTTCCTGCTCAAACAGAGCAGGAAGCTCCCTGGGGCTTAAGGTTGACAAGACCCAACCCTAGGGTCTCGTCGTAAGCCCCGATGGTCGCGATGGTCTTGACCATCGCGACCATCTCCCTTAGCGGTCGTTAGAGCTGTGGGTGTTAACCCACAGCCTAACGACCGACATGGAGGCTGCCGTTCAGGATGCAAGTGGCCGACCTGTTTCTGAGCGACCGCTTGCATCCTACGACCGCCTCTGAATGAGGCCCTAAGTCCAGGAAACTCCACCCTGAATGCCGGACCAGAGAGAACCGGGAACCTGGGGAGGGGGTCCTTCCTGGTGGTGGCTGTCATTCGGGAGGCTGTCTGTGACAGCTGTCACCGGGCAGAGAGAGATTACAGCCTCCTAGGACCCTTTTCCTCTGAGCCGCTGCCCAGGTTGACACGGCAATAACCCAGGTATTTTGGGCAGTGGAAAAGAGGTATTAGATTACAATTACAATGCTGACGTTTGTATTCAAGCAGTGAAGTGACTACTATCCAATGGGTGGTGATGCCAAGCTGTGTCTTTGCCTCAGGTGACAGAAAGCCTAGCTTCCACCATGTGTGTGTATATACTGTGTGTGTGTATATATATACACATATATATATATATATATATACATACATACATACATGAGGCAAACGAAAGCGGCACTCAGACTCAGGAGCACAGGCCACACCACCTGTATAGACAACACCCACACAACACTGGTCACACCGCACTGGCGAAACACATTAGGCCCTTCATAAATTTCAGCTCCAGGGCCATGTGGACATTAACCTGGCACTGTATATAATCAGCTTCTGAACTTCCTACTCTCCTATCTGTTGTGACCTTTTCTATACGTTAATCACCAATGCCCGTTGGCCATTGGTGATTAACAACATTGATGGTTTGATGGCGATGGTGACTAGTTTTGCCATTGATGGGGAACTGCTGATGGAGGCAGGAGGATCGATGGTGGATGGTAGCCCTGGTCTGTGCGTGTACAAGAGTAAAACATCAACGTATTTTCACCATTTGTTAGATTCGTCAATGGTAGAACTTTTCATGCACATACTTGGAACATTGAGTGTAGGGGGGTTTCTGAAGTTAATACACCCTGTCCACTTGCTGGTATTTAATTTGGGATGCTAGCATCTCAGCAAATGAATTGGCAATATTTAATTGAGTCTCAAGTCTCTAGCCCAGTACTGTATGTCCTTCTTGGCCATCCTTGGTGTTGGGGAAACTGGTGAATATCCTAACACAAGCCACCTGCAAAAGGCCAGTGAAGACAATAGGTGTAGACTCAATATGATCTCCGAGGAGACTGATATTGACTGATGTAGACATCAGTAAAATATTACATTGTGCTTGGGTGCATTTTTCTTTTTAACCATTTAGAAGCATGGAAATCATTTGCACCAAATGCCATTTTAACTCCAGTGCAAAAGTTATTATGTATTTTCAAGATGCCCCTGCTATTGCAACACAATAAGTATAACCATTTTTCACCTCCATATTGGAGAGTGGGAGGGAGACACAGTGGGTGACAGGGAGAAGTACAGGATGACAGGTAGAGGCAGAGGGTGACCGGGAGGTAGAGGTTGACAGGGAGAGTCAGTGGGTGACAGGAAGAGACAGTGGGTGACAAGGAGCAGTAGAGTGTAACAGGCAGAGTAGAGTGTGACAGGGAGAGGCTGTGGGAGACAGGGAGAGGCTGTGGGAGACAGGGAGAGGCAGAGGGTGACAGGGAGGTAGAGGTTGACAGAGAGAGTCAGTAGATGGTAGGGAGAGTCAGTGAGTGACTGAAAGTGGTAGAAGGTGACAGGGAGCAGTAGAGGGTGACAGGGTGAGGCAGAGAGTGATAGGAAGAGGCAGTGAGTGATAGGAAAAGGATGATAGGGAGAGGATGTGCATGATAGGGAGAGGCTGTGGGTGATAGGGAGAGGTAGAGGGTGACCGGGAGAGACTGTGAGTGACATGGAGAGGCATAGTGTAAAAGGGAGAGGTAGAGTGTGACAGGGAGAGGCAGTGGGTGACATGGGGGAGGTACAGGGGCTAGGGGTATAAGGACACAGACCTGTACAGTATGTAGGAATACACTGAGACAAGAAGTAAACCTGTAACACAGAGAACATTAACAAGAAGCCTTTCACCAATTGATCATAGCTAATGAAAGGCAGAAGACAAAATACTATATAAACTTGAACTATAAATTACAGGTGCCACAAACAGACACAGAAAGACACTGAAGCTTCCTGCCTCCCGAAACTCAAGGTCTCATGAATGCTGGGCAGCGGACATGATGACGTCACTGTCACCTCTGGCATTCTGGGAGGGGAGAGGAGAAGTCCAGACCGGACTTCTATCCTGGTGGCAGCAGGCAGGTGTGACCTTAGCAGTCAATCATTGACTGCTATAGTTAGCGCAGCTATGTCCCTGGCCACCAGACTAAATGGCGCTGGAGTGCCCAGGGCAATAGCCCTGCCAGTCCGCCCCCTGAGCCGCCTCTGAACACTGAAAAATGTTAAAGCCTTCAGCTCTAAAATGAAGGCAGTGGTGAAAAATCCCATGCTAACAGGCTTGGACTGGGCTGCAGGGGAGTCTGGGAGATCCCCAGTGGGCCCTGCTGGTTCATAACCACGCCCTCTATCACAGGATGGTGTGCCTAGCAAGGTCACTGCAGTGATTTTCAATGCAGCTAACTCATCTGGCAGCAGCTGCGAGCAGAGGGTAGCAGGCAGCAGCCTCCAGCTGCACCACAGAATCAGCGATGCCAGTGATATCACGTGATGTCAGTGGGGAGAGGAGGCTGAAGCCCGTGGAAGTAAGGATAACAACACGGAGATGGATCCAGGGAACCTCAGCCGCACCCAGCCCATTGAATGGCGTTCGTTGCCTTAAATTATGCCAACAATGTTAATAGTGTTTGTTTAGAGTCAGTGGACTAAGTTGAAAATGTTTAATTTACTTGGCTGGTTAGAGAAAATACAGGCAGTGTACCTTCACATGAAGATGCTTTAGACCACACTGTTTAATGCTTGCTGATACAAACTATTGAATTAAATTTCTGTTTTGTTAATCTTTTGTATTATAATTTTGGGGACATACGCTGTCACTGTGTGTCCCCAAAATATAGTAAAAAGGATTAACAAAACAGCAATTTAATTTAATAGTTTGTGTCAGCAAGCATTAGACAGTCTTATCATCATCATCATATGAAGAGAGTATAAATAAATGGGAATGATTTATAATAATGACTATAATGTAAATTAAAAGTTATTTTTAAATAACAAGGAGCGCATTTAAATTAAAATATAATATTCCCTATTCAACGACAGACCTCACATGTATACTACAGACTTTAGTAATGAGCCATAGAATATCTACCTTCCACAAGCAACAATAGGATGTAATGGACAGCAGATTATATTATTGTGTGTATAGTACTACATTAGTTACAGATTAGTGGCACTTGTGCTTATACTTTATTAAGTCCTAGACACATGTGGGCTGATTCAATTAGCAGAGTCTGCTCGCACCCCTTTCGGCTACAGGTCATACCCCTTAGTGGGCCCTTTATGCCACAGCCTGACACTGCATACAGGGGCATTGAAAAGGGGGGTACTGATTACCCTGGCTCGGGCTTGTTGGAGGAGCTCGGCGGGGGCCTGGTTCCGACGCTGCCCCCCTTTCTCTTGCCTGTCAGCAGCCCAGCACACGCTGCTGTGTGGTGGGCTGCAGTGGTAGACTGCTCGCTGCTGTCTCCTCTCCTCTGTCTGTGGGGGGAAGCGATTACATTGATCGTACGGCCACCCCCCTGGATTTGTGCCTCACACCCCAGCGCCGGGTTTTTTCTTTTTTTTTCTAAGGCCTCCTGCAATTAGACCACACACCTTTCAATTAGGCCCGGGCTGGCTTTCTACGGCCCTTACTGCATACTAATTGCATATTATATAAAATATAGTAACAGATCAGAGTTTGCTTTGCCAGCAAAGGCATGCTGGGAAGTTGAGTTCACCAACTGTTGGTGAGCCACAGGTTTACCTCACTGTAAAACGCTCATTTATCAAGCAGAGTTTTGTTTGGATATTTTCCTGAGCCATGCAGATAGAATAACATACTGTAGCATGATCATCTATTTGAATAATAGATCCCCTTGTGACATATAATTCTTTACTCCCAAGTAAGCGCCTGGCTAGATGAAGCCTCTTGCTTTTATTCTGCATGTCAAGATGAAGTTCTCCCTGAAGAAAAGCACTATGTTATAATATCACTTTGCTGGTGATAAAGAATACTAAAGACTCTTAGCGCTCGCAGGACAGAAATTCAAATATCAAACTTTTTTTACTTTGATGAACAAAGGCCCTAAGGATGCACATTCCCATCCTGCACCAAACTGCTTTATTAGAGAATTGTGAAGGAACTGCCCAGGGGGATTGGCTAAGAAATGCATTAAACCCGCTTTCATGTACTGTTTAGTCATTAGGTTTTATAATTTTAGGCAGGTTGCTGCTTACATGCAAGATATATTAATATATTACATGAATAATTTCTCCACAGCCTAATAGCACTGTCAGAAATGTTAAACACAGACTTAATCATCAGAGTGCTTCATATACACTTCATATTGTAAATATATTAATTAAAAGCAAAATGTTTTTTCTTCAACTATTTTCAGTAGTATTATTATTATTTTTTTTAACTTTAAACCACAAAGTACATTGTTACTACTTAGCCGCAGGAGATTGTACCAGCGCTGGCAGACACCTCTGTTCTTTGTGAAATGCAGTCAAGTCTCCTAATGGCATCATTAGGCGATATGTGGAATGAAACAGAGACTATATTTCTATGGGCTCTGGAACAATATACTCCAATAATACTACAGAAATGTGCTGTACCTTTAAAAACGTAAAGGTAATGATAAAGCAGCTTTTATCTGAGAGTCTGCAGCCTACATAGGAGCCAATAGACTGACTCTTCACCTGCAGGTCATCATTCATTTCTGGTCGTGTTAACAGCATTCTGCAGTAAACTCTGCTACTGATAGGCCACATATCTGCAAATAAGCATTGGAACTTTCTTGCCTCACACATATTATAAGCCAGGAAATGCTGGATGTAAGAAAGGGTTTGTGGGAAGAGTATGGGGCAGGGAAGTCCATCGAGAAGATGTGGCATTTGAGTTCATAGTGGATTAGAGTGTTTGGGCAGTGCATGGCTGAAATTAGTAAATTCGGTGAATTAAGGGACTATTTTTACTAGGCAAAAAATTCCTAAACTCCTAAATCCATTTAAAACTGGGACTCTACAACTTGTCCAGACATTTAGCTAAAGCATTGTTTATTATTATTTATTATCAGTTATTTATATAGTGCACACATATTCTGCAACGCTTTACAGAGACTATTTGGCCATTCACATCAGTCCCTGCCCCAGTGGAGCTTACAATCTATATTCCATGTGACGCACACTAGTAGGAGCCAATTAACCTACCAGAATATTTTTGTATTGTGGGAGGCAACTAGAGTAGCCGAAGGAAACCCACACATGCACAGGGAGAATATACAAACTCCTCACAGATAGGGCCGTGGTGGGAATAAAGCCAAAAACCTCATTGCTGCCATTGTGGGATTTGATTTTCTGAATATACAGTATAATTGTTTGGTGATTAACCACATTTTTTGTGTGTGTTTAATGTTTGATACATGAGTTTTCTAGAAAAAAAATCTTAATATAATTCCTTCCTAATACTTTTCCAGCAAACTAAAATATCCCGGGAGTGTTACATGAATCCATACATGCAATGCAGCCATTAGCACATTCTTGTAATGCCTATTCTGTCTTTCAATTATTTTTTTGCATTTACATCACACGATAGTTTACATATGACTATATATATATATATATATATATATATATATATATACACATGGACCATAGTATCCAGGATAACAGATGGGGCATAATTTTGATTGTCTGTTGCGTTAGTATAATGTCTAACTTATTTCCATATGTGGGTGCTAGGCATTTATCAGTTCAAATGACATTATAGAAAGGACACCAATGCTACAGTATGAATGTAGATTAGGGGTGTGCACCGGCCACTTTTCGTGTTTTGCGTTTTGGTTTTGGATCTGGATCTTTCTTCGTGTTTTGGATCTGGATTGGTTTTTGCCAAAACCACCCTTCCGTGTTTTGGGTTCTGGGTTTTGTGTTTTGGATCTGTATTTTTTTGAAAAAAAGCATAAAAACAGCTAAAATCACAGAATTTGTAGGTTTTTCTGCTCCTATGCTATTATTAACCTCAATAACCTTAATTTCCACTCATTTCCAGTCTATTCTGAACACCTCACACCTCACAATAGTGTTTTTATGTCCAAAAGGTTGCACCGAGGTAGCTGGATGACTATGCTAAGCGACACGAGTGGGCGGCACAAACACGTGACCCATCTAGGCGTGAAACTGCAGTGGCAGATAGGATGGCAGTTTGAAAAACTAGGCCCTAAACTGTACATAATGCAAAGAAAAAAAAGAGGTGCAAGATGGAATTGTCCTTGGGCCCTCCCACCCACCCTTATGTTGTATAAACAGGACATGCACACTTTAACAAACCAATCATTTCAGCGCCAGGGTCTGCCACACAACTGTGGCTGAAATGATTGGTTCATTTGGGCCCCCACAAAACAAGCTGGCAATTAATCTGTCCCTGCACAAACTGGCTCTACGGAGGCAAGATGTCATCCTCATCCTCCTCATCCACCGATTCCTCACCCTCTTCAGTGTGTACATCCTCATCCTCACAGAGTATTAATTCGTCCCTGCTGGAACCACAGGTCCCTCTGTACGTTCTGGAGGCTGGTCTCCCTGGAAGAGTTGATAATTCATTTTATGAACATCATCTTCTCCACATTTTGTGGAAGCAACCTCCTACGCCTTTCGCTGACAAGGTTCCAGGCTGCACTAAACACTCTTTCGGAGTACACACTGGAGGGGGGGCAACTCAGGTAAAATAGAGCCAGTTTGTACAGGGACCTCCAAATTGCTTCTTTTTCCTGCCAGTACAGGTACGGACTGTCTGACATGCCTACTTGGATGCTGTCACCGATGTAATCCTTTAACAGACAGACGCACGCTTGTCGCTGCTGCTTTGAGGATGCAAGTGCGGCTACAGCCCACACAATTCACAAAGACAGAAAAAAAAAAGAATATTTTTATTGTTTGTGGAGCGCACTTTGAGGGTTACACCACCCTTTAACAGACAGACGCACGCTTGTCGCTGCTGCTTTGAGGATGCAAGTGCGGCTACAGCCCACACAATTCACAAAGACAGAAAAAAGAAGAATATTTTTATTGTTTGTGTAGCACACTTTGAGGGTGTCACCACCCTTTAACAGACAGATGCACGCTTGTCGCTGCTGCTTTGAGGATGCAAGTGCGGCTACATCGCACACAAGTCACAAACACATTAAAAAAATAGTTTTTTATTTTTTGGAACACTTTGAGAGTTACACCACCCTTTAACAGACAGACGCACGCTTGTCGCTGCTGCTTTAAGGATGCAGGTGCGGCTACAGCCCACACATTTCACAAAGACAGAAAAAAAAAGAAAAATATTTTAATTGTTTGTGTAGCACACTTTGAGGGTGTCACCACCCTTTAACAGACAGACGCACGCTTGTCGCTGCTGCTTTAAGGATGCAGGTGCGGCTACAGCCCACACATTTCACAAAGACAGAAAAAAAAAGAACAATATTTTAATTGTTTGTGTAGCACACTTTGAGGGTGTCACCACCCTTTAACAGACAGACGCACGCTTGTCGCTGCTGCTTTGAGGATGCAGGTGGAATCTAGACGGGATTTGGAACCGAGGACACACTACCTCCATCAATTGTCTAAATCCCACTGCACTAATGGCGGATACCGGACGCATGTCTAACACCAACATAGCAGTCAAGGCCTCAGTTATACGTTTTGCTTCAGGAAGACTGCTGTCGTACTTCATCCTCATCGCTAGGGACTGTTGGAGGGTCAATTGTTTAGTAAAAGTAGTGATGTTCCTACTTCCTCTCTGGGATGATGAACAACTCCCAGCAGCAGCAACAGCACTAGGAGGAAGTGGTTCTTGATCTTTTCCTATTTTATTTTTATCGGAGAAAGTTTGGTCCTCCATTTATGTTATATTGATATATACGTGCGGCTAAAGCGCACACAAACACAGAAAATATTTTTTATTTTTGCTGGAGAGTAGTGCACTTTGTGGGTTACACCACCCTTTAAGAAATGAGCCAGCCGGCTCTTTACTTATGGGACACAGGCGCACGCTTGGCGCTGCTCCTTTGTTGATGCACGTGCAGCCACAGTGCACAGAAGTCACAAACACAGAAAATATATATTTTTTTTGTTTGGAGTGTACTTTGGGGGTTACAGAACCCTTTAACGGTCAAGCCAGCCGGCCCTTTACTTATGACACAGGCGCACGCTTGGCACTACTTTGTTGATGCACGTGCGGCTACTGCACACACATTTCACAAACACAGAAAATAATTTTTTTTTTGGTTTGGACTGGAGTGTACTTTCGGGGGTTACAGCACCCTTTAACGGTCAAGCCAGCCGGCCCTTTACTTATGACACAGGCGCACGCTTGGCACTACTTTGTTGATACACGTGCGGCTACTGCGCACACAATTCACAAACACAGAAAATAATTTTTTTTTTTGTCTGGACTGGAGTGTACTTTCGGGGGTTACAGCACCCTTTAACGGTCAAGCCAGCCGGCCCTTTACTTATGACACAGGCGCACGCTTGGCACTACTTTGTTGATGCACGTGCGGCTACTGCGCACACTATTCACAAACACAGAAAATATATTATTTTTTTAGCACTTGGGGGGAGCACCCCTGATGGACAGAGCACCCCCTGGACAACACTACAGCACCCCTTTAGGACTGGGACACTGCACAGGACTTTGGAGTGGACACAGCCCCTATGGAGAACTGACTGCACAACACAGTCCAGCCAGCCCCTATGGACTTTGAAGTAGTGGACACAGCCCCTATTAACAACAGCAGCACAGCACAACACAGCCAGCCCCTATGGACTTTGAAGTAGTGGACAACAGCAGCACTACACTACACTACACTACACAGCCCTAACTCCCACCCTCCCTCTTCACTGTCCACAGCCGAGTGAGAAAATGGCTCCGACGCGGGTACCTTATATGGGATCCAAAACCCGCGAGACTCGGAAGGCGGGATGATGACGTTTTGCCTCGATTTCAGATCCGAGTCAGGCGGGAAAAGTCGAGCCTGACTCGGATCGGACTCGGATCGGGGGGGCTTGGGGGGGTTCGGATTTCAGAAATCCGAACCCGCTCACCCCTAATGTAGATAGGTGGAGACTACACAGTTATTATATATTATTATTAATAATAACTTAGAATTAATGTTGTTGTTATTATTATTGTTGTTATGTAAGACATCACAGTGCACTGCAGCCCTAGATAGTGGGGAATTGAGGGCATACACAATTGGGGAATCTTATAAGTAGATAGAAGCACGAGCAGAGTCTGGTAGTTGGGAGAAGTGGTTATCAGAAGTGAGGTTTGAGATGTATGGATAAGAGTTTTATAGGTAAGGTGAGTAATATTAATTGGATTATGTAATAAATAGAGAGCCAGTATAGGGATTTCCACTGGTGCTTTTAATGTGGAACTTTCAAGGAGGAAAATAATTCTTGCTACTACATTTAGGACATATTGAAACTGAAAGAGATGGGTGAGGGGGACACCAAATAGGAGGAATTTGCAGTAGTCTCATTGGGAGATGATGATGATGATGATGATGATGATGATGATGTTAATGATATAATGGATACATACAGTATTTTTGTTGCATTTTGGTAACAAAATAGGAAATAGTGATGGGTAACATGAAGACAGTCGGAGACATGAAGTTGTGGTGTTGTTTTTGGTAAGAGACTGGGGGTGGTGACTGCTGGAAAGAAAAGTTGATAAGTACTGTTTTGGACATGTTGAGTTTGGGTAGTGTTGGTACCTCCATGCTAAAACAACAAAGAGACAGTTGGTTGGTCACACAAGACAGTTCAGAAGATACAAGATCAGGGAAAGAGAAATAGACTTGGGTGTTGCCAGTGTAGATATGGTACTGCAGACAAATGATTAAATTACTTTACCTCGAGATAAGGTGGGTATAGTAGGAAGGAACAAAATACTTGCATTTTGTTTCATAGGAAAAATATCCTGTATTTTAAAAAGTATTCTCAAGGTGCTGACATCTTATCACTAGCAGTAGATAATAGAGTAATCCCTAAACTCTTTTGGAGAGTAGTAGATAATAAAATCCATATGTCTACTAAAGTGCATGCAAACAGCAATCTTGTATTTCATGGACACTTTCCAGAATGAAGTATGAAAATGCTTGTTAATGCCGGCACTACAGGACTAAGCTCCTGAAAATCATTCTACTTCGCTTGTTCTCTTGTGCAAATGCATAGCACTTCAGAGCTGCCGTCAGGATTGTAATGAATGCAGAATTAACTCCATTCCATTTATTTCAATGAAAGCATAAAAAGACAAAATAGGATACATCACCACCATTAGTTTAATGGCCTTTTATTTTAAGCCAGCTGACTTTAATGAAGTAGGAGATACTGCAGCAGCATATGGTGCAATTTATAAATAAATATTACATTCTAAAACCTTTAACAATGAGCACTGTAATGTCATTACCCAACCTTTGCAAGCATATTAAATTAGGCAATTTTGTCCTTTTGTGGCAACAATAATTGTCTGTCCAGTGAAGTGGTCCAATTGAAAAAAAAAAGCCAGAGAGTATGACGAGGACTTGTTCTTAGTGGATTAAAGAATTAACTTATTTGACCATGAGTAGCTGATACATGAAAAGTCAATCAGAGCGGATGTGACTGATTCGCTGGAGTATGACTATTCGTATTTAGACGAAAATTTCAATTTAATTAATTCATGTGTGTGGCAACTCCACTAGCTAAAAGTCTGCATCATTCTCTCTTTTTTTTTTTTTTAATCAATTTGGTCTACTTTAGGAATGGATAAATAAATTCCTTTTGGATTTAGGTTACTAATAAATTAGTTAACTTATTGATTTGGGTGATGTTTATTTAAAATACAATCTTACAACATCCAGTGACTGGATATTTTTAGTTGTGATTTTTGTTATTACTATCCGTGGCAGAGCTGCCAGAGACAATGGAGTCAGTTGCCGCCGGGCTCCAGTCCTGAAGGGGGCACCTCCTCCATTATCTCACGTTCCATGTCTTCCTACTGCTGTAATAGAGGAGCCACCAAGCTGATCGGCGATCAGCAGCGCTCCTCCTCCGTGACCTGGACCCTCTGCTCTGGTCGCGGACGTCACATAACATGTGACCACAACCCTGAGTATGCCTGCTGAATAGGAGCCGGGAGACACTGACAGTGCAGCCGGGCAAGCATGCTGAGGATGGCTGTCACTGTGGGGAGCAGCCAGCAGTCGGGAGAGCAGCGAGCAGATAAGCAGGGGCAGTGGTGTCCGCGGACAGGCTCCAGTGCTTTGATCCTGAACGACATGGAGGGGATGGGAGACCATGGCTATAGATGTCCCCATTAGGTACCACTGACCTTGGGAAGGGTCACTGAACAGGCTGCAGTTGATGCTGAACTATAAAGTAACAGGTAAGAATAACAAAGTGAGAGGAAACTGCATTCAACATGCGGGGGGTGGATATCATTGTGCCCAGGAGAGAACATAGAGGGGGCAGTGAGAAAGGAGAGTCTAGAAAAGGAATACTAGTAGAAGGGGGCACAGATAGAGGCACAAGGGGGCACAGAGATGCAAAAGGGGGTATAGATAGAGGTACAAACAGCCCAGACACAGGGTATACAATCGGGAAGCCGGCTGCCTTAATACCGGCAGCCGGCTTCCCGACTGTCATATCCCGGCGAGGGATGAAATGCTGGGCATCTAGATGTAGACGCCCGGCATTTCCCCAATGCCGGGAGACTGGTGCCCGGCAGCCCGATTGAAGGGATGCTGGGCGCGGCGAGCGGACAGCCACGGGGGGGGAGGGTTAGGTTTAGGCCACCCGGGGGGGACTTAGGGTTAGGCAACCCCCCCGGGAGGGTTAGTGTTAGGCTAGGAGGAGGGAGGTTTTGGTTTAGGCACCCCCGGGGGGGACATAGGCTTAGGCAGTGGGGAAGGGGGGGTTAGTGTTAGGCACTTAGAGGGGGGATTAGGGTTAGGCACTTGGGCCGGCAGTATTTCATACCGATTCCAGACAGAGAGACAGAAGGGGTACAGATTGAGGCACAGAAAACTGGGAGGGGGATACTGAAAGTCAGAATGGGGCACAAGCGTGCAGGCTTGCCATATTATCCCTTTAACTCAGGATACATGTGGATTACACAGGTTATGTGGCTGATGAAAACCAGGTGATATGGGGACTTGAAGTCAGCCAGCCACAGAACCTGTGTAATTCATATGTGTCCTGAATGAAAGGGATGATCTGGCAAGCCTACACATACAGAAGCACAGACAGGAAGAAGGAAATGTGTAATTGGTTGGTTTAGATAACAAAAAATTACTTGTTGTAGACAGATCACTTGACTGTTTTGTTTTCAAATAAAAAATGGCGGAGAGGCAAGTATTTCTGGGTCAAAATATACCAGCGTGCGGCAGCAACAAAGGTATTCTTTCTGTGCATGGACTTCTCCCTGGGCTCCAAATGAACTGCACCTATTCCTCTGCACAGTTGGCCACATATAGGTGAGGGGACTGCGGCACATATCTCCGATATCTCCTGTGGTACCCCTAGATACATTCGGGGGATACTGTAAATTTGCAGATGTCTCCCGAAAATTTATTTTTTTTCTCCCGTGGATATCCTGCAAATTTACTTTAGTAAATAGACCCAATAGAAACATTATATTTTAGTGTGTTTGTGTGCGAGCGCGTATATAGATTGATAGATATGCGCCACATTAATTTATTTTCCCTTTTTTTCTTGGGGGGGGCGTCAAACTAGAACTTTCCTCTGGGCAACAGGGATGAACATACGCCACTGATTACTACAAGTGTTTTGTAGAACTGCTTGCTGACACTTGTAAAGCCATACAATCCGGCATGAATAGGCGGCCAGAATTAAGGCTTACATTTTTCTCTTGCTCTTTACTATTTACATTCTCACACTTGTAGTACCACAAGCTTCTGTATGCACTGACAGCCACAAACCAGATTAAAATTAGGGGAAGCAACTAGAGCATGTATTTTCTATTTCTTTTCCATTTTGACTACTATATCTTTCCAAATCTTATCTAATGGATGGAATGTTCTTCAAATATACAAATGTTTTAAAAAGCATTCAGTAGTCAATTTTTCAATTTGCCACAATTTTTTTTGCATATTGCAATGGGAGAACATCTTCTAGTGTCGCAATTTACCAATAACTCCAGACTGTGGCCTGGTGAATCAATGCGTTAGCACTTTCTGCAGCAGGGCATCTTGACCAGTTATACAACTAGTTCATTCATTTCAGCTCTGGAGTATCTTAGAGGAATATTAATTTACTGGAGGAACATTACATTCTTTATTTTACTTTGGGAAATGTTAACATCCAAACATAGATTGGGTTTTGAGTGCTACTGTGCATCAACTTTCGAAATGTCTTTCTACAAAGAAGAATATAAAACTACAAAGCATTGGCTCAATGCATTTACATCTGATAGTGCACCCTGCATCTTCTGTGATGTTAGTAATCCTGCTTTTATGTCCTCTTTTATGGAAGTATGATATTATCATAGTCTTGTTTCATAGTAAACAAGGTTATTAATGTTGAGATAGAGCAAATGCTTTGATTTTGTTGTGGATGAATATGTAGAATTGATGCAGAACTGAAAGAGGTTGGATGTGAAGTATCAACACTTACAAAATATATACAAGGCACAAATCCAAAGTTCTTTAGAAAGGGTCCTGTAAGACATTTACCAACTGCAATAAAATATGACAGAAATTATTATTTCTCACTAGCTAAAATGTTTGTCTTTTGCATTTGCAGTCATTTAGGAAGCAAATTATTACTAGAGATTAGAGATGTGCGCCGACCCCCGTGTTTTGGTTTTGGATCTGGTTCTCCCCTGGTTTTGGATCTGGATTATTTTTGCCAAAACCTCACCTCCGTGTTTTGTTTTCGTGTTTTGGTTTTGGATCTGGATTGTTTCTTAAAAAAAAAAAAAAAAAAGTTAAAATCACATAAAATGTGCCTTTTTTTGTTCCTGCAGTATTAATAACCTCAATAACATTTATTTCCACTAGTTTCCAGTAAATTTTGACCACCTCACAGCTCACAATATAGATTTTTTCATTTAGTTAAAGGGCCAAAAGGTTTTGAGCCAGCTTGCTGGCTCAAAACTGATTGATATAATTATTAATACAGTTGAGGACCGTGCAAAGTTGATGGTTGGGATACTCTTGAGGATTGAAGAATTGGTAGTTGATAGTTGGTGCAGCCCCTGGCTGTAAAATTGATAATAAATTAATTAAAAAACAATTAATTGGTGCAGCCCCTGGCTGAATAAGTAATGATAAAAATAAATTCATTGGTGCAGCCCCTGGCTGTAAATTTGATATTAAATTAATTAAAAAACAATTCATTGGTGCAGCCCCGGGCTGCATAATTAATAGTTTAATTAAAAAATTAAAAAAACTATTCATTTGGTGCAACCCCTGGCTGAATAATTAATACAAAGAAATTCATTGAATTGATATTAAATCAATTAAAAAACAATTCATTGGTGCAGCCGCGGGCTGAATAATTAATAATTTAATTAAAAAAGTAAAAAACAATTCATTTGGTGCAGCCCCTGGCTGAATAATTGATAAAAATAAATTAATTGGTTTAGCCCCTGGCTGTAAAATTGATAATAAATTAATTTAAAAACAGATTATTGGTTCCTAAACCAACCATAACATTAATTTAATATGTCAGGCAGCAATGCCCCAATCAGCACATAATGGAAAGGAAAAAGCTGCAAGATGGAATAGTCCTTGGGCCCTCCCACCCACCCTTATGTTGTATACGAAACAGGACATTCACAGTTTAACAAACCAAACATTTCAGCGACAAGGACTACCAATTGTGGCTGAAATGGTTTGATTAGCCCCCCTTAAAACAAGCTACCAATGTGATATGGACATGGAAATGAAAATGATCCCATACACAAACTGGCTTTACATTACTAGTTGTCGTCATCCTCGTCATCCCCACCAGTGTGTGCATCCTCTTCTTCACACAATATTAATTCGTCCCTGCTGGAATCCACCATAGGCGCCTCTGTAATTTTTTTATGTAATACTTGGTAGAGGTCTTCCTCATGGAATTTGTAATTAGTTTAGATGAACATCATCTTTTCCACATTTTCAGGAAGTAACCTCGTATGCCGATCACTGACAAGGTTGCAGCTGCACTGAAAACTCTTTCGGAGTACACATTGGAGGGTGGGCAACTTAAGTAATGTAAAGCCAGTTTGTGTATGGGCCTCCAAATTGCCTCTATTTCCTGCCAGTACTGAAAGGGACTGTCTGACATGCCTATTAGGATGTTATCTCTGAAATAGTCCTCCACCATTCAGTGAATGGAGACTGTATCACAAATTGTCATGGTAGAAGACATGTGATTAGTAGGCAGTCCTCTCAGGACCGACCAGATGTCATTTTTTGGTGAACGATCTGCATGACCAGCAGGCATTCTGTAAGGAAAATTGAGTCTTTTCCTGGCAGCTGCTGAAACTGAAGGAGGAGATGATGGCGTTTCACGTGCGGCTGCAGCTGACAATTTTTTTACCAACATCTCTTTGCATCTCACGTTAAGTGCCGCTATCTTATATCTACCCCCTTATGTGTTACAAAACCAGGTACATTTTGTAGTATTTAAGATTTTCACAGGTCCGTGCTATCAAAACGTGATAGGTGAGTAGTTTATTATGTCTTTTATTTTGTATTCTTCAGATCCGTTCTCACTTCAGAGAGGGAAGTTTTCCCCTGCTACTTCCCCCTTTTTATTGAAGAATAGGCTCCTGTTAACTTTCATTGTGCATTTGACCTTTTTAATTACAGTAGAACTCTATTATTGGCGTATATTGAACTCAGTGCTGACTGTTACTAAGGTGAGATAATCATATACTAACTAGACCTCACCTTTAACAACATATACATCGCACATAACATATCAGCAAATGGGTTATTTTACAGGAACGCAGCTACGCAGGATTCAGAGTAGGCTTCCTCTCCAGGACTCAGCAACATGACAGATAACTTACACTTAACGTTTCACTAGTATATCTACTTCACAGTTTACTTTAACTGGTTTGCAATTCAATGCAACTTTCTCACCTTAGTAAGAATTACCTTTAAACTATCTTGCAGAAAGAATTGATCACAAAAGGCAATAACATGTAATTTCAGCATAAATTAACAATACAATTTACACTATTATAATATCTATTACAAACTACAGCTAAAATATCCCAATTCCTCTTCTTTATACTGCAGTATAAAACCCAATTTCCATCAGCAATCTTTCAAGGGCAAAAGTCTGGGATAACCTACGTTGGTGCACAGGTTCCTCTTATGATTATTTGCCGTGACTCCTGACTGGGCAGCTGACTGACTGCAGTAATAGCTAAGAAGCTGAGGTTTTGCTGTCGCTTTCTATAATAGTAGAGCGGGGTTACAACTTGGTATGACTGGAGTAAATTAGGCTGTTGTCCTAGAATTTATTTTAGGGAGTAACAAGCTTTACTTCCTTCTATTACTGCACTATTGATAAAACCACAGAGGTCTTTATTTGTAAACTGTATAGTCTATTGTGATGTACTGTGGGGCTGGCACTAGGACTACAGTGTACATGTCGCACCTCCTCCTCTGCTAGTTGCTTAATGGGTGTCAGGGCTGATGTAAATGAGCAAGTAGGCTACTAGCAGGGCAGTGGCGCTACCTGGAGTGTGTATTTTATTACCTAAGTGCTCTTGCTGATCCACTGCTAGACTCACCACTCCTGCTATGGCACCAAGGGGCAGTTCTCAGTACTAGGAGGTGGCGGCCCCGCTCACAGATGTACTATGCTGTACTGCACTGATGCACAGTCTCCCGCAATGGTTCCTGTCTCAGGTCAGTCTCTCTGCCCACAGCCTGTCACTACCGCTGGTTCCACCTTCGGTCCTGTTGTCGCTTTTTTCATACCCTCCAACGTGACCCCTTCCACCAGGTTTAAAATTCTCTGCTCCTCGACTTCACTCTTAAATGATTATTGCCATCACCTGTGCTGAAACACCCTTCACATCAATTAATCAGTTCAGCTCAGGTGACTGCAATCATATATTAAGAGGGAAGTCCAGGAGCAGAGCATTTCGTGGTGGAAAGGGTCATTTTGGAGGGTCTATTTTTCCCTGGAAGAGAACAGCCAGACACCGTGATAGGAGCGCCATATGGACACACGTGCCTCTTCTCAGCTCTGCTCTCCAGGACAGTTACCTCAGCTCTCACCTGACCACCATCTGACACTGATCATGTGACCGGCTCCTGACCTCTTCAGCTGCAGAGGCTGCTGGAAATTGTCTGCCTGTGTAATGGCATCCACATGTACTGTAATGCAAGGAGCAGTGTCTGACGTAATACCTTGCACTATGTCATAGTAGCTATGTACAGACCCTATAGAAGTTTTCATAAAGGTTATCAAAATTGACATACTGCAGCTCAGGATTGGTTTCAAACCAAACTAGTAGTTCTTTAACAAATGATACGAACTAACAAAGGGGCTGATTCAGCATTGCACGCATGTGCAATGCTAAACACAGATTCCCGATTATCGGGATTCTGCGCGCGTGGAGGACCCATTCTGTGAATGTGCAGAATGGGTCATACATGCAGCACCTTCTATGCTTCTGCCTGATTGACAGGCAGAGTCATTTAAGGGGCGGGGACAGCCGGTGTTTCCGGAAACAGGGGGGTGTCCGCCCTATTTTCCAAGAGTGTCTAGGCCAGGGGCTGCGTCCACAGATGCAGTTGACTGGCCTCGCAAGCAGAGACTTACTCAGCTGGCCGGCGGTGCCCACCACCGCGACCGATATTGGCGATGGTGATACCAGCCTGCGACCTCAGTCACAGTGTTGGGATCACAAATGCAGCACTTGCACTTGCATATTAGCAAGGGCGGAATTGCAAAGCTGCCTGCGTGCCGCTTTGCAATTCCGTCCTAGGCTGAATTAGCCCCAAAGTTGTATATTGTACTCATCACTACAGTCACAGGCTGGGAAACACCCCTGTGGTTACAAATGCAAATATTTTAACTTTGTATGCAGCACTGACACAAGGGCTGCGGCATGCTTTCACTGGAGTTTTCTGGCAATGGCATTATATGTACAGCCGCTGCCCACTTTTCACTATTACAATCTCAAAATAGTGATAGCACAAGGTATTCATTAAAAAAAATCTTTATGTATGTTACATATAATTAATCTAAAAAAACAGTGTTATATATTTTTTTAAACATTTTCAAGGTTTCCAATTCCACTGCATATAAGTGAACCCGAAAAGCCAGTTTAAGCATAAACTGTCTGGCAATGCGATAAAACTATTATTGCTCATTGCCAATCAGTATAGTTAGGCAGCTGGTGATCACTGACCTGCTCTGGTGTTACTTCCATGGTAAATTGTGGTGATAGCAGGTTTTCTATTGGTGCAAAAAACAATGCTAAAAAAAATCATTATCACCACATATTTATAAATCAGGACAAATCCTCCAGAGACATCAATATAGCAGAAATAAAAATATAGCCTGTCATGTGCTAGTTACATAAATGCATAGATGCCTACCTTCCCGGTTTTCGCGGGAGACTCCTGATATTTCGGGTAACCCCCTGCACCCCCAGAAGGTTAAGAACTTCTCCCGCATTCTGCCCACTTCCTAGTGAAGTGGGCAGAATTTTCGCATCGATCGCGGATCCCCGTGTAGGGGGCGGGGCTTAATGACTCAATTCTTCATGAATCACGTCATTTAGCCACGCCCCCTATATAAATGTGCGCCAATCACGGCTATTTACCGTGAAGGGGCGGGGTTTAATTGTGCAACCCGTCAGGCCCTGTCACAACTCACTGGCTTCTCCTCCTCTCCAGCTTTGGGTCTTCAACTTTTGGTAAGTTACGTCATTAATATGTTTTCATTTTGTAAATTAATGTCTGTGAACCATGAATTATTATGTTCTTCAAAGTTCAACTACTCTAGCTAATATCAAATGAATGTACAGAGTTGCTGCCAACATTTAATTGATATACTTCTTTAATCCCATGCCTGCTAAGGGTTTTCTCCATCCTGTACCGAGACCAATTTTTTCGTTGTCACATTCCAATATCAATATAATTTATATTTTGTGCAGTACCCACACAAATTACACCTAGTTATATTCATGACACAATGTATTTTCCAAAATAGTATCAATCTTTTTGCTCCATATAACATGTAAAATAAAGTTTAATGATCCAAAAAGTTGTTGTTGTTTTTTTTATTGAACTTTCAATTACAGTCAGGTCCAGAAATATTGGGACATTGACAGAATTTTCATATTTTGTCCTCTATTCACCACCACAATGGCTTTGAAATGAAACAAACAAGATGGGATTTAACTGCAGACTTTCAGATTTAATTTGAGGGTAATTACATCCAAATCAGGTGAATGGTGTAGGAATTACAACGGTTTCTATATGTGCCTCCCACTTTTTAAGGGCCCAAAAGTAATGGGACAAACTAAACAATCCTAAATCTAACTTTCACTTTTTAATACTTTGTTGCAAATCCTTTGCAGGAAATTACAGCCTGAAGTCTGGAACGCATAGACATCACCAGACGCTGGGTTTCATCCCTGGTGATGCTCTGCCAGGCCTCTACTGCAAATGTCTTCAGTTCCTGCTTGTTCTTGGGGCATTTTCCCTTCAGTTTTGTCTTCATCAAGTGAAATGCAAGCTCAATCGGATTCAGGTCAGGGGATTGACTTGGCCATTGCATAACATTCCACTTTTTAGCCTTAAAAAACTCTTTGGTTGCTTTTGCAGTATGCTTCAGGTCATTGTCCATCTGCACTGTGAAGCTCTGTCCAATGAGTTCTGAAGCATTTCACTGAATATGAGCATATAATATTGCCCGAAACACTTCAGAATTCATTCTGCTGCTTTTGTCAGCAGTCACATCATCAATAAATACAAGGGAACCAGTTCCATTGGCAGCCATACATGCCCACGCCATGACACTACCACCACCATGCTTCACTGATGAGGTGGTATGTTTTGGATCATGAGCAGTTCCTTTCCTTCTCTTCACTTCCTATCACTCTGGTACAAGTTGATCTTTGTCTCATCTGTCAATAGGATGTTGTTCCAGAACTGTAATGGCTTTTTTAGATGTTGTTTAGCAAACTCTAATCTGGTCTTCCTGTTTTTGTGGCTCACCAATGGTTTACATCTTGTGGTGAACCCTCTATATTCACTCTTGTGAAGTCTTCTCTTGATTGTTGACTTTGACACATATATATCTACCTCCTGAAGAGTGTTCTTGATTTGGCCAACTGTTGTGAAGGGGTTTTTCTTCACCAGGGAAATAATTCTTTTGTCATCCACCACAGTTGTTTTCCGTGGTCTTCCAGGTCTTTTGGTGTTGCTGAGCTCTCCGTTGCGTTCTTTCTTTTTAAGAATGTTCCAAACAGTTGATTTGGCCACACCTAATGTTTTTGCTATCTCTCTGATGGGTTTGTTTTGATTTTTCAGGCTAATGATGGCTTGCTTCACTGATAGTGACAGCTCTTTGGATCTCATATTGAGAGTTGACAGCAACTGATTCCAAATGCAAATGTCACACCTAGAATCAACTCCAGACCTTTTACCTGCTTAATTGATAATGAAATAACGAGAGAATAGCCCACACCTGTCCATGAAATAGCTTTTGAATTGATAGTCCCATTACTTTTGGCCCCTTAAAAAGTGGGAGGCACATATTGAAACTGTTGTAATTCCTACACCGTTCACCCGATTTGGATGTAATTACCCTCAAATTAAATCTGAAAGTCTGCAGTTAAAGCACATCTTGTTTGTTTCATTTCAAAACCATTGTGGTGGTGAATAGAGGCCAAAATCTGAAAATTCTGTCAATGTCCCAATATTTATGGACCTGACTGTAAGTGAACTAAAAGCGAATGTTCTTTTTTTGTTTTATAAACAACACAAATAATTATTCTGTGATTCTTCCATTAGCATTAATACACTGTTTTATAAATGCAACAGCAGGGTAGCGGGGTTCTATGTGTATATTTCCATAATACAATCTGTACCTGAACCTGATAAAGCCTTTTGGTGGGAAAACACCTGTTTTATCCAGTAAAAGGGCTTTGCTTCCTTTAATAAATCAGCTTGTGTGTGATATTACCTAATACATAATAAATAAATAATATTCTGTAGTCCCTAGCAATAAATTGATTCTAACTGTAATTTTCTAGCACAGGTTAGAATGAAAATAAATTACTATAACACTTATTTTTGGTTGCAGTGGGTTAAAACGTCTACAAGTGCCCATTTTCCCCTATATTTTCTTACGATTCTGTAGAAAAAAACAACAATCAGATCACAGCAGATCCACCTATTTCTCTTTGACACAAAAACAATGCAGTTCAATAAGCAGGATGACAGACCTAACACACAGATATTGTTACATTCCAGAGGACATTACTCGTAATTTGTGCCAGAGGTTTCTTGAGAAGGTTTGATATAAAATACTGCAAACTATTAATTGTGCCTTTATATGTTTTAAGTTGTATAAATCCTAAGAGAGCTAGGTCAGGAAAAAATTATTTTAAGTGGAGTGTAAACCAAGATGGCATGCTGATGAAGCTTCCTTAGGGGAAATAAGAAATGAAAAACTGCTGGCTATCAACTAACTTTATTTCCTGTGTTTTTGATTTAGCACATTTTCCATCTCTTCCATGTAGGTCATGGGTAATTCAAGTCAAGAAACTATTAGATATCTGAATGTTACATAACACATTGACACTCAATTATACATGTATCAAATATATTTGAGCAAGTATACGGTCATGAATACATTAATTGTTCCTTAACTGGACCTTATAAACAAGTCGTATTGGAAATGCCTTGGTTTCTAGTTTTTTTGTTGTTGATAGTAGTAGTATAAAATGAATACTTTTTTGTATTAGTTATTTTTTTATATATATTTTTTAATTATAATAAGGCTGATTAGGGGCAGGCAGCTGGGTTGCAACATGTAGTGCTAGTGCCACGAATGGATTGGGAACTTGAAGTGGCACTCAAAAAACTTATGAAAATGGCAGGACAAAACCATGTTTAGGTGGGATCAACACGAAAATAGAGGTTAAAATAAATTTCCGCTAGTAGTGTAATAGAAAAAAAAAGCATATTGCCTCTGCCTAACTCTACCAAAAATTTAGAGCATCCTAGTGAAATACAATACATCTAGCATGCTGGTGACCTATATACAGTATAATAAGGGTCTATTGTATATAATAAAGATGAATCTGGGGAACACCATACAATACAGACAGCATTCTAGGGACTGTCATGCAATAGAGAGAGCATACTAATGGCCACCATATAACTAAGCATCTTCGTGAGCACCATACAATACAAAGAACATATTGATTTGTATGAATGCGAGAATTTCTACACTGGGGAATAACAGACTGTACTCTTCTAGCAGTTTTGAATACAGTATATGTTCAGATATAATATAATATACTACTGTAGAACATAGGCAAGCAAGAGATTTTTATGACAAAATTAGGTAAACCTGGCCATGGGCTGAGATTCTGTCACAATCAGGTGAAAATAATATTTGAAAATGTATTTATGTTTTCAACATTTTGTTACCATAAAGTACAGAATATTTTTTTTCCTTTAATTTCCAACATTATTCCCATTAAAATAGATCAGTGGTTCTCAAACTCTACAGTTTTCCCCACAGGTCAAGTTTTGAGGATTTCTGTCTGTGGAAGCTGATAAGATAATGACTGAGCCAGCAAAATAGAATAACTCACCAGTCTGTGATTAAAGAAATCCAAAAAACAAATACAGTACCTGTAGGGGGTATTTGAGGACTGGTGTTGAGAACCACTGATACGTATAGATTATTCTTCATTGGTTATTTTTGTACATTAGTATTACAAGATTTTCTTTTCACTTTGGAGGCAATTTTGGTGAATTTCGTTAGCAGTTCAGTGGCTCACTACCATAAGATCCTTGCGAAGGTCTATAGTTCATATTGGTTAAGCAAGATTACAACATTAAAAACATAAAAAAGTACTTAATGGGGCTATATGTTCCAGTCACACAGCAATGTTGATTTGGGGATCAGTAGGCTCTTTAGAATATAGAAGGAGAATAAAAGGTTTGAGTGAACTTTGTAGTTTGTGGGGTGTTAACCAAACAGAATAACCTAGCGAAGTTAAGAGAGTGATATGTTCATTTGATAAGTTTGTGAGTTTTCAGGTAACTTGTGAAGTTTTAGAGCCTAGGGGGTATATTTACTAAAGGTCAATTTTGTACAGATAGTTAATTTCCAAGTTGATTTAAACTGTCAACAAATTGACACCGTGTATAACTGGGCTAATCGCACATTTACTATCAGTCGGTTTTTAGTCGACTTCAAAACCAAGTTTGATTTTTAATAGTGTAAAACCGACTTCAAAACTGAATAAAAATCGACAAACACTTCATTATGAGTTCCTATTGGCGAAAACATTCCACATGCAATGTAAGCATCATAAACTCATTATAAAATGCTGGAACACACCCAAGCACATTGTGAGGAGTTTGGAGAGCATAGATAGTGCCTTGCAGGAGAGAGGATTTCTGAGTGATTTGTGAGTCTAAACAGTGGGCCTGATTCAGAGACGGACCCAATACTGATACTTACGCAGATTGAGCTATTGTTAGCCATTGCACATGTGTGTAAGCCGCATTGCTCACACGTAGCGTTTGAATTGCGAATACGCTCACACAGAGGATTCCCTCGCAAAGTGAGTGACAGGTAGTCAGTGTTTGGGGGTGGTAACACGGGGTTGTTAGAATGATGTAGGTGTGTCTGACCATTTAAACACTGTTGTCTGAACCTCCATAATATAGCCACTGCATTCTTGCTCGTAGCAGGAGAGCCCGCTACGTGCCTGGGGACCCGCTATGTCTGCGATAGCTGAGACTTACTCAGAAGACTGCTGGCCACATGATATGCGTTCAATGTTTCCGATATTTCGGCTTTGTGTGTGAGCTGTGTATGTCAGATGCTGTGGGAGTCTCTAAGCGCTGGACAACGAGTGAGTCATTAGTATATTCTCGGAATTGCGGTCCGTGAGAAATCTCAGCTGCAATGGCATTTGTGTCCATCTCTGAATCAGGCCCAGTGATTGCTGCAAGTTGAGTCTTGATCTATCACTGTAGTGTGCTGTCAGTTTGAAGTTTGTGTGATTTTTTGCCTATCGTAATTTATTATTTTTGTCTTTGTCAGTGTTTCTGTATCTGTGCCTGTAGAGTGTTTGTGAGCATTTTAGTGTTAGTTTTTGTGTTATTTTTTGTTTTGCATCACAGACCCCCTGCACATTCATGGAATAGGCATGATGTCAATCAATATTATTGTGCACTATTCCTGGGTGGACTCAGCCCTATGTATATGCACAGAGCCGTAACTAGACTTTTTGGTGCTCTGTGCCAGAAAGAGCATTGGTGTCCCCCTCATTTTTCAAATGGACATAATGCACCCAAAAAAGGGCCATGGCTTCATGGGGAAGGGCCAGGGAAGAGACAGGAGAGGCCAGGAGATGCTGGGGATGAAATAAGAGGAAACTACAAGCAAGAATGATAATAAACAGAAATTTGATAGGCCCAAACAGACCTGTGGTGCCCTGTGTGATGGCATCGGCCGCACTTCCCTAGCTACGGCCCTGTATATGCAATCTATAGCTGCAAGGAAAATAGGCATACCTGCGAGACTATAGAAAGCTACCTTAACTTCATGCCACTGTGACTCCTGGCTGAAAAAGCAGATGTAGGTGTCATTGAGGGAGTGATTGCTGCCATGACCTGGGTGAGTTGTCTGCTAAATGTAAGCTGCGCTATGCCTTTCCCAGACACTAACTTGAAAGGAGTAAGTGGCAAAAAATGCAGAGCACACAGCAGCTTAATGAGATCATACAGCAGTATTATGTAGGAATGGCTGATGCAGAGCATCTGTATGACCTCACCAGCAGGCAATGCATTGAGATTTAACTGACCATGGAAGAACCTAAGCCTACATAGGATCTGGGGTACCTCAAGAAGCTGCTGAGGTTCCTCTCTTTGCTGCTCTTGAGTCTCTACAGTCAAGTGGTGATTTGCATAATGTAGGAAAACATTCAGCATTGCACAGCCGTGAATAGCCATGATTCCTACAGCCATAGTCCACCACATGGTTGTGTCACTTTTTAAAGCCATCATAATTAAGTTCTAATTATAATCTAATTCTAAGACATATAAAATACATATATAAGGGATGTAAATAGATACCTTTCTATTACTTTGTAACAGGGTGATAAAGAAATACACTGTTACATCCAACCGCTGTAAATCTTTAAAGCAACCTTAAATTGGCACTGAGCAGGTGCACAGCACCTTAATTAGTATTAACACTCACAGCACACTTTTTCTATATCAATATTTTTAAACAATTATTTTACTGGTTTGTTTCATTATATTTTTAATATAATATTCAATAAAGGCTATTTCTTATTTTATGTGCATCACCAAGAGACAATCCTTTTCCTCTTTTGTAAAAAAGCACGCCATTCTTAGGCTGCAGAAACAAAAAAGGATCCATGAGAGATCTAGCAGGAACCTTAGCAATGGCCAAATCAACAGCTTATACATTTTGAGTAAAAAAAAGAACATACTGGTGAGCGCAGCAACACAAAAAGGCCTGGACATCCATGGCAAAAAAAAGTGGTGGATGATCACATGATCCTTTCCATGGTAAAGACAATATCCAGCCAAGTGAAGCACACTCTCCAGGAGGTAGGCATATCATTATCCAAGTCTACCATAAAGAGAAGGCTTCACAATAGAAAATACAGAGACTAATGCAATCACTTTACTTTACCTGTAGGAGACCCTGTCCTTGCATGTGTATTTAGATACATGCTAGTGGTAAGTAATTTCTTATTGCAACAAATAGCGGCAAGTAGAAAATAAAACTATTGTGTTAAAAACTTGATAATTAATAAATGGTCCACCTAGTGTAAGATATTTCATATACATATAGTTTATAGCTTAGGTATAATCAGGGGTGAAGCGAGGGTGGTTAAAGTGGAGCATGAGCTCCGGGTGCCAAATGGACAGGGGGCGCCATCCAGGGTTCCTCAATTCATGGGGTGCTGCACAGTATGACGGCCGCCTGTTAGTTTTATCTCGGATTGTTTGCTCTATATCCTAGATAAGTTATGGATCTGAGATCCGTTTCTACATTTCATGCTCCCTCAAGATGCCCAGATTGCCTCCCCTCCGGCCCCCCCTCCTCTGTGATCATCTTCTGTCACCTCCCCTTTTCTGTCAGACTGATTACATTTACTTCTCACCTCTTTAATGACCTCCCTTCTCTACCCTGTAATTGGCTCTTTGCCCCTCCTCACTCTTTTCTTATTGGCTTCTGTCACCACCCCTCTTCTCTCCTTTTCTTATTGGCTTCTGTCACCACACCTCTCCTCTCCTTTATTTATTGGCTTCTATCACTGGCCCTCTCTGAATGGCTTTGCCCTTCCCCTCTCCTGTCTTATTGGCTTCTGTCACTACACCTCTCCTTTTCTTATTGGCTTCTGTCACTATGCCTCTCCTTTTCTTATTGGCTTCTGTCACTACGCCTCTCCTTTTCTTATTGGCTTCTGTCACTGCCACTCTCTGACTGGCTTTTCCCCTCTCCTCTCCTTTCTTATTTACCTCTGTCACCTACCCTCTCTGATTGGCACTTTCCTCTCCCCTGTCCTCTTTGATCCTCTCCTGCCTTCTCTCCTCATTCATTCATGGACTTCAATGGACTTAAAAGTGACACATCTGTGATAAAGTCCTAAACTTCAATTATAAGGTATGAGTTTAAAAAAGTCACTGCTTTGCTATTTAAGTAATGGAAGGTGTTTCCAGGCATGACTAAAAATTGTTATTTGAAAGGTCTTTTAAAAAATAATAGGAGACCTGAAATAATAATAATGGTGGTAGACAGAACATGACATGTTTAGTAGTACTCACATTAATATAGGTGCAATGTATATTTGTTAAGTAAAAGCATAACTGAGAAGGGAACTTCTCATAGGTGTCCCCACTCCAGTGAAAGCTGCTCTGTGACGTAATTACAGTAATAAGCTGAGCACCCTGTGGAATTTCACTCTAGCACATGTATTCTGTCAATTTAAGTTAAATGATCAGAATATATAATACAATCTCCTTTGTAGACTAATAACAATGATTCAAAGGAGTTAAAAGTCAGATCCTAGGTGCTATACATAAATAAAGCAGTGACAAAGGAGCTACCCCTTAATGTCAGATAGTGCATCACCGAAGCATTCTATTCCCCCAATGGAACCTCAATGCCCAGCGTGATACTGCCACTGTTTGCTGTTTTCTCTTCACTTCAGAATTCCCCCACAGGCTGCCATACCCCAATGGCACAGTTTAGTACAGGGAGGGGGTGCTATGACATGCACTTTCTCCAGGCACCATGGTTCCATGCTACTCCTCTGGGTGTAATAAACCTTAAAAGCTAATATTTAGCCTGCCGGTTACACTTGCCTTTATTGTTAATCAGCTGAAACCCAAATATTCTATTGGTAATAAACCTATTGGTATCCCACCAAGTTTTTCTACTTCTACAGAAGCAGTGGTAAAGATTGATAAGAATTCTGTAAAATGCAGTATAAGGCATTGATTACCCCCAGACCTCCAACAGGAAATATGCAAATTTGTAAAAGGAAATGTTCTGTAGTTTTGTTAAAGAACAGAAAAATGTAATCGTCACAAACAGTCATGTTCATACATGCTAATAACAACATAGAAAAACAATATAATCCGTATTTTAGACTTTATAATGCTAGTTCAGGCAGGAAAATGATCATTCTCGATTGGACTATTGCTATAAAGAGTCAGATTAGCAATTCCTGAAACATTGGAAGTCATGTCCACAGAGTAATGACACAATCTGCATAATTATACACCATGAACGTATATGCAAATTCCATTATTGAACCAAATTTCATAATTCATGGGTAGCTTGACCCACTATCTAAAATTGCCAACGCATGTTTAAGCCTTAAAAGAAGTGGACACTAATTCTATCAGAATATAAAATTGAATACAAATTATTACAGGATTATTTCACTAGCTAGAAAGACGGAATCTCAAGAGAAAATGTAGCCGTGTGCAGATCATCAGGCAGATTTATTTATTTTTTTGCACTGGGATAAAATATAATCATCAAATATCCAAGGACAATATAAAGAAAATCCATCTGATGATAGGACTAAAAAGTACATAAGCAAACTAAGCCAGAAAATAATAAATTCATATGTTTAGCATATTTTTCGGGATACAGTAAATGCTTTATATAATAAACCTGAAAATGAAAGTACATCATTTTCTATTGAATTGATAATGATAAAATAGTATCCACAAAACTCTAAACCTGAATTTTGAAAGACCTCAATATATACTGTATACTGTATATACACACATCTTTACTTGGAGAGTGCTGGTCTTCTTACACATTGGCATATTCATCCACCTACTAGTGGATTACTGATTATATTGTTAGAAGAAGATTCTGTGTCCAGGTAAATATCTCACAGGACTTTTAAATAGCTGGAATTACAATTTCCAGACAAAAGTGCTAAAATATACTAAAGATGATGGCCCTGCTACCCTGTGCCTTGAGCCGTCACTGGTTCCAGTAGCTGCTAACAAGAAATGCTCAAATCAGTAGAAAATATTAAAATCGTGTCATCGAATGGTACAAATAATGTAAATATTTGCTGTCATTTCTAGAATTTTAGATTGATTAACAATAAAAACAAAGAAACAGCTAAGTTCAAAAATGTCATACAAACAACCTCAAATACATTCAAGCTTAAAATGATCCATTTAATTTTTAATTGGGGATAGTGAATCTTGTATTTGAACTGAAACCTGCAGTGCTTGAAGATCGAATACTTTAAATAAAATATATATATTATTTAAATAGTGCTTAAAAATCAAATACTGAAATTAAGAAGGTGAACACGAATAACAAATCAGAATACTGAACTTCTCAAATGTGAACTTGATCTATGAATGGTGAATATGACTCAATTTTCAAACCAGGATCTATTTACAATTTGTATTGGTAATATCAAACCAGTTCAACTTTTAACGGTATAGTTAAGCAACGATAAAATGTTGACGTTACTCATTTTCATGTACAGTAAATAGTAAACACTCTCAATTCCACACATCAGTTTAGATCTCTCTGTTTACTGAATATTTACTTCAATATAAGAGAGTCCACTAGCTAGGTATTTTATTTTCTTTACTTTCCTGACATCTAATGAAGGACAAATATCATAGCATTACTGCCATACATTCCTTAGCCTTTCTACTTCCATAAATCAGTTAAGATACCATGACTGTCTTGATTTACTAATCTCATTTTGTTCCCTAGAGCTGTAATTTTTAACAGTTCTAAATATAAATATATCTAGGAATAATAGAGATTGAGAGTAGCTAATTGTTTTGTGTCCTTTGGAAACAAATATTCTCCATTCCTTGAAAGTTGGTTTCCACAGTTAGCATGACACTGCTGTAGCATTAAAGACATAGAAGGTAAGCGATCATGTAAGAATTAGAGATGTGCGCCGACCCCCGTGTTTTGGTTTTGGATCTGGATCTCCCCTGGTTTTGGATCTGGATTGGTTTTGCCAAAACCTCACCTCCGTGTTTTGGTTTTGGATCTGGATTTTTGCTTAAAAAATGTAAAAAACAGCTAAAATCACATAAAATGGGCCTTTTTTTGTTCCTACAGTATTAATAATCTCAATAACATTTGTTACCACTTGTTTCCAGTAAGTTTTAACCACCTCACAGCTCACAATATTGATTTTTTTTCACTAGTTAAAGGGCCAAAAGGTTGCATCCAGCTTGCTGGCTCAAAATTGATAGATATAATTATTAATAGAGTTGAGGATTGTGCAAAGATGATGGTTGGGATACCCTTGAGGATTGAAGAATTGATAGTTGGTGCAGGCCCTGGCTGTAAAATTGATAATAAATTAATTAAAAAACAATTCATTGGTGCAGCCCCTGGCTGTAAAATTGATAATAAATAAATTAAAAAACAATTAATTGATGCAGCCCCAGGCTGAATAATTAATAAAATAAATTCATTGGTGCAGCCCCTGGCTGTAAAATTGATAATAAATTAATTGAAAAACAATTCATTGGTGCAGCCCCGGGCAGAATAATTAATAATTTAATTTAAAAGTGCAAAACAATTCATTGGGTGCATCCCCTGGCTGAATAATTAATAAAAATAAATTCATTGGTTTAGCCCCTGGCTGTAAAATTGACAATAAATTAATTTAAAAACAAATCATTGGTTCCTAAACCAACCATAACATTAATTTAAAATGTCAGGCAGCAATGCCCAAACCAGCACATAATGGAAAGGAAAAAGGTGCAAGATGGAATAGTCCTTGGGCCCTCCCACCCACCCTTATGTTGTATACGAAACAGGACATTCACCGTTTAACAAACCAATCATTTCAGCAACAAGGACTGCCAATTGTGGCTGAAATGATTGGTTTGTTTAGACTCCCATAAAACAAGCTGCCAATATGTATTGGATATGGAAATGAAAATGATCCCATACACAAACTGGCTTTACATTACAAGTTGTCATCATCCTCGTGCTCGTCATCCCTAACAGTGTGTACATCCTCTTCTTCATACAGTATTAATTTGTCCCCACTGGAATCCACCATAGGCGCCTCTGTACATATTTCATTTAATTGTTGGTAGAGGTCTTCTCATGCAATTTGTAATTTTATTTAATGAAAATCATCTTTTCCACATTTTGAGGAAGTAACCTCCTATGCCGATCACTGACAAGGTTGCCAGCTGCACTGAAAACTCTTTTGGAGTACACACTGGAGGGTGGGCAACTTAAGTAATGCAAAGCCAGTTTGTGTATGGGACTCCAAATTGCCTCTTTTTCCTGCCAGTACTGAAAGGGACTGTCTGACATGCCTATTAGGATGTTATCTCAGAAATAGTCCTTCACCATTCTGTGAATAGAGACTGTATCACACATAGTCACGGTAGAAGACATGTCACTAGTAGGCAGTTCTCTCAGGCGCGACCAGATGTAATTTTTTGGTGAACTGTCTGCATGACCAGCAGGCATTCTGTAAGGAAAATTTAGATTTTTCCTGGCAGCTGCAGAAACTGAAGTAGGAGATGATGGCATTTCACGTGCAGCTGCCAATTTTTTTACCAACAGCTCTTTGCATAGTTTTAGATTTTGGTCTGTTGGACAAAACTCTCAAGGTAGGACTTAAACCTAGGATCCAGAATGGTCGCCAAAATATATTTTTCAGATTTCAATATATTGACGACTCTTGGATCCTGGAGAAGTGAATCAAGGGTTTGATCCACCAGTCCAACATACCTTGCACAATTGCTTCGTTTCAGTTCTTCCTTCAGTTTCTCCAGCTGTTTTTGCAAAAGTCTGACAAGGGGAATGACCTGACTCAAGCTGGCAGTGTCTGAACTAACTTCACGTGTGGTAAGTTCAAAAGGTTTGAGAACCTCGCACAACATGGAAATTATTCTCCACTGCGCTTGAGTAAGGTGCATTCCCCCTCCACAGCCTATGTCATAGTACGTTGTATAGCCCTGGATGGCCTTTTGCTGTTCCTCCATCCACTGAAGCATATAGAGGGTAGAATTCCACCGAGTTACTACCTCTTGCTTCAGCTAATAGAAGGGCAAATTTAACAGTACCTGCTGGACATGCAATCTTCAACAAGCATTTGCCGAATGTCTAAAATGTCCGGATATTTTGCGGGCCACCGAGAGCATCTCCTGCACGCCCGGTCATTTTTTAAAATTATTGCATCACCAAATTAATTGTGTGAGCAAAACATGGGATGTGTTGGAATTCACCGACATGTAATACTCTCACAATATTGGTGGCATTGTCCGAAATCACAAATCCCGAGGAGAGTTCAAGTGGGGTAAGCCATTTAGCAATGATTTCCCTGAGTTTTTCTAAGAGGTTCTTAGCAGTGTGCTTCTTAGTGAAACCAGTTATGCAAAGAGTAGCCTGCCTCTGTATCAGCTGTCTTTTGGTAGATGTTGCTACTGCTGTTGCTGTAGAAGGCAATACACCTACCCAGTGGGCTGTCACTTGAATTGCTGTTCTAGCAAAGTAGAATCTAGAAGGGATCTGGTAGTGAGGACACAGGACCTCAATTAACTGTTGAAAAACCTCCGCAGTAATGGTGGATACTGGACGCACATCTAATACCAGCATAGCTGTTATGGCATCAGTAATCCACTGTGCAACTGGGTGATTGCTGTCATACTTGTTTGCCCTTGCAAACATTTGTTTGACAGTTAATTGTTTTCTGGAGGATACACTACAAGTAGTCTTCCTCCTGGTCCCCTTCTGGGATGAAGATCCACTCACAGCAACAGCAGCAGGCGTAGTCATCAAGGATCCTTCTGAGGAATCACGGATAGGAGAGGAGTCAATCATGCTTCGAATAACAACATTGGATGCAGCAGGACTACTCCCGATGACAAATGAGGATGTTGATAATGCAGGTGTTGGTGGTGGAGATCGAAGACGCTTGGATCCCACAGAGAGGGAGCAGGTAGGTGACACTGGACTTGTTACGTTTTGAGTTTTTGAACTTGGCGACATACAATATGATATTTGATTAATGTGCTCCAAGTGGTGTAACAAGGAGGAGGTTCCTAGGTGGTTTAGGTCCCTCCCTCTACTCACTCTGGCTTGGCAATGGTTACATATGGCTTGACAACTGTTGTCCGGATTGGGGTGGAAATAATTCCACATGTGAGAAGTGGATTTTTTGTCTTTTGCCCCAGCATGACAACAATGGGCTTTGGCTTTTTCAATCCATGGGCAACAGCTGTTGCCTTACTTACACAAAGGACATCCTCGGCATCAACATCCTCATCACCAACATCTTCATCAACATCCTCATCATCCTTAGCGCCTTCAACTACCAAAATATCCTCCTCCATGTGCAAATCCGCAGAAGCATCCTCACTGACTATGTCTGCAAGATGTTGACTGCCTTTCCCCACATTTACAGAGGGCACGCAATGTTGGAACTTGGAGGATCCTCCAGTACACTAGTATTTAGGTCTGGCTCACACATGGCAACCGCGGACACACTTGCACTCTCCTCGGGATTTGTGATTTCGATTTCTCAGGGCACAGAGCTGTCTTACTCTTCTTAAAAACTTTAAATTTTTTAATGGTACCACCACCACGACTACTACAAGCATAAGGGCTATCAGAACCAGCAGTCAACATAAATAAAGGCCAAGGCCTTATCCTTTCCTTGCCACTTTGTGTAGTGAATGGCATATTACCAATTTTTGGTTTATCTAAAGGCAACTTGCCTTTCGATTTTTTTTTCTTTACTACAGTAAAAGTAGCTTTACCATATCCATGGCGTGACTTAATGGGCCTTCATAGAGGACAAGGAAGTTGACGGCCTTGCATTATCATGATGACTTCTGGCAGCAGCTACAACATGTGGTTTTTGGCCTTGCTCTCCTGTCATGTGACAGCCCTCCATATTTTCTGCGGTCTTGAAGCAGTGTCACAAGCACCAATAGTGTTGCCAAGGTGCAGTTACAAAATTCACACACGTGCATTCGTGCGCACACATAAAATTATTAGACAAAAAAAGACACTATTTGTTTTATTTTTTGGGGGTCCAGAACTTGGGCCCAGAGCACAGACTGATGATGAGACTGGAGTCGGGCAGCACTAGGTTGCAACTTGCGTTGCTGGCTGTATCTAAGCCTAACATGCACACAGAATAATATTAGAGAACAAAAAAGACACTATTTGTTTTATTTTTTTTCCGCATCCAGAACTTGGGCCCAGAGCACAGATTGATGATGACTGGAGTCGGGCAGCACTTGGTTGCGTTGCTGTATCTTGTGCGGCTAAGCCTATCACGCACACACAGAAAAATATTAGACAGAAAAAAGACACTATTTTTAAAAAATAAAATTTCGGGTCTAGAACTTGGGCCCAGAGCACAGATTGATGATGACTGGAGTCGGGCAGCACTAGGTTGCGTTGCTGTATCTTGTACGGCTAAGCCTAACACTCACACACACAGAGAAAAATATTATACAAGTAAATACACTATTTGTTTTATTTTTGGGGCGATCCAGAACTTGGGCCAGGAGCACAGATTGATGACGACTGGAGTCGGGCAGCACTAGGTTGCGTTGCTGTATCTTGTGCGGCTAAGCCTACACACAGAAAAATATTAGACAAAAAAAGACACTATTTGTTTTATTTTTTTTTCGGGTCCAGAACTTGGGCCCAGAGCACAGATTGATGACGACTGGAGTCGGGCAGCACTAGGTTGCGTGGTTAAGCCTAATGCTGGGCATACACGGCAAGATAACATGTCTGTCAGACCGACAGACATTTTATCTGGCCGGCTGCCAGCCGCAGATGTATGCGGCATACACTGTGAGAGAAATCTCACAGTGTATAGCCCGACATCCGCGCTCCGCCCCCGGGGGAGGAGACATTTCCCTGTGCCTTCCGTAGGAAGGAACATAGGAAATGTCCGTCTGTCGGCTGCGCTGGGCATACACTGCCCGATGCGGCCGACAGTTACCGGGTAAATATCGCATCGGACGGGCATGCTGGACAATCCAGCATGCCCGACCGAGCAATATTTAACCCTCGGTCGCCCCCCCCATGCTACAATTATCGCGGCGATCCGCTGATATCGGGCAGATCGTCCCGATAATTGCAGCGTGTATGGCCAGCATTACATGCACACACAGAGAAAAAATAAAAAGACAATATATATTTTTTTGGGGGGGGGTCCAGAACTTGGGCCCAGATGGACGCAGCAGACAGCACAGCACCAGCACAGATGGATCAGCAACAGCACCAGCCCAGATGGACACAGCAGACAGCACAGCACCAGCCCAGATGGATCAGCACCAGCCCAGATGGACGCAGCAGGCAGCACAGCACCAGCCCAGATGGATCAGCAACAGCACAAACCCAGATGGACGCAGCAGACAGCACAGCAGTGACAGCACCAGATTGATCAGCAGTGCACCAGCCCAGGACACAGCAGACAGCACAGCGAAAGCACAGCACAGCACAGCATCAGCACAGGTAAGTACCTCCCAGCCCTACACTACCCACGCTCCCTGTTCAGTCTCCACAGCCAGAGTGAAATGGCGGCCGCCGCGTGGTCCCTTATATATAGAGGCGGTTTGAGGTCGTACATTCGGTTCTCGCCCCGGATCTCAAAATTCGGGTGGGTTCGGATCTTTGAGATCCGAACCCGCTCATCTCTAGTTACAATAAGTTGCTAGACTTTCAGAAGCCAAAAGAAAGAGTACAGAAACTGAGCTACTAACAAATTTAAAATAAATTCAGAAATTTTTGGAGAAAATAATCACTGAAGAAAACTGACAGCAGTTGAAATGGCCGTCGGGCACCTGCTGCATGCTACATGTTCACTATGGCTAATCATCAATAAAGCCATCGTCAAGCTTCTAAATGTGAGTGCTGGTTCTTTTATTTTATCTAGATTTGATGAAGCTAGTGTTTATAATAGTAGTCTGGACCATGCTCTAATATTGGATCGAGTGCTGCTTCATACTCAATCTTTACACACACATATATATATATATATATTTTTTTTTTTAATGATAGAACTTTATCTTGTTAACATTTTACACTGAATGGATCTGAGAGTGTAGAGAGGCAGTTTGTATTATTTTAAACTGTAGGGATATTTTATTGTCATATGTTGGGGTTCACATTTTAGACTCCTTTGGAAATGTCTTTTCTGTAGGTGTCACACACTTTACCAATTTATTAGTTTAATAAATGCATGGATCAAACACATCGTCTCTTGGTTGGACAAATTATTGACATTTAAAATGATCATGCTCCCCCCAAAATTTTTCATTTTTTTACCTTCCATTGTTCCCAAACATGTGATAGGCTTAAGATAAATTTGCTCCTCTATATTTGGAAACCTTCTTGTTTGGCTTTTGGACATGTGATACTAACAAAGAAACAATTAGGCTTAATGCTACCAATTTAGGTTCATATTATGAAGTTTGTCTTATCTATCAAATGAATGATTTATCCTCTCATCACTGCTTTAAAATTTGGGAAGACTTGCAGAGAGGCTGTAAAAGGACCTGATGACAGCTCAGACCATCCCTTAAGTATACACCATCTGCAGTCTCCTTACAAATCTGATTACTGACCAGAAATCTCTCACTCAAAGCTTTGGCCAACCTAATACTGAACTAATACATGTCAAGCTGGCTCTCTAAAGATATTAATTCCCTAAAGCAGTGTTTCTCAAATTCAGTCCTCATTGAACCCTAACAGTGCGTGTTTTCAAGGGATCATAAGGAATAATTAGTACCACCTGTAGATCTATTGTGTTAGTCAAATAACTTGTGATTAAGCTAGATGATCTGGAAAACATGCACTGTTAGTGTTTCATAAGGACCGGGTTTGAGAAACACTGCTCTAACTGAACATGTTGTCACCCAATTCTCTTCTTTCTTTTGAACAGCTCCATATTCTATGTCTACAGGGCTGCAACTAGAGTGGGGAGGGAGTAGGGGGGCAGGTGCCCCGGGTGAAGGACATGAGGGGGGTGCCGAGGAGGAGACTCTGGGACTGGGAGGATGCAGTTGTTGATTTGGAGCTGCCCACAGCAGCCCTTGAGAGCGTGACACAGTGCTGCAGTAATTCTAAGGTGGCATTACTGTGGCATAATGTGTAAAGGGCATTACCATATGGCATAATGTTTAAGGTGTATTACTGTGGCATAATGTTTAAGGAGCATTACTGTGGCATAACGTGTAAAGGGCATTACTGTGGCATAATGTGTAAGGGTGCTGTTAGTCGGGTGTCCAAGATTGATTAAAACTACCTGCCTTGCAGCAACAGCAGCACAAGCCGCTGGCAGCAGAGTCAGTGGTAACTTCAGGCTGGGGCAAGACTGGGCTCTTCCAGTGGCTCAGACGCAGCCTGGGCCCTGACCTATGGTAATGTGGTGGCATGATATCGTAGGTCAAGCAGCTAACAGCCTCGCGGCCAACACTTTAGTCAGAGAATGCCGTTTTCATGACTAAACACCCAGGTTAAGTTGTAATATTTTTGCAGCCATGTTTTCATTGCATCCATCTCTGAATCAGGCCCTAAGTACATTGTTCAAAAGTTCTGAGGTGGTTGAAAGGGTTACACTTTTACTTGTCCATATATTTTATAAGTAGCAGCCACCAGGACTGGTTTTGCCTATCAGATTGACCATAAATAATTAGATTTGATCCTGGGCCACCAACCTAAGGCACACCTGCAAGTGCCTTGTGGCACCTTAGGGAACCACTGTTCTACCCTATCTGATGAATCAACAATATTATTAAATAAAATGTTTAAACAAATTGAGAAAAAAGATAAAGAAACCTGTGATTAATTTTAGAAAACTTCATTTAAATAAATAATTTTTTGCTGCCTGCCTGTCTCTGTTATCGCCATTCAACTTATGTGTCTAGTAGGGCAAATTTACCTAAAACTACACTGAAGTGCCAAAAGTCAGTGACAGATGCCTGTTATCATGTAGGACCACTTCTAGCCTGGTGAAATGCAGCAACTTAATGTTGCATCAATTCCACAAGTGAACAGAAGACCTCTGGAGAGATGTTGACCCATGCCGTCTGGATAGCTACCCACAGCTCCCTGATATTTGTAGGTGCAGGATCTTGGGTGCAAATGGACCTCTCCATCATGTCCCATAAATTCTCAATTGGGTTCATGTTCAATGAAAGTAGATGCCACGCCATTCATTGGAATTCTCCAGAGTGTCCCTCGAACAAATTCTGGACAACTTGAGACTGATGACACTGCTGAAATATTCCATTGTTGTGGGGGTACATGAAGTCCATGAAGGGCTGCAAATGGTCATCAAGCAATGAACGTAGCAGTTACCAATGGTGTGTTCAGGCAGACCAGCGGATCCAACCCATGCCACGTGAACACACCCCATACCATTATGCAAGCACTGCCAGCCTGCACAGTGCCTTGTTGTTAACACGGGGGTCTGCGTCACACCCGAGCCCTACCATCAGCCCAAAACCAAAACAACTAATACAGCGACTCGTCAGGCCATGCTACATGTTGCCAGTCCTCCAGGGTCCAATTAGTACTGTCACAAGCCTAGGTGAGGTGCTGTGTCAGGTGTCACAGTGTTAACAGAGGCACTCTGGTGGGTCTTCTGCTCCCATATCCCATGGAAGTTAAAGAATGCTGCACTGACCTGCTGGATATGCACCTGGTACCTCCCGCATTGAATGTGGATGTAATTTGAGCCAATGTCGCTTGTCTGTTACCACGGACAATTCTGGACAGATGCTGCTGGTCATGATCATTAAGCACGTGTGGTTGGCCACTTTGCTACCCACGGTGGGTGGTAATGCCTTCCATGAGCTAATTCCGGTACACATGTGACACCATAGATCTAGGAAAGTTGAATGTCAGCAAAATTACGAAAATGGAATGGCCCATTCGTCAGGCACCCACTATCATGCCCAACTCAAACTCCAATAAGGGCCACAAGCAGCCTACCCAGTATTCAACTTAACTCATGATCTGTCATATAATACTGTTGCAGGTCTGGGACTTTCCAAGATGTCACAGTATGGTGACACCACCTACAACTACCTTTACATACTGCTTTACTGTGACATTTGGCACTTCAGTGAATATATTTTTTGATCTAGTTACAGTATAACTAGATTTATGTATAAGCATTTTAATAGCATAATTATATAGTGACTTTTCTACAGTTGACAAATAATATTTGAGATAAATAGTTTATTATCAAAATAGAGCTACTGATATAGTCTTTCTTAATTACACTTCACAACATTGAAATTGTGAAGGGTGGGACATATGTATATCATGTGAGCTGCTAGTTAAACAGATATTGTGCTATCGCTCTAATCATGTTCTGCGTAGGCTGAACATAGCCTCTCTAATGGCTGGTCACTTCTCTCACATAGATGGCTACACCCCCTCTGGTAAATTACCATGCCCCTTTGTGGGCCCCTATGATTGCACTCCCTGGTGGGCTCTTCTTGCACCAGTCCGACACTGGATGATGCGTCCAGGGGTGCAGAGAGGGTGGTGGAGGGGGTACTAATTACCCGGGCGTGGGCTTGTTGGAGGGGTGCGGCGAGGGCCCGGGTCCGATGCTGCTCCCAATCCCGCTTATCAGTCAGCAGCCCAGCACACGCTGCTGTGTGCTGGGCTGCAGTCGTAGACTGCTCAATGTTGCTGCTGAGAAATGTACTTAATTGTTTTGCGGCGCTGCAAATATGTTTTTTCTAAGGGGGCGTGACCATGCCTCCTGCTATTAGGCCATGCCCCCACGATAGTAATGAGACCCAGGCGGGCTATCTATGGTCCGGGCTGTATCTCCAGATGCGGCATAGGATCACAGAAGCCAGCAGGAGACGTCTATTTACACAAGATGCCTCCTGCGGCTTTGGCATATTTTAGCACAGCCACTACATACAAAGATGCAATGGCTGTGCTACTGTGTACAACTCTGAATCAGGCCTATTATCTCTTGTCATTTGTATGATTAACTCTTCTTGTACTGGTTAAATTGTAAATGTGCACTACAGTAACTTACTAGGTGTCATTATTCTGGCTAACTACAGTAAACCACTGCAAACTCAGCAGTCCTGGGGGAAACTACAGTAAAAGAACAGGGGAGAGGGTATGTGACAAAAACCGCCGGTGGCATGGACTTTGGGTTGGAATGGTGGGAGGGGTTGTAAGTGTGTTTTTGGTGTGGTATAATGGGAGGGGGCATAAGGAGTGTTTTCCGTGTGGTATGGTGGGAGGGGAGGGGTAAGGGGTGTTTTTGGTGTGGTTGTATATGAACTACTTGGGAGTGTGGGCTTTGGGTTGGTAATGTAAGAGAAGGTGGGGGATTTTGGTAGATGTTGATAGAGTTGGGGTAGATATAAGAAAATAGGGGAGGAAACAGGTGCTGGGACTATGGAATACATTTTTACTAATAACTAGTTGTATTAATTAGTGATTAGTAAATTGTAAGTAAACTGGTACATAATGATACATCATATGTATATGTGTATGTCTCTATTCAGTGTATCACAGCAGAAAAAAGTTTGAGAACCACTGATCTAACATATTGCCCTTGCTTTCTTATACACAGTGAAACTGTTCCTTTAATACAACTGTATCAAGGGCAACATTCTAGAAGTAAACTGATTTTTTAAAATAAATGTGACATACTTTATAAAGAAGTGACGTGAATTACTATCATTCTGCCATCTGGAGATCATTCCTCTTCACAATGAACTTAATGTATGTTAGGTCTATTACAGTGCATTTGCATACATCCTTCATTAATATGCTTCCTCATCGTCTCAAATTGATCATTTGTTTCCCCTATTGCTCCCAGCTAGTAAATGTTCGCAAAGAAAATCTCAGCACAGCTTAGTTGAATGGCACTTTTCAACTCCTAATAAAATCTTAGAACAGAATGTCCAGGATCCACAATGAATTAAATGATATCTTTTAGCTCCATCAGATATGCTATTTGCAGTTGTAAACATAACAATGGGACCTTTCAAATTTCTCTCCTGCTGCTAAACAGTCTCCAACATATAACACACTCTAACAATGAGAAACTGTGATGAATCAGACTTAAGCATTAGCACATAAAGCAATTAAGTACATTTCCCAGCTGGAAATGTATTATGTGAGTTCTTGATTTGCAAATCCGGTCTATCAGCTTTCAAAAAGTAACACATACAGTGGCTACATCATGAGGGAAACTATGTAAAAATACTCCAATGTAGTTCATAATGCAGAATAATTCCTTTATGCTATTTTTCAGCATAGCAGACATTGTTTGACAAAATATGTATATTTTATACGATGCTACTAGTGCGTATTTATATACAGTACTTGAAAATGTTTGCAATATAATTATTAGACCTGTATGTTAAAGTCTAATTGGGTATCATTCACTGTACAAACCAAAGTGCAGCGGAGAAGTCCCGCAGAAGCCATTTTTCACATCACACATATTTTACACCTATTTTTGCTCCATCATGCGGGATCGGTATCAAATCCCGACGCCGGAAAACCGACACTAGTGAAGATCTCGATGAGTAAGTAAACTAACTATACCTAACCCTCTAGACCCCCTAAACCCTCCTTTAGGAGTGCCGAACCCTAACCTCCCCCCCTAGTGCCTAACTCTAACCCCCCCATAAATGCCTAAACCTAACCTCCCCGTCCCTGCAGCCTAAACCTAACCTATCCCGGGGGAGTGCCTAACCCTAACCTCCCCCCCAGGGGTGCCTAACCCTAACCCCCCCTCCCCCCTAGCCTAACCCTAACCCTTCCTGGGGGGGGTGCCTAACCCTATGTCCCCCCCGGGAGCCCCTATCCTAATCCTCCCCCCCGGCTGCGCCTGTCGCCCAGCTTGTCTTCGTTTGGTATGCCGGGTGTCGGGCTCCCGGCGTAGGGATAATAATAGGCGTCGGGATTTGGACTCCTATCATTAGTCCCCTGTCGGGATTGCACAGTCGGGAAGCCGGCGGTCGGCATTTTGACCGTCGGCTTCCTGACTGCAAACCCATCATGCATGGATTTAAGAAGCTAAATGGTATCTTCTGTGGACTAGCTCTGACGGGAGAGGTGTGTCTTACAGAAAACAAGATATTTGCAATTGTGCATCTCTTTGTAAGCAAGCTGTAGTATTACATGTATTGTGAATCTGACAATAGAAAGAGATACAAAAGGTGGCGAGAGTGGTTATTTTGAAAGGGGCCACTATTATGCAGTGGCATCATGGGGAGTGGTGACACCCAGTGCAGTACTCATGTACTCCTAGCAGGCGTCTTAGGTGCACTCGCGTGCCATTTTGGAGGCATGACCGTGTGTCAGTGCTGCTTGGTGACACCATCCAAGGGGGTGATGCTAAAATAGCAAAACAGCTCTGCTATTTTGGTATCACCCGCTGGGGCAGTGTCACCCTTTGCGGCCTGCACCTCCTAATGATGCAACTGGAACTACGCACTATTTTTATGAGGCAAAAGTAAAGCTAGGTACACACTTGGAAAATATTACTTTAGATGTGATTCTTCTTATGATTACACTTATGATCGAAAATCCCGATCAATTTGCAGATTAATGCATACACACCTTTACAATCTAAGTTGCAATCTGCAATCTTCATCTACCTAAATCATCTGCTATTATCTGTCATTAGTGATAATTGTATAGTGTATGCCCAGCATAACTTATCTGTCAGATATCCGTCCAATCTGGCTGGTTGGAATGAAAATCTGGTAATGTATGGAAGCCAATGACAATCAACCACATGGTCTTAAACACTTGAAAATGGGCAAAAATGATTGGTCAAATTCATTTGATTTAACCAATTTATCATAATCACAATTTTTGTCTGTTTTTCAGTTTGTGAGCAAATGGTCGATTGTCATTGGCTCCCATACATTACCAGATTTTCATTCCAACCAGCCAGATTGGACAGATAGCTGACAGATAATTGTATAGTGTATGCTCAGCATAACACAGAGTTATGCCGGATATCCTATTAGCCATGTGTATACCATGCAAAGACTGATGTGACTTCTCTCTTTCTCTGAATTGTAGGTAAATTGTCACACCTGTTCCCATCAGCTTTGAAATATTATTTTAGATAAATTGCAACTACTTATATTAGGAGAAATATCTATAAATTAAGTTAGGAATTAATTGTGAATCTGTGATGGTCTATGCCCCTTTCACAATTTGTTTATCTTAGACTTTATTGCATCCCAATTTAATCTGGGTACACACTATACAGATATATCTGCAGATCGACACAACCATCATCTGTGCCTACCTGCAGGTCCCGACGACCAGGGGGCATTTCCCGGTGAGCGTGTCCCGCCCCCCTCCTTGCAGTTGCTGGTGTGTACGGGCGGTCTACTGACAGCCCGTACACACCTGCCGATGGACAGATAGGTCTGCAGACATATCTGTTCATCGGCTGTGCAGCACAGCCAATGCGATTTGTTTCGGTGAACACCGACATTCACCGACATATCAAGGGTACACACTGCCCAACGGGCAGCAGTTACATTGGCTGATCAATTGATCGGCCAATGTATCTGTCAGTGTGTACCCAGCTTAAGTGTGTGTGGAGTACAGGGGGTGTGGTCCCAATCAATGAGCACACAGACACATGTTTGCAGCTTTCGTTATTAGTGATCAGTGAGGCTGCAGAACACATAGGCTGCTATAGTCCATGTTAGATTCAAAGTGTTAGATTAAGTGTAACTACAATTTGATAACTAAGACAGAGTTATGCCAAAGATCTTATTAGCCATATGTATACCATGCAAAGACTGATGTGACTTCTCTCTTTCTCTGAATTGCGGGAAAATTGTCACTACTGTTCCCATCAGATGCTGTTATATTGATTGCAAAAGCACAGCTTTGAAAAATTATTTTAGGTAAATTGCAACTACTTTTATATTAGGAGAAATTTCTAGAAATCAAGCTAGGAATTTATTGTGAATCTGTGATGATCTACGCCCATCTCACAATTTGTTTATCTTAGACTTTATTGCATCCCAATTTAGTGTGTGTTGAGTACAGGGGGTGGGGTCCCAATCAGTGAGCACACAGACACATGTTTGTAGCTTTAGTTATTAGTGATCAGTTAGACTGCATAGCCATAGGCTGCTATAGTCCATGTTAGATTCAAAGGGCCAAATGTAATATGGTGAGAGTTTAGAAAATGTGAGAGTTTAGCAGTAAAACTCTCACACTAATACATTGATCGAGTTGTATTTTCAAAACAGGAAACACCTGGATGAGAGTTTAAATCTTGAGAGTTTTTTGAGTCTAAAAAACATGCAAGTTTGAATGTTCTGTGACTTTATTACATTGGCTGAGTTTAAAATTGTGAGAGTTTTCTCTCCCATTTTCTAAACTCTCACCCTATTACATTTGGCCCAAAGTGTGAGATTATAAGTGTAATTACAATTTGATTACTAATGCTGGACATACACTATACAATTATCTGTCAGATATCTGTCCAAACTGGCTGGTTGGAATGAAAATCTGGTAATGTGTGGGAGCGTATGACAATCGACCATTTACTCACAAACACTGAAAAACAGACAAAAATTGTCGTTCAGACAAATTGGTTAAAACACACGAATTTGAACAATTGTTTTTTGTCCGTTTTCCAGTGTTTAAGACCATGGGCTCTATTTACTACAATCCGCATTTTGAATGCAGATTGTAGCGTGATATTACCGACTGAATTTGCATTGCAAATTCAGGCAATATCATAGGGATTTACTGAAAATCCCTTGCAGGGACAGAGCTTGTGATAAAGCTCTGTCCCTGCGAATCCCCTCCGAACACTTATCACGGTATTTTCACAAAAAATACTGTAACATGTGCTGACCGACTGTAACTAAGCCCCACCACCATTGCTAAGCCTCGCCCCTGCGATCGTGCCCCCCCTCCCTTAATTACACTTACCTGCAGTGATAGGTGCTCTGGTGATGTCCTCCGTGGCTCCGGTCAGCCAACATCCCATCCTGCACTGGGACCTGGTCAGGTGACAACCGTGCACCAGTGCAGGCTGGGGGACCAGCTGACCGGAGGGAGGACATCCCGGGAGCCCCAATCACCGGTCCCTGGACTCAGGTACGTTTTTTTTTTTTTTTTTACTAATTTTTTTTTTTTTTTTTTACAGTGTTTCAGCATGTGGTCTATTTAGACCACACAGCTGATCACTGGGGCCAGCTCTGGGCTTTGCTCTGTCCGTTAGAGCAGAGCAGGAGTCCAGTAACCGGGGAAGACCCTGGATAACACTACCTCCAGGTGGCGTTATCATCACAGTGTTTTCCTCGGTATTTTTTCACAATTTATTTTTAGTAACTTTGGCCAGATCATATTTCCCATTACAATTATGGGAAATGCGATCTGCTTACTAAAAATAAGTTATAATTAGGGCTTGGAGTAGAATTTTACGAATTCTACTCCAATTGCCCTTAGTAACGTTAGGTGACTAAATAATGTGAAAAGGGTGTTAAAACACACTTTTTCACTTTATTTTAGTAAAAATAATGTTAATAAATGGAGCCCCATATGATCAACTGTCATTTGCTACATAGTGTATGCCCAGCATTAGACAGAGTTAAGGTGTATACACACGGTACGATTTAGATGCACGATATGAACGATAATGAAATTGATCAAATCGTTATCGTTCATATCGTGCATTTTTCAGTGCCTCCAACCCACAAATGACCTGCGATGCACTGGCACGTATGGACGATAACAATATCGTCCATTGCCCGTGCATGCAGGCCAACCTGGTCAATATTGATCAGGTTACTATAGGGACCAGGGATCGTTGATCGTTGGCCATCGCTGGTGGGTTGGTGGTATGCTGCATGATCGATATCGATCATCCAGCACACCCAGGAGATCATTCAACGATATAGTTATACAGTACATCAGCTGCACTGTTCTTTTACCTGTATTTTTGAGCATTTAACAACTTTTATCCACACTGTCTCTACATCACACAGCTTCCACTCCAGTTTTCATCTCACTTATTACCTCGTCCACATGAACATGAACACCCTTACTTCAAACACCCCCTTATTCAGTGTTCACATAATCCTCTACTTTATCTATCCCTATCCTCCTACTCTTGTCATCTTCACTTGCTGTTTCCCCTTTTTTCTCTCAACAGTCTGCTTTCCAACCCTCTGCTTCTTTCCCCCACCTTTCCTGTTCCTCCACTCTCAACCACCTCCCTCCATCGATGGCCTTGCTACCACACCACTAAGCCCCATTCTGCCTGTCACCTCCAGGGCTGCCAAGAGGAATTCTGGGCCCGGGTACAGCAACATCCTGTGGGACCACAGCATATTGGGCATGGCTGCACCCATATGTGGGTGGGTCTAGCATGTGAGAAGCACCCACTCACAGGAGCACACAGTGGGGGTACTAGTGGCCCATAGCCGCCTGCATCCAACAATGCCACTGCACCCGCCACCAGTGTCCCCCAAGGCCCCACAGTATTTAAGTGTTTTGTGAACCGCAGTGAGAGCAGTCCGCACTACACAGTAACAAACACAGTAACACAGAAACAAACACACTGCCACCAGCGGTGGCGGTGTGTTTGTTATAGCAGCCAATGAGAGTCAGACAGACTCTCATTGGCTGCTGCGTCCACGGAGGGAGCCAGGCTGGAGCTTACACATGAGCTCCACCTTCCAGCTCCTGCAGTGGGTGATGGGAGAGACGTCATGACGTCTCTCCCATCGTGCAGAGCGGGAGGACAGAGGAGCTGACGGCGGCGGATGCAGGAGCAGGAATTCAGGTAACTGTGTTGTTTTTTTGTGTGTGTGTGTTTGTTTTATATATTTAGGGGGGCCACTACTGGGGGCACTGTATAGGGGGCACTACTTTGGGCACTGCATAGGGGGACCACTACTGGGGGCACTGTATATGGGGCACTATTGGGGGCACTGTATAAGGGGCACTACTGGGAGCAGTGAATAGGGGGGACCACTACTGGGGGACTGCATAGGGGGGACTACTACTGGTGGCAATGTATAGGGGGACTACTACTGGTGGCACTGCATAGGGGGAACCACTTCTGGGGGCACTGTATGAGGGGCACTACTGAGAGCACTGCATAGGGGCAGGGGTGTAGCGAGGGTGGTTCTGGTGGAGCATGGGCTCCGGGTGCCAGAATGGAAAGGGGGCGCCATCCAGGGTACCAGAATTCATGGGGCGCTGTACAGTTTTATCTCACTTTGTTTTCTCTACAGTATATCCTACATAAGTTACAGATCTGAGATCCGTTTCTACATTTCATGCTCCCTCAATATGCCCAGATTACCTCCCCATCTTCTGTCTCCTTCTCTTTACTGTCAGATTGATTACATTCACTTCTTTGATTCCTCCCCTCTCTACCCTGTGATTGGCTCTCTGCCCTTCCCCTATCCTTTCTTATTGGATTCTGTCACCACCCCTCTCCTCTCATTTTCTTAGTGGCTTCTGTCACCACCCCTCTCTGATCGGCTCTTTGCCCTTGCTCTCTCCTTTCTTATTGGCTTCTGTCACTACCCCTCTCTGATGGCACTTTTCACTCCCCTCTCCTCTTTGATTCCTTCCCTCCCTCCTTCTCTCCTCATATATTCATTGTGCTCTAATGGACTTAGAAGTGACACATCTGAGGTAAAATCCTAAACTATATGAAAACTTCAATTATAAAAGTATGAGATTAAAAAAGTCACTGTTTTGCTATTTAAATTAATGAGGTGTTCCCTGGCATAACCACAAAGTGTTATTTGAAAGGTATTTTAAAAAATATCAGGACACCTGGAACAATAAAATATAAATAAAGGATAATAATAATCTGCTCAAAAAGATTGACTCCATACACATTCTACAGATACTGTATCTGGCTACGGTCGCGGAGGAGCATCGGCAGAAAGTTCGTTAGCCCGTACACACTTCCAGGTTTGTCCGATATTGTACCATGATTGCATCTGATGATTTGGATGACCATAAAACCAAATCTTCAGGTGCATCCATTTTCTTCTGATAAAACATGATCGAAGGTGCATACACACTTAAGATATCTCATGAATAATCAGACGACAATTGTATAGGTGTGTACCCAGATTAAGAATGGTTGGCAATTTAACATTGTGCTGATCGACTGTAAATGATCATCAATGTGTTTTTGGCAGGTGTTAAGAGATTTCCCACCTCAATAGCTACTTTTTAAACCAGCTATTGTGGTCATTCTATAAAATTAATAAATAATTAAAAGTATATACAGTTATACTTTGAATGTTTAACTTTTTTGCATAAAAGAAAATTCAAGGTTGCAACAATAGTAAGATATTTTTATTTTATATATGTAAATAATTTTCTTATGTCATCATTTGAAACATGAACATTGAGAAAGATTTGACATCGACCAGTTTCTTTGGTGTTAAAGCAGGGGTGTCTTAAGAGAGGAGGGGGCCCGTGTGCATTCCCCGTGCGGGGCCCCTCCTCTCTCCCGGCGGCCGGCGGCCGACTGACGCGACTGGCCGGCCACCTCATAATCAGTAGACTCTGGGCACTAGAGTGTGCCCAGAATCTACTGAGCATGCACAAAATGCCAAAAAAATGGCTGCTGCCGCCATTTTCCCATGTTCTGTGCAGCGCTGACACCTAAATAAAGCAGGTTGTGTAGAAAAAGAGGGCAATATCTCATATGCCACAGGTGATATTTAGACACAAGAATAGAACTTATCTTAAAGTGTCTCATATGCTGCTCTTTCGTTATCCTTATACAGCTATGTATCTTATAATATACACAATCATAGGAGAACGAATAAATGCTGTATAGTCCATCTGAATATACACACATCTAAGTAGGCCCAAAGATCATACGAGGTGAACCTTGTAGGGGTATCTCAAAGGGTCCTTTTTATAGGTTATCCCTCTTAATATACATATCCCAAAAACATTTCCATCAGGTAATACACCTGACTTACATAGGGTTGTGCTATTGCAAGCTTATAATGGTTTATTTTCCCAATGTGATATCTGAAGTGACACCTTCCCCTGTGCCCAAGAGATTCCACTTAGTATAACAGATGATATAATATGAGTACCGTACTCACGTATGGCACGGAGATGATAAACATATCTGGGTTTCTTTAATTCACACAGATCCCCATATTCAATGTGGTTTAATCCAAAAGTTAATTTATTGAAATATAAAAAGTATTTTTTAAACATATAGTTGGAATAATCTTTAGTATAAAAAAATGATAGAGAATATGAGTCTGCACTGGGATGCAGTGAAGCATGTGCAGTGGAGCAAAAAAAACCTAGGTGGCTCTATTAAAAAGTTACAAATGCATACCTCAAGAGTTTACCAAAGTGCAGAGTCTTCTCTTTTCCAGCCTCCAGCACCAACGCGTTTAGAGAATAATGTTCTCTTTATCAAGTTGTGGAGGTATGTTTTCATGTCTTCTGTTTATATACCGATATGGTGTCTGTCATGTCTACGTCACATCCGGTTCTGGTCCACGGGGCACATCGTCTACAAGAATGAGAATAAGTTATATACTTATTCTTCTTTCCTTTGGGTACTTTCCCTAATTTGGTATAATGCCTAGGGACATTCCCAGGGTCTGTCTTTTAATCTCCTTAATCACCTCCATCCGAAACGGAAGCGGAAGTGTCCAGACAGCCAAAGGGGTGCTTGGGAAATGTAGTTATTTTTCTATAAAGTCATTCTTCATCCAGGTCATTTGTTCTCGGCATACTGCATCTTTGCTACAGTTTCTCTTGACCCAGAGAAATTGACTTTTCGGGACACTCTTGAGCCATTGAATGTGATGTTGGCTATCAATAGGTATAAAGGTGTTCACATCTGTGGGTTTTCTAATAGTTTTAGCATGGATAATACCGTCTTCCACATAGATTGTTAGGTCTAGGAAACGAATCTGTTCACAACTCTGTGTGAGAGTGCATTTTATGTTCATGTCATTAGTATTGAGAATGTTGAAGAAATTCTCCAAAGTCTCCTCTGTCCAATCCCACATAAGTAGGACATCGTCTATATATCTATACCATTTGATTACACTTGTGCCCCAAGCTATGCCATTGTAAATGTATGATCCTCGCAGTAGCTCATGAAGAGGTTGGCATAGCTTGGGGCAAAGTTTGTGCCATAGCAGTCCCGTTTTGTTGTAAGTAGAAGTCGCCATTAAAGTAAAAATAATAAATATATTATAAAGCATAGACTTTTTATCATGTCCTTAGTTGCTATATTGATTTATTTTAGCAAATAATATTTTACTATGATATAAGTATATTTAATTGTTTATAAGGATGAAAAATCTTTTTATATGTATTTTTTATTAAAAAGATTATTTAAAGGACATGTTTTGTTCCCATTTTATGAATGATTTTATACCATAAGAATTGCTGTATTTCATGTGTTTATGGTCCAGTGTAGTTTTAAACCACTAACCCATTCGATTATATCCATGAAATAGGCTGTCGATTAATTTTATGTTTTCGACCTATGTTTATTTGATTATCTTCAAATACCATCTATAATACTTTATTTTCTCAGATCTATAATGGAAAAAAGAAAAAAGTGCAGTACACCCAATTTTATGATTGATCTATTTACATGCCACATATAAATTTTGTAGTTCTTAGTATTATGATAGAACTATATTTCCCAAGTACACTGATTTTAAAACATGACAGATAAAGTTTTTGGAGTTCTAATCGGGAAAAAAACTATATTTCCCAAGTACCCCTGTCGTTGTCCAGACACTTCCGCTTGTGTAGTTCTAATCGGGAAAAAGAACTACATTTCCCAAGCACCCCATACAGCTGTCCGGACACTTCCACTTCCGTTTCGGACGGAGGTGATTAAGGAGATTAAAAGACAGACCCTGGGAATGTCCCTAGGCAGGATACCAAATTAGGGAAAGTACCCAAAGGAAAGAAGAATAAGTATGTAACTTATTCTCATTCTTGTAGACGATGTGCCCCGCGGACTGGAACCAGAAGTGACGCAGACATGACGGACACCAGATCGGTATATAAACAGAAGTCATGAAAACATACCTCCACAGCTTGATAAAAAGAACATTATTCTCGAAACGTGTTGGTTCTGGAGGTTGGAAAAGAGAAGACTCTGCACTTAGGAAAACTCTTGAGGTATGCGCTTTGTAACTTTTTAATAGAGCCACCTAAGTTTTTTTTTGCTCCACTGCACATGCCTCACTGCATCCCAGTGCAGACTCATATTCTCTATCATTTTTTTGTACTAAAGATTATTCCAACTATATGTTTAAAAAAAACTTTTTATATTTCAATAAATTAACTTTTGGATTAAACCACATTGAATATGGGGATCTGTGTGAATTAAAGAAACCCAGATACATTTAAAATCTCCGTGCCATATGTGAGTCCGGTACTCATATTATATCATCTGTTATACTAAGTGGAATCTCTTGGGCACAGGGGAAGGTGTCACTTCAGATATCACATTGGGAAAATAAACCATTATAAGCTTGCAATAGCACAACCCTATGTAAGTCAGGTGTGTTACCTGATGGAAATGTTTTGGTGATATGTATGTTAAGAGGGATAATCTAAAAAAAGGACCCTTTGAGATACCCCTATAAGGTTCACCTTATATGATCTTTGGGCCTACTTAGGTGTGTGTATATTCAGATGGACTATACAGCATTTATTCGTTCTCCTATGATTGTGTATAATATAAGATACATAGCTGTACAAGGATAACCCTAAAAGATTTGCTGCAAGAATTTTTGTAAATCCTAAAGGGTAATACATATTGCATACTATTTTCTACCCACATATCTGTGTGAACCATTCGATTCTTTTTGAAAAACTGACAACAGAAATGAAAGAGCAGCATATGATACACTTTAAGATAAGTATCTATCCTTGTGTCTAAATATATCACCTGTGGTATATAAGAGATATCGCCCTCTTTTTCTACATATGCTTCTTTATTTATCTGTTACTATTTTGTTAGACTTTGAGGGATTAGTCTAAAAGTATAGAGAGGCAGAGATTTTGAAAATGCAGCGCCATCTTGCCTCCCCGCAACCCGTTTTTCTCAGCGCTGACACCTGACTCGGGACCAAAGACAGGCGAGCTTTAGATAATATGGGTGCAGGGTGTGCGGTGTGGGGCCCCCCTGGACCCGGAGGTCCGTGTGCCCCACACACCCTGCACCCATTATAGATAACACCCCTGTGTTAAAGACTGGACCTACTTTTAAAATTAGCATTCACTTTTGCTTATTAGATGGAGCTAAAACCACAAACTTATTAGCACTTTTACACTTTTGTCCCTGAGATTAAAATAAAATAATAATAATGCTGGAAAATTCTGACTATTAAGTACAGTAAATGTCAAACAAAATTAACAAAATCCACCAGTATAGAAAAAGAATCTTAGCTTCAAAAATGCACTAACACGTTTTTCAGATGCATTACCCTCTTCATTTCAGTTCTAATGAAATTTATTTTCAATCTGATCATAAGCAAAACTTCAGAGGCATTAAAATTGCAATTTATGGATCTCAGATTGGCTCAGTAATTCTATTCATAGCTGGCTGATTCTCAAATCTTAGTTCTAGTTCAAATAAAAAAATGTTATTAAAAAGAGACATTCATGATCACAGTGTGTTAAATGTGTTTTTTTTTTGCATTTTTAGACAAGTACATTAATAAAATATTTTTTTTTACAATGCCATTTATAATCCCAATGAGAGAAAGTACTGTTTTTGAGTAAATTGGAGACCCACAATACCATAAAAAATCCATGAATTTCAAAATGTGTCAAACTATGAACTATAACAAATGTATTTTGTAAAGGACAAAAAACCCCAAGGCAATACAATAACTAAACATCTTGAATGTAAAATTGTTTTTCTTACACTGTATTTATATTTCCAAAAGCAAAAGGCAGTTGTACATACATAATGAAGTAAAGTGAAGCAGTATAGTACTGAATTGTACAGTACAGCGTGTGGTTTGTAATTAACTCAACTATCCTCAGCTACCAACCGGAAGATGAAAAGTCAGCAATGTGATATATCATCTTTTATTTAGGACAGGTTATTCAAAGCCTGTAGCATAAAACATCATTCCCTTCGCTCCCCCTTGCTTGGCCAGGTCAAGGACAGATAGCTAATTGCATACTGAGCAGCATGTCACCACCAGCTGCCTGCCCCACGCCAGCATTTCTCACTGGTGTAGAGCTCCGATGTGGAGTATGGGAACAGCATTCGCTGCAATTAGCATGCTGTCAGGTCGTTCAGCTTGGTACGTTTGCATTGTCATGGATAAAGAATGTTGCAAAGCAATTCGGACAATGAGGTTCTAAATAACAATCACCAATAGTAAGACCCTCGAACTTTTTGGACTTTATAGTGTCTGGTATCCTGGAAAGTCACTGATTTCTACCCTGCATACATCACCACACTATCATGAAAATTATTGTTTCTGAGAAAGAAATGTGATTGAAATAACTGAAGCTTTATTTAGCCCCTAGTATACTACAGCTATATGGGCTACTTTATTTTTAGGGGACCAGGGGTCCCCACCTGACAATCTCCAATTTTGACAACATTTTACTTAAAGCTTGGAATAAATGTTAGACTAACTTTGGGAAAATGTTAGTTCACAATATACAATAGTAGCAAAACTATGGCCCTCAAAGTGGGGGTGAGTATAACTGTCACCGACTCTGCTGTGCACAATCAGCAGGTGGGTATGATCTTCAAAATTGGTCCACTTGACATGGAACAACTGTATAATCCAGCCAACTAAAGTCCAGAGACTTATACATATTCTACTACCACACACTGCATGCATCTCCAATAATTAGGTTCCCCCCTGCTTCCAGGGTGTCAGACCCAGCTGCCAGTTCCAAACAATGGTTGGGTTACAAGTTTTTGCTAAGCACTAGTAGTCACTATATAGCCTTGATCCCCAGAAATAAATTGTGAAATCCCCTATGTACAATGCTAGTGAGATAAGAGTTCCATAGATAAATGTCAAACTTTACCTCTTCCAGCTACTGGGTTTATAATGTACCTCTCTAGTCTACCCACTAGCCATATATTTTTAGTAGGAAAGGATACTAGGGTGTTCCTGCAGAAATCATGCATAGGGGTACTGTGTGAACAATGAGAGAACTTATGGGAAAATGGGTACAGGTGGGATTGATCTTTATTAGATGTGAACCAGCACCATGTTCCATTAAACATGATAATCAGTTTGAATAGCAAGCTGCATGTAAAGAGCCTTTCCCAGTTGAATAGGGGTTTTGGTTGGGATTTGTTTTATAGGCTATTCTGAGCTTCTATACAAGAGAGGACCAATCACTAAGGTAATGGTTCTTCTTTGATCCTTTTTCATGAACCAAATGTAAACTTAAAGTGGCCCTAGAAAAATATTTGAAAGTGGCCTGAAGTAGATGGGAGCAAATCAAGTGTAGATAAGTCCAACACAAAAGTAGGCAGAGTTCAAATAAATTTTCCTTAGCGGCGTAAAATAAAAAATAAATTACATTTTACCTCCCTAACTGATTTCAAAACTTAGTATCCTGGTGAGACCCAGTATACAGAACATACTAGTGACATGCTGTACACAGACCATCCTAGAGATGATATGCAACACACAGAGCATCCCAGTGTTCACAAAGGGCATTCTGTACTTGCACCATAAACCCTCATTATAAACCCTATTTCTACTTTTGCAAATCTTATGTTACTGCACCTCCATTTTACCATAAACCCCATCTTTTCAACTGTGCCTCCCTACTTTATAGCCATTCACCATGAATCCCATCTTCACATCCCTGAATTTTTACATTTCTTTCCTTGCACCTTCAACTAATGTATAATAAACCCTATCTCATCATCCATAATTATGTTTATGTACCCGCATCTCTTAAATCATGAAGCCCTTCCATACTTCCCATAACCCCCTTTTATGTGTATACACAAGAGTTCATTACACTCTTTATGACTCTGTTCCAAATCTTACTGGCTTACATGATGAACTTGACCATATGTACAGAAGGGGGGTGTTCCTAGAATGAAAGGAGGAAAGTGATGTCTCTTACTAGGAACATTGGGAGCCTGAAAGAACCTAATACTAAACAAAAATGGCAGTGCCGCCCACAGGACTCTGTGCTCTGTGTGGCTGCATCGCTCAATCACAAAATCAGGTTCCTACCTCGAGAGGACACACTCCTGCACCCCTTCGGAGCGCGCAGATGTGCCCTCTCCCATTATCAGCTCCCTGCCCTCATTAAAGCCTAGTGTATTTTTAAAACCAGTCACTTACAATACTTCGCAAGTCAGTTTCCCGTAACCATGGTGATTTACATACTGTAAGTAAATCCAGAACAATCTTTCTTTTTAAAAATGTGAAACTTTTCAGCAACATTCTGCACTGTATTTTCATACAATGTATCTTATAGCATCAAAATGACAATGTAAGCTAAAACCAGGAGATCAACCTACTTCCAATACCAGCAGAAAAGTACCTGACAAGTGACAACCAAGTCAATATTTAATTAACAAAACTACTGTTCAGGGCAAAAACTGTGATTAGTTTCAGGGGAAGATTGGTATTCACAAGATTATTCTTGCATAGACCTGTACAAAACACAATATATTTATTCCTGAATTAAATTTTTGCTTGTTGCTAAAAATGATGTAAATGTAGCATTCCCTGAGTCTTCCAGTTTAAATTGCTGACAAGACCTATATTATCCTCACAGATTAAAGTTTGCTGCTGCTTATAAACAGAAACCAGGCATTGTCATCTTCTCAAAGGTGCATTACGCTGGCCTCTGTCTTCCACTACAGTTCAGATAAGCCTTATTGTTTAAACAATATTGTATTTGTGTTTCTTATTATTTTTGACATTTGTATATGTCCTAACAAATTACACTACAGCCTATATCTTTCTATGTATTTTTATGTATGAGTCATTAAAGAAAAAAAATCTATTGAAGACTCGTCTCTTGCGATTTAATTGAGTTATCAGATAAGCAATTTTATTCACAATTATTGGTATGGGTACACTTTATTATTCTCTCACGCTGAAGTGGATCATGATGTTATTGCACTAGGAGGCACCCTTGTTTTTTTCTGATGAGATATATATATATATATATATATATATATACAAAAGTTCCAATGGATGGCACTCCAAATAAATATGTTAAACAATCCCCGGTGCCCTCTGTTTAGGAAAACCCCCATATGAGGTGTCCCATGTATATCACCAGAGACAGCGGCACTCAGGTCAATAACAGATCCACAAGTCCAGGTTTGTATATCAACGTTTCGGAGCCATTTTCTTGCTCCATCGTCAGGACATGACGATGGAGCAATAAAATGGCTCCGAAACGTTGATATACAAACCTGGACTTGTGGATCTGTTATTGACCTGAGTGCCGCTGTCTCTGGTGATATGTATATATATATATATATATATATATGTTTGAAAGCAAAGTAAGTGTGGAGGAAGATGACTGCTTCTTTTAAAATGTATTGATTTATGGGATATTTAATTTTGGTTAAAATCCAAATGCTAATGTAGCTGATAACATTGTAAGTAAGCATAAAACCTTTGCAGGCATCATTTAAACATCAGCACAATTGACATTAGGTCCTCATCTTGGGCTACCTTGCACGCCATTCTTTGGAAGCTACTAACAAACACTGACTTGAGCTGAACCTCAACCTCAACTAAATGTAAACTTGCCACATCTCATCGACTCAGAGGTATAAAATCCAGTGATGTGCTGGCAATCGATTATTAAGGACTGGATACAATTATCTAATCTTCAGAATATCCTCATGTTCAAATTTGGGATGTTGTCTGACAATGGGAGTCTCCCGAAGACATCAGACCAGTACATTATAACATTATATTTCCTTATATATAAGACTATTAAATATACGTTTATTTTATTTTTTGGAACTGAATAACCCTTTTTGTTATACTTTTGCTTATTTTATTTTGAGGAATGGAATAACCCTTTTTGTTATGCTTTTGATGGTTAATTATCTTGTTTGAGGTACTAACCTATACATTTCAGGTTTTGGAATATATAGATATTATGATCTGTAATTAACTCATACATGATTGTATTATAATCTGAGTGGCTGCTATCCTGAATTTTCTATATATTTTATAGTGAATTGTTAAATTATAATACAGTTGACATTTACAGTATTAAATAAATATTTTCTTATTTTAGATACTGAGGGATCAATCCTATTAGGTGCGAATTGCGAGTAGCGAGTTTGTTTCTTGAGTTTGAGCACAAAAATGCCTATCCACACTACTCAATTCGGATGGGTGCAAATTGACTGCCACATGAGATTTGCGAGAAATGCATCAAAATGTGGGGAGACCATCCTGGACCCCCAAAATGGATAATTTCATAGCAGGACTCTATAAAAGGTTGTTTGTGGGCATTAGGAAGGACTGTAGGTTTTCAAATGGTGTCAAATGGCTGATTTGTTTTTTTTTAAATGCAAGAAAATGATAAAAAACTATCTTTTTCGTTTAATCTCAAACAAATTAAATGAACAATGCAAAAAAAAGTAGGAAAAAGAGTGATTTTGGGGTACTTTGAGAGCACATTGAAAAATGAAAAAAAAAATGATAAAAATAATTATTTTTCAACTAAAAAATTATTGTAATTAACTTTGGGGTGCCTAAACTAAAAAGTTGATTTTGGGGTAATTTGAGGAATTTTTTTTTTACCCCCAAAAAATGACATGTAATTATTGGACTAATTAATCTAATTGGAAACTTCCAAATGCTTAATTAGTCATTGGGAGGTGTCAAAGGGTTCAGCACAGTGTCCCGACATTTTAACCTTAAAATAAAGATTTTGCTTTTAATCTCTCGCCCTCATGGAGTTGCGAGTGGAAAGTTGCAAATTCAGTCTGATTCAGTGCGAGTTGCTAATTGGATTGCAAAATTAATTGGCTATGCAAATTTGAAGTGAAAATAGCAACTCGCACCTAATAAGATTGACCTATGTAAGCAGTAGGATATTAATTTTATATTATAACAGATTTCATATATGCCATATTATAAATATAATCTGTGCATCATCAAAACTTGTATATATTATTCACTTTGTAGCATGCTTCCACAGCATTTAGCAGGCTAAGTGCAATTTGGTACTGACAAAAAAAAATCACCAATCTAAAATCTCTTAAAAATGCACTATGCAGAAGGGATGCAGCAATATTCTTCAGTAAGAACACGTCTGGTTAATGGTGGAGGAGAAGACAATGACATATCAGTGTTATGCTCATCAAACCATTGGGTGACCAGATTTACTTGAACATTGTCATCGCACCTCAGCAGTCACCCCTCTATGAAAGTCAAAGTGGTCCCCTCCAGAAGACATGGTAAACAGAAATTCTAAGCAATAAAGGCAATCTAATTTGTATACATGACACTGACCATGCTGGGATGTTACTTGCTTACTTAATGCATGAGCTACACTTGTGTGGGAGACTTTGTGGTAAGTTTGTTTGATGCCCATTATTTACCCAGATCTCTCAAAATAATTTGTACAGTATGCTCACCAGTCTGAACCCAGAAGGTATAGCAGTAGCCTTTTGCTGAGATGGGGCCTTTTTTTTTTACATTATTATATATGTCAATTCTACAGAGGTAACTTGTAAACAAAATAAATCAAAAAAAGTACAAAAGGGGAAACATTTTGTAGCAGGGAGACATATGGAGTTTTGTGGCACGTAAAAAAAAAATAGGTCGACAAGTTCACACTATGGGCGGTAGTCAATTAGTTTCGCACCCGCGGAACAGTTTTGCCTGGCTGACTTTTTGCCGATATCGTGTGTTTTGGACGCGAAAACTTATTGTGCGCATCCCCGCTATTCGCCGTATTCAATTCCAAAATACGCGAAAATGGCAAGCGGCAAATTCAGAACAGGCAGAAAGTGCTGTCAGAATTAGGGAAATCAGCCTGAGGCCCCCCAAAAGATGCACTAACATTGGGGATCAATGTATACTGTATGTGTCCAAATAGCCAATAAAACTGTTTGGGGTACTTAAGTTGTTTCAATAGCTTCTTATTAGCGTCTTTGCACAAGTGGTGAAGAATGGCATTAAGCAGTATTTTTTGGTGAAAATAAGTAGCCCTGTCAAATTGGGGTACTTGAAAATGGGGGTAAGCATATTTTTATGTCTCTAAAGTGAACTTTTAAAAAATGTGAAATACCACCCTCATACATGCACCTGCAATCCCAAAAACACTTGGCCCCTCCTTACAGCACCCCAAGAAGTCTATTTCGCTCATTTTTAAGCTTATCCCCCCCACTTTTTTTGCCCCCAAATTGAAAGTACTGTTTTGGGGTGTTCTTATGTTTTTTCTCTGGATTTTTTGACACAGTTGTCCTTTGGGGGGCTTTTCCAAGGGTTCTGAGTGGTTTCCCCACGTTTGCACCCCAAAATAAAAATTTTGCACTTTTTTTCTCCTGCTATTCTTCGGTAAATCTTTTTCGCCTATTACATTGCATTGTCTTTCCACGTAGGCGAAAACCGTCTGGAATTGAACTTGGAGATAAGTTTCCGACCACGTGAAAAGCCCCGATCCGCGATACTTTTCCACGGAAAACGGCTTTTCGCTTCTAACTGAATACGGCCCTTTGATGGAAACTTTAAGGGTGAATGTGGGGTACAGATACATTTCAATTTTATGAAATGTGGCACTAGAGTAACATTCACTCAATAAGGCTTTTCTGCTGAGACATACAATCCACCCATTGGACATCATTGCGTTTTCCTGCCACATTGTTTTCTATTGGGGATAGAAGCCTCAATATATGAGGAACACTAGTGATATATCATTCGGCTAAATTGTCTAGTCTTCAATTTATGTTCTCACATTTGTCATATATATATAATATTGCACTCTTCTTTTCTCTGCTGCATAATTAGAGTGTTTGTTCAAAGAGTTTTCTTACAATGTAAGATTAATATAGCATAATTCAAAGTTATACCAGAGTTAAACAGTAGACAAACAGAAGGAGAACACTGCACCAGATGTAACTGCTACAGGAGTACAAATTCCATCATTCACCAATGAGTTTTGTTACCCACCACCACAACCACTTGCTTTGTACACTGCCTGGACATTCCCTACTGACTTAGCGTAGTTTGGATACGATCACTGCTGATTTATGAACCACTTACAAACCTTAGCCTTGTCTCTCCTTTTGCTTCTCAATCTGTCCCATTGGTTATTTATCTCTATATCCATGTTGTTATTCTGTATTACCAAGTACCTCTATCTGTAATACACTGACTGTTCTTCATGTTACTCCACTCTGCCCCATCTTCCTCTCCTCTCTCTTATCATACCTCTCATTCCTGCATCCCTTTCCTCCATATACCCTATCCTTACCTACTTTCAACCTACCATATCACAACTTCAACCTACCTCACCTCTTTTGCTAATGTCGCATCATTCTCAGCTCAGTATCCCATTTACACTTTACCTCATATTTTTGTTTCTCATCACCAGGGGTTAAAGTGGGCAGGAAGGGGGTAGAACTGAGTTCCGTCACCTCTAATGGTACAGTAGGTGGAACTAGTTCCACCTCCACCAAGTCCCTGCACAGGTCCCACAGACAGAGAGCAACTCACTGTCTGCCTAGGGAGGCTCAATTTCTTCAGGGAAACCAACATATAGGTAAGGAAAGAATCAAGCGAAGGTAATACATAGGGGTTGCAAAAAACATTGGGCATCCAAGTGACATAGACTAGTTTGTGGGGACCCCATAAAAAATCTCAGTGGCACGGCAGAAAAACAACACTGATGATATAGAATTTTTTTTTTCTTTTTAAGTAATCTAATATTGTAGTCTCAGTTGATGGCAGGAGTTCTAAAAAAGCATCTAAAATGTATTTCACACTGTCATAGCCCCCCAAATTTCTGGGGCCTAGGCAGCCCCCTGCCATTCACTGCGCTATTTCCTGTATACAACAGTGTTTGTGTGTGTGTGTGTGTGTGTGTAAAGAACAGTTTTCACACTTGTTTTGGCCTGTCAGACTAGTGTGGCAGGGGGGTGGAGAGTAGGCGGCAGGAGAGATGAGTTCCACCGCCTCTCCAGGACCACTAAGCCCTACTCATCACCCTACCCTCACAATGAGAGGCCTCTTTCCTCCATGTCTCATGTGCGTCCACTCTCTTTTCTCCATGTTCGTTTCTCTCATGTCTTATATTGACTTATTTTTCTATGCAATGTGATTTAGCGGGAGATGTATAAAACTTTCTAGAAATATAAAGTGGAGAAGTTGCCCATAGCAGCCAATCATTAGCTTTTGCCATTTTATAGGCGGTGCTAGATAGATGACAGCTAGAAGCTGATTGTTGCTATGGGAAACTTCTACACTTTAAGTTTTGATACATTTGCCCCTTGTTCTGCTAATCACATCTACGCATTTACTATTATTCTGTGTCTATGGGGTATACTGTATATTAAACTTCCTAAAGAGGGCATATGAAGTTGTCCATAGCAATCTACCTATAATTTAACTAGAACATTCTATGATGATAGGTAGAATTTGATTGGCTGCTATTCTCATAAATGCTTTTTGCCAAATAACACCAACATACATCTATTCGCTTATGTCATTCTAGCCTGACCCCTCCGTTGTGCACTAGATCTGCGTCTCTCATTCTCATGCATTACCTGCTCCCATCCACAGTTACAGGACTTATTTCTGGCTGCACCCACACTGTGGAATACTCTCCCAAGCACAATAAGACTTTCTTCTAGTCTCCAAACCTTCAAGCGTTCCCTGAGAACTCACTTCTTGCACCGCACACCTTGAACCCATATTATACTTACCTCTCAGGAGTCCCACGTTGGCGCCAGTGTCAGTGCTTTTAAAACGCCTGGAAAATGTCTGCCGCTGCCATTTTACCATCGTTTTGCGCATGCGTAGTACAGGGAAAATGGTCGCAGCTGCCATCCATTTTACCGGTGACCTGTGCATGCTCTATAGACTCTGGGTACAGAGTCTATCAGTGTGACTCTGCGCTCAGTGAGGAGGGGTCCGTGACGAAGACCGCTGGGCAGCCCACGATAATTAAACTTCCATTTTGCAGCGATCTAATCAGCTGTCTCCATGAATACTTTCATTGCTACTTCCGGTAGGGTTCACGCAGGCACACGAAACCCCGGCATCCCGCAGAAGAAGCCGGGCTGTGGTGGAAGGAACTGAATACATCCCTCTTAACAACCCGGGACTCCTTCCCATAGGGAAGGAGAGGGTGCGGGGACAAATGCCAAAGTTAACACAGTTTATTTAGGTACTCATACTAGTGTTTGTGGACAATGGGCCACAATCGGAGAGAAAGGTAATCAGAAGATATCCATGATAATTCCTGCATTACCTTTATGATTAATGGCGCGATACTTAATACAAAAATAGGTGCAAATGTTAATTTTGATCTGCTTTTATATAAATTAAGTGATGACGAAAAGACCCCTAAATGTAAGTGTGGTTTACACATATTCAAAATACTGTATGTGTAAAAAGCTCCTTCGATTTTTTTTTTTCAACACTCATTTCACACATAAGGTATTACATGACCCCTGACTGGGTGAAGCTTCTAGTAAGTTAACTACAGTAATATAAAACCATGACACATAAGACTAGACTCCTAGTTTATAATTTGTTATATCAGACTCGGCTTCTTGTGTCCTAGCCCCCAGAGGCACCCCCACCCCTCCTCTACCCTTCCTATTTCATTTCTTTTTCTCTTTTAATTAGTTTTTCTGTTTTCTGTCTCTGTTTGTCTATGACTTTGTTATGTTTTTCCTTTATTTCTTTATATGTTTAGAATTTTCAATGGAAACAATATAGAATGTGTATTTTAAGATTATATCAATGTCTTTTTTCTTTTGTTTGGGCTAAAGTATTAGGGTCATGCTTAGATTCCCAACTTTATGAGATAATTTCTTGTTTGAAGAAATTTTTGCCAGTGTGACTTGTATATATATTTCTTGATTATATTTGTCAATGTATTCTATAAATAAAAAATTTCAATAAAATATTACTTGCGAAAAAAAAAAGATAACTACAGTATATACTGTGTATGTGTGTGTATATATATATATATATATATATATATATATATATATATTATTTTTTTTTGCAAGTATATGATCCCCAGCATATTAGTAGAGATTATATTACTGGAAATATTAATATCTTATGTGGTTTACAGTTTGTATTGCATTGTGTACATTCTTTTTGCAGGACATGTTGAGGAACTGGCTTGAAAGTCACACAACAAATATGACAGATCCAAAAAAGGTGCTCAATGTGTGAAGTATTTTCCTGCCCTCCCACTTTACAGTAATTTATGTTCTCTTAACCTATGAACATTGTGTTTTTGTGGATGTACATTATCAAGTACGGTAGAAAAATACTACTCTTTAATGTCAAATATATTTTGTAACTTACTTCTCAGAGTTAAATATTTTATTATTTTTTGTTACAGGAACAGATTGTCACTTCAATGACTGTGTTACCAATAAATCATAAAGAAGTCTTATCTTCAAATTACTCTGCACTTATTAAGTAACATGACTGAGAAGCCTTCAATCACCATTTGTCATGTGGCTAATGTAAAGTAAATGAAATTGGATGTGGCTTATCTCAGACAGAAGACCATAACCCATACTTAGAATTTCCACTTATATCTTTCATTCCAAATCTCTTTAGCCACTACAGCTGATTATGATACAGTAGCTACAGTATACAAAATATAGAATGCACCTAAATATAGCTATAATAGTGCAAACATAAAATATGAAAAGGAAAACATTTTTTTTTCAAATAAAGTCTTAATGAAGGCGAAAAAATAAAAGCCTAGCATTGCACATACAGTACAGATTAAAAAAAGTACATTTATTTAATTAATCTTAAATTATGCCATTTAACATAATAATAATAGTAATAATACTAATACGTTATTATTATTATTAGTATTCTTATTACAATGGGCATTTCACTCTCTTGTACATTGACCTGGAAAAGTAACATCACTTTTCCTCTTGCCACCCCCCTTTCCCCACCATCTTTCCTTACGGAAAACCATACAGTATGTTGAATGGTATAATACAAGAAACGCTAAGTAAATTGGAAGAGTGAGATATGGGGACAGTGTTAAGGTGCCCACACACATACCGATCTGCCCATGATCAGCCGATGTGTACGATTTGTGTACGATTTCCCTTGAAACTCTCCCCGGCAGCTCTGCACACGATCTCCACACGATTTGCACACGATTTGGTGTCCAATCTTCATACGATCTCTCCTGCATCCAGACTTTCACAGTGCATCGTGTCCTAAATTGTCAGATCTGCCCTACTGCACGGCAGATCTGACGATGCGATGTGAAACCAGCGGGACGCGCATCGCATCGTGATCATGAGTAGGGACTCACGATTACCTCACGATTTGGGCATATTTTACATGATCTGTCGTTCCAATGCGTCGGAATCGGCCAGATCGTGTAAAATATCGCTATGTGTGTGGGCACCTTAAGGCTATATTATATTACTATATGAATTATACCATCTGTGCTATTGTTGTATATACTGTATATTATGTGAAAGGATTCTTACAAAGAATGTTAATGCAAATACAAGTTTCATTAAATAAGAAAATGCTCCTTGTTTAAACTACAATTAAACTTTGTGAGTGACTACTTAATGAGAAGATTTAATTAGTTATTAAATGGTCATTAATGTATTTGTCTCTGTATTAGACCTACTTAGTCTTTGGGAAAGATTCCTGGACTACACAACCTGAATATATATAATGGGAGGTGCTACCTGATGAGACTAATTGCAGGCACAGAAACAGACAAATCTCAGGTACACAACTGCAAATTATTGATAATATATAAATGCAATACAATTTTGCAATCAATAGAGGTTTTTAGCATAATCATGGCCAAGGTTATGGACCTACCCACCATATCCAGGTAACATCTTTAGGGTAGGTGCCTAACATACTAGGGTTCAAATCCAGAATGCAGGACCCCCCCAAACTGGCCAAGCCAAACTGCCCCAGGGCACCGCCATAGAAAGAAAAGTGCAGTGTAAAAGAGATAGTTAAGAGCAGCCTCAGCTGCATATAAAGAATGAAAATAAAAAAGTGAAATACATGTATAATAAACAAACAGTGAAGGGTTAAAATGTGTTATAAAAGAATAATGTGTTATAATGCGGTGCTCTGAAACAGATCAACCAAAGCAATCCAGGGGGACCCACACCCCAAAAATGAGCCAAAGTTGCACTACAGTATATAACTTGTAGGGCTTACCTAGAATTGTGCCTAATACCAGTGTGCATATACTATACCAGACTCTATGCTTTTAAACCTATAAGGAAGGGTGCTAATCCAGACTTAGAGAGTCTCCTTTCCCTCAATTGTGCAGTAAAGCACATTAAATGGAGTATATGGGAAAGATTCCTGGACTGCACAACCTGAATATATATAATGGGAGGTGCTACCTGATGAGACTAATTGCAGGCACAGAAACAGCCAAATCTCAGGTGCACAACTCCAAATTATTGATAATATATAAATGCAATAAAATGTTGCCATAAATAGAATTTTTTAGCATAATCATGGCCAAGGTTATGGGCCTACCCACCATATCCAGGTAACTTCTATAGGGTAAATCCCTAACATACTAGGGTTCAAATCCAGAGCAAACCACAAAATCTGCTTCATGATTCCTTATCACTCCCATTTAAGGGAAAACAATTATAAAACCCATTTTAACATGTCCTGTTAATTTTAACTAATCAGTAATTTCAATGATAGGAAAAGGAAACTGTCCTGTAGAAAAATGGCATGTGGAAGCTATTCTCCAAAATGTATACTATAGTAATCTGGTGATACTATAATATAGACAAGCTACAAATACTGATTTATTCATTTATTAATTCAATTAAATGTTTGCTCTGATTAGGGAAACCTCTAAAAAGAGGAAGCAGGACTGGCCAAATCTGACCTCTCTCAGTAGGCAGAGAGCCAAGAACATCTAAATTACAGTATTAGGGTCAGCAGAGTATAATATGCACAGAGTATGTACCAAATAGCAGTGTGCTAGTTCACAAATGCTTAACAGCAATATTTATTCCCCTCTATTCAATATAGCACATCATGTATCTAACTGTAACTTGCACAACATATGGGAGTCATGTTAAGTTGTGACTGACTTGACAATTGATGTTAATTGTTTTAATTAAGAAATAATTATTTAAAATTTTCTATAAACCACTATTTCACTTATGCTGGGTGAATTTCAGACATTGAACACATTTTGTACTTATACTTTGTTGGTTGTCTTCAGTTTTTATGCCTTACCCTGGTCTTTGTAAAATACAGATGTGTCCTCATACACCATTGCTGCAGTCACACCAAACATCCATTCTTGGTGCGCCATGCCCAATGCGACTCTAATTGTGCCAAGCATCTTTTTCAAATTTTTTTGCCTGAAAGTGCATCTTAGTCACAATTTGATGTGACAGAACCACTTAATGAGACTGCACTGATCAATTTGATATGCAACACAGACAATTTGATGCAAGAAAAAAAACGCTTAATGAGACTGCATTGATTAATTTGATATGCAACACTGTACCAGCGGCATATTTAGAGAGGACAGGGCCGGATGCAATCTTTGTCCAGGACCCCTCCCTCTCTACCCGGTGCCCGGCAGCAATAGACTCTGGCCACTAGTAGACTCTAAGCACTGTGCCAGAGTCTACTGCACATGGACAGATCATCGGGAAATGGCTATTTCCCTTCTGCGCATATGCAAAACGCTGGGAAAATGGGCGCCGAGCCATTTTGTCAGTGATTTGTACAGCACTGCTACCACCAACAGGGGACCCCAGAGAGGTAAGTATTGAAGAAGTGGGTGCAGGGTGTGTACAATGTGGGACCCCTGGACCCAGGGGCCCATGTGCACCATACACCCTGCACTCATTATAGATGAGCCAATGACTTGTACTGTACATCTGTTTTTAAATTAGTCTAAATCTGTATACAAAGTGCTACAATGTAGCGGCTTTGTTTTTTCACTCTAAGTTATGTTGTGGTACCTCTGTGACGTTATATATTTAAAACCACAGTCCGGCATCTCTAGTAGAGATTGAGTGGTGTATCGTGTGGTGCAAATAAAACAGGAAATTAAAGAAACAGCTACACTACACCACTTGGTGTGGCTCACTTGTACCAGGCGTCTCGCACTACATGGTGTATTGAGGCTAAGTGTATGAGGACACATCTGTAGTTATATAGAGGTCTGTATTCCATGTATTTTATAGTTATATCACTATCAAATTGCCGTATAAGGTGCTTTTATTCAATGAACTACTTGTATCATCATGCCTTGCTGATGTGCTTAGTGTTTGAGCATAACCACAAAGGGGCATGTACAATACTGCGCTGCTGCTTTGTGATGTGATGGCTCCTAATTCTACACATACAAATGTGTCCAGCTATATCTTTGCCAATCGCGCTACGAATGTGCACACGCATCGCACCATGCAATTACCCGCAGCAGCATACGGTACGGTACACAATGGCGCTCACTGCGATCACACCATGCAATCCTATGGAGGCGTGGGTGCAAATGCAGTGTGCTTATCTGCTCATGGGCGCATGCCTCATGCCAATGTGGCGCGATTTGCTGGGAACGCAGCAACGATGTAGCTGGACACATCTGTACTGTATGCTCCCCTAAATCCGAGGGCTTTTCAGACCAAAATTGCATAATATTTAGAAGTGAGAAAGCTTGCACAGTCTGACTGGAGGACTTGGCCAAATCATGGCTGAGATTAATTAAAAGAGAGGAAACTATGTATTAAGGGAGATGTTCCTCATTCCCCATGTGCACAGACTTTTCCTCCCTGCAAATTAACTTACATTTTTTTGTCTAGTCAGAGGTTATATAAATCCAACCTTTTCCCTATGCTGTTGCATACAGAATTCAAAAGTGATGGTCCATACTTTAAAACTGAAGTTTATTTGGTAACAGAGCAGAACTGCGAAACTCATGATGTAACTGTTAAGCAATTGCGAAACCATGTGAGACACATTCGGGATAGGGGTCCCTCTCCTGGGGTAGATGGACTCCCTCTTTACACACACAGCAGCCGGAGAAACAGGACACAGTTCTGGGGTTCTCGTGCAAGCTGGATGGAGCCAGTCTTTATTGTACCAGACATATAAACAAAATAAAACATAAACAAAATCCTAGCCCATCTGGGCTCTAACTACACAGTAGGTTCCCTCACTATCAGAACACTAAACAAATTCATGTCCACAGTACTTACAGGTTTGTATCAAACAGTGTCTCAGAGCAAGCTAGCCTGTGGGCCTGCTCTCCCAGGTGTGAGACACTCAGCCACAACTAAACCCAACTTATATCAGCCCATTTTCAGGTGCAATCCCTAATGAGCCTGCTACCAGGTTGAAAGGCCCAACACCTGGAGTGGCCTGTGGATGGAGCCCTCCCTCTCCTCACATCCACACCACCAGGACCCTTTCCGGCTTTTCACCAAAGCCGACATTTCTAGTCTGTTTTGTCAAACAGACTTCTCCTGGGGGTTTCAAAGGAACCTGGGACACACATAGAATTTTCCAGTGCTTCTATCACACATGGTTTTGAGTATACACTGTGTAGGAGCAAATCAGAGTACTGTATGCTTATTAGTGAAGGTGCAGTCTAATAAAATAGTGATTATACCCCTAGAAAAGTAATTGGCATAAATTAAATTGTTGTACTCATCTAAGAAACTATTATCTATAGTTATGTTGACATTGTAATAATTGATGATACATTAATTTACTGGCTCTTTTAAGAATACCCCCTTATTGTATCAAGTAAGATTTTAGAGAGTTGTCTTGAATACTGTTTTTTGTTAATACTTAATAATAATAATACTAATAATATGAATAATAATAATAACAGTTTATTATTTAGCGCAGCATATGCCGTTGAGCTTGACAAATAGAAACAACATTAATAAAACAAAACTGGGTAGTAACAGAGACATAAAAGTAATGGGGCCCTGCTTGCAAGCTTTCAATCTATGGGGAAATAAGTGTTGATACACAAGGATTGGTGCTACATATTGCAAATTGGTCCAGCCAGATTGCAGATGTTATTGGTGGGCTGTATGATCCAGTCACACAGGAGAGTTGGCCTAGGGTTAGGAGGATGTTAAATTGAAGAAAGTGAAAATATGTGATGATATGTGTATACTGTAGGAAGGGAGTTAGATAGGGAAGCTATGAATGCTATGTGGGTGGTACTGGAATCTGATAAGCTTGTCTGAAGAGGTGAGTTTTCAGGGAACACTTGAATGTATGGAGACTAGCGGAAAGTCTTATTGTGCATGGGAGGGCATTTCACAGGGTAGGTGCTGCATGAAAAAAGTCCTGTAACTGTGCATGGGAACAAGTAATGCGTATGGATAAGAGACACAGATCTTGTGCAAAGCAGAGATGTCGGGTTGGAAGATATTTTGAAATAAGTGAAGAGATGTATGTTGGTGTGGTTTGGTTAATAGCTTTATGTGTAAGTAAAAGTATTTTATATTGAATACGGTAGAAAACCGGCAACCAATGGAAGGACTGACAGAGTGGATCAGCAGACAATGAACATTTGGTGAGGAAGATCAGCCTCGCAGCTGCATTCAAAATGGATTGTAATGGTAAGTCTGTTTTTGGGAAGACCAGTAAGGAGACTATTGCAATAGTCAATGAGGGAAATTAGATTTTGCAGTGTCTTGCGTAAGATATGGTCGAATTGTTTTATAGATGTATGTAACTTGATTTTGAGACAGATTGAATGTGGGGAACAAAGGACATTTCAGAGTCAAGGATGACACCTAGCCAGCAGGCTTGTGCGGTGGGGTTGATTGTTGAGTAGTTAACAGTGATAGAGATATCAGGTTGGTAACTACTATTGGCCGGTGGAAATATAGTTAATTCTGTCTTAGATATATTAAGTTTGAGGTGGCGAGACACCATCCAAGATGAAATGGCAGAGACACATTCAGTGACATGGACCTGCACAGATGGTGACAAATCTGGGGAGCATAGGTAGATTTGAGTATCTTCCACGTACAGATGATACTAAAAACCAAAAGAGCTGGTTAGTTTGCCAAGAGAGGTGGTATAGATTGAGAAAAGCAGAGGACCTAAGACTGAGCCTTTCGGTACTCCAACTGATAGAGGTAGAGAAGAGGAGGCAGAATCAGAAAAGCGAACAGTGAAAGAACGATAAGATAGGTAGGATGAGAACCAAGAAAGGGCTGTGTATTAAAGACCTAGGGATTGTAGTGTTTTTATGAGTAGAGAGTGGTCAACAGTGTCAAAGGCAGCAGAAAGATCTAGAAGAATAAGAAGTGAGTAATGTCTTTTAGCCTTGGCAGTGACCAGATCATTTACTACATTAGTCAGTGCTGTCTCTGTGGAGTGTTGGGAATGAAAACCTGACTGTGGATCCAATTAGTTGTGTGAGTTAACCGTATGAGGTGAGTGTAGGCAAGTCTCTCCAGTAGCTTGGAGGGGCATGGGAGCTGGGAGATAGGACGGTAATTTGAGAGAGAGTTAGGGTAAGAATATAGTTTTTTCAAAATGGAAGTAATCACTGCATGCTTGAACAGTGATGAAAAGATACCAGTAAAGAGAGAGAGATTAAAGATTGTAGTTAAGGGTGGGATGAGCACAGGAGACAGAACTTTACCAATTTGTGAGGGTATAGGATCCAAAGGAGAGGAAGTAGAGTAGGAAGATAAGAGCCACTTCATCAAGGACTATTTCTAGGGTCTGGTTCAGGTGTGAAACAACAGTCTCAGGAGAAGTGAACATAGAAATTGGTGAGAGTAATTGTTGCAGAGAGGTGGCTAGTTGTTTAAAATTAATAGCATTAATATGTGGGTTTGAGGAGGCATGGTTGATTTGATTGACAATGAGGTTGACATAATGGAGGAGGGTGTGTAGATGATAAGGTTGTGATCTGAGAGAGGGAAAGGAGTGTTAGTGAATTCAGAAATTGAGCATAGTCTGGTGAATACAAGATGAAGGCAGTGGCCCTCCTGATGAGTAAGGGAGTCAGTCCATTGGGAGAGGCCAAGAGAGAAGGTTAGAGAGAAAAGTTTGGAGGCATGAAGAGATTGTGGACTGTCAATAGAGATATTGAAATCACCTATGATGGTGGTGGAGATTTCAGAGGATAGAAAGTGAAGGAACCAGGCAGAAAATGTTCCAGAAATTGTTGGGGTGGCCCTTGTGGGTGATAGATAGCAGCAATGCTCAGAGAGAAAGGGGGTGAAAGTCCTGATAGAATGTACTTCAAATGATGTATATGTGAGTGACAGTACCTGTGGGATAACTATAGAAACATAGAATTTGACAGCAGATAAGAACCACTTGGCCCATCTAGTCTGCCCTTTTTACCTTTTGGTAACCTCAACCCTATGTGATCCTCAGTTCTTTGTAAGGATATTTATATGTAAAAGATTGGGATAGTAATATTCCTACTCCACCTCCTTTGCTATTACCAGGCCTGGAGGTTTGGATGAAGTGTAGGCCACTGTATGAGAGTGCTGCTGGGGAGGAAGTGTCTGATTGTGTAAGCCAAGTTTCTGTTATTGCCAGAAGATTGAGGTTATTTTAAATAAAGATGTCATGGATGGATGTTAGTTTGTTGCAGACAGGGCGTGCATTCCATAAGGCACATTTTAGTGTCTTGGAGGGTGATGGGAGACATGTGATGTGTCTGAGGTTTGTTGGATTTATACTTATCACATTCTCCCCTCAAATCCTTCCCCAATAAAAGTATTTCAAGATCTAGTGGCCTGTATCCCTTCCTACAGGTTTAAAGGCAACTGGGTTATCGTCTTTCTCAGCTTTAGGGTCAGCGACGTCCTCTTCAGTGCCGCCATCACCACCACTCTCTTATGGGGGGATTCAATTAGCAGCTTTAATTAAGTAAAGACCACCCTTTTTCACCCACGCTTAATTACCGCTGCTAATTGAATTCCCCCCTAAGAGTGTGGTGGTGATGGCGGCCAGGGCTATTCATTTAGAGCCCCTTTTTCTCGTCCAGTAAATTACCATGTTAATGTACGTTAACCCATAGAATCCAGGATAAGCTCCTGGACCTATGGGTTAACACGGTCGTGGCACCCGCAAACAGGCTATTTAAGGAATTTTTTTTTTAAGCCTGCTGAGGCTCGAATAAAATCCTTGTTAATTGCATCCTGCGGGCTGCCCTTAGCTCTAATTGAATAGCCCCGCTGCTTCAAATAGCCCGCGGCAAATTACAGCAACTAATTGAAATCCCCCTTAATGGGACACATTTTGCACATTCCAGTTGTATTTCTGCACATTTCTAGGTGCATGTTGAACACAGTAATACAAATATTAAAACACTCAGAAAAGTGACACAGGTAAAAGGTCAGTCCTGATATCCCCAGATACTTTAAGTTGTAAAGGAAGATATACAAAGAGATATTTCAGCCAAATTTATTTGATAAAGTTTTAATTAATTAACAGGATAATCCTAAATTGGTAGTAGTTTGGGCTTTGTAGTGATGTTTTTACTCTTTCCGCTAAGCATATTTCTGGAGTGTGCTCGAACCACCAAATGTAGCTGCATCCTTGTATATTGGGGGTATTTCCAAAAACCAGAAAGTGCGCCTACACCTTGAAATGCTCTTGCCAGAAAATTAGGTGCACATTCATCTGAATAAACCAGTATGGAGGAGTGAGTTGTGAGTATCATATATTATTCATAATATAATTGTATCATGTTTCATGAATTATTGGTAGTAATCTCTGGTGGCTTGTCTATCAAAGCTGTGTTTACTATTATACAGTAATATGTTTATTAAGCACTGAATGCACTAATTGTCCTGGTAACTACTGTACTTTGTACTACATAGTATTTATATCCTTATGATTACATGCTTCCAATAAACAACAGCGTGGACTTGTGTTCTCTACAGTCTGAAAATTATTTTAAGAGACTTTCTGCAGGCATCAGGCAAACCAAAGGAGCGCGCATAGGTATCAATGTATTGGGAACAGATAAGAACAATATGCATACCAGCAGGTCTACTTTAAAAAAAAAAAAAGAAAATAGACACATTAGATGTTAGGATTTTATAGGGACAGATATACACTTTGCAGTTAATGCATATCAACAACCATATAAAAGGGTTCATCTAAAATATGATTCACTATAAATAGTGCCTCCATCTTGAAATAATTATTATTGCCCCCATTATAGATCAAATAGTATTGCCCCATAGTCAAGTAATACATTTATATTGCTTCCATTATAAAATCATTCATTTATATTTCCTCCATTTTAAAACAAACACATTGATGTTGCCCCTAAAATAAATACATTTATATTGGCACCTTAATAAAATAATACATTTATATTGGGGGCCTAACAAATAATAATATAATATATAGATTTGCCATCACAATTAAGTCATTCTTGAAGCCTTAATAAATACTTAGCATTCCTCTTGTGTCCTGATGGGCCAGATAGCTCAAACAGCATTCGGTTTTAACGATCTCGACTATCAGAACCACATTTTTTTTTAAATAGCTTTTTCATTATTGATGGAAAATAAATGACCTTTTTAGAGCAAGCCACAGCTTCATACATTGCATGATTTGTATTCTTTACATGTACAGGTGGTTGCTCTTTAAACCACCAAAAATATATGCAGCTTAACCACACTTTAATATATCTACCTGAATGTATCTGTGAACTCCCCTGCAGTATCTTGTGACACTATAATACAAGTTAAAGGCAATACTAACATCTACATTTTGCAATGATGGATTTACACTGGTAATAAGCCACTTACAGACTATGCAACAAAATGAACGTGCTGAAAAATAGCTTAGACGTAATGTAATAGCTTATTTACCACCAAAACTTTGCTATGAATTTTGAATGAACATCTGTTCATGCATAATGCATCATGAAATATTTGACCCACAAATAACAGGCAACTGAAAATGTTCCCCATCTAGTCAGACTGCAAATAAAATGTATATTTAGGACTCAAGTCTTAATTAATCTGTTGAATATTTTAGATTTATAAAATAAGTCTAGGCTGCAGCAATTAGCAGCTATATTTAGTGTCAGCTACCTTATTCAGGCTTCCCGTCACAAGCCCAAGCTCTAGCCAAAGGCATCACATATTCTATTTGGCCTCACTGCAACAAGAGAAACTAAGCATGATTTGTTCTGCTCATTATTACAATGGCAGGACTACAAAGACAGTTTATGGAAGGACTCTAATAAAGGACTGCACCAACAATACAAGAAAATAGAAATAGGTCTGCTTTGGTAGTCTGCGTGATATAAATTTGGTCTATACAGTACATACAGTTTTTTGATCTCCTAGAGATCAATGTAATTCTGTCATATTAGATAGGACACAGGCTTCAATTCAATGTGTCTTAATAAGCATGATGATATAAAGTACAGGGTATACTTGTCTATTTTCTTGACCTCCAGTACGGAAAAGACAAGTATGGGATATGTAACAACATGGTTCGCACCATCATGGCATGGCATGCCCCCATTATTCAATTATGCATTTTGTGTCATCGCTCATCAAGTGTGAGGACATAATGCCTTTAATTATATCATCACATAACTAAGAAAGTTAGGTGATGATATAATCCACCACTGGGGGGTGGACCACTCTCTCTGGAGAGCTCTTTGCACATTTTGAAAGTGTGGGTATGAAAGATACGGGACCTCGTTTAGATATAGGCTGGTATCCAATTAGCAGCGCTAATGGATCATCATGGGGCTATCCAATTAGCTCTGAAGTGGTGCTCAACTCTGGCACTTAACATGTTTTTTTTTTTCGGGACCTTACGGTCCCGAAAATTAATCCGCGAAATGTTTTTCTCCCCCGCAATGGGGGGAACACCTAGGTCCGTGAGCTTATCACAGATCCTATGTGTTTTCGCCCAGAATATTCTATTTTTTCATTTGAAATAATAGGATATGGGGAAACAAACATCGGCGATAAACAGCGATTATCAGCAAAAAAATCCCTGTTTTTTGCCCATAAAATAATATTGGTGCTAATTAGATACCCCCCTTAGAAGCAAATCCAACTCAATGGTGCAAAATTGCATCTGGTCAGACCATGTTGCGATGCATGGGGTACAAATACAAGTAGGATGCTCAACCTCACAACACAAATGTGCACCTTTTTGCTCAATTTACATCTCACTCTAATTCAGGCCAAAAATGTTTGATACAAAAAGAAATATCTTAATCATTCTATTCAGATTAATTTTGGTGTAACCTAGTATAAAAAAAAAACATAGTTAGATTTTGACATTCCCCCAAGTATTATAGCAAAGGAGAGGGTGGAGCAAAGCATGAAAGACCTCAAAAGTGTAACTACAGTAGATACTCAAGTTCTTAATAACAACAAATTTAGAGTTTTACTCAACATTTACTTTTTGAAACTTGAATACACTCAAGGAAACAACAATCACAGGAAACATTATTTCCAAAATAAAGTTTTTTTCAGTTTAGAGAGTTTTAAAGAGCACATAATAGTTGTGTTCTCTTTTTCAGGTTGCAGATCATGGCAAGGTCTACCAGGAGTTAACTCAAAATAAATAACTGTTGACTCTTCCACAAACACACATTTATTAAATCACCATGTAACTTGAAGGTCCATAGCTAAAGGTGCCCATACACAGTTACAACTCTCCAATAGACAGATAGACTAATTATCTGATATACTGAAAACATACAATATCCTTGTCCTACTCTGTCAGATAACTGGTCTTACTGATGGTGAGTTATCTCAGCTGTTGGGCATGCTGGAAGTTTTTCATGCCTGACAGACTGGTAATTGGTGTTCAGTTGTGGACATATACTGTGCAATTATTAGCCCAATCAGCTAGTAACTGGCTAAGCGGCCCAATATTTGCATAGTGTATGGCCAACTTAATAAATATGGGTATGGATAAATAATTTTGTCTCTGGTAAGGTTAAAGTGGTTGAGCTCAATGTAACCATAATGTCTAGAAAAATACAAAGACAATGACACATGGTTAATGCAAAGCTTCAACTGAACAATGACATTCAACAGTGGCGCAGAATACTGAAAACCAATGATGACAACATGGTAACAGTAACAAACAGTGGGCCTGATTCAGAACCGCACGCAAGCATGTAGTGCTCGCAAGCAGGTTGATGGTGGGCCATTGCTCATGCACGAGCCCCGGAGCGAGTGAGAAATCACTTGCTCCAGGGCTCACTACAAGGCGGGGCGGCTGCCTATGTTGATCGACAGCTCGCCCCATTTTGTAGGCGGGGAGGGGGGGTGGCTGCACAAACAGAGGCGAAGGAAAGCCTGCCGTTTGTGGCCGGCCCTACTGACATCACTAGTGATGTCAGTAATGGACTTCCTGCTCTATTAGAGCATGAAGTCCACTCGGGCTTGCGAGACCTGAGACCTTACCACAAGCCCGATGGTTGCGATAATAGCGACCATCGCCAGGCCGCATGCACACACTGTGGGTGGTCACCCACAGCTGTGCGAGTGGCCTGGAGGCCAGTCAATAAAAAAATAGGGACACCCTGATTCAGAGCGAGATATGCTATCACCCTCACCCTCATACCCCCTTATGACTAAAATGCCCCGAATCCTGCATTTTTGACTAGGGGCAACTTCTACTAGGGGACTACTCACAGACCTGCCGATCCCCGGGAAATCTCTCCCCATTCTGCCTACTTCTCTAGGAAGTGGGTGGAATGTGGTAGAAGTGCCTACTCATCCGGGAGTGCGGGGAGATTACCCAAAATATTGTGAGCCTCCCGCAGCTCGTGCGACAGTAAGCATGTATGACATACATACATACATATGAGTTGGTTACTTTTCTGCAAAAAAAAATTAAACATATCTTACAGTGTAATACCCCTTTTACATCGGAGCTAAAACCCGGGTTTTTGAAGGGTTAACCCGGGCAGCTCCCTGGTGTAAAAGGGGAGAGAGTTGGATCGCCGGGTCGAGTGACCCGGCAATCCAACCCAGGTAACTAGCAGGGTTTAACATGGACGTAGCCCGTGAAACCCTACTGTGAGAACAGCGCACTCCGGGTCACGATGATCTGGAGTGTGCTGCTAGCCGGCCGATTGGTCCGGCTTCAGTGGCGCTTGGAGATGACGTAATCTCCAAGCGACCACTTTCACTCCGCAAAAGCCAGGTCTATGCAGACCCGACTGCGGTGTGAGCGGCGCTGACTCGGGAATATCCCGAGTCGGCAAAATTCCGGGTCTGATCCGGATAGGAACTTTGTTCCAACTCCGGGTCAGACCTGGAATTTAGGTGGAAAAGGGGTTTAGGGAAACTTTTGAGATGTAGTAGAATACAATGCTGTCTCAGCATTCTGATGCCATAAATAGGCCAACATACTGTAGGTGTCAGTGCACAAACATTCAATGGACCAGGCACACGTATAACCAGTGCAGCGAGCAATCACCACCCACTTTTCATGACCTCATGTTTGTGTGCCCCCAAAAAACGTCCACTTCTAATGATTCACACATTTTGCAGGGCGGACATGGGTTCAGTGTGAAAAGGGTCGAACCGTGGATTACCTGGGTCCAAGTTGCAGTGTGAAGAGCTGAAAAACTGAAACATGGGTTGAAACCAGCATACTGGTATCGGCAACGTGGCACCAACATAAGCAATACCTTCTAAACAGGACTAATGGAGAAGTTGCCCATAGGAACTAATTAGATTTTAGTTATCAATTATCTAGTATGTTCTATAAAATGATACTATGGCGTAAGTTTACTAAAGGTCCATTTTAGTTGATTTTAAATCAATCTAAATTATCTAAGCCGACGTTGTGTTTCAGGGGCTAAATCGCACATTTACTAACAGACAATTTTTAATATTCATTTTTAAATGTTAGTAAATGTGAAATTTAGCCCCCGAAACACAACATCGGTTTTAAATCGATCAAAATCAATTAAAATCAACCTTTAGTAAGTTAACCCCATAGAATCTGTTTGGTTGCTATGGGTAACTGCTCCACTTCTTCTCTTTTGAAGCTTAGATATATCTCCCCTTAAGCTAGTGAGGAAAATCAATTCTGCAGTCACATTGAAGATAGATTGGGAGGTACCAGTTTGTGTAATGAAGGCAACATATTATTATTATTAGTATTATTATCAGTTATTTATATAGCGCACACATATTCCACATCGCTTTTTCAGAGAATATTTGCCCATTCACATCAGTCCCTGCTTACAATCTATATTCCCTATCACATGCGCACACACAGACACACTAGGGATAATTTTGCTGGGAACCAATTAACATACCAGTATATTTTTGGAGTGTCGGAGTAAACTGGAGTACCCGGAGGAAACCCTCAAGCACAGGGAGAATATACAAACTCCACCACAGTTAGGGCCATGATGCGAAACGACCTCAGTGCTGTGAGGCAGTAATGCTAACCATTACACCGTCTGTGCTGCCATAGCATTGTGCATAACATAGCAATGTGCAAACTTTTTGTTACGCACATTTCACAATATAGCCCACTTTGTAACAAACATGCTACACACATATACACACACACACATACTCACACTTACATACTTACATATACACACATACATGTATATACATACACACACATACTGTATATACTACTTTTACACCTAAATCCTGGGTCTGACCTGAGATTTGGAACACAGGCCCTGATTCAGAGCCGGACGCTCTGACAGAGCGCTCGCTCGGAATCAGGGCCGGGCTATTTTTTTTGTGACCACCCACAGCTATAACGAGCGGCCAGGAAGATGGTCGCGATGGTCAAGACCATCACGACCATCGGGCTTGCGACGAGACCCTTGTGGTAGGGTCTCGTTGCCGCAAGCCCCAGAGGGATTTTGGCTCTAACAGAGCCGAAATCTCTCCCACTGACATCACTCGTGATGTCAGTGGGGCCACCCCCAAACGGAAGCGTTCACATGGGAACGCCTCCATTTGGGCAGCCACTCCCCCGGGCCGCCCACCAAAGGGGGGGCGAGCTGTCACTCAACATCGACAGCTCGCCCCCTTTGTTGCGAGACCTGGAGCGATGGAGAGCCTGTCACTATCCGGGTCTCGTGCATGCGCACGACGGAGCCGGCTCTGTCGTGCGCATGCGCACTGGCCCACCATTAACCCGGTTGCGAGTGCACAGCACTTGCGACCGGGTCTGAAACAGGCCCACAGTTCCAAAACTGGTCAGACCCAGGACAGCCCTTTTCTACTGCGGCACCGATCCGCATTATTCCTGGATTGACGCCGTTCACAAGGCACATGGGTGCAGTGGAACACTTCTCCCAGTGCTTGAAGATGACATAATCTCAAAGCACCGAGAAACCCGGAAGTCCCCATGCTGTAAACGGGACCCGGGTCGAATTACCCAGGGTTCCCGTTTACACTGCAGGGTTTCACGGTTTGTTCCCGTGTAAAACCCTGCAAGTTACCTGGGTTGGATTGCTGGGTCACTTGACCCGGGAGTCCAACCCAGGCCCCTTTTACACCTAGGAGCAACCCGGGTTAACCCTGTATTAACCTGGGTTTTAGCTCTGGTGTAAAAGGGGTAATAGATATACACACACACGCACACACACTCAAAAATGTAGAAGGAACAAGTGTCACTGAAAACCACATGCTATTAGCTATTTACAAAGCATTTGTCATGCAGCTATGTAAAGATCTGTGTAGATTTTGCCATTTACAAGTATTTAATGAGTTAGACATGGGCAGGAATATTTTCTGGATTCATTTGTGATAGCCGTTTATAAAATAGGGCAGATAGGTTTGGGCACTTCATATAAAATGTAGAGAGCTGACATCTTTTTATGATAAAACGTTTTTGTAATCAGGGAATTAAATCAGATCAGAAAACACCAGCTTGCCATAAAGTTACATATCAGTGGTGACACTTAAATGATAACTACATATACTCTAAATAAAATAAGTCACTTGTTAATCTTTTTAATGATTCGCTTTACTACTAAATATAAAAACGCATAATACTGTACAGTAGCTTCATCAGCAAACTGTAGAAACCAGGATTATGTTACCTGTTACCATGGTTTAAGATGTAAAACACTGAAATTATTAAAAATAAAACTAATTGCTCTGGACACAGTTCTGCTTGCATTTACACCATGCTGTACATCTTATCAGTATGATCAAGAAACAAGTCATGCATGAAATGTTTTCAATATCATTATGTCAATGGTCAAAGAAATGAGCTCTTGAACAAATGCCAATAACAAGTCGGCACAGTCCAGAAATCCACAAATACCATTACTATCAGTTACTGATGTGCTAACTAAGGCAATCAGTTGTACTTAGGTGACACCTCTACAGCACATCCCAGCCTTATAACGGAAATGTTCTGTCATAACGATTCATTTCTGCTCTATTGTCTGGGTAAGTCAAATGCTTGTCCTATTTCCCAGAGTAAAGGATTGGAATAACTGCTTCATGAAATACAGTACCAAAACAAAGTGATGTATAGTATAATATTTTCAAATTGTTGAAGATTTAGATTTAACATTTAATTTAAATGTCCCAAATGCATTCAACAGTGTGCATAAATTAAGCTGAAATTATTAAAAGAGTAAATAAATCTGAGTAAAAGCCAACTGGAATAATGTATTTTGACACTTGCAAGAATGATGTTTGAAAATATAGGGTTCAATAGATAACTCCAATAATAATGTATTTCTGTCTAAGCCTACTTTTATGAGTGTATGGCTGTGCAGTCCTTAAGAATGTTTATTGGATTAATGAGGCCAGTTAGTGAATATAATAAATCATAAATGTTGCGAGGAAAGGGATTGGCATTTGGGGGGGTGCTAAAAATCCATCAGTTTGGATACAGAAATTAAAATTTTTAACCTTTACTGTTGTTGCAATCCATTGTGGAACACTTTAAAAATAAATGCTCCCACAAGAATAGTTTTTTTTTTAATTCATTATTTACAATCAAAATTATTTGGTGAATGTAACCTGTTTTATGTTTACAGAGATTAGTGGCAATAGAATGAATAGCTGCATTAAGAATGTGAACAAATAGCCTACCGAAACTTTCACTTAAACTGGGTACACATACACACTAGACCAGTGGTTCCCAAACTATGAGCCGCGGCACCCTGGGGTGCCTCGGGACACTTGCAGGGGTGCCTCAGGTTTGTGGTCCAGCACCAAATCAAATTATTTATGGTCAATGTAATGTAAGTATGTGTACAAACAGAAGTGCAAACCTGTCACCCACTACATAACTGACCCTAAGGATGACATGTAAACACAATTTACTTCACTTTGATACTTCACTACATTTTTTTCTGAATTTCTCAATAACAAACTTTTGGCTTAGGGGGTGCCGTGAAAATAATTCTGATGCACTAGGGCGCCGCGATTCAAAAAAGTTTGGGAACCACTGCACTAGATGATAAATTGGATGATTTGTCGCTTTGAGCCGAATTGGAATGACCAATCCATCCATATTGTTCAGTATGTAAGCACTATTGCATGCTCCGTGCATCATTCATCGCATCTTCAGATCTGCCTGCAGATCTGCAGGTGGTGCAGTGCATATTAATGAAGGACAGAACAACACATAGTTCCATCGTTCATTAAATCTTCAAATGTGTATCGGTAATCTTTCATGGTTCGGGGCAAAGGTAGATCCCCCCAACCATAGGCAAGATTGCTGGGTCGTCTAGTCTGAACCCAGCGTAAGACTTGTAGGAAGTTCAAATGATGTTTGGAATTTGAGGTGTTTAGGACCCTTGAAATTAGATGTGTGTCCAACATTTAAGTATTTTAGGATAAGACCACCAAATGTTAAGGAATAAATCTATATGACCACATTAACACCAGCATTGAGGACAGGAATTTGGGAATAACTTATTTTTTATAAATATTTCTTGATCAGCGAAGAGACTCCCCTCCTAATCAGCTTCATACTTTGTTTGGGCAGTATTCTCTAAACCCAGTAGTGATCTATAAATTATCTAGATTAATCCCTGCAAATTGCCTCTGGATTGTCAATCTTACGCCATTGGTCTGGATTGTGTATAAACAGGCTTAGGGCTGCCACGTACTAAATATATACAATTAAGTTCAGAAGAATTAAATGGTGCAATATTTACAGTATTATGAAATGAAATATTAAATGATGAAACTCATACAAGTGAACTGTGTAAGCAGGGCCGAAACTAGGATATCTATCACCCGGTGCAAGGCAGCAATTTTGCGCCCCCTCCCTTCCCGTACCTGGATTTTGTCCTTGCTCCTCTATAAGGCAGTGCACTAGTCAAACGTCCCTGGTATAGTGACTTACATTATTCCACACACTGTAATGCCTATTACACATTATTCTACACACTGTAATGCCTATTACAAAAGTGCCACTTACATATTTGCCCAACACCATTTTATGCACATGGTAAGGCTTCTAATTACTTTAAAATTTCCTGCTCGTTGTCAGGGGTTTTATGCTCGTTGCCAGGGGGTTCCATGCTCGTTGCCAGGGTGTTTCATGCTCGTTGCCAGGGGGTTTCATGCTCATTGCTATGGGGTTTATGCTAATTGCCAGGGGTTATATACTCGTTGCCATGGGGTTTATGCTCGTTGCCAGGGGGTTTCACGGGAGAAGATGCAGCTTTCAGCTTCTTCTCCCGGTACCTGCTTTCAGCTGCAGCTTTCAGCATCTTCTCCCGTTACCTGTTCTGGCCTAACAGATACTAGAGGTCCTGTAGGACCTCTAGTGTCTGTCTCCTCCTTGGTGGTGGACATTTTTAGATGACCGTTTTCAGCAGAGTCCATGCGGACAGCTAGTACGCATGGAATCTGCTGAAAATGGCCAACCAAAAATGGCTGCCGCCAAGAAGGAGACAGACTCTAGAGGTCCAGTAAGGACCTCTAGCATCTGTCTCCCCCTAGGTAGTGACCATTTTTGGATGGCCATTTTCTGAATCTGCAGCCCCCAAACCACCGTGAGTCAGCCCTTTTTCACCCCCTGCATTCCGGCACCCGGTGCACGTGCACCTCTAGCCCCCCCCTAGTTGCGGCCCTGGTGTAAGGAGTCATTCTGTAAATGACAATTATTAAAATAATCAGCATACTAGTAGCAAGGATATATAGTCCCTTCTCTACAGAAAACAAAATGTGATGATGCACTGTATGGGATTGTATGTGCAACAATGTTCTGAGTAAGAAAAATACTTTGTAAGAATTCTGAAGATAAGTTGATAAACATCAACTATTCCAGCCAGACAGGAATACATAGAAATGACATAGACTGGGAAACTGGTATAATGAAAGAAATCATTTATAATGCTTTGGCTATAACAGAAAATCTGTAATCAGATCAGGGTTACTGTCAGCCAGGTGTTAATTGCACAGTGGGAAGAAACATGATCAGTTCATAGTAACAAAATGCATCTAAAAACATTCCTAAAGTATGTCCTTATCTAGTATATTGGCACACAAAAAAGGGGAATACAGGAACACAGCAAGGAATTGTGGGCTACCATTTCAACATATATTTGTTTGAGATAATTGCACAATGAATATACAGCCATTTACGTTCCCATTTAAAGAAAAATGAAAAAAGGTGCTGAGCCCCTCATCCCTTCCCCAGCACACACACCAGTCACTGCATTATATATCACAAGCGGAAGGGAGTTTCAGTAGCAGTATTTGGTTTAAAAATATGTCCCAGGGTGTGCATGATTTATTCTAATCAGTAAAAGCAATTTATTTTAGGGTTATATTTAAAAAATCTATTTATAGTACAATGTGGTAAACGTAAATTTATAAAGTTCAGTAACATTTTAGAATAATGGCCTTTAAAAAAAAAAAAAAAAAAGGCTTCAGCACGCTCTCACATTTAACAATCATAATCAGGTTAACTCACAAATATGGTTTACATGTACCACATACTAAGAAAAGTAAATTAAATAGTAAAATAATAATAATAATAATAATAATAATAATAATAATATAGTAATGATTAGGTTTTATTTGAGTTCTTCTTTCAAATTTGTCATATTCTGATAAGAATGAATCAAATGTTAATTATAAAGAGAAAATTTGTGACTATAGCAAGTGTTTTTTTTTAAATAAAACTAAAAGTATTTAATGGTGTTTTAAAGGGCATAACTAATAAACATTCTACATTATTCATGAAACAGGTTCTATATAAAATTTTGCAAGCTGTTCTCAATAAATGGCACAAGTTAGGTTATATCTTGTCTAGCAATAACATAGCCTAAGCAGCCAAATACAGACCAAACCCTGTAGTCTACTCTACAATTGACTAGCATGAGGTATTTTGAAAACTCCTATTATACCAGTTACATAGGAATGGAATGTAAATCAATAGAAATTGGTGCATTATCTCTTCTACACTCTCTCAATGCTTCAATATCACAGGACTAGTGGGTCCAAAAGTGTTAGTCTGTAGACATGTTTAGATCGACAGACATTTCTTTCAAATACAAAAACAATGGCTTTCATTCATTAACTAGCTGTTGCCTGTGGCTTCGCCCACGATGAAATCGCTTCTGCCAACATTTTTTTTTATTTGAGGTGTTATAGTTGTATTGTTTGAATAGGGACCCTAGCACGGGAGTGTCCCACGTGACCAGCAGCACTATACAGACTGGTGGCAGCAGCGCCTTCACCCACCACTCACACCGATGTCACTGTGTGCCCTGTGCACAGACTGCAATGTAGCCTTTCCTATTCAAGTGAACGTGGGCCCAAAGCACCTCTCCCCCCACCACATAACAGCCGTGCACATGGTGCCTCATGTCTTTGGGGTTAAGGGTATGGAGAGGGGACTCTTTGAGAGAGATAATGTAGACAGGGTCGGATAATAGGCGGGGCGAAAGGGGTGGTCGTCCCGGGGCCCCCACACAGAGAGAGCCCCCATACATTGGCATACTTCCCCGACTACGTTTACAAATAAATCATTACTGATTCCGTACACAGTGCATCACCTAGGCGGTTATATCCATCTCCAAAGGCCGATTTTTAGCCTTGCGTAAACATCTCTGTATTGTGCTAAGGGAATAACCCCTGGCCAAGAAGCGTTCAGACATCTCATCAATCTGTGCAGTTGCTGTAATACTAGAGGAATTATTCCTCAATATACGTAAAAATTGAGAGATCAGTAACTTTTCGTATTGCGATCTGTCTCTTTCTGTACAGAATTGTCCAGAGAAGATTACCATCACGAAACACTGTAAAGTCTAAAAAGTTCATCCTTGTCACATCATTTCCAGAAAATCATCGAGAAGCATTGGCCGGTTATCTCATCAGATCCAGATTTGGGAGCACTCGGTACAAAATCACCTGTATGTGCTTACAGACGTGGTCCGAATTTACGTGATCTTTTAATGCGACTGACACTGAAATCTGAACTGAATAAAACAATGTGGCTCCCCAAAATGAAGATTGGGTGCTTTAAGTGCATTGACTGCACAACACTCAGATCACAATTGACTGGTCCCACTTTTTCCCATCCTCATAGTGGAAAAATAATTAGGATAAAACACAGGCTACACTGTATGATGGACTTTGTGGTGTATATCCTGATCTACCCATGCAGCCTCCACTATGTGGGGATGACCAAGAGGTGTTTTCGCAAACGGATGGCCAACCGTCGATCAACGATCTGAGCGGCACTTGAGTTGAAGAAATCCAATAAACCAATGGCAGTTAATTTCCTTGAACAGGGATACTCTTTTGCGAGCCTTAAATGTATGATTATTGACCATATACCAGCCCTTGCCAGGGGAGGGGATCGAGAACTAGCTTTGCGTAAATGCGAAGCAAGGTGGATCTTTAAACTGGACCCACTGGCTCCGAGGGGACTTAACAAGTCTAATCCTTACAAAATTTTTCTAAAATGACCCCGTTTGTGATGATTTTTGTGTTTTTTAAATGACCCAGCACATTTTTTCATATTTTCATTTTTTCATTTTTAATTTTATTTTTAATTATTTTTCTACTTTATTTTCATTTTTGTTGATTGTTTTTTAGTTACCAATAGTGTCTTTTTCACTTTATGAGGTGATTGTTGTATCAGCCGATCAATTTATGACACTGATTGATCATTTTCTTTAGGATGTTCCCATTTTTATTTGTTGTTCCCTGTTTATGCGTTCCATGGTGATGGAATGCATAACACTTCCGCTTTTTGCGGCTATGCAAGCCGGACATGTGACCATCGGACTTCCGGGTTTAGGCATGCATTCCACGGAGGTGGAAAGCATGCCACTTCCGGTATCCGTGCTCTGCAGCTAATATGGGTGTTTGTGCCTTTGTGACAAGCGCAATATGTATTGTGCTGCATCAGCCCAAGTAGGTGTACCTTGACTCATGTTTTGAGCCCTTGTTGATGTTTATTGACAGTGTTGGGGTGGATTTAGCCTAGTCTATTTGATCATGGTGTTCCAGTATGCCTCGCGGCCAGGGGCAGAGATTTGAGTCAATCAGTGTGGGTATATAGTTTGGCTAGTGGTGATGGTATTCACTTTACACTTGGCTGTCTAGCCACTCAGAACTGCTGCTATGTCTTGAGGGAGATCCTTAAATGGGATTGAAACGTCGACTGACCATATGCACCTTGTCGTTTTAATGGTAATTAAACCTTTCAAAATGTATGCCTCTTTACCTGGTGAGTGCCGATTATTTTCTCTCTCTCTCTACTGATATGGATACTTTAGGAGCAATGAATCAGATGCTGTGACACCACAGAAACATTCAGTTTTTATGATGCATTCAGTTTTTCTGAAGCAGGCAATATCCTTTATACGGAATCCGCATTCGATGGCAGTCTCATTAACAGCAATGAAGATTTATTTAAAGAAATTTTTAAGCTCAAGAAAAGAGAAATTGATTTCTTATACAATGGAATGACTTTATCTGAGTATTTTAGAAATAAACAGATCCCTAGGGGTTTTAGAGTTCATAATACCCCTACAATTGGATGTCACAGTATACCTTTTTGCACCAAGTAGATTGCTATTTCAATAAATGTTCCATGAACTTGATCTTATCATAGAAGAATTGAATAATACCAAAGAGAAGATTTCCACCTTTGAACAGGAGCATTTGGAAATGCTGCAAGCTGACCAAACAACCAAATGGCTGGACAAATTACAGAATCAATTGGATACCTACAAGAAAGATCTTATTAAGTATAAAAAAGAAAAACTAATTAAGGTTCAGCAGGACTATGCACAGCACAGGGTATATAACTGGTTAAATTCTGCTAACAGCTCTACTAGAGGTACAGTGAGAAACTATTGAGGGAGAGAGCATGCCATGAGCATTTTGCAACATTCAAGTACCTCTGCTAGTGACAGTGAAAGCGCACAGGGCACCACGTCTGGAAGAGGTTTCACTTTAGGGGTAGAAACCCGGGCCAGGAGGTCACACGCAAACTTAGACTGACCAGAAAGGGTGGCCAAACAAAGAGGATGAGGGGGTGGCAGACCACCCAAGAACAGGAGAGTTTAATATTTAACCTGTCTAAAACACCTTTAAGTTCACTAGAACAAGTAGTTCTAAGTAAGGGGTTAGGTTTTGTTCCCACTAATCCTCATAATAATTTCAAGTGGAAGATCGATAATTATAAGTTGCAATGCAAATTACGTCTCAGGGAGTTTTTTGATAAGAACAAGCAGAATACGGAAGATTCACCAGTGACCAATCAGTTTCCTCAAACTATGGCTAAATTTAAAACAACCTCAACTTTTGATCCTCAATCCTTTAATCCATCAATTAAGACATTCTCCAGAATGCTGGAGGGAGCTGTACCCAAGATTAAAACACCCTTTCACCGTAATCTTACTAAGGGTGAACAAGAGGCGTTAAAAAATATTAGCACCAGGCAAGACATAATAGTAAGAGGAGCAGACAAGGGTGGCTCTATTGTGGTCATGGATCTATATGATTACAAAGAAGAATGTAAGAGACTGCTCTCAGATGTAAATACTTATCAACTGTTACCACAAGACCCTACAGAGTTATTTCAGAAGGAATTTGAAGTGATTTTAATTGCCTTCATGCACAGTGTTGAGACCTTATTATTTTTTGATAGAAAGAGCATTGCCGATCAAGTTTTCAGGTATTACCATTTTATTGATGATATTATGCTAATATGGAAAGGAACAGTTGATGATTTGACCGATATCATCAAAGAGCATAACTTGTCGAATTGTCCAGATAAATTGACTAGCACTATCAGCACAGTTGAAATAAATTTTTTGGATGTTACCATTGGGTTACACAACAAGAGATTTGTTACAATGTTATTTGTGAAACCCACAGACAGAAATACGATACTACAACACATCAGCTTTCATCCTAGGCTACAGTGAAGAGTCTCCCATATTCCCAGTTCTAGAGGGTATGTCGTATTTCAAGTGAGGATGATGAAAAAGAAAAACAACTTAATGTTATGGTTGAGAAATGTATTATGAGAGGCTAGCCAAAGAAAGAGTTATTGATTGCAAAGAGTAGAGCTTTGGCACATGATTGACGTGATCTCTTGACAGAGAGGTATTCAAGAGATATTGGTAATACAATACTATGGGTCAACAACTTTTCTACTTCTAGTAAATACACTAGGAAAGCAGCAGCCAGTTTATGGCCACTTATTACTACTGACCCAGATTTACCTTCACTTAAACAGTGCCTAGTTACACCAGAGGTCCCAGTATTAGTGATTTAGTTATTAAAACGGATGAGACTGGCATGAACAACAGTAGCCGGTCACATTTTTTGAGTAAAAAGTGTGGCAATTACCGATGTATCGGGTGTGTCACCTGTAACTATTTGATTACAGGTGACAAATTTGCTCACCCATATACAGGAAAAATGTATACCATCAGAAGGCCCCTCACATGTACCTCAAAGTTCGTCGTTTACCTTCTGTATTGCCCATGTGGACGACACTACGTGGGCAAGACAGAAAGGCAGTTCAAAGAACGCATGGCACAGCACAGGTCAGCCATCTGAGCAGCTCTAACCTCTGGACACAGTGACCAGGCTGTTGCTAGGCATTTTGTGGAAGCGAGACATAGCATGGCCATGTTGAGGTACAGGATGATTGAACAGGTACCATTCAAAATTAGAAGAGGTGACAGGTCGAAAACACTGTTACAGGTCGAGGCCAAATGGATCTACTTGTTAGACACTGTAAGCCCTCGAGGTCTTAATGAAGCATTAAGTATCAGCTGCTCTTTGTAATATTGGCAGTATTTTCTTGATAGTCTTAGACATTTGTGACTCATACTATTTCCGACATTCATATCAGATTTTATGAAAGTTTACTTTTTATGCATTTCATTAATTTTTAATAGAAATGAATTACATTTTTATTTGACACAGTATATATATTGGTCATAACACTTCTTTCACTTTTTTATGTGTTTATATTTTCTTGTCATTTTTAAATAATTTTCTCAATAGGTAGAACATATTATGCTCTTTATTTATGATCAGTTAATTTTGTACTTATATTAGTGCCTGATTTTAATAGCACTGGGGTTGGAATGTCACAAGAATGTTTTTATATGTTTTGTTAAAGACTGCCTTACATACATAACTATGCGCACATAGTTTCTTTGGTTTTTCTCTGCAGTCTCGTAAATGCACATTTTATTTATTAAGCTTTAGATATGTGTTTTATTTTTTACATTATTTTGTTAAGTTTTACAAGTATTTTATAGTTATTATAGTATAATATGTTGATTGGTATTCCACAGAGCCGGACCGGCATCTGTTCCTTGATTACGTCACTTCCGGTGACACGGAGCAGCGTGACCGGAGGTAGAACTCGGTGACGGAGGCAGCTGCCAGTCTGGAGGTGAGAATGGAGTCCCTTTGGGCATGTAAGTATTTAAGGTTGTGTTGCACATTGTTGCATTTTGTTTGTCCTGAAGACGGGGTATTCCCCGAAACGCCGTAGACATTGAAGATTTTATTTGATTCACCATCATTGCAAGTCTCAGAGTGCTGCTGAACTATGTTGGTTATATAGGAAGGTATTATTCACCTTGGATGAAGGCACCTGAGCTGGTTAAAGTTGGGTCTGAGCAACCCATGAGTGCCGGTCCATTTCTTGGATATATATATATATATATATATATATATATACACACACTTGTAAAAAATCCGCCACTCTCAAATTTGGCTGCAACTGCCTGTGTGCCCTTGCTGTGTGTAATGCAGAATGGTAATACCAGTATGCCGGTAAAAAGCACGGCACTCCAGGACTGATATCCAGTTATAAAAAGACTTTATATGTAGAATTTCAAAAACAATACATCATGATCCTCATTAAAATGTCAAAGTTTCTGGGCCACTGCGGGCCCTGTCATCAGGACAGAGGAGATGTATAGGGAAACCCTTCTTTACTAATATCTTATACCGAGCTTGTCCTGTACATCTCCTCCATCCTGTTGACGGGGCCTGCAGCGGCCCAGAAACATAGACATTTTACTGAGGATCATGATGTATTGCTTTTGAAATACTACATATCCAGTGAAAAAAAGAATTTATATCAGTCCTGATTCCGGGAGTGCCGTGCTTTTTACCGGAATACTGGTAATACCATTACCATTACTTTTGGCCCCTTAAAAAGTGGGAGGCACATATAGAAACCGTTGTAATTCCTACACCGTTCATCTGATTTGGATGTAATTACCCTCAAATTAAATCTGAAAGCCTGCAGTTAAAGCACATCTTGTCTGTTTAATTTCAAAGCCATTGTGGTGGTGAATAGAGGCCAAAATATGAAAATTCTGTCAATGTCCCAATATTTATGCACCTGACTGTATATGGGCCCCCACAAGTTTGTTGCCAGTGGCCCCCGCAGACCTTAATCCGGCCCTGAATGTAGACAGTGTATACTCTCTAAGGTCTCACTTGAGATAGATCTGTTTTTTAATAGGAGCCACTAGTATATAAAGTTGTCCTTTTACTGAATTCTGGAATTTTGGTTTGTGGTGTTTTGTTAAAGCAAACACCAACACATGGTAACAATGACAAACTGTATTTTTATGAGCTCATCAGCTTCTTTACTTAGTTAAAAGGCTCTGCTTTTTATCAATTAAAAAAACAGTTTGACACAAGGCCTCTATGAATAACAGTCTTTTGAAGGTCTATGCTGAATTGCTTTTTTATTTTTTATTGACCAGAGAGAGTTGAGAACAAACAAATGTGATGGGTGTAATACCGACACATTTATAGTCATGCAAATTCTGCGAACATTGATTTATTTGGAAAAACATCACATCATTCCGCTACTCAAAGTATGTAACTCATAAGTGCCTCATGGACCTTGATTCTGACATTGAAAATTTGACTGCCCGAATGGCATTCCCTGTAGATGTATATTAAACTCCTGTTTCCTCCACTATCTGAGCCATCCGTCTGTTGTAAATCTCATAAAACAGTGTTATATAATCCTACAGAAGTAGACTCCAGCACAGCTAGGAATATATACTAGTGACATGAGTGTGCATTACAAATTGAATAAAACCTGCAAGATGAAGAAATCCCATGGGCATCTTGTGTTTTAGACGATGCAGTGGAAATCCAAGAGGCTATTTCACACATTTCTAGCTTATTTCTGTATATTGAGGTTTCAAAATAGAAATGTGAGACTGTAAAACTGAATTCTTAAGCATATAAAATGTAGACTGCATAATTTAAATGACATTTTGAACGTGGTCCAGTTGTGGTCCATGTATACCAGTAACTTAACAGGATTTTAGGAGGATGAATATCTCAATTTTGATGTAACGTAACATAAGATCTGTCAGGGTTACTAAGCAGCAACATTGTTTTAAATGTGATGTCTTCTTTTGTCAGTAAAACTAAGGGAATGTAAAAATTTAAATCAGTACCAGACATATGGCACATTCAATTAACAACAAACAATGGGTACACATTAGGCAATATATTGGATGATATGTCATTTTGAGGCAAATTGGAACGACATAGCATAGTATGTGCGCTCAATTGTGCGTTCACGTGCATCATTCATCGCATCCTATCATCTGATGTGCTGCATGTCAGATGGGAAGATGTCACAAACAATGTGCTGCACTTCGTATATGCCGGTTCAATCTTGCCTCTGAAGGCGTTACCATATTTCCACAGTCCTCGTCTTCTAGGCTATATAAATTGTGAAAAGAAGGCAGCACCTAGAGCCTGGCTAATAGGTGAAGAAAGCAGTGGTTTTTTTTCGACGTTTCGGGGTCTGGCACCCCTTCCTCAGGACACAACTCAAAACAGTGTACAGTGCACACTCCCGTCCCGCACGCCATTCTGGTACAGACATCCTACTTCCGGCTACGAGTGTACCGCTAAACAGGTAGCTTCATCACTGCTCCCAGCGGTCCTCGTGGTAACACTACTCCTATGTAAACGGGAGGTGTATCCATGCAGGGAGAAGCAGTGCCAATCATTGTATAATGAACCATGCAATATAAGGCCAGAGGACCTCATTCAGAGTCTCTTGCTAGATGCGATCGCTCTCCCCCAGCGTATGCAAATTTGTCAAAGTGACCCCACAGGAAGCAATTGCTCGCCAAGGCATAAGCATGCACACCATGTCTTAGCGAGTGGCCAGCGTACGCCCAATCACACAGGCAGAGCTGCCCACCAGCACACGTCATCTCCAGGAAGTGTATGAAAACATTGGTACATCAAGAACAATTGGATGCGATCGCAGCACTTGTGGTTGGCTTACCCTACCACAAGCACTGCAAGGACTTCAGTGTAAAAAACAGGCAGGTGACGTGTACTATGATGCTGCGTGTTAATTATGCACGCCTTAAAAACGGCATTGAAACACTCAAGCACGCCTGTGTTCGCACCTCCACTCCCCCGTTATTAGTGTCATGCACCTGTTACCACCCACAAACGGCCTCTCCTGTCACTCATTTCACTGGGCTGTCTTTGTTGGGCGAGCACGCGGCCTGCGATCGCACAGAGTAGTTCGCGCACGCACAGAACGAAGCATGCGGATGTGCATACGCAAACCATCGGGCCGCTTGTGAGTGCACAGCACTAGCGAGAGACTCTGAATGAGGTCCAGAATATGTGTACTGCCCTATTAGAGAGCTAAAAGCAGTAATAGATAATAAGTGACTAATAAAACAACGTTTAATAAGCCATGCACTGTTTATGTAATTCTTATTATTTAAATTGCTAATGCTAATCTACTGAATTATGAAAGTGAATCTATCAAGTCGAACCTAGACCATTAAACTCTAATGGTGACAATGCTGGTGCTACTTGTACTCCATCTAGTTGAATAATCTAAATATTACTGTTAATACTTGCTGCACGAGACTTTTGGCTGGAAAGTAAAAAATAAGCCCAATATAGAAAACTAACCTACTATAAAAGTCCGCACTAGTATATTCGCTGATGTCATGAAAGCAGACCACAAATAAAACTATTAAACAAAAGTCACTGGTTGTGTAAGACTTCAAAATAGGTCTCACAAAAAACACCCTAAGCCAAGAGATTCATTAAGGCCTTTAGGGCTTACTGTATTTAAGGTGAAAATCCACTTTGACTCGCATTGTAACAGTTTTTTTGATCTGTCGCCTCTCCTCGGTGTCAGAGGGACTCGATAAATAATTCTGTACCTAACCATCGCCATGCTATGTTTCACTGTGACAAAATGCCTGGCCACCGGCTGGTCACTGGTGCCATAATTTAAAGCCATGCAGATGGCAGAGCAGTGTTGTGCCATCCATTATTTAAATTGTCTTTTTGTCTTGCCCACGTAGTGTAACCCACATGGGCAAGACAGTAGGTACACAACGAGACTGGGTGTGCAAGTGAGGGGACGTCTGATCATATATTTCCTCCCAGTATAGGGATGTGAAAACGTGTCACCTGGAATGAGGTAGCTACAGGTCACACATGTTACGCATCTGTAGCAGCCTACTTTTCTAGACAAAAATTGTGTATTTTTCTATGTTTTGGAGTCTGGGGTGCCAGACCAGAAACATTAAGAATAAACACCACTTTCTTCACCTTTTAGCCAGCCTCTTAGTGCTGCCTTCTTTCCACACTGCTTTTGGAGTGAGAGCCCCTAGGAAGGCACCAGAGCAGGAGATTTGAGGCTTCACAGCCAGCAGAGTGCCAGATAAATTGTTTATATATATATATATGTGTGTGTGTATTTATATATATGTATATATTTAAATATCTAGATATGTGCATACATACATACATACATACATACTGGGGTGCGCTCATAAACTTTAATGTTTCTGCGCCCATTATTACGTATTTTTTGTTAGGAAATTGCTACAATAAAGGGAGCTGACTCATTGAAGTTTATGAGAATGAATAATGTACTTATTAGTCTTCATATATAATCCTCATTAGACTTCCAGAGTGTGTCTCAATTGACAATGATAAATGTAAACTACACCACAGGTGAATATCACAAGGTCTATGGTGATGTTAGCTTGTTTACCTGTTATTGGCCTATGAGTACACATGTTTTTTAGATTTTAATGTACATAGACAGTGTTCTTCCCAAGAATATTTAGCAATCTTGCTAGCATTAACAAGTTGGTGGTGCCAAATAAAAGTCTTCTGGCACTGGGACCCACTGGGGATTTCACTGTGGGCTAGTCCAACTCTGAGTGTGATTGGCAGGCTCTTTAACGGTATCAGCACTGGTTTTTCTGTTTCTGCTTCTCCCCTATCGATCAAACATCTCTCTGGACACAAATGGCTTCCTCATAGGTGTGTTCTGAGTCTGGGGGTTATATACACAGATATTTTTTATATACTCAATTTAGCACCTTTGCAGAACCACAGGATTGCTACTAAAAGGGACATTACCGGCAGAGGCGTAACTAGGCTTGATGTTGTCCAATGCACATAAGACCTAAGACAGGTGGGGATTACTGAGGCAGCTGGAGGATTTAAGGGGCCCAATCATAACTTGGACTGTTTCTCCTCTTACTGCTAGTCAGTGACACTGTTCATCAATCACAAAAAAATATGTAGAACAGAAGCCAATTCCTTAAGTAATGCCCAGCGGTGATACATGCTGTAATCTCCCACTGCTACACAATTGTTTTATATTACATTTTTATGATGAAGGGGAGCTGTGGGGGGTACATGACACAAAATGCACCATTATTATATAGAAAACTTGTATACTACTTTTGTGGCAAGCCAAACTATACAGGTTGATAATTCTTCCTTAAACAGAATTCCCATTCATTGCTGTGGTCTATATCGCTGCCTAATATGACTCTTATGACTTCTTCACTTTGATCTTGACGAAGAAAAGATTTATACAAAGTATCTCCTTCTGGTTTATCTGTATTTCATTCTATTCCAGAAAATAGCATTCTATCTAAAAAAAACAGCAAACTTTGCTTTGGTTAATGTGTGTGTTTTTGTTTTAACTAGCTCGGCGAAATGAGTACTGCAAAACCACCGCTAACTACATGTGAATTGTGCGCTTTCAATTGCCTGCGCTTAACATTACCATAATCTGCAGTCCACTTTCATAACTGTACTCCAAAACACTACTGTATATGAAAATAGTGTTTTGTATTTGGAGGGCTTAGTATTTCATGCACCGCCACACCGCACTGATTGAGAGATATTTTGTTGTTTGTTCACAGTGTGCTTTCATTTTAGATTCTTGTTTTATTGGCATACAGTTGTACCTATATATGTTACAAGTATTTTGTAAAAAATTTATTTTAATTTGTTTACATTATATTTATTACAAGAGACCACATTGTGGTGTGTGTCCTAAATCACTTATGAAGTTTAGAACGTCCTTTCCATCATTGTTGTTTAGAATATCCTTAACAGAGTATCAGCTTTTGATTAGCGTGTGTAGCGTGGCCTTAACAGGTTCATCACATCCCCTATTTCGAAGCTTATATACATTATGGGTAGTTAAACACTGTACTTGAAACAGTTCTAACTTTTTAGCCCAATTAATTGTTTTACTTTAGAAGCTGCTTTTATAATAAGAGGACTTTCTTGTAGTAAAGTGTCCAACTGTAAGAGATGGTATGAAGACCTCTGCTTTGTTGATGTAGACTGCAAGGCAGTGGCCGTGGCCCTGGACCGTCTCATGGAATTGGCTATGGGTAGACAGGCTTGTGTATGCATGCTGAGAGATCTTACCCGTAGAGAGTCTCACACTCGCAGCTGCAGCAGTGATTTAACAAAGTACATGCACTATTTAGTTAAATAATCCAGTCTCTCTGCCACCCATGTCACTGCCAAGGCAGTCCCCAGTAACATGCCCACAGCCTAGGTAGCCTCTCCCTCACACCACATTGCCGATAACTACCTCTTTTCAATTTGTGATGATGGCAGATGCAGTCAGTTTATGCCAGGTCAGTCTTGCTGCTGAGGAGGCGGGCAGGGGGCAATCGGTGGCACCAAGAGCACATGTCATGCTTGCCCCAGCCTCATTATACCACTGATTGCCAGGAAGTAAACTGGAGAGAGAGAATCAGGGAGTAGGCATGGCCAGGTCAGCTGATAGTGAGAGCTAACTGAAATGAGTGTTTTAGTGGCAGTTGTAAGAAATAGCAGTTACCCGAGGACTGAACAACTACCTGCATGAGGCAGCCAGTAGTGGAGCAGTTTTGGGGCACTTGACAGATGAACAGGTCCCTGTCAGACGGAGAAGAGAGTGACTGGAGTGACGGGAGTCTGCTGTACCTGATTGGAGAAATGATCCATGTCAAGTAGTGACAGATTGGTCTGACCCCGGTGTATACTGACCACAGACAGGAGATACTCATCCCTGGGAGCTGATCAATTACAGGCTGCTGAGATCTAGATAATTAAATAGGAGAGTTGAGTCAAATCAGATAGCTCTCAGTGGATCAAGGTTAAGAATCAATATAGGTGGCTAACCTTTGAAAGGGAACACTATAATAATACCAAATGATTTCACCTCAGATTAGTACTTTGCCTGCCAATACTACTGTGCATACAAGGACTATAGAACTGACATGATTATACACTTATCAACTATAGGCATTGTTAAAGTATAACAGATGGATGGCGCATGTATTTGATCCGCTTTTCGGAGCAGCTGTCCCGCACTGGAACAGTGCCCCCGATGATGAATAGGCCCTTATGTATGATTGAGAGAGTTGTCGAGTAAGTTGGTATTTACAAGTATTTTCTGCTTTCATCAACCATAGCAAGTTACCTCATTTAAAGTATATATTAGGTATAAGGTTACTTTGTGTCTATAGCATTACTGTCTTCAGTACAGGAATAATAAAGTAAAGTCCTTATTAATTGCATCACCATTTTACAACGCTTCAAAGTAATAGGGAACTGGTTTACAAATGGTTAATTATTATAGGGATTAAAAAGGGGTATTAATTAGAAAATAAGGAAAGTATATCTGAACTAATTATTGCTTTTGTTTGTTGCTACCAATTTTATCCTGTTTTAGCTAATAAAATGCAACCACACTCACAGGATTTATCTTTTCAGTTTACCTGTGTATGATTTCATTGGGAAGGGAGGGAACACTCAAAAAGACAAAGACTTGGGTGGAGGTAACTTATACTGCTCTTACACCTAAATCCTGGGTCTGACCCAAGATTTGGAGCACAGTTCCAAAACTGGTCAAACCCAGGACAGACCTTATCTACTGCGGCGTCGATCCTGATTATTCCCGGATCGGCGCCATTCACACTGCACACGGGTGCAGTAGAACACTTCTCCCGGTGCTTGAAGATGACATCATCTCCAAGCGCCGAGAAACCCGGAAGTCCCCATGCTGTAAACGGGAGCCGGATTGAATGACCCATGGTTTCCATTTACACTGCAGGGTTTCATGGGTTGTTCCCGTGTAAAACCCTGCAAGTTACCTGGGTTGGATTGCTGGGTCACTCGACCCGGGAATCCAACCCTGGCCCCTTTTACACCTAGGAGCAACCCGGGTTAACCCTGCAATAACACGGGTTTTAGCTCCAGTGTAAAAGGGGTATTAAAGAGATCAACTGCGAAGTAAAAACTTTCTGTTCAAAGTGACCCCTCACCTACACCCAATCCAGACGAGTAGGTGTTACATCAGCTAGATTACCAAAGCACACTACTTAAAGAGTCTCTTTAAACTATTAAACAAAAATGCAAAAGTTATTTATTTTTGAATAGCTCAAAGTCTACAGTGCAAGGGCAAGTTATCTGTGCATATATTATTTTATTTATAGAATTATCTGTGCAGTATGGAAAACGGAGACCTTGAATCTGCAAAATAAAAATTCAGAATGCATAATCCTTTAAATAAAACCAGCAATGTATGTCTGTCAGCTATATGAAAATTATAGTGACATATTTTTCCTCGCAGTATACACAGATGTCTGCGTGATGTATGTATACATATAGAACCAGTTGCAGAAAACTAAGCATATAAATAATTCAATTAGAGATGCATAGTTTAATTTGCAGAACAGATACAAAGAGTGATGTGACAAATCAGGAACAGCTGCCTGTAGAAGGATACCACTGTGACAAAAATATATGGAGACACTGATTTGGAGATGTAGAAGGCTGTTGTGATTAAGACTGTAAATCAAGTATAGGAAAGTAGATGTGCTAAGGGTACTTACTTCCCTGGCATACCAAACTAACTAATTTGCATGTCATGAACGGCAAAGAAAGATCAGACTGTCTCAAGGTAGCATGGCAGATAGATTATAGCATTTTTCAAACTAAAGTATAGCAGAAAAGTTAAGATAGGTTAACAGAACAATTGCAATTCCATTAAAATTAAATCACAGAGTTCGTTGTTTTAATGAAATTCCAAGAAACTGAACTAAAAACAAATGTGTGTTTTGTATAAACACAACATACATACTTGCTTCAGCATTAATCCGCCTTTATTAAACAAAAACATACAGGAATCTATACATAACTATTCATAATAAAATCTGTATCATCATTTAAAAAAAATAAAATGTGTAGCAAGAATATGGTAGCCTAGTTTAAAAACTCAAATTAAATGAGTAGATTTTTTTTTATAACCAGATAAGGGTGATCTGAACATTACACACACCTTCCCCCCCTACACACACCCGCGCACACACACACAAATCTATGGAAAATGTTATGTTTTGTGTAATGTTGCATGTCATCTTCTGGTGATCACATGTGAAAATATTGTTTGAAAGAGGGAACTAACCTTTCATACAAGAGTGCCAGTATAGGGGAAATAGGACACATTTAGAACCCTCACCCATGTTCAGCACCTTGCAAAAGTATTCCCCCCCCCCTTGCATTTTTCATGTTTTGTTGCCTCACAACCTGGAATTAAAATAGATTGTTGGAGGTGTGCATCATTTCATTCACAGACCATGCCTACAACTGTGAAGTTGCATTTTTTTTTATATTGTGAATCAAACATCATTTAGGACATCATAACAGGAAACTTCAGAGTGCATAACTATTCACCCCCCTAAAGTCCGTACTTTGCAGAGCCACCTTTTGCGCCAATTACAGCTGCAAGTCGCTTTGGATAAGTCTCTATAAGCGTGCCACATCTTGCCCCTGGGATTTTTGCCCATTCCTCAAGGTAAAACTGCTCCAGGTCCTTCATGTTGGATGTTTTCTGCTTGTGAACAGCAATCTTCAAGTCTGACCACAGATTCTCAATTGGATTGAGATCTGGACTTTGACTAGGCCATTCCAACACATTTAAATGTTTCCCCTTAAACCACTCGAGTGTTGCTTTAGCAGTATGCTTCGGGTCATTGTCCTGCTGAAAGGTGAACCTCCGTCCCAGTCTCAAATCACAGACAGACTGAAACAGGTTTTGCTCAAGAATAACCTGTATTTAGCACATCCATCTTTCCCTCGACTCAAATCAGTTTCCCAGTACCTGCTGCTGAAAAACATCCCCACAGCATGATGCTGCCACCCACATGTTTCACTGTGGGGACGGTGCTCTTGGGGTGATGGGATGTATTGGGTTTGCGCCAGACATACTGTAGTATTTTCCTTGGTGGCCGAAAAGTTATATTTGAGTCTCATCTGACCAGAGCACCTTCCTCCATACATTTGGGGAGTTGCCCACATGCCTTTTGGTAAACGCAAATCGTGTCTTCTTATTTTTATCACTAAGTAATGGCTTTTTTCTGGCCACACTTTCATAAAGCCCAGCTCTATGGAGTGTACGGCTAATTGTGGTCACATGCACAGATACACCAGTCTCTGCTGTTGAACTCTGCAGCTCCTTCAGGGTTACCTTTGGTCTCTGTGGTGCCTTTCTGACTAATGCCCTCCTTGAGTTTTGGTGGGCAGCAATCTCTTGGCAGGTTTGTTGTGGTACCATGTTCTTTCCATTTGAGGATGATGGATTTGATGGTGGTCCGGAGGGATCATCAAAGATTTGGATATATTTTTAGAACCCAACCGAGAAATGTACTTCTTAACAACTTTGTCCCTGACTTGTTTGGAGATCTCCTTGGTCTTCATGGTGTGATGCATCTTGCTTAGTGGTGTTAAAGCCTCTGGGGCTTTTCAGAAAAGGCGTGTTTATACTGACAGATCATGTGACACTTCTATTTCAAACAGATGGACTTCATTTCACTAATTATGTGACTTCTGAAGGTAATTGGTTGCACCAGAACTTTTGAGGGTCTTCATAGCAAAGATAATTTTTTATATATATTTTTCTCATTTCACTTCACCAAATTAGACTATTTTGTGCAGATACATCACGTAAAATTCAAATTAAAAAAATAAATAAATTACAGGTTGTAATGTAACAAAAAAGGTAAAAAGCCAAGGGGGATGAATACTTCTGCAAGGCACTGTATGTAAAACTTATGTTTCTATAGTGCAGAATGGTATTGTCTGGTGATCACTGGTAGGATTCCCAAATTTCAAATGTGGAGGCCCCTGAATGAATGTAAGCGAAGATGGGGGAGAACTTCCTTACTTTACTTCAGTGTAGGGGTCATTGTCTGGTGATCCCACGTCTTTGGAGACTTCTAGTTGGACTCCACCCATCCCTAGGGCTGTAGAAAGCCTGCCCAGGCCTAGATAATGGGCCAGGTAAAGGGTGTCCTAATAGAAAGAGGTGGGTGCCATTTTGCACCTCAGCTAGGGGCAGAACCAGGGGGGAAGGTGCAATCACTGCTCTTACTCTCCTTTCTCATGCAGGCAGGCCTGGCATCAGGGGGTACAAAGGTTCCCCTGTCCCGGGCCCCAAGGTTCAGGAGGCCCCGAGGTTCAGAGGGGCAAAAAATGGGACCATGGCATCTAATTGTTATTGATAAACTGACAAGCTGCTGGCGTGGCACAAAGATAATCCAATTAATAAGTGGCAGCCGCCAAGGGTACCCCCCCTCTCCCTCTCGGTCACCTGGTCCAGTCCATGCGTGAATGATGTTCTGACGTCATTACCAATGGTGCGGTAAATTACCGCAGCTAATTACCTCGCCTGGGGCTCACCTGGGGCTGTTCAATTAGCCCCAAAGTCGGCATGACGCCGTGACTTACCGGGGTTTTTATTTCGGGACCTGATGTATCCTGAAAAAGAATCCACGATAACTGCAGTTTTTTCACCTGTTTTCAGGAGAACTATCCTATTATTTCGACCAAAATAATAGGATAGGGTGAAAAAAAACATTGGAGAAAATCGGGGATAACTGGCGAAAAATCCCTGTTTTTCGTCGATCGCGAGGTTCAATTAGTGTTTGACCCCAATGTTCGAGGCTAATTGGATACCGCTCTAAGGTTTGCATTCATTGATAAAACTATAGTGGCCTGGAATTATAAAATGATAAATGCAGCTTTGCCAGGCCTAATTATGCACCTGTGTGAGCCAGGTTACCAGCATCATAAATTAATATGCACATTTTATTAATAAACCACAGACTTTTCAAATTTATTGCACTGCTTTTGTTAGATACAGAAGCCATTTCTGGTGCAAGCCAGCAAGCCTAACAACCGGTGGGTTTTTGGAAGTGGTAACCCCTTTAATACATAATGCAATGCAATAACAAGTACAATCTTTACCTGGTTTCAGAAGTATGTTTTCGTATTTTATAGATAAATCCCTTAGCCACCTTTAACTGTTTAGACATAATGAAGGCACTGGTCCCAGTAGCCTACTCTACAGCTGTCTACATTTAGGGATTTCATATAACAAACACGGGATGTTATTATATATATATAGACTGTCACAGCAGTAAACTATATCTGTATAAATTAGGAGTTATTTCAAGGCTTTAAAGTGGTTACAAAAATATTTGCCTCAATAAGAATTGTGCATTTTTCAGTTCAATTTGGCCTAAATGCTCCTATTACTACCACTTACCTCACAAAATTAAGACATGTAAAATTGGGATAAATAAGCCCTGCCCCATTCCACCAGAGCCCTGCACCAATCAGCCCCTCGCCAACCTGTCTGCTTTGGATTGAAACTTGGCCTTTTTTGAGGTGGTTGATTTAGGACAGTTGGAGGTATGCACTGTGTTCTAACCCAAACACACTTCACAGCAATTAGCCATTCTCGCCACAGCTTTATTCATAGAAAACAAATTCAAGAAATTCAAATTTACAAATATAGAATGGCAAAGCAGGATATCAAAGAGTGTATCCAGGTGTGATATGTATTACCGCCGGCGGTTCAATTCCCGACAGCGGCTGCCTGACAAAGGAGGAAATCCGGTCGTCCTAAAGGTAAGTATTTACTAACCTAACCTAACCCCCCTAACCCTAACCCTCCTTAGGGGTGCCTAACCTTAACCTCCCCCCCTGTGCCTAACCCTAACCCCCCCTCTGTGCCTAAAGCTAACCCCCCCTTCCCGCTGCCTAAACCTAAGTCCCCCGGGGGAGTGCCTAACCGTAAACTCCCCCCGGGGTGCCTAACCCTAACCCTCCCTCCCCCTAGCCTAACCCTAACCTCCTGGGGGGGTTCCTAACCCTAAGTCCTTCCCCAGAAGCCCTAAACCTAACCCTCCTCCCCCCCCGTAGCTGTCCGCTGCGGCGCCCAGCATCCGCTCGATTGGGATGCCGGGCGCCGGTCTCCAGACGTCGGGTAAATGACAGGCGCCTGTCATTCGTTCCTACTTGGGATAAAGCAGTCTGGAAGCAGGCGGTCGGCATTTAGACCGTCGGGTTCCAGACTACATCCTGTGTATCCATAGAACTTCTGCATAATGGCCTGTATGTACCATTCATTGGTACCAGTAGGGAGAGGAGGGGGAAGGGAGCAAGGCAGGGACAAGATGCCTACTGTATTGCACTACATCCTCATCACAATCAGAGAGACCACAGATCACAATGCCTGTGCTTATACAGCTCAGTACACTGCTCCAGTATCCTGTGAGCCCACATGAGAACAAAGACATAATCGCACAAATGTAATGGATTTGAGGCCTGCCAGTGACCAGCAATATTAATGTGCTTGTGCCAGCAACTGCCATGAACCACACAAGACCCTGCAATGCACTAGCCATGTACAAGAACATGCCCCTTGACAATTACATCAACACAACAGTGGAGCCACACCCTCCACACATATGGAAAGGTTACTGGGCAGAGGCCACTGAAGGAGGCTTACTCCTTTCTAGAAGTATCCTGGAGTATCATGTAACTTTTTATAACTCGATTATTTAAAAAAGTAATTAGAACACTTTAAACATACATATGCATACAGGACAGGAGACATTGGGGGTCATTCAGCGTTGGTCGCAAGCGCTGAGCGCTCACAAACGACTCGATGTTGCCCCACTGGGCATGCGCATGACGGAGCAAGCTCCGTCGTGCGCATGCACGAGACCCGGCTAGCGACGGACACACTGTCGCTAGGGGTTTACAGCAGACGGGGCGAGCTGTCGATTGTGAGTGACAGCTCGCCCTGTTTGGGAGGCGGGCAGGGGGTGTGCCCAAACGGAGGCATTCCCGATCAGAGCAGGAAGCTCCCTGGGGCTTACGAGTGCCCAGACCCAACCTTAGGGTCTGGTCGTAAGCCCCGATGGTCGCGATGGTCTTGACCATCGTGACCATCACCCATGTCAGACACTAGGGCTGTGGCTGTTAATCCACAGCTTAGCGATCGACAAGGAGGCGGTCTTTCAGGATGCAAGCGGCCACCCTGATTCAGTACGACTGCTTGCAACTAACGACCGCCTCTGAATGAGGTCCAGTATCTGCATCATTTTGGGAAAATGTTTTAGTTATCAACAACGGTTAACAGCTCGGAGTACTGCTGAATCAATAATCTTTCCGTATGAACAACCCTATTACTAAAATACTAAATACACTTAAAAAATAGTATTTTCAATATATTTGAAATAATTCCTAGTACAGGATAAAAATCCATATTTTTTCTTTAATGATCATTTTTTCCCTTACTTTTATGTTTGACATTTTGTCATATCCAGTGTAGTAATGTCTGAGTGACGCATCAGCTTTCTTGCATTCTGCTGCACTGATTAACTTCTTTCCCTTAGAATCTGATCCACAGCATATTAGAAAATTCTACATCTCTTTTTCTTGTAGACAGTTCCTTCAATCCTTGTACGTAACTTACTTTATAGACTGGGAACTGAATATTTTTTTCCATGACTTATTATTATCAATCCTAATAAGCTCATGATTCATAATTGCAAAGGTTGGCATGGGCATTATAGATGACAAAATATAACAAACTATGCCATATTACCTAATACACTAGAGCTACACGCCAGCCTTCTGGGTCATTAAAGTGGCCAAAGCATTGAATATTAACATTTTAATTGTACATCATCAATTGACTTATTTTTTTTATACAAGGCATTTGTTTTAGGAATGCTTTAGTGTGAAGCATTAAAGGCAACTGTGTCATATTGGAGTCCATTCAGTAGCATTGCTACAGCAGGGTATTTACACTGGGAACTACAAGTAATGAGTGCTACAGTAAAGACTGAAACAGTAGTGTAGTGAAGGATTCATAGTTGTGTTTGTAGGGGTATCAATTATTTGGATGACAGAACTGTAAATACCAAACAGTTTGCCATAACCCCAGTGCTCAGGATTAGGATTTAATTGATAGTTAAGCGGGCATGGGGAAGACCTAGCAGTCATTGTATACACTGGGATCACAGTTAAAAATTAGTTCTATACAATCTATTACAAATATTTTTTTCATTTATTTGAGTGTATTATTAATATTATTGTTATTATTATAATTACAATTTCTTAGAGGGATTTACAATACAGGTTGAGTCTCTCATATCCAAAATGCTTGGGACCAGGGGTATTTTGGATAACGGAATATTCCGCATTTTGGAATATTTGCATATCATAATGAAATATCTTGGGAATAGGACTCAAATATACACACAGAATGCATTTATGTGTTATATACACCTTATACACACAGCCTGCAGGTAATTTTATACAATATTTTCAATCATTTTGTTGCTCAAGCAAAGTTTGTGTGCAGAAATGAAATTCATTTGTTTCATATACACCTTATACACACAGCCTTAGACAAAGTTTGAACAATCAAAAATCAAAGGTTTCATTATCTCAGTCATGACGATTTTTGGCGGGAAAAATCCGAAGTTGGCGGGAAAATCCGAACTAATCCGAGCCCGCACATCCCTAATTATTTATTGCAATAAAACCATTTAGGGACAGTTTATTAAAGTGGTATTTTGCAGCCCAATGTTTTCTGAAATTCAAATGCTACAACCGAAATAGCAAGATGTTAATAAATGGCAGAAAAGTTGGTTTAGGACGGCTTTGTAAAATTGGGCTGATTTCTTTCTTGACTATAGTAGGAAAATAAATGGCCATAGTAATTACTATGCTTTTTACACATTAAATGGCATACAACTGGGGAACATAGATGAAAATGACTTAAGAATGCTAGTTGATAGAAAGCAGAGTCAAAGTACATATTGTCAGGCCACGGCTAAAAAAACCAAATAAGACCCTGGAATACATTTGAAAAAAAAAAGAATATTTAAAAATGTGTACGGTAATAGTTAGGCCATCTCTTGAATACGTGGTACAGCTTTGGGCACTTCAGTGTAAGAACGTAGGAAAAAGCAAGATGAGTCAGCAGGGGGTAACCAATTAAAAAAAGGTATAACGAGAGGTTAGAACAGCTAAGTTTGCAGTATTTAGCCTAAATCTGTTTAATTAACTTTTTAGACCAAGAATCATAGACTTTTTCACTATCTGCACTTGATCATAGCACTTTACATCATATAAAGACTGTTAAACAATTATTTTAAGCATTTCTCCACAATTAGTGTCTGCTGTATCATCAGCAGAATACAATCAGCCTCTGTAGGATGTAAAGTGCAATGATCAAGTCAGAGTCAGAAATTATCCTTTTTGTGTGTACTTATCTTGAACTCACTGGCGTTAGTTGGAGGAGATGGAAAGTGAAAACCGCATTTTGAAGATTAATATGCTGGGCTTTTGCTGACACGGTGACATCCTTCTGTGTCCCCCCGAATGTGAATGAGAAAATCCGTTCATCCCATGTGCAGAACGTATTTCCTCCTGTTACTCTGGCCCCACAGCAGTGATGTAGTGGTTTAAGACCACCAATATAACTACCTAAATTGCACCCCAGAATGCCAGCACTACATTTCAGCGCATCTGCTGAAAGCTAAAAATGCGAGGAGGAAAACTTAGTTCCCCCATGCTCTATTTGGTGTGCAGAGTTCAGCTAAAGCAGGAGCGACTGCTGATCCCTTTCCATTTGTATTACAAGTAATTTTGTTATAACGCAAAAAAAGAAAAAACCCATTAGTTTACAAACTGCATGAATTACCATGAGATTACAGCATAACAAAATGTCTTTGTGTATTTTTTTAAGTTTTTTGTTCTAAATTTGTATAATAGGCAGGGTTCTTAGTGGGTCCTTAATGCTACACTGTGATTAAGGTGGCAATTCTACCACTCCTGGTGTACAATTATAGGTCATTACACTGTACCCACAGCCCAAAGGTGCCAGAATGTGTACATGATTTTTAGCATTGAGCTGGTACTTAGAAAGCGGTGGTATTCTGCTTTTGCATTCCACATAGAAGCCCAGCCCTGGTCTGACCAGTCTTTTAAAAGTGATAAGTTCAGGCTGTAATGTCTGTACCTTGCTTCCACTCTAGCAGGAGGCTACATGCTCTTTGTGAGAATCCTCCCAGGATAACTAATGCTGCCCAATTTTTAAGTTTGTTCATTTGCTAGCAGAGCTTTTTCAATTCAATAGCCATCTTATTTTAAGCTATTCTACACATTGAAATTAATGGGTAAAGGTCTGTGCTGATTGCATCTGAAAATACATGTAAATATATCCAGTGTATATCAACAGCATCTTGGGAAAGGACCACCCGTACCACAGTATTTTATACTCAATAGCCTGCAATATTTTGTTATTTTGTGTGGGAAAGTCTATTTTATCCCTGGCAGAGCAAAACTGCCCACAGTCCTAAATTGAATGTAATAATTTGATATATAAATCTATAGGTTGTGGCACAATACTCAGCAAGCATCCATCTTGCTCCGCCCAACTGAATTATTTCATCTGTCCAAGCTACTGCTCTTAGGGCCTGATTCACTATGGATCACTATTGCGATTATGCATGCAGACGGACGATTGTTGCGTACTGCGTATGCATCGATGTTGCTGGTGCGCGAAGTCAACACTGCGATCGCAGAGGCCACACAGAATCATGGTAGAGTGATTGACAAGAAGTGAGCGTTTGGGGGTGGTGATGGGGACAGGTCAGAGAAACGCAGGCGTGACTGTCCATTTGAATAAATTATCCACTGCGTCGGTATACGCAGCTGGAGCGCTCAGTGCATGCGACGAGGTTAGCAATTTCTGAGTAAGGTCAGACCTGTTGCAATTGTGCATGAGGGGCCAATGTTATTCGATGTTCCTGATGTATATGCAGCACTGCAAGATATTACAGATGTGAGATAGTGGTAGTGGTGCGGCAGTGGGCGTCTCTATTCTGTCTGTGTGAATTCACTGCGATAGCATTCATTAGCATATTTTCACAGAGGGTCTGTGTGCGTAATCGCAGTTGTGATCGCAATAGTGATCCGTAGTGAATCAGGCCCTTAGACAATACCTCTGCAATGCCTCTGGCAGACATCTAAGCTAACTTGCAACAACAGACTCCCACAGCAGTACCAACAAAGATTGAACAATCCCTTGTTTTATGGTTGAAACGCGCGTCCAGTACAGGGACTCTCGCCGACGCCGATGGGAACTCCCTTCTACAGCTTGGAGAGCCATGCTGACTCACTTCATCAGCGACACACACAGGTATCTCCTCTTTCCTTCCCTGCATAGTCACTCTCTCATTTGGTCCAGCAGTGGCACCATGCAATGCTCAATATTAAGAGGGTCCATGCCGGTTAACTTCTATACGAACAGCAGAAGTGACTTTTATTTCTTCCATTTGCAAACATCACATACCCAAACATTATGCACATGGCTAGAAAAAGGGTTTTGTTTTGTAGAGCTACAATTCTGTTCTCTTTTCTTTGGGACACTGATACACATATTTGAGTACAGGGACGTCTGTCTTACTGATTATTAGCATATTTAAATACAGCTGTATTACTCACTGCCAATCTATACAAATACCGCTGCTTAGCCAACCTTAGCTGTCACATTATTTATGAATGGTTATTTTGAATGCAGAAAGGCTAAGAACTACAAAGTATCAATACCAACTGTTTCACTCTATGATCAAGATCTGTGTTACTGTTGTGTGACTATTAGCTATAAGTGTCATTCTGATATAAGAATATTATACTGATTTAAATACAGCTATAATACTCACTGCCAATCTATGCAAATACTGCTGGTTAGCCAACCTTAAATGTTACATTGTTTTTATGAATGGTTCATTTGGTTGCAGAAAGGCTAAAGGCCCCCATACACAGTGCGATATGCACCTTGCGATGCGACGGCTCATCCGATGGCAGACATATCAGCCGGTCCCCACACATGGAGCGATGGGGGGGCTGATCGCCCGATATGCCAGCACCTCCCTCCCCCACCCGCATAGTGATGCATGGGATCGTACATCGCTCCCCCAGATCAACTGAGCATGCAGAAATATCTGGAGGAGCGATGTACGATCCCACGGGAGTGCGCACTGGCTGATATCATACCCACACATGGAACGATATAACAGTGATATAGTTCCAATCCGTCGGATCGGCTGCTATATCGCACCGTGTAATGGGGCCTTTAGAGCTACACCTTCTGCTTCACTCTATGATTAACACATGTGTTACTGTTGTGTGGCTGTTCGCTATAAGTGTTATTCTGATATAAGAATACTCATCATTTCTTTAAACAGGTGATACGAGTAACATAATAATTCCGGTTGTTCATGAACTTTTTGCATACTGATGAATGTATCAATACTTTAAACCGTGACATAGAGATAATGCCTGCAGTGCCTATATTTGTATATTGTGCGATACTGCAATATTACAGCCTTCTGACTATATAGGTATATTATATGGCAATCTGTAGTCATAACAGACTAATTGATACAGAGTTAATTGATTTGTGTTAGCAGTGATTGATGTTCATTAGTGATTGCGAGTCAGCATTTATGGTTGGACAATTAGTGCCCTTATGATATATACTCAATCTCTCTCCAAGCATTGAATTTTAATCTCACTAACACTGAGAGTTTATGAGTTAATATTTTCAGCCAGCCTATTATTATATAATCAAAAAGATATATTTTTCCATTCATTGGTGTTATAAATTTATTTTCTTATAAAAGTACTAATATTGTTCTCTTTTTTTCCTCATATATTTTAATTATATTAATTAAAAGTTAAATTTTACAATATACCAAATTTTTTTTTATTTTTTCATACGACCCATATTCAATGAAATAATTATAAAGCTGTGCCCCCACAAAGGGTTCTTCCTGTCTTTGTTGCAATTCCCTTTTTTTGCAACAATTTTCTCTGAGTATGCATTTGTACTGTTGCTAACCCAGGGGACACTACCAACCTGAGTTAATATGAACTACCTAGGAGTTTTATACTATAGACTTATAAGTTGGTTACCTGATTGACTACATTCTGTAACTATCGTTATTGTTGTCCTATGCAGGATATCCTTATTTCTTTTGCAATTTTCCAAATAAATAAAGTTTATAGTTTTCCACTACATTTTATTCTAGTACAGAATCTCATCCTTTATGTCTAGTTAGGGTACAATATCATGTCTATAATATCTATGTAACTGTACAACATTGGCTGTGCAGTGGCAGGTAAGTGGGCTGGCTCTTCACAATGTGAGGTGTGCTTCCTTGGAATTTTAATGGAAATGTATAATGCACTTGACATGTTTTTCTACTGCAGTATACCGACATTATTCACATAGACCTAAGGATTTCTAGCTCTGTTGTGACTGTAAATTTGGTGTACAGTTAACTCTGACAATGAACATGCCTTTTTAAAAAATAGAGACTGTCTGGCCAGATACAGTATTTATCTGTTGATTACATTTTACCAGGGACGTAACTAGGGCAGTGCGGCTTGTGCCATGGGACTGGGCACCGCAGGTCAGGGGGCGCTGTTTAGGCCTGTCATTTTTCTATTTATTATCATTTTCACTTGTAACTTCCTCTTATTTCATCCACAGCATCTCCTGGCCTCCCCTATCTCTTCCCTGGCCCTTCCCCATGAAGCCATTCCCCTTTTTTGGATGCGTTATGTCCCTATTTGAAAAATGGGGAGGCGCCAATGCTCTTTGTGGCACAGGGCACCAAAAAGTCTAGTTACGGCTCTGTATTTTACAATATACTGTAGTACAGACTTTAAGACTACTTTACAGCTTTAGAATAGAAAAATATTTAAACGGGCAATGCCCTAGGGAAAGGTTCACAATGCCGCCCTGTTTTCCCCCAAACCCTCTGCCCAGCTCACAGACCATACACAGTGCCCTAATAATGTTCTTATGATAAGGGAAGAGGGGTCGGGACAGGCTTCTGCACCAGTGAATAATATATTATGGAGGTGTGTATACCTCAATAGTAGGAATTATACATGTCAATATTTGTAAGATCCTGGGGCGTGCTGCCAAGGACAATAATAATCTTATACAGAAGAAATGGAAGAAACAGAAATGTCCTCTTTGTTGGCGCACTTTAAGATATTAATAAAAATTAACTTTTAATTGTTTAAATTAAAATAATATGCAATCTCTCCAATGAAATATTTAATATCAATATAAACATAGTGAAATTTATTTAAAATATCAGAACACAAGTTCTTAATGTGAATTATAATAAAGATTATTTATGTTATCAAAACGTCTTTGTTGTTATTATATGATGCCTTGTCTTATTATTCCACCTTTACATATAGTGGCTGCTAAACATAAATATTTGTAGAAAAATATTAAATCAAATTATGATACAGTATAGTTCAAACTGTCCATATGTCAAAAATAGCAAGCAAGTGATGCATTTAATTGGGACCAATTATGTGTGGAATTGTACTGGTATGACGTACCCTAATAATATTCACATGACCCGAATTAAGGGGATGATTCCCCCTGCAGTGCCCCCAGTAGTAAGGGCCCCTGTAGTGCCCCCAGTTGTAATGCCCTTGTAGTGCTCCCAGTAGTAATGCCCTTGTAGTGCCCCCAGTAGTAATGCTCCCTGCAGTGCCCCCAGTAGTAATGCCCTTGTAGTGCCCCACAGTAATGCCCCTTGAAGTGCCCCCCAATAATAAGGGCCCCTGTAGTGACCCCAATTGTAGTGCTCCCAATAGTGCCCCCAGTAGTAAGGCCCCTGTAGTGTCCCCTGTAGTAACCCCCCCCACCCTCACATACAAAACCGTAAAGCTTGCTCCAGTGCTTGCTGCCGTCCGTCCCCGTAGCCCGCTCCTCGGAACTATGGGAGAGATAATGAGGTCACTCCCATAGTGCACTGTGGGATCCGGAAGCCGGAGCTCAGGAGTGAGCTCCCTCCTCCAGCTGGAGCTGGGGGGGGGGAGAGGAAGGAGCCGGGCACCCACTGATAACACAATCTCAGCGGGTGCCCAGCAAATGGAGGGTGCGATCGCTGGGCCGTTGGGCCCCTTAAGCCATTGGGCCCCATAGCAACCGTACCCTCCGTAGTTAGGCGGACTCAGAAGCGCCCTCTAGAGGCCGGCGCCCCTAGATTGCTGCCCAAGCTTGCCTAGTGGTAGCGCCGGCTCTGTATATATAATATAGATAAATAGTTTCCATAATGACTAAGACATGGTAAGCTCTAGTAATTCATATGGTTAGGGAGTATGGTTGATTATGCAGATACATTTTACATTGACAGCTTTTCTTTACAGACTTTCAGACAACGGCTCTCTTGCTGCAATGGACTGGTGGTTAACATACAGAAGTAGATTGCTGCAGAAGCTCAACAGTCCTTGACACTTGCCGCACTTTGGAGGGAAAGAGAGAAGACAATATACAGCTGAAGACTTCTAGAAAAACTGAAGATGCAAGAAGATGAGATGCCTGACAGTCCGCAGTCTGGGTGTGTCGCACAGGGAGGGGGGCTGGTACAGAGAACAAATAGGGGGGACGATAGCAGAAAAAAAACCTAGATCTGACGAATGACAGGTCCAAATGCTGGTATGTAAGGAAGCGCAGTAGGAGTCCCCCAGCGAAGGTACAACCTGTGGTTGCCAGCAATAGTTTTCACCTTGATCAATATTCAGTAGCCCTAAATCCTGCAAAATTGAACAGTTTTTGCAGGATTTAGAGCTTATGGTCTTGAATTAATAAATGAGAGCCTGGTTCAGACCCGGTCGCAAGCGCTGAGCGCTCGTAACTGGGTCGATGTTTGGCCACTGGGCATGCCACGACAGAGCCAGCTCCATAGTGCGCATGCGTGAGACCCGGCTAGCAATGAGTGCTCCATCGCTCCGGGTCTCACACCAAAGTGGGCGAGCTGTCGATGGTGAGTGACAGCTCGCCCCGTTTGGTAGGCGTGGCCGGGGGGGTGGCTTCACAAATGGAGGCGTTCCCAAGCGAACGCCTGCCGTTTGTGGACAGTCCCACTGACATCACCAGTGATGTCAGTGGGAGAGCTTCTGGCTCTGTTAGAGCCAGAAGCTCTCTGGGGCTCGCGGCCACGAGACCCTGCCACAAGGGTCTTGTCACAAGCCCGATGGCTTGCGGAAGACAAGACCCGACCACAAGGGTCTCATCGCAAGCCCTAATGGTCGCGATGGTCAAGACCATCGTGACCATCAACCTGGCCGCTCGCTATAGCGGTGGGTGGTCATCCACAGCTATGCGAGCGGCAGGAGGCCACTCCAAAAAAATAAAAAACGCCCTGATTCAGAGCGAGCGCTCTTTCAGAGCGTCCGGCTCTGAATCAGGCCCTGAGTACATAGAGATAAAGATATAACCACTTCACAGAGCTAACAATGCTTCTACATGATAGTTCTACCAAAATTGAACTGAAGCATGACTTTACATCTCACTTGTCCACCATCTTACAATGTACAGGAGACTCCTGAATGTCTGCCCAACTTTTGGGAGAGAAACCACTTTCTTGGGTCCACTTTCTTCCTCCATAACAGTATACCTTCCTATTCTTTCTGAGTTGGGCCATGATAACACACTCCCATCCCTGCTGCTCTTGGACACGATACACACTTACATCTTAGACTTAGAGATCACAGGAGGGAGTTCCAAAAAGTAGCCAAGTTTGCAAATGAGTAGCCCAGAAAGATGCAAAATGCAGGACACTGGAATTGTAGTACAGGCCCAATCTCTGCCACCTATAATCTATAACATCAAGTTATTTTACAAAAAGTCAAATCCTGTGTGCCCTCCCATAAACATGCCCAACTACAAGCTGTTCATACAGCCACCGTGACCCACCACATTGTTGAATCCTTAAAGTTACTTTGGTTGTTCATTTGAAAATAAATATCAGTATAACTGGGACAGAAAATAGATGACAAGCAGTTGTACAAAATTTCTTTACAAAGCTTATTAAACTGTGAAGGTAAAATAAATAAATAAATCTAGCAGTTGAAATATATTTAACAAGCAAATCTCTTTCTTTCAAGTACAGGAATATTTTAGAGTACATTAGCCCCCCTATCATGTGTAGAGGAGAGTGAAGCTGAAAAATCAGGAAGCAGCTTGCAGAGTACTTATCCTATTAGCGTTTCCCACAGAGCCTCCTTTGAATTTTTAATAGTCCAGTTAAAACACGGTCCCCATGAAAATGAATGCAGTCTTTCAGCAGCCTATTAATTATTAGAGAGGACAGTTATTTTCAAACATAATGGTATTATTATGGTATATAAGAATAAAAGGACAAAAGCCTTTCATTGTACAATATACCACAAAGCTTAGCGGACATAGTGGCCATGCCTGCTTCAATGTCTAAAAAAAAAAATCTAATGTTCCTTGAAATGGGTTTCTGAAGCGTCTCCGTGGTGGCCTCAGAAGCAGGTTAAAGACATTAAGATTCTATTACCTGCCATCTATAGTACAGGCAGGTTACTGTCAATCTGTCACTTACTGTAGGTACTATAGGTTATGGGGAGATATAGATTTATATGGTCTGTTACTACCCCAAAACAGCATCACATTTATTCATTAGAACTGCTAAATTAATGAGCATAAACATTCATCAGCTTTACTGGGAAAAGCAAAACATATAAAAGGATATGACCCAGCTGTAAGTATTTAAGGTTTATATAAAAACATAAAATAATATAAAGACAGAAACTGCATATAATAAAGCATAAAAGAAATGTCAGTAAATTACCACTTCTCAGAGTAGTGCTGTAGTGACCCTATTGTCATATTAGGAGTGTCATTCCCCAAATGTTTTTCATTCAGTGGTGTACTGCTGTATGTTATACGGATTATAAACATCTCATGCCTTTTTCAAAACTGTTCTTTATTTTATGAACGTTATCAGACAAAATAAAATTCAAAGCTACAGAAATAGTTCACCTTGCATTTTATGGCATGGTCAACTATTTTGCTTGACACCATAGTAAATGTACAGTATGTAGTCCTCCTACCAAGTGTTCATCATTTAGGGAGGCTGGAGTTTAGCGACACAAAAGGGGAAGTCACCAATTGAGGGAGGCCATCCAATGCTGCCTCGGGTGCTACAAATTACACGTACAAATATGCCTGTAGAGCGAGGACAGAGGGAAGTGTTGACAGGGCCTAATAATAAGCGCGGAGAACTTGGCACTAAGAAAAACAGGAAGGAAGAAGATGGTGTGCTGCCATAGAGGGGAGCACAGCCTTTGCTGGGACCATCGCTATGCCCTGAGGAACCTTTGGGAGACTGAAAGCAGTGCAGCCACATCGAGTCTGCAAGTAAGAAAATTAATCACTGTGAAAGTGAGTCCATGGGGACAAGTACAAGACAGGGAGGATAACCACAGAAAATACACTATGGGGGAGATTAATCAAATCTTGGAGAAAGATATAGTGGAGAAGTTGCCCATACCAACCAATGAGCTTTTAACAGTAATTTTACAGGCTGTGCTAGAAAAAGTTGAGAAATGATTTAGAAGATGATTGTTATGAGCACTTCATCCACTATATCTCTCACCAAGATATGATAAATCTCCCCCTATAAAAGATAAGAAGGACCACTAGACCTTTAGAGACAGTGCAAGTCTCAGAGAAAGTTACATGACTGTCAATAAAGTATGCTAATCTTGCTGAGAGATCTGCCAGTCTATAATGAAAAGCTGAAAGAATATTTGCAAAAGCTGTCAGACTTAGGGCCTGATTCAGAGTTGGGAATAGAGAGAGAGATAGCCCTTAACTGTGTACCTGGGCAAACCATGTTGCAATGCAAGGGGTGTAAATACATTTTTTTTTGCATGTAGGGTAAATACTGGCTGCTTTTGTATGTAGCTCACAAATACTGCACAGCTTTATTATTACACTGCACTTTAGATGTCAGTTTGGACACCTCCCTCCCAAATCTAAATTTCTCTGCACATTTTAAATCTGTCCCACCTGCAGTGCAACATGGTTTCACCAAGGTGATTAGTTGAGAGTCTCTCTATTCCGAACTCTGAATCAGGCCCTTAGAGCTCAATATTAACATTCCTACTTGCCGCAAGCACCGGAGCAATTCATCATTGCTCTGGTTAGGAGACAGCTGATCCAAAAATCAGCTGTCTCCACTGAACTTTTCACTGCTCCTTTCAGGTCATGCATGCGCACAAGAGCCCTGGCGTCTGGCGGAAGGAGCCAGACAGGTGTGGAGGGATCTAAAAGGAACCCTTTTCACAATCCAGGACTCTTCCCATAGGGAAGGAGTGGGTTGCGGAAGATGGCGAATGCTCCCGCAGTCAAGCTCTGAAAATAGTGTATTTTCGGAGCTTGATGAATACTGTCCCCATACTAGTGTATTGGGAAAGTGGGCCATTCCGGGAGAGAAAGGTAAGCTGTGATATCTCCTGCTTTACCTTGTTAATGAATGGCCTGAAAACTTAATTTCTACAATTGCAGGTGAAAATTTTAATTTTCAATTGCTTTTGTAGAAATTAAGTAATGATGAATAGACCCCTAACAGAGGTAACTGTCATTTCTAGATGGGAGTTTGTCATTGCTAGAGAGTAAGCTGTAAAATCTCCTAGTGGAGTCAACAACCAGCCCAGAGGTCCAGGGAGAGTCCAGGTCCAGCTCAGAGAAATAGAAGTGTTGATTCAGTCCAGAATTGTTCCTGTTGTTTGCAGTAGTTTTCCATTTTCACTGTTCCAAGTTCCTGCTCCTGCTTTTTCCAATAATACTATACTACCACTTATAGAGAAGAGTCACTGGAGAAACATCCAGATATTTTATCCAATTTACAGGGTTCTCAAGGTTATGTCATTATCCAATGTCCAGTTAATTTTTGGACGCAATTATATTTTATAATTGTTACAAGACACCTCTCCATTTCATGGTTAGTTTGAGCTCAACCACTTCATCTTTACACATCTCATGTATTATCCACTAAATATAAGTTCACAGGCCTTTAAATTACACATGTTGTGTGTAAGTACATTATCACAGTTTCCCTGCACCAACCGCTGACAAACCTTGCCAAGAAGAGCAACCCCAAAGCGAGAATATGAATTATGAAACAATTTTTTTTTTTAAAGTTGAGCATCCTATACGTAACATTTATTACCCTTCTCCCCACTGGATCCACTAAGGTATCTGGCAAACCCACAGGCTACAGGTAACATGTACATACACACTAGAATGCAGCCTACTTTGTGATTCTTTGTTAGCTGCTTTCTCCTCATGGTGAACGTTGTAAGGACAGTTGTTAAATAGATATGGTTAAACTTTAGAGTAACCATGGGGTCAGCACACATGCTTATACATTTCCAAACAATTACTGTACCATAAATAAACATTGATCAAAGTTCAGAGGTATATATCATCCAGGCAGAAGGAGGGCCAAAATACAATTTTGTACCTGGGCCTCCATTTCCATATGTCTGCCACTGTGGCACTAGCAGGGACTAACTGTCAAATATTAGCCTGGAGGGCAAATTCACACCCATGAGGAGTGGCCAATCCTTTAAAATGGTTTTGGTTAAAGCACATAAAGTTTGATAAAAGAAAATGGGTGTTTACGCAATCGAAAGAGACTATTTTTTCTCTGCTCTCTCTCTCTAGATTATATATATATATATATATATATATATATATATAATTCATTGGCCTGTTTCTTTGTCTGTCTGGTTATACATTTAGACACCCCTGCACTAATTGGGATGAAGCCAACACGAGGTGGTCCAGTTGGATACTGGCCAGGTTTTAGGGGAGTTGGGTCCCTATTAGACTCCAAATTGGTGTTTGCTAGGCAGAACTTTGACACGGGGAGCCTATTCTGAGACTTCCACTGGATGGATGTGAACGAAAACTTCACAGAGTGGTCACATTGGATCCCAGAAGTCATACTAGGAGGTTAAAGTGCCAGTCGGACCTCCCGTTGGTGTATGCTGGGCAGGACTTTGACTCGAGGCGCCTGCTCTAGGTCTTCCACTGGATGGATTTGGATGAAAACCTCACAGAGGGGTGGAAATTGGTCTAGGATGCCTAACCTAATAACCTGAAAATGTAAACCCGGGCAACACCGGGTACTTCAGCATATATATATATATATATATATATATATATATAATTATATATATACATACAGGGCAATTTTTCTGGAAAAATAGGTTCAGAAACTGTGGGTGGAGCTACTGTGGTGGAGCTATAGAAAATCAATTATATATATATTATTTACAGTATAAATACTATATATATATATATAGTATTTAGAAAAGAAGGAACCCGTAAGGTTCTTATCTTATGGAAAACATATTTTGGCCCAGGACATTTTGAATGAGCGCCCGCTCTGAATCAGGGCGTGTTTTTTTTTCCCCAAGTCGGCCTTTTGGACGCTCGCATAGCTGTGGGTTACCACCCACAGCTTATGTGAGCGTCCATGATGATGGTAGGGTCTCGCTGCCCGAATGCCCAGGAGTGATTTTGTCTCTATCAGAGCCAAAATCACTCCCACTGACATCACTAGTGACGTCAGTGGGGCCGGACCCAGACGGTAGGCGTTCCCATGGGAACGCCTCCGTCTGGCAGCCACGCCCCCGGCACGCCCACCAAAGGGGGCGTGCTGTCATTCACCATCGACAGCACGCCCCCTTTGGTGCGAGGCCCTTAACGACGGCTACCCCATCGTTATTCAGGTCTCATGCATGCGCACGACGGAGCTCCCTCCATCATGTGCATGCGCACTAGGGCACAATCGACCCGCTTGCGAGCGCTCAGCGCTCGCGAGCGGGTCTGAATCAGGCCCTGAGTTCCTGCTGAAAATAACACTGTACATAACACTGTGTGTATATATATATATATATATATATTAGGGGTGAGCGGGTTCGGATTTCTGAAATCCGAACCCCCCCGAGCCCCCCCGATCCGAGTCCGATCCGAGTCAGGCTCGACTTTTCCCGCCTGACTCGGATCTGACATCGAGGCAAAACGTCATCATCCCGCCTTCCGAGTCTCGCGGGTTTTGGATCCTATATAAGGTACCCGCGTCGGCGCCATTTTCTCACTCGGCTGTGGACAGTGAAGAGGGAGGGTGGGAGTTAGTGCTGTGTAGTGTAGTGTAGTGTAGTGCTGCTGTTGTCCACTACTTCAAAGTCCATAGGGGCTGGCTGTGTTGTGCTGTGCTGCTGTTGTTAATAGGGGCTGTGTCCACTACTTCAAAGTCCATAGGGGCTGGCTGGACTGTGTTGTGCAGTCAGTTCCAAAGTCCTGTGCAGTGTCCCAGTCCTAAAGGGGTGCTGTAGTGTTGTCCAGGGGGTGCTCTGTCCATCAGGGGTGCTCCCCCCAAGTGCTAAAAAAATAATATATTTTCTGTGTTTGTGAATTGTGTGCGCAGTAGCCGCACGTGCATCAACAAAGTAGTGCCAAGCGTGCGCCTGTGTCATAAGTAAAGGGCCGGCTGGCTTGACCGTTAAGGGTGCTGTAACCCCCGAAAGTACACTCCAGTCCAAACCAAAAAAAAAATTATTTTCTGTGTTTGTGAATTGTGTGCGCAGTAGCCGCACGTGCATCAACAAAGTAGTGCCAAGCGTGCGCCTGTGTCATAAGTAAAGGGCCGGCTGGCTTGACCGTTAAGGGTGCTGTAACCCCCGAAAGTACACTCCAGTCCAAACCTAAAAAAAAATTATTTTCTGTGTTTGTGAATTGTGTGCGCAGTAGCCGCACGTGCATCAACAAAGTAGTGCCAAGCGTGCGCCTGTGTCATAAGTAAAGGGCCGGCTGGCTTGACCGTTTAAAGGTGCTGTAACCCCCGAAAGTACACTCCAGTCCAAACCAAAAAAAAATTATTTTCTGTGTTTGTTAATTGTGTGCGCAGTAGCCGCACGTGCATCAACAAAGTAGTGCCAAGCGTGCGCCTGTGTCATAAGTAAAGGGCCGGCTGGCTTGACCGTTAAGGGTGCTGTAACCCCCGAAAGTACACTCCAGTCCAAACCTAAAAAAAAATTATTTTCTGTGTTTGTGAATTGTGTGCGCAGTAGCCGCACGTGCATCAACAAAGTAGTGCCAAAAGTGCCCCTGTGTCATAAGTAAAGGGCCGGCTGGCTTGACCGTTAAAGGGTGCTGTAACCCCCGAAAGTACACTCCAGTCCAAACCAAAAAAAAATTATTTTCTGTGTTTGTGAATTGTGTGCGCAGTAGCCGCACGTGCATCAACAAAGTAGTGTCAAGCGTTCGCCTGTGTCATAAGTAAAGGGCCGGCTGGCTTGACCGTTAAGGGTGCTGTAACCCCCGAAAGTACACTCCAGTCCAAACCAAAAAAAAAATTATTTTCTGTGTTTGTGAATTGTGTGCGCAGTAGCCGCACGTGCATCAACAAAGTAGTGCCAAGCGTGCGCCTGTGTCATAAGTAAAGGGCCGGCTGGCTTGACCGTTAAGGGTGCTGTAACCCCCGAAAGTACACTCCAGTCCAAACCAAAAAAAAAATTATTTTCTGTGTTTGTGAATTGTGTGCGCAGTAGCCGCACGTGCATCAACAAAGTAGTGCCAAGCGTGCGCCTGTGTCATAAGTAAAGGGCCGGCTGGCTTGACCGTTAAGGGTGCTGTAACCCCCGAAAGTACACTCCAGTCCAAACCAAAAAAAAAATTATTTTCTGTGTTTGTGAATTGTGTGCGCAGTAGCCGCACGTGCATCAACAAAGTAGTGCCAAGCGTGCGCCTGTGTCATAAGTAAAGGGCCGGCTGGCTTGACCGTTAAGGGTGCTGTAACCCCCGAAAGTACACTCCAGTCCAAACCTAAAAAAAAATTATTTTCTGTGTTTGTGAATTGTGTGCGCAGTAGCCGCACGTGCATCAACAAAGTAGTGCCAAGCGTGCGCCTGTGTCATAAGTAAAGGGCCGGCTGGCTTGACCGTTAAAGGGTGCTGTAACCCCCGAAAGTACACTCCAGTCCAAACCAAAAAAAAATTATTTTCTGTGGTTGTGAATTGTGTGCGCAGTAGCCGCACGTGCATCAACAAAGTAGTGCCAAGCGTGCGCCTGTGTCATAAGTAAAGGGCCGGCTGGCTTGACCGTTAAGGGTGCTGTAACCCCCGAAAGTACACTCCAGTCCAAACCTAAAAAAAAATTATTTTCTGTGTTTGTGAATTGTGTGCGCAGTAGCCGCACGTGCATCAACAAAGTAGTGCCAAGAGTGCGCCTGTGTCATAAGTAAAGGGCCGGCTGGCTTGACCGTTAAAGGGTGCTGTAACCCCCGAAAGTACACTCCAGTCCAAACCAAAAAAAAATTATTTTCTGTGTTTGTGAATTGTGTGCGCAGTAGCCGCACGTGCATCAACAAAGTAGTGCCAAGCGTGCGCCTGTGTCATAAGTAAAGGGCCGGCTGGCTTGACCGTTAAAGGGTGCTGTAACCCCCGAAAGTACACTCCAGTCCAAACCAAAAAAAAATTATTTTCTGTGTTTGTGAATTGTGTGCGCAGTAGCCGCACGTGCATCAACAAAGTAGTGCCAAGCGTGCCCCTGTGTCATAAGTAAAGGGCCGGCTGGCTTGACCGTTAAAGGGTGCTGTAACCCCCAAAGTACACTCCAGTCCAAACCAAAAAAAAATTATTTTCTGTGTTTGTGAATTGTGTGCGCAGTAGCCGCACGTGCATCAACAAAGTAGTGCCAAGAGTGCGCCTGTGTCATAAGTAAAGGGCCGGCTGGCTTGACCGTTAAAGGGTGCTGTAACCCACAAAGTACACTCCAGTCCGAACCAAAAAAAAATTTATTTTCTGTGTTTAGCCGCACGTATATATCAAATCGATATAACATAAATGGAGGACCAAACTTTCTCCGATAATAATAAAATAGAGAAAGATCAAGAACCACTTCCTCCTAGTGCTGAAGCTGCTGCCACTAGTCATGACATAGACGATAACATGCCATCAACGTCGTCTGCCAAGGCCGATGCCCAATGTCATAGTAGAGGGCACATACAATCCCAAATGGCAAAGTTCAGGAAAATGACCTTGAAAAAGACATTTAAATCAGCTGAAGAGAAACGTAAACTTGCCAATATGCCATTTACGACACGGAGTGGCAAGGAACGGCTAAGGTCGATCCCTAGTATGTTCATGACTAGTGGTTCAGCTTCACATGACGATGGAAGCACTCCTCCCACTAAAAAAATCAAAAGAGTTAAGCTGGCAAAAGCACAGCGAAGAACTGTGCTTTCTAAGAAGATATCACAAATCCCCAAAGAGAGTCCAAGTGTGGTGGTGGTTGCGATGCCTGACCTTCCCAGCACTGGACGGGAAGAGGTGGCTCTTTCCACCATTTGCACGCCCCCTGCAAGTGCTGAAAGGAGCACCCACAGTCCACTTGCTGATATGCAAATTGAAGATGTCACTGTTGAAGTACAACAGGATGAGGATACTGGTGTAGCTGGCGCTGAGGAGGAAGTTGGCGAGGAGGATTCTGATGGTGATGTGGTTTGTTTAAATCAGGCTCCGGGGGAGACAGTTGTTGTCCGTGGGATGAAAAAGCCCATCACGGTCATGCCTGGGCAGAAGACCAAACATTCCACCTCTTTGGTCTGGCAATATTTCTATCCAAATCCGGACAACAACTGTCTTGCCATATGTACCATATGTAAAGGTGAAATAAGTAGGGGTAGGGACGTCAACCACCTAGGAACATCCTCCCTTATACGGCACCTGCAGCGCGTTCATAAAAAGTTACTGTCAAGTTCAGAAACTTTGGCTCAGACCGTAAGCAGTCCAGGGACACCTAAATCCCGTTGTCCTGTTGTATCCAAGCGCCTGCAAACCACACCGTCAACTCCCTCCTCGTCAATTTCCTCCTTAGTCAGGATCGGAAGTAGTCCTGCAGGCCATATCACTGGCATGACTGACTCTCCTATCCGGGATTCCTCCGGAGGATCCTGCATTGCTACGCCTACTGCTGCCGCTGCTGCTGTTGCTGCTGCTGCTGGGAGTCGTTCATCATCCCAGAGAGGAAGTAGGAACACCACTACTTTTACTAAACAATTGACCCTCCAACAGTCCTTAGCGAGGAGGATGAAGTACGACAGCAGTCATCCTGAAGCAAAACGTATAACTGAGGCCTTGACTGCTATGTTGGTGTTAGACGTGCGTCCGGTATCCGCCATTAGTGCAGTGGGATTTAGACAATTGATGGAGGTAGTGTGTCCCCGGTTCCAAATCCCGTCTAGATTCCACTTCACTAGGCAGGCGATACCGAGACTGTACAGAAACGTCAGAAAAAGTGTCCTCAGTGTCCTGAAAAATGCCGTTGTACACAATGTCCACTTAACCACGGACATGTGGACAAGTGGAACAGGGCAGACTAAGGACTATATGACTGTGACAGCCCACTGGGTAGATGTATCACCTTACGCAGCAACAGCAGCAGCGTCACCAGTAGCAGCATCTCAGAAACGCCAGCTCGTTACAAGGCAGGCTACGCTGTGTATCACCGGTTTCAGTAAGAGGCACACCGCCGACAACCTCTTAGAGAAACTGAGGGAAATCATCGCCCAGTGGCTTACCCCACTTAGACTCTCCTGGGGATTTGTGATATCTGACAACGCCACCAATATTGTGCGGGCATTACATCTGGGCAAATTCCAGCACGTCCCATGTTTTGCTCACACAATAAACTTGGTGGTGCAGAATTTTCTGAAAAGCGACAGGGGCGTGCAGGAGACGCCACTTTCGCCATTCAGCGACTGCGTGCCGAAGACTGGAGCGCCAGCAAACACTCTTGAACCTGCCCCGCCATCACCTGAAGCAAGAGGTTGTGACGCGGTGGAACTCAACCCTCTATATGCTTCAGAGGATGGAGGAGCAGCAAAAGGCCATACAAGCCTATACATCCACCTATGACATAGGCAAAGGAGGGGGTATGCACCTGACTCAAGCGCAGTGGAGAATGATTTCCGTGTTGTGCAAGGTTCTTCAGCCCTTCGAACTTGCCACACGTGAAGTCAGTTCAGACACTGCCAGCTTGAGTCAGGTCATTCCCCTCATCAGGCTTTTGCAGAAGCAGCTGGAGAAAGTGAAGGAGGAGCTAAGACGGAGCGATTCCGCTCGGCATGTGGGACTTGTGGATGAAGCCCTTCATTCGCTTTGCCAGGATTCCAGGGTGGTCAATCTGTTGAAATCAGACCACTACATTTTGGCCACCGTGCTCGATCCTAGGTTTAAAGCCTATGTGGTGTCTCTCTTTCCGGCCGACACAAGCCTGCAGAGGTGCAAAGACCTGCTGGTGAACACACTGTCAGCTGAAGCGGAACGTGACACGTCAACGGCTCCTTCTTCATTTTCTCCCGCAACTGGGGCTGCCAGGAAAAAACTTAGGTATCCTAAGCAACCCGCTGGCGGTGATGCAGGGCAGGCAGGACCAAGTTTGGACATCTGGTCCGGACTGAAGGACCTGGCAACAATTTCTGACATGTCTACTGTCACTGCATATGATACTGTCACCATTGACAGAATGGTGGAGGATTACATCGGTGACAGCATCCAAGTAGGCATGTCAGACAGTCCATACCTGTACTGGCAGGAAAAAGAGGCAATTTGGAGGCCCCTGTACAAACTGGCTCTATTTTACCTGAGTTGCCCCCCCTCCAGTGTGTACTCCGAAAGAGTGTTTAGTGCAGCCGGGAACCTTGTCAGCGAAAGGCGTAGGAGGTTGCTTCCACAGAATGTGGAGAAGATGATGTTCATCAAAATGAATTATCAGCTCTTCCAGGGAGACCAGCCTCCAGAAGGTACAGAGGGACCTGTGGTGGTGGATTCAAGTGGGGACGAGTTAATACTTTGTGAGGATGAGGATGTACACACTGAAGAGGGTGAGGAATCGGTGGATGAGGAGGATGAGGATGACATCTTGCCTCCGTAGAGCCAGTTTGTGCAGGGACACATTAATTGCCAGCTTGTTTTGTGGGGGCCCAAACGAACCAATCATTTCAGCCACAGTTGTGTGGCAGACCCTGGCGCTGAAATGATTGATTTGTTAAAGTGTGCATGTCCTGTTTATACAACATAAGGGTGGGTGGGAGGGCCCAAGGACAATTCCATCTTGCACCTCTTTTTTTCTTTGCATTATGTACAGTTTGGGGCCTAGTTTTTCTAACTGCCATCCTGCCTGCCACTGCAGTGTCACTCCTAGATGGGTCACGTGTTTGTGCCGCCCACTCGTGTCGCTTAGCATAGTCATCCAGCTACCTCGGTGCAACCTTTTGGACATAAAAACACTATTGTGAGGTGTGAGGTGTTCAGAATAGACTGGAAATGAGTGGAAATTAAGGTTATTGAGGTTAATAATAGCATAGGAGCAGAAAAACCTACAAATTCTGTGATTTTAGCTGTTTTTATGCTTTTTTTCAAAAAAATACAGATCCAAAACACAAAACCCAGAACCCAAAACACGGAAGGGTGGTTTTGGCAAAACCAATCCAGATCCAAAACACGAAGAAAGATCCAGATCCAAAACCAAAACACAAAACACGAAAAGTGGCCGGTGCACACCCCTAATATATATATATATGTATATATATATATATATATATATATATATAAAATTCAACCTTCTCACTAACAACTCCCATCTAAAACTGTGCGGTAATATTACTTACCATAGTCCTATGCACTCTTGTATTGCCTCCTGTTGCTATCAGGCAGGCAGCAGCTCCTCATAATTTTCTGTACTGGTAGCATTGCAATGTCTTTAGTCGATGTCCAGACACTTCAAGATGCAGGGAGTCAGATACCACTGAACATTGTAGCAGAACCCCTAATGGTATGATCAGTTTTCATTAAGAAAAGAAGCATGTACACTACCGTTCAAAAGTTTGGGATCACTTAGAAATGTGCTTATTTTTGTCCTTATTTTTGAAAGAAAAGCACTTTTTTTTTCAATGAAGATCATTAATCAGAAATACACTCTATACATTGTAAGTGTGGTAAATGACTAAACTAGCTGCAAACGTCTGTTTTTAAAGGAATATCTACATAGGTATATAGAGGCCCATTTCCAGCAATCATCACTCCAGTATTCTAATGGTACATTGTGTTTGCTAAGCGCGTTAGAAGACTAATGGATGATTAGAAAACCCTTGTGCAATTATGTTAGCACAGCTGAAAACAGGATTGCTCGTTAGAGAAGCTATGAAACTGGCCTTCTTTTGAGCAAGTTGAGTATCTGGGGCATCACACTTGTGGGTTCGATTATACTCTCCAAATGGCCAGGAAAAGAGAACTTTCATGTAAAACTCGAAAGTCTATTCTTGTTCTTAGAAATTAAGGCTATTCCATGAGAGAAATTGCCAAGAAACTGAACATTTCCTACAACGGTGTGCACTACTCCCTTCAGAGAACAGGCTCTAATCAGAGTAGAAAGAGAAGTGGGAGGCCCCGGTGCACAACTGTGCATGAATACAAGTACATTAGAGTCTCTAGTTTGAGAAATAGATGCCTCACAAGTCCTCAACAGGCAGCTTCATTAAAAGGTACCAGCAAAACGCCAGTCTCAACATCTACAGTGAAGAGGCGACACAGGGATGCTGGCTTTCTAGGCAGAGTGGCAAAGAAAAAGTCATATCTGAGACTGGCCAATAAACAGAAAAGATTAATATGGGCAAAAGAACACAGACATTGGACAGAGAAATATTGGAAAAAAGTGTTATGGACAGACAAATCAAAGTTTTAGGTGTTTGGATCACACAGAAGAACATTTGTGAGACGCAGAACAAGTGAAGAGATGCTGAAGAGTGCCTGACGCCATCTGTCAAGCATGGTGGAGGTAATGTGATGGTCTGGGGCTACTTTGGTGCTGGTAAAGTGGGAGATTTGTACAAGGTAAAAAGGTAAAGGGTATTTTAAATAAGGAAGGCTATCACTCCATTTTGCAACGCCATGCCATACCCTCTGGACAGCGCTTGATTGGAGCCAATTTCCTCCTCCATCAGGACAATGTCCCAAATCACACCTCCAAAATGTGCAAGAACTATTTAGGGAAGAAGCAGGCAGCTGGTATTCTGTCTGTAATGGAGTGGCCAGCGCAGTCACTAGATCTCAACCCATTGAGCTGTTGTGGGAGCAGCTTGACTGTATAGTACGCAAGAAGTGCCCATCAAGCCAATCCAACTTGTGGGAGGTGCTTCAGGAAGCGTGGGATGAAATTTCTTCATATTACCTCAACAAATTAACAGCTAGAATGTCAAAGGTCTGCAATGCTGTAATTGCTGCAAAAGGAGCATTCTTTGACGAAAAGAAAGTTTGAAGGACAAAATTATTACTTCAAATAAAAATCATTATTTCTAACCTTGCCAATGTCAATGTCTTGTTCTATTCATTTTGCAACTCATTTGATAAATAAAAGTCAGTTTTTATGTAAAACACGAAATTGTCTAACGGTAGTGTAAATAGATGGTGTGGGGTGGCAGACGCAGGGGGTCCCAGAGGTCTGTCTGGGGACAGTGGTCCCTGTGCCCCCTTAATCTATCTTTGGTAGTACTAATCACCATGTTGGCCCACCCTATTATTTTAGAGGGTGGCATTAGGAAGCTACAATGAAAGCAATTGTGAATATATTCTACATGTTGGACATTGGGATAAAGCTCCTACGCAGTTTGCTTTGATTTGCACAGTATATGCTTTATCACACTACAGGTAGCATGAATAACAGGTATATCATTTTTTTTCACTGCAACATGCAGAGTTTTGTGTGTGTACTATAAAGTATGTACACTTTGCAGTCCCACATTATGTTATACAAAGTGCATTTATTTAGAAATGCACTTAATTAATTTAATTCTCATTTATCATGGAAAGTTAAACCCTGGTGTCAAATTGCACCATAAACTATGAACTTGGAGCTTACACCAACCAAAATCGTTGTGAATCTCTGGTACAGTATGCATGAATACAGATTTAATAGGGCTGCTGTAGCTATACAAGCTGTCCGTTTCCTAGCCACTGTACCATTACTTTCAATTAAATAAAAAGAAACCATTTCAGCATTTTAGAGTGCATTTCTGTCACTTGTGATCCCATAAGAATAGTTCTTTGATGGGAAAGTACATCAATTAACAGAAATGTCAATCAGGAAGAATTATACAGTGTGTGCTTATATTTGCACTGTTCTATTCAGCTTCCTTTCTATTCTCTGGTAGTAGTTGTAACTGATGTACTACACATGCTTAGAATTATATGTGCAAGCACAGGAAAGCTATAATAATGTAAACAAGTCTATCATCGTAACAGTTCTTTAGGCTGTTTATATGGAACTGAGCCATGATATTTTTTCATATTATTGTTTCAGACACATGCAAAATGAACATAGAGAGAGAGAGAGAGAGAGAGAGAGAAGAGAAGAGAGAGAGAGAGAGAGAGAGAGAGAGAGAGAGAGAGAGAGAGAGAGAGAGAGAGAGAGAGAGAGAGAGAGAGAGAGACAAAAGATTTGGGGAAGTTGTTGATTGTTTATGGGAGGTTTGTATGTCCCAGGTTCTTAACTTCTGTGTGGTGTCCATTCACCATTCAAGTAATGAATAGATACCACACAGAAGAACTTGATTGCCAGACCACCTGTGGGAAACTGATAAAAGGTGTGTCAGACTCTCTGGGCATTCTCTCACTACCTGGGGAGCGGTATGACAGACCTGTTAAGAGACACTGCTATGGCTTTATGTAAGTGCTGTATTTAAATGCTGTTTTGTGTGATTTGGACATTAGATCCTCCCAGTATTAGAGAGGGAGACTTCTTTTTAGTTAGTGCCAGGCAGGCTAGGCTTTATTTTAATGATTTTCTTTATTTTGCTACAAACCTCTTTTGGAAACCATGGTCTGGTGACGCATTATCTTCCACATAAGTCTATGGAATGCTGCCTGATTAATTATTATATATATATATATATATATATATATATATATATATATATGTATATATATATATATATATATTAGATATATAAACCTGTATATTTATATATATACAGGTTTATATATCCAAGAAAGTGAAAAAAGGTACCATTCACATGCACACAGGTTGAGTCTCCCATATCCAAATATTCCGAAATATGGAATATTCCGAAATACGGATTTTTTTTTGGCTTGACTGAGAAAATAAACCTTTGATTTTTGATGGTTCAATGTACACAAACTTTCTCTAGGGCACAAATTATTAAAAATATTGTATAAAATTACCTTCAGGGTTTGTGTATAGGGTGTACATGAAACATAACTGAATTTTATGTATGTACACAAACATTATTGAAAATATTGTATAAAATTACCTGCAGGCTGTGTGTATATGCTGTACAGTATATAACACACAAATGCATTCTGTGTGTATATTTGGGTCCCATTCCCAAGATATTTCATTATGATATGCAAATATTCCAAAATACAGAATATTATGTTATCCAAATTACCCCTGGTCCCAAGCATTTTGGATATTGGAGATATATATATATATATATATATATATATATATGTATACACATATATATACATATATATATATATATAGATACATACATACATACATACATACATACATACATACATACATACACATAGATGTGTCCTTAATACACCTGACCTCAATACAAAAGAATAAACTATAATTTGGCAATTCAAAGGCAGATGGAAACTCCACTCAGTGGATGCTCTTCAATATAGTCCTCCAAGTTTTCCAGAACACATGTAGGAAAAGGAGAACAACATAACATGGCATAATACCTCTGGTAAATAGAACAGCCAGTATTATACAAAAAAAAGTTAATGAAAGTGGATATAATCCCAACACCAGTGGAAACTCTAAATCCATTTAGGGTATATGTTTGCATGATATAATCTAGATATACTGCAAGAAAGCAGAAAAAGGTACCATTCACCAAAAGGTAATAAAAACAAGGACACACCCCTTGCGTGTATATGCTTACATTCACAACTCTTTCACATTTGCGGTCATAACAGGCATGTAGATAGTGTATGGTATAATTCCCCGGGTGAGCCCCTCTACTTAAATGCTGCATGTACAGACCTCCCGGGAGACTAAAAGTTTATATATCTAGCCTCAATAGTCCATGTGGTGGGAGATGCCTGGAGCGAGTGAGCTGCACCGAGCAGTGCAGGATCTTTATCACTTGAATGTTCCTTTATGTAAGTCGCAATGTGATGAGACAAAGCTGCTTCATGAGACTGCACTGATCAATTTGAAATGAAACACTTGTATATCTGTGTATGACTGTCTTGAAGGGTGAATAATTCTAAATATAAATTAATCTGGAATTAAATAATTACTTTTTTTTATTGTTACATAAAAGTAAATCTATCATTTAAAGCGTTTGACTGGGTGTTACAAAATGTATTGACATTTTTTAATTGAAAATATAAGAGAGCCATATTATCCTTCTACAAGATGAATCCATTTTAAATAAAATACTTGAAACTGAAAATAACTATGATAAAGAAGAACATTATTAATAGATGAGCAATGGTAACCACTACACTGTAGACATTCAAAAATGATAACTAAAGTAAATCTCTTGTTTCTTTATTGACAACCAAAAGTAACATTAAGAAAATAATTGAAACAGTTTATTGTCGATATGGAATGACACTTGTCAGTTCACATGCTGATAGAATGTAATCATGATCTAGTGACACAGGGCCTGATTCAGCATGGATCGCTACTGCGATAGCGTACACAGATGACCGATTGTTGCAGACTGCGCATGCATATGCATCATAGTGCACGAGTTAGCATTGCGATTGCTCTGTGTTCACATACGCATATACAAAGCCATCGCAGACAGAGGGACAGGACATCAGCGTTTGGGGGTGGTGATAGGGGAGTGGTCAGAGAAACACAGGCATGTCTGTCCACTTGAACGCCATTGCATGGGCATGTATAAATTATTCACTTCGGCGGCATATGCATCTTGAGTACTCACTGCGCGCAACAAGGTTAGCAATATCTGAGTAAGGTCAGACCTGTAATTGTACGAGGGGCCGATGTTCAAAGTATTACGTATGTGCGAAAATGGTAGTGGGCATCTCCATGCTGGCTTTGGGCGTCACTATAATAGCTTTGTGATTGCAGTCATTAGCATATGTTTGCAGCACACCAGCGTGCATAATCACAGTTGCGATCACAATAGCGATCCATAGTGAATCAGACCCACAAAGCAGTCTTCATTTTGCCCAATTTTTTGGACCTTAAGGACAATGGGCCTGATTCAGACTTGGGAACACTGTGAGATATCTCTCTCAACTGATCATCTTGGTGAAACCATGCTGCACTGCAGGTGGGGCAGATTTCAAATGTGCAGAGAGTTTTAGATATGGGAGGAGTGTTTCCAAACTGACATCTAAATTGTAGAGTAATAATAAAGCTGTGCAGTGTTTGTGGGCTACATGCAAAAGCAGCCAATATTTACCCCACATGTAAAATTTTTATGTATTTACACCAGAGTTGCCGACTTGTAGCTCCCACCTTCGGGGAGGGAGCTGTCGGGCATCCTCAGCAGGGGGGTGTGTCCCATCAGAAGGGGGCGTGACCCGGACTATGACTAGTCAATGGGGACGGGGCATGGGCGTGACAACGCGATCGTGTCATCGCGGCCCCGCCCCCTCTTCACAATGCCAAGATAAATGGCAGTGTGAAGCAGGGGGCGGGGCCATGATGACGCGAATCGAGTCATCGGGCCCCCCGCTGACTGGGATAATACTGTATTCGTGGGGGGAGCAGCGGCGAGCCAGATGGATCGCCGGGGACCGGGAGACTTACCTACCTTTCCAGGGGGCCGGGAGCGGCTCCCGATTTTCGGGAGGCTCCCGACCAAATCGGGAGGGTAGGTAAGTATGATTTACACCCCTTGCATTGCAATATGGTTTGTTCAGGTTCTTATTCTATTCCCAACTCTGAATAAGGCCAAATATGTTAGGTCCTAGTAGTGATAAAAAAAAAAACATCTGATATTTCAAGAGCCAGTAACTATGACCAGCAGTTCGATGATTAGCATCATCAAACAGTAAAACTGTAATGTGACAGCCATGTTTAGAAGACTGATGAGGAGGATTGATGGTAGGGTAAAAAATCGTTTTCTGAATATCTGTGCTAAGAAAACCACATCACATAAGTACATTGTACAAGAAAAGAAGCAATGCTAGTGCAAGTGGCAGTAAAGAAAATAAAAGTAGTGTTGATGCATCCTTAAACAATTTATTTAGTGTAGAAATTTTTTTAATAGGTAACAAAAATGGTCCTGATGCAGTGGTGCATCTAATGTCACCGCTGTTGAAATGTGTACGCAGTGGTTGTGTGAAAATATGTAAATGTTGCAACTGCTGGGATTTGTATTGAGACGCCCACAGGTGGCTTTGCAAATCCAAGCAATTGCTGAATAAGTCACAGATCAGTTGACAGATGGCCTTCTGAGTAAACCTTTGGTTCAGAATGGCCATGGGAACTGAGAAGCAAGAGCCACATAACTATCTGCATACATGATCGCAGTCTGTGACACACATCCCAAAGATGGTAGATAAGCCTGCATTGGAGTCGACACTCCACTGTTACCTTACCCAAACTCTCCCTGACTGTCAATCATACTGTGGGCAAATCTTTGATGCGCCCGCAGCCAATAATGAAAGTTGATGTATGCGTAGTGTGACTCAGGCGCATGTGCATATCACCGATAATTGCTCAACCGCATAAACATCAGCATTGTGTTAATTTTTAGAACAGGCCCAATGTGTCAGTTGTGTGCAATGCAAAGCAATCTTTTTTCTTTTTTTTGGCAATAGAGTCATGCAAAAAAGACATCTTCCTTCAAAATCATGTTTTTTCAGGTCAAAATGAAGAAACTTCTAGCCTTCACCAAGACCTAACATGATATAAATATTATGTAATCTGGGGACTATTCATCATCAGGGGCTGGACGATGGTTGAGTATCCACCTTGCCACGGGGATATTTATCACCGGAACAATTCAGCAATGCTCCGGTGCAGGGATAGCTGGTCTGAAAAGCACCTGTCCTTGCGATCAGTAACACTGCTTACTTACCTACTCCGTTGCCGGTATCTGCGCATGTGTGGCCTGATGTCACATATGTGCAGAGCCACTGGTCACACATTGAGGAGGCGGAGGAGGGATCCGTTTGGATTCCTCTTCGCATCTTTGGAACTCCTTCCCAAAGGAAGAAGTGGGGCTCCGAGAACAAGCACCATCTGAAGATGGCATTTGTTCTCGCAAGCAAACTCCAAAAACTATACGTTTTCAGAGTTTGCTGAATATCAGGTGGTCCTATCAGACCCCTGATGTTAAATGACAGGTTACTTAAAATATGCAGAAACTATCAGATTTTAATATCCCATTATTTATTCAAGAGAAATATAGACCTACTGTACAATACATGTAGGAGCCATATGTGGATAAGTAATTGCACCCCATGATACAATAACTTGTGGACCTTGTAATGACTTGAATACATTGTTTTCTGTATAAGTCTTTTATATTATCGGAAAATAGGGGGGCAGGATTGCGTTGAACTCAAAGTTTTGGGCTAAAGCTAGTTGCTGCTGAATGAAGTGAGGGTACTACTAAACATCACTAGTATTGCAAATAGGTCTAACGTAAGGGGGAACGCTTAGCACATCCTATAGTCCTTTGACAGTATAAAACTTGAGGAGACAATCTTAGTATGAAGGAAATAACTTCTTAAATATATTTAGATCATTTTTTTTTTTACATATACTGTATGTGCAGGTGAATTTTTTTAAAAGGAGCCTAATACCAGTATACAACATGCAAGTGAAACATATATACGTTGAAACATATACCAACATATAACAATAGACAAGAGGTAGTGTTTACGATAGCTGGGAGTTTTACTGTTGATGTTGTGGTCTCAGTAGTACCGCTACAGAGTGATACGCCTAAGCGTTTTATTCACTCTGATGTGGGGATGTACAAAACCCAGGGAGAAATTCAATGTCCCAAGGTCCTTAGGTGAATGGAGTCAAGGAGTTTCCGCTTGGTCCGTGAAGTGATATCAGGTTCGCGGTGAGTGTCGCTGGGGGCTATTGGATATATGTCCAGTCCATGCCCTGTTGTTTTAAGGTGGTGTTCAGAAGGTGTAGATTACTTTTAATCCTCAAGTGTAATTCCTCCGTGGGGGTTCATCCTATTCCCTCTGGAGTCCCAAGGGGCTGGGGGTCTGCCGGAAGACTGCCCATCTCAGCTCGCGTCCAGCGCTATGCTGCACGTTCGGGGATCAATGACTCTGCAAGGCTTCCTCAGGATTGCAGATATATTATATTTGGGGAATTTTTGCCCATTTCTCCTTACACTTACTTACTGTAGCTTCAGTTTAGTAATGTTTGAGGGTATTTGTTTATACACTGTTCTCTTTAGATCCCTCCAAACATCTCCAAGGCATGGACATCAGCAATTTGACTAGGCCATTGCAAAAGCTTGCTTTTATTTCTATCTGTAGTCACACAAAATGAAATAAGTTACACAACTTATCTTTAGACAATCTATTTTCAGACATTACTTGAAGTTATATTGAATGGTGGTGAGGATGATGAGGAACCGATCCCACAAATAGATATCGCTGGCATTCAGAAGCTTAAAAATAAATATCTGCCCCACAAACCGCAAGTAAGAAGCGCAACTTCCACCATACTGTAAGGGAGATTGTAATTTAACATAGAAATCAATAACGCAATAGCAGAAACTGATGCTATTACACAATCACCAGCAACCTTACAAACAATTACAGAGAAAGTTCTCTGGGAAAGTTCCCAAGCCATATATTATGTGGATGACAAAAATTGTTTGTGAGTTTTCTTTTCAGTTACATGAACAGTATGGTTATGCTCATGTGCATAGTATATGCACAAAAAGTAATTCAAGGTCACCAGGGAGCAAAGCTCAGAACTTCGATCCTGATACAATGTATGGACATAAATCAGAAACTCCCAAGACTAGACAAACCAGGTGGCAGTTCCAAATGTACAATTAACCATGTAAACTGCTTCTAGTCTTCATATTCTAAATGATTTTAATGAGGGTAATGAAACTGCACCCAATAAAATACAAATTTAAAGTTACTTAATCTATACTAATATAATAAGAACATTGTGTCTGTTTGTTCAAAGTTGGCGCAAAACTATGGAAACTGCATAATTTTGTAGTGGAAACTACTAGAAATAACCTGTATAATATAAATTCCGTTAAGTTAAAGCTGAGCATCATCAATGCAAGAGATAGGTGTGGCACCGTGTGTGTGGCCGGTAAGGGGTGGGGTGAGAGGCGCTTTGGGCCCACGCTCACTTGAATAGGATAGGCTACATAGAAGTCTGTGCACAGGGCATGGAATCAGTATGATTTACCACTGGACCCATGCCCGGCGGTTCAAATCCCGATAGCGGCAGCCTGACAAGGATGAAAATACCGATCATCCCCAGGTAAGTAATCACTAACCTATTCACCCCCTAACCCTTCCTTAGGGGTGCCTAACCCTAACCTTCCTCCCAGTGCCTAACCCTAATCCCCCCTCTAAGTGCCTAAACCTAACCCCCCCTTCCCCGCCGCCTAATCCTAAGTCCTCCTGGGGGTGTCTAACCCTAACCCTCCCTCCCCCTAGCCTAACCCTAACCTCCCGGGGGTGTGCCTAACCCTATGTCCCCCCCCAGGAGCCCCTAACCTAACCCTCCCCCCCTCACTTCGATCGGGATGCCGGGCGCCGGACTCCCGGCGTCAGTAAAATGATAGACGTCTAGATTTAGATACCTGTAATTTAACCCTCACCGGGATTAAGCAGTCGGGAAGCCGGCTGTCGGGATTAGGTCCGCTGGCTTCCCGACTGCATACCCAGGACACACAGTGACATTGGTGTGAGTGGTGGGTGAAGGCGCTGCTGCCTCCAATCTGTATGGCACTGCTGGTCACATGGGCCACTCCAGTGACATGTCCCTTATGTAAAGCAATACAACTATAACACCTCAAATAAAAAGTGTTGACAGAAGCGATTTCTTTGTGGACAAAACCACGTACAACAGCGAGTACTTGTAATAATTCCACAGCAGGTTTCCAAACCAGCTATGGCCACCTGTGATCATTGCTAAATTAATGCAGATAAAAAAATAAAGCAGAGCTCTCTCCTTAGATGCACAAAAATACTAGCTTTAGAAATTATGCCTTTCCAATTTGTTGAAATTGCGTCACTGCAGAAATTGTCGGCTTGCTGAGATTGCATGTACCTAGTTACTTTTATTTTCTAAACAAGATTATGCCAGTTTTATAAACAGGTACAAATCTGCCACATAGTTTTGACTTTTAGGCACCATCCCTAGCTTCCATTCAATGTATCCAGCTGGCAGCTTCTCACACAGAGATTGTAGCTATAGTAGCTGACAGTGGGTGGCCCTAAAATCAAATGTTTCAAAATAATTGTGGGTGCTTCCGTTTGGCTGAAGAATGCCATACATAGACTTGGTTAGTGGTTGAGTATGAGCAATCACCCATAGCACTCACAAACTGACTCCTATAGGCATGGCCAATCAGTGTTGGGAACTGGCCAATTGAAGCAGAATGTTGAGCTGACAAAAATAAGTTTTGCCCCTTAATACAACTCTGGCAGAAATTACACACCCTGTTCTCTGAAGCAGCTGCTAGAGAACTGTAGAGATACCCACCTAGCCTTATTGGTGCCATGTCAGAGCTGCACTGAACTCTGTTTTAGGGGCATATCTTTTGATTTTAGTGCTGTGCATGCTCTTTAGCAAAGAAAAGACTTCTACGAGTGATTGCAAGAGATACATAACTTGCAGCTGAATTGGTGTAACTGGGCAGCAAGCATTGGGGTGTTTGCATGTATTCTAAGTTGAGTGAGTGCATGTTGAGGGCGTGTAGACAGAATTGAGCATATGCGTAAATTATACGGATCTCTTGCAGCATGTATAAGGTTGGCTAAAGAGGACACTGATCATGGTGACGCTATTTGCACCAGCAGATGGACAGGGGTACCTCGGCCACATAGATGCATGCAACCCAGTATATGGGTGAATATCCGCATTGAGGGCCTGATTCAGCAGTGCACGCTAGTGTGCAAAATGGGTCCTGCTAACTCGCTCACAGACTGGTAGCAGACTGGCAGTGATTCTCTAAACCGCAGTCATCTGATGTTATGCAGATTATCTGATGCTGCGATGGACAACGCAGCTCGGATAAGTAATGAACAGGAGGTGTGATGCCTCCTGCTACATTACCATATCTGCAAGGGTCGCAATTGCAAAGCTGCCTGCGTGCATACATCATATCTATAGCCTGCATGCATACATCATATCTATAGCCTGCATGCATACATCATATCTATAGCCTGCATGCATACATCATATCTATAGCCTGCGTGCATACATCATATCTATAGCCAGCGTGCATACATCATATCTATAGCCAGCGTGCATACATCATATCTATAGCCTGCGTGCAGCTTTGCAATTACGAACCTTGCAGAATCAGGCCCTGAGTTCCTTGCATGCAGTGCAGGTGTAATTGCTGAGATTTCTCAGAACTGAGAATTGGCACCAGTATGATTTATCATCCCATCACTCGTTGAAAGCTGACTAAATGTCTGAGATGTTTATAGGTCTTCTTTATGCTTTAGGTAGCCACTACATGGTTGTTCAAAGAGAGTCTATTTAATATAAGGAAAATAGTCCTAATTCTGGTCAAAACTGGCACCGTGTATTGTTGGCGATAGTTTCTAGATGAAGAATAGCTACAGTATGATACGTACATCTCAGGATATCAACAGCAGAAAATCTGTAAGGGGAACAATGCTAATAAATATAGCATTTGTCCCTAAAGTAGCAATAAATACATACTATATATAAAGCCCGAGCCAGCTCGCACATGTTCAGAAGGTCCCAAGACTGGATGTCGAAACAGCAAGTATCCTCTTGCCACTGCCAACCAGTGTCGCCTGGAGCTGAGCATCAGCTTTTATTGTTAAATTACAGTAATAAAAAATGTTTCCTATTCGCATATTAGTAAATAGATCCAAAGTTATTTAATAAGAGACATTAGTGAAAGAAAGATTACTGGGAGGTTTGGACACAACTGGGAAATTTTACGGTTTTACAAACATATAATCACTGGCGTAACTATCGTAGGTGCAGGGGGTGTGGCTGCTATGGGTCCGGGCCACCTCGGGGGCACGGCCCTCCCCATGCACCTATGCTGCTAGGCCAGCCCACATCCTCCTTCAGCAATGTGCTGCGCAGTGCAGGCACATCTTCCCTCCCGGTCACCTCCGTCTCTCTGACTGATACTGGGAGGAGGCGGGGCCTTGATCTGGGATGTGCCAGCAGGCTCAGCACAGCCACACCTCCCCCCAGCATCAGTCGGAGCTGACCAGGAGAGGAGATGTGCCCACCCATGCTGAAGGAAGATGACCATGGAGGAGAGGTAAGTTGCGGAGGGGGGAGGGCGGGTTACGGCAGGGCCCATTAAAATTTTTGTTAAGAGCCCCCCTAGGTCTAGTTATGCACCTGCATATAATGTTTTTGCTATTTTTACTTTTCTGTTCCTATGTAAATATAGGGACAAATCTTCAAATATAAAGACATTTGATGTTCAAACTGAAAGGCTCATTTGACTTGTACAAAATCAATTGAATTCTTTCGTCTGCAAAAGGACAGTCTTATTCACGCTGGGTTCATAGCTTTTCATATCTGAAATACTGATTATATTCTTATGCTGTTAAACGCTATTCTATAATTCCTTCCATCACGTGTATTATTGAAGTTTAAGATTGGGTTTTGCTAACTTACTCCACCATATGTTGAATGCAGCCTTTCACCTGTATTTTGTACTTGCTGAATCTATTCTGTCTGGACAGCTAAAATTATCTGTATGTATTCTGTCTTCCTATTTCCAGCGTACAGATTTTCATTTATTTCCTGAATTGATTTTTTCCCTCGATGTTTGATATATCTGTTCCTGCCAGAAATTGTCTGCAGATTTGTTTCCCATGGATACACATGCTCATTGTTGCTGATGTAGAACAGGAATATTTGTATTCTAATGGTTTTAAGGAAAATGAGATGTTGCTAATGATACATTGCCTTATGAACATGCGTGTGATGTATAGTTATATGTAGGTTTATATTTCTAGTTAATAGAAGAATTGTTTATGTCTTTAGGAATAATGTACCATGTGGACATTGAGAGATCCTGAATTTACAGTATACCCTTATTTGTTATTACCTTGTTACAGTAAATAAATATGTTTATTCCAGGGACAATATATATTATTTTTATAGGTTGCCAAATATACTGTAGTTCAGATTCTCACAACCTCTAGAGGTGCATTGTGGTATTGCAGTTTAGGTAATTTAACATAAACTCATGGGACTTGCCAGAAAAGAATGCCTTCACGTCTTTGTGTCATTTAACAAATGGTTAGCAATAGAGAAATCTGAGTTTTCTTTGGCCTTATCTACAATATTGGTACTTTACCCTTTTATGCGGATGGGAGAATTAGGCAATTTATCAAGCAGTAAAAAGATGTTACCTAAACCTCACAAAGGGGACAAGTGAATGTAGAGAGGCCCCTGTAGGGTTAAACAACTATACACATGTCATGTTAGCATTATTAGGCTGCCAGCAATAGAGAGAAAGATACCATAGAGTACTGATGAATACTGGCAGTATCCACATTTATACTGCCAAGAGAAGCAGTGAATAAGAGTTAACATACTCCCGTACATGCAGTAACTGCTAATTAAGATGATTGGGGCAATGACATTCCCATTAACACTAATGAGATGTAAATGGACTGGGTATCACAGACCCTGGAAACGTCTTCTATAAATGTGGTTGGGGAGCTTGCAACCATATCCAAATTTAGCCCCAATTTTAAGCCAGTAGACAAGGGTCCCAACCTTTCTCACTGAGATATACATGTATACACATTAACTTTGGTTTATTGCAAAATGCTTAAACTATGAAACTTACATGTCAAATTAATATACTTGAAGGTCTTGCTGGTGGGATGAAAATTTTGCTCAAAGGCAGTTCTTACACATAATAATAATACTAATAATAATAATAATAATAATAATAAATGAGAAGTTAATCAGCCATGGTAGAGCATTTAGGGGCTGAGGCAGAGTTGCTCACTGTCGTGACTGCGTTAGCTCTTTTGCCATAGTTGTGGCTTTATGCTAATGCTAGTAAAAGTCCTTCCCCTGGTGCACATCCCACTTGCTGTGTCTATAGATGCTACCATTAGACTTCAAAACTTGTACCTGCCCCATGCTAGGTGCAGAGTCTCTGTCAGAGTATGGCCTCCAATGTAAGCAATTAAATGCCTAAGTTCGCAACCAATTATGCGACATGCCCGAAACACACCCATCAGACAGTGCATCTCATTTCAATTCTTGGGTTTAGAAGTACCTCAACTTCTTCATGACAAGGATTATCAACTATAGAACATGTATGAGGATGGTTTAATAAGTAAGGTAACAAGACCTCTCACGTGTGTAATGTTCTCTATTTCATTCTAATTTCCTGTCAGGTCAGAGCAGGTAGACCACTGCTTCCCCTCATGGCCATTAGACTGCACCTCATATCAGTCATACTGTCCCAACATCAGCTGTAAGATGACGGGGCTGGCGGAAACATGGTTTAACATTGAGGTGCGTAGTGTGATCAGATTTCTGCATCTAAAGGGCACATCAGCAGCTGCAATTAATCACCAACTTGTCCAGGTGTACGTGATATCGTCATGTCATGGAAACAAATTTTGGTTTGGTGCACTGCGTTTGATAATGGCAGGACAGACGTTCAAGATAAGCAGCGATCCAGCCGACCAAGTACATTCACCACAGATGACAATTTGTGCTGCATTGAAAATTTGATTCAGGAGTTAGTGACGAACTGCGGGTACTGTGCACAACATTGTTCATGAGCTAATGAGGTACAGGAAAAAGTGTACAAGCTGGGTAGCAAAGCAACTTACAGAAGTTTACAAAACCAATAGGATTGGATTGTTTCTTGTGCAATTGACGCAGTACCATGAGGAAGTAGTGTAGTTCCTGCAGCGTATTGTTACATGCGATAAAATATGGGTGCGTCATGTGACACTGAAGATGAACCAAGCATCCATGACAAGGAAACACACATCGTCCCCACCTTCACAGAAATTCAAAATAACCCCATGACCAAAGAAAGTCATGGCGACTGTTTTTTGGGAGCACAAGTTCGTGCTTCTTCTTGATTTCCTCACCGAGGGAGATACATTGAATGCTGTCCGCTATTGTGACACATTGAGAAGGTTGCGGAGGGTAATTAATTGAAAACAACTTGGTTTGCTGCAAACAGGCATTGTGTTGCTGCACGATAACACAAGGCCACACTCAGCCAATCAAACCCGTGATTAGTTACGGCGCTACGATTGGGAGGTACTGGACCATCCTCCATACAGCTCTGACCCGACATTGAATGATTTCCATCTCCTTGGGCCATTGAAGCACCTAGGTGGAAGGTGATTCTCAATTTATAGTGAAGTTCAGCAAGCTGTCATGTCCTGGCTTCAGGTGCTTGACACTGATTTAATCTATGACAGGATTGATGCCTTTGTGTACCGTTGGAACAAATACATAGAAAAGTATGGGGACTATGGGGAAAAATAGTCAGTACCTGGGGCTCCAGACATCCAGAATACCTTAAGGAGTGAGACACCAGGAGACGTAGGGTGAAATCAACATAAGTGACTTTATTGTCACAAAAAACAGGCAATAACGGATGAAAGAATAGTTCAAAGTACAAACGTTGTGGCTGAACACCGATGGTACAGCTAGGGAGCCGATGGTGTGGCTAAGAAACCGATGGTGCGGCGAGGTGCTGATGCTGTAGCTGAGGTGCCAGTAGAATGACCAGAGGTTGATGTTGCGGCTTGGGAGCCAATGATGCAGCTTAGGAGCCATTGATGTGGCTGGAGAGCCAGTAGAGTGACCGGAGGCCGATGTTGCAGCTAGGGAGCCGATGATGCTGCTTAGGAGCCGATGATGTGGTTGGAGAGCCAGTAGAGTGGCCGAAGGCTGATGTTGCGGCTTAGGAGCCGTTGGTGTGGCAAGGTGCCGAGGATGTGGTTGGAGAGCCAGTAGTGGCCGGAGACGATGTAGCAGCTTGGAAGGTGAGAAATAGTCTGTGCACTGGTGCAGCTTGGAGGCTGGGAAACAGTGTGTGCACTGGTGCAGCTTGGAAGCCAGGAGACAGTCTGTGCAATGGTGCAGCTTTGAAGCTGGGAAAATGACTCCATAAACAGGAACTGTAAAACTTGGAAGACTGGCTAGGACTTCTGAGAACAGCCCAACAAACACAGCATGTCAGACAATATAACCGGCAGTGTGTGCAGGGCTGGCTGTATACTTATGAGATGCAGGATCCAATCAGAGACAATTCCTGGAGAGCAATTCCTAATCAAAAGGCATGTGTGTACCTGTTCTGCAGACAAACAGCTTGTTAATTGAGCACATGAAATCAGTACACAAGACAGACAGGAATGACAGGCTAGGAGCTGTACACAGACAAGACAGGATTAGATGCAGTATCCCAGTCACAACTATGGCTGGAACCTGCCACCAAGATGATGCGCTACCCGCAGATCCTAACATTGCAAAGACCATACTATTGATTATAGGTATATGTATGAGTTGAATACATTTATGCAATGATAGGTCTTGTTACCTTATTTATTAAACCACCCTTATAATATTATAATATATACTGCACACAATATAATCAAAACAATGCAATTTTTCCCTAATAAAGAATATGTAAAGCTCAGTTCTACTTATTTTAATAATATATAAACAGTATCGTGAGGGTTAAGCGGTAAACATCATGTTCATCTTCTCCTGGTTAAGACAGATTGTATGACATTGGTCAATGTTATATACATATAGAGATTGTTTGGTAAATTCTTGGCTGAGTTAAGATTGTTTTGAGGATTTCATTTTGGTGTTGTCGAGTCAAGCCTTTTTTACAGAACATTGATGTCCCTTTATGTCTTCAAGTGATAGATTAAACGGTATTCGGTCATTAGGTCTACAGTAACTAGATAGACAATGTTTGACTAGGCAATGGAAGCTAGACAGGCAATAGGTTGACAGGGTCTGAAGGTCGACACACTAAAGGTCAACAGGTACAGAAGGTCAACTGGGTCATTAGGTCGACACACTAATGGTCGACACACAAATGGTCGATGTGGTTTTTTGTGTGTTTTTTAGGGTTAGGAACTTCCTGGAGGGATAGGATTAGACTCTTACTTTGACGGTTAGGGTTAGGCACTTACCCCGATGGTTAGGGTTAGGCACCAGGAGGGAGGGTCAGGGTTAGGCACTGACCGGCAGGTTAGAGTTAGGCACTAGAAGGGATGGTTAGGGTCAGGCACCTACTCCAACGGTTAGGGTTAGGCACCAGGAGGGACGGTTAGGGTTAGGCACCAGGAGGGACGGTTAGGGTTAGGCACCAAGGGGAGGGTTAGGGTTAGGGTGAAGATTAGGGCTAGAAAAAAAAAAACGTGTCGACCATTTGTGTGTTGAACATTTGTGTATCGACCTAATGACACTGTCGATCTTCTGTACCTGTCGACCTTCTTACTAGTCGACCTTTAGTGTGTTGACATTCAGACCCTGTCGACCTTCAGACCCCGCAGACCTATTGCCTGTCTAACTTTCATTCTCTACCCAAACATTGTCTATCTAGTTACTGTAGACCTAATGATCCACACCCAGATTAAGCAACTCCTTGTATTACATAGTATCCACTACAGCTTGCCTATATATTGCAAGTACTGGTCCCAGGACCGGACTTGATGAACATTTATTCATACAATTAGCTAAAGTAATGGTGGCTCCGTCACAAAGAATTATGAAAGCTTTAATGGGATTTAGCCCACCACTTTATAGTTATTGTTAAGAATAATGGGATGATATTATCAAGTACCTACTAAGGTCTAGCACTGCCCCAATCAAACTCATTTGTCTAAGTTGATTAACACATTTTATTGGCAATCATACAGTATAAGCTTGTTTTTGGGGTAACTTTGTGGTGCTGACTCCAAATATAACAAAAATAGAAAGGTTACTGTGTTCACCACTATGTGTGTAATATGTAGATTGGGAAACAGGTACCACTATCTAGTTGGAAAATGTAATTATGATTTACCAAGATGTTGCCCTATTGCACAAATACCCACCCTATTGGAGAAACAGTTGTTGTGAAGCTTAAATGTCGCTAATGATGGCTTAGGCCTGATGGCTAAGTATCAAAGATTTATTGGTCACAACACAAAGTGAACTATATCATAAATTTAATACATAATGCAACAACAAAACTATAGACAGTGATTAAATAATTGGGGCATCACATGCATCAATTAAAACATATGAAGGAAATGGCTAAGAATTTGTTGTTAAGAAAAAAAGAGTCTCTATAAAACATATACTGCTGTGATGGATGTAGTCAATACCTAAGTGGTACTAAGAGTCTATAGTAGAGAGCGGCGTCCCCAGTGCACGTTTGAAGCTAGCAAGTCTAGTAGAAAGTCTGGCTTGCTGAGGGAGTTCCAAAGGAGGGGAAGATAGTGGGAGAAGTCTTGGAAGTGGACATGAGAGGAGGTAACCAGAGTAAAGGAGAGGCAGCTACTAAAACAAGATCTGGAGCATGGTTTTATATCTACATTGTTATTCATACAGAATTAAACCAAGTGCGATTTTCCCCTACAGTATGGATGACTAAGCAAAGATTCAACTGCAGTAGGCTGTCTATGTCTGGTGTAAGTACAGTATGTAATCTGTCCAGTTTTGCAGACCACAAAGTTATTCTCAAGGTTATTGTACATTTGCAGACAAATAGTCCTCTAAGTTTATGTAACATGTGTAGCAAGTGCTAAAATAACAATTAACACTGCACAACTTCATTCATTTGACATTGACTCTTCAAGGAAACACATCTCATTATGCCAAGTAAGTTCGCCACAGATTCATATTCAATTTTTCTGCAATATAATTCCTTCCACTAGATGGCATCTATTTGGAATTGTGAGTATTGAACTTTGTGAATGAAATTATTATGTCTGTATCCCTTCTAAATTTAAACAGCAAGCTCTGTGGTCTGAGCGATGGTATTGTTGGCAAGCTGCTGGATTGCAGAGAACTGCACGTGATTGACAGTTATCACTGCTCAGACCACAGATGTTGAACTGTATGCTCGCTTCCAAAATCCTCAGCCACTACCAGTGCTGGCAAACTCGGCTGGTTTCCACGGGACGTAGTTATGAGACCAGCGGCTGCAATGCCGCCGGTCCAAATCCCGACGCGGGAAGCCCTACAAGGGACTTAATATGGGTGTCGAAATACAGACGCCTATATTAATCCCAATGCCCGAATCCAGAAGGACGGCAGCCTGAAAGAGATAAGTCTGGAGCACCCTTAGCTGTTAGCCGCAGGGGGGGATGGTTAGGTTTTGGAGGCATAGTGGGGTTAGCATTAGCTTTTTGGGGGGGGGAGGTTTGGGTTAGGCACCCCTAGGGGGGAGGGTTAGGGTTAGGCATCACTTGGGGGGGTAGGGAATTAGGGTTAGGCACTAAGGGAAGAGTGTTAGGTTTAGGCACAAAAGGGGGAGACTTAGGTTTAGGCACTAACGGGGAGGATTAAGGTGCGGGTGGGGAGGGTTAGGATTAGGCTACAAGAAGGGAGCGTTAGGGGGAGAAGGGGGGAGGGTAAGTATACTTACTCGACCCCTGTCGGGATACCAACCATTACCAACCACATACCGATTCCGTTTTCCACTAGGACTTGGAGTTCGCAGGCTCCAAATACTATAGTGAAAACAAACTATGGGCTGGACCCTCTAAAGTCAGCAGGGGGACAAAAAAACAAAACTATCATGCCCCTCCTTCTCCCTTAGGCTACTGTGCTGAAAAGCAATGTTACTCACCCTGTTTCCCTCTGGCCTGTTGGGGCTGAGTAATTAATATTACCAACCTGTTCCTCAAAACGGCAGCGTTTCAAACAGAGGTGACTGTTTCTGCACTTATTGGTGTGAGAATTGGACAGTTCAGGGATGGGATAGGGTGGATCAGGGCATTGCTTATTTTGTCTTGATATCACATCACTAAATGTTAGAAGGTATGTACTGTAACTGGAGTGGCACCTTTGTGTATTTTACCATTTGTAATGCTGTGAAGTGGTACATTTTTCATGAAAATAAATTAAATGCAAACAATGTGTAAATGCATATTTATAAACAATAACTTTTAATGTAATATACATTTACAATCAATCCTGCAGAATTTACATTTCACTAAGATGAGACCCAATTGATATTATGTGGGTTGTTTGTTGTTGTTCAGGGTGATGATGATGTTATTTTTTTAACATGACAATTTTCGTGCTGGTCTTCATTTCTACAAAATAACTTTTTGCAGCTCTATAAAAATCCCTGGAACTTTATATGGTGAAGGGAAAACAAAAATGCACCCTGATTAGTGAACGCTTGCTCAACATGTTCTTTAACAGTTACATGAGTTAAACTTGCGTTTGAAAATACATTGCTAGAGAATATTTCCAATTAATATACAAAAGAAACTATAACAACAACCTGAACCAAAGCAGATGTTACCTGAAGTGTCACAGCTGGAGACTTAATGACTAAGTGGGTTTTTTTTCACACCAAACAATACAGCTTTGAATGTAAAGTATACAGTACTTTGCCTAGGTATAAACCATGGAAATAAAAAGATAACCATTCAGATTCACACTCTGAACAATAGCACGCTTGATACTTTAATTTCCAATGATCACTAGAAACTCTATTTTTAAGCTCCAAAACAAGAACTTTTTTGAATTAAGAATCGTCTGCTCCTAGAACCCATTGTGGTAGGAATTCTGGACCTCATTCAGAGGCGGTTGTTAGTTGCAAGCGGTCGCACTGAATCAGGGCGGCCGCTTGCATCCTGAACGACCGCCTTCTTCTCGATCGCTAAGCTGTGGGTTAACACCCACAGCTCTAGCGACCGACATGGGTGATGGTCGCGATGGTCAAGACCATTGTGACCATCAGGGCTTACGACCAGACCCTAAGGTTGGGTCTGGGCACGCGTAAGCCCCAGGGAGCATCCTGCTCTGATCAAGCTGGAAGCTCCCCACTGACATCAGCAATGATGTCAGAGGGGCCACCCCCAAACGGCAAGCGTTCTGGCGGGAACACCTCCGTTTGGGCAGGCATGCTCCCTGCCCGCCTCCCAAACAGGGCGAGCTGTCACTCACCATCGACAGCTCGCCCCCTTTGGTGCGAGACCCCTAGCAACGGAGTGTCCATCGCTAGCCGGGTCTCGCGCATGCGCACAACAGAGCCGGCTCTGTCGTGCGCATGCCCAGTGGGGCAACATCGAGTCGGTTGCGAGCGCTCAGCGCTTGCGACTGACTCTCAATGACCCCCTCTATTTCCATGGCCAATATACTTTGGCTCATGGTTTTCCTGTCAACCATTTTCAAGATAATAAGAACACAACCTACAGGAGTGACTGTGGCATGAGTTGGTAGAGTTTAAGTCAAAGCTAAGGTAGTGATAGGTACAAAATTGTGGATTGATGAAACAAAAAAATTCCCTAATAATTTCTTAAATAAAAATGAAAAAAGCACAGTTGTACAGAACGCGCCAATGTCAGTGTAGACATTATCAACATGGAAGTAGCATTTCTTGCGAACCAGTTTACTTTTATGAATTTCTCTCAAAATTAGAGAAATTCCATCAATAATTATCTAGCACACTTTCCTTGGGGTAGTTTTCCATTCAGCTTCTCAACTCATGTACAGGCAATTTCAAGTTATTTAGATTTATTTAGCATCACGTGATTAATGATAGACTTATATGGTATATATGTTATATACAGTACCACCCAATGCCTACCACCTTATAATTGACTCGCCGTATGCATCTGCACTAGTTATAGATCTATTTTCATCATATTGTGCACATTAAATATTTACTCATTTGCCAAAAACTTTAAAAAGTTGTCAGGCTTCAAATGTATATTGCATGCTAGCAATACAAACACCTCAAGTGTAACAGATTCTGTTGGAATGGGAGACAAACAAAAAGCTATATAGCTCCCAGCTATAAACAGGTACGCAGACAGATCTGAATTCTGAATGTTATGCCATAAATACAGTGAAAAATAAGTATGGATGGAGAGAGACAATGCAAGATATTAATGTTGCTCAAATGCTGTATTAGTATACAATGAACACTGCCAGTAAAGAGGCCCATACACGGTGCGATATGCACCATGTATGACGATGGCCTATCCGATGCCCGACATATCGGACAGACCCCACGACCTCCCGATATGCTGGTACCTCCCTCCCTCACCCGCATAGCGCAACATGGGGTCATACAACGCATCACCCAGATCGAGTGGATTTTCCGTAAGATCTGGGAATGTGATGTACGACCTCCACGGGAGCGTGCACGGGCCTGTCAATTTTCCTGTTTATTATCATTCTCACTTGTAACTTCCTCTTCTTTTATCCACAGCATTTCCTGACCTCCCCTATCTCTTCCCTGGCCCTTCCCCATGAGGCCATGGCTCTATTTCTATTATATCTTATGTACCTATTTAAAAAATGGGGGCGGGGGGGCACAGAGCACCAGAAAGTCTAGTTACGGCTCTGCAGCTAACGTTAAGAGAAAGCTTCAATGAAACAAAAAGAATATGGCCGATGGAGGAGCTGCCCAGCGCAGCAGCTCCTCCTATAAGCCTTTGCGGAGCCTGTTAGTCACCACTCATAGCTCCGCCTCCTTATATAAATAACATCCTACCTGCCATAATGGCAGCTACCAAAAGCAACAAGCACAGATTAGAATAGAATAGGAGTCGGGAGAGTGGGGACTGCCAATCCTGCATGTAAGTTAGTAAGTAAAGCACACCTATATTTTTATATACTGTATATTTGTATGAATATACTGTTTATATATATACATACACACACACATATATATATATATATATATATATATATGTGTATCTGTTTATGGCAAGTAATATGAATAGCTGCAGTGCCTACACAAGATTATATATATATATATATATATATATATATATATATATATATATAGCAATGGGAGATCAGCGTCACTCGAAGTCTGTCAAAAAGGTTTTAATGTGATCCAATGTTTCAGTTTCATTAGAATACTTTATATATATATATATATATATATATATAGTTCGCAAGGTGTGACACTCACTGTCAGTAGTTTCAATAGATACACGCGGTGGACAAAGTGGTTAACATTTCAGTTTTATAACTGTCTTCAGAAAGTACTTTCTGAAGACAGTTATAAAACTGAAACGTTAACCGCTTTGTCCACCGGATGTATCTATTGAAACTACTGACCGTGAGTACTGCAACTTGCAAACTATATCTACCTTCAATTGTGGAGGCACCGGCAAAGTTTTTATATGTATTTATGAATGCCGGTCCTTCGCTGTATATATATATACACATATACTATATGTTATTATTATAATATATGTATTATATAGAAAGATGTATGTATATATTATACATAATATATATATACTGTATATAGATATAGACACAGAGGTGCAGCACTCTAATTTGCAGAGGGTCGCCGAACACCCAAGCACCAGCCCTGTCTTTATGTAATTATATAATATTTATGTAACTGTGTTCTTATCACTATATGGCGCTATTGACCCCCTTGTGGCACTCTAAACATAAAAGTTCTTAATAATAATAATAATTCCTGATCATACCATAGCTAAGAACTTACAAACAACATTGTACAGTAATTGTACTGGTCTATTGAAATGAAACTTCTTTAATATTAAATTATATTACAATTATATACCAATACATTTATATTGAATTTAAATACTCTATCAAAATATTATAGATTACAATCGAGCACAGATGTGGTGGAATATTGCCTCAGAATAGATCATTTAATGCAAAGTCACTCAGTTACAATATTTAAGCTTTGCATTTGCTTTGCCATTCTGTAAAATAACCTTTATACACTGTGACTGTGAATTCCACACTTCATTTAATTTACTGTATAATCTATAAATACAGCAGGGACAACACTTACTCTGCACTGTCATGTGGTTGCTATAGGGAAATTTTGGGTGGAACTAGGGCATGATTAAGAGTTCTGGATGCCCTAGGCTAATACACTTGTAGCACCTTATGTAATTCTGTACAGAGCATAGTGTGTATGCATGGTCAAGGAATCTCCATTCATACTGCACATGGGCAGGTAATGAAGGGTATACAATTGACATGTTTGACCTTGGCATCTAATGATGTTTGTGGAGTGTAAATCAGACTTTGGCTTCTGGGAAAGGCAAGAAAGACTCTGAATATAATCACATGCAGCTTTTCTGGCTACCCAGTTATGGCACGATGTATAGTACATACAGTAAAGGTTTTAGCAATAAGTAACATGATCATATTGCCACAGAGACCTGGTAGTCACTTTAAAAAGTTCCCTCAGCACAGCATGAGGATGTGACTTCTGCCAACTTGGAATGAACTAGGGGCTCGATTCAGACCCGCTCGCTAGATGCGTTCGCATGCAGCGAAAGTATGCAAATCCGCGATGAACCAGGACACTGATACCAATGATGAACCAAGACACTGAGGGCCTGATTCAGAGCCGCTCGTAAGCGGCCGCTTGTTCGCTCCGAGCGATGTTCGCACATCTGCACATGCGTATGGGTCGTAATGCGCATGCGCCAACCAGTCATTGCGGTCGGAAATCGAGCGCTCGCAAAATAGCGAGTGCCTGCTAATTTGAGTGACAGGATGAGGCGTTTGTGGGTGGTAACAGGGGAAGGTGCTTGAAAACGGGGAGTGGTGATCCGAACGCAGGCGTGCCAAATGGTCAAAACGGGCGTTTTAAGGGTGTGCATAATTAACAAAGCAGCGTCATCGACCACGTCACTTGGTTGTTTCTTAGCCTGAACTGTTCGCATGATTGCGGTAGGAAATTCCTACCACAAGCACTGCGAGCAGTTCAGATGCCTTTCGATGTACTCGATTAATCTAATAAATAGCGGAGATAACGTAGGATGCAAGCGGCCAGGGGGCGTCTTTAGAAAATAGCGAGCACATGTTTAGTTCGCTCGCTCAGACATAGAGGCGTCAACAGACCGCAAAGAGCGAGCGCTCAATTTTAATAGCCGGCCCCTTTTTATGAACAGGCGAGCGCAAATAGCGTCCGGCTCTGAATCAGGCCCTGATACCAATGATGAACCAGGACACTGATACCAATGATGAACCAGGACACTGATACCAATGATGAACCAGGAAGTTATTTGGGGTCACTATTTACTGTAAATCATGCAGGCTTGCCGACATTTAGCTCCCTCCTTCCGGGAGGGAGCTGTCGGGCTTGCATGGCTGGGGGCGTGACGCTGATGCGGCGTTGGGGGTGGAGCATGGGGGCGTGGTAGCGCGATCGCGTAATTGTGGCTCCGCCCCCTCTCCACAATGCCGTGATTAATGGCATTGTGCAGCCGGGGGCGGAGCCACAATGATGGCTTATTCGTTGTGGCGGAGCCACAATGATGGCTGAATAATGCAATCCTGATTCGTTGTAAGCTGTCAGGAGGAACCAGCCACAGTCTCCAGCAAAGAGGTGTTACAGCAGCTACAAACAACACCCAGAATTAAATGGTTCCAGGTGCTGTTGAAGGAGCCTTCTGGAGGCAGCAAGATAAGGTGGCCCATCCTATCACAAAAGGACTTGGAACATAACATAAGTATTTCCTGAAATTGTTTACAAACTGCAATATAAAATACACAGACAATAGATTCCAAATATGACCATTGACAATCTAAGGCAGGGGTGGCTTGCCCACCCCTGATCTAAAGCCGCATACACACTTAACAATATGCTCCATGAGCGATATTGTTAAGCATTTTCCCTGAACTGCTGGGCTCAATGTCGGGAACGACACTGAGCATTCACACTGAATGATATCGTTAACAATATTGTACAGTGATGGCACCCTCCCTCATCCCTGAACATGCACAACCTGACAATATTGACAGACTGCCCTGCAAGGTCAGGCGATGAAAGACATCACACAAGCAGGAGCGCGCATCATTACCGAAATCTTGCATACACAGTGGACGATATTGAATGCTATGAACGATAACGATATTGTTATCGTCCATGTCGTTCAATTTATTGTCTAGTGTGTATGAGCCTTAAGGGCTAAAATTCCCAAAGATTAGGACCAATTTAACAAAATGCAAAGGTCAAGATAACCTTGCACAGTACTGTATTGCAGTCATCAAGCATGTACAGAATTTATCACCACAATCTGCCTACTTCAAATTGACTGCTGCCTATCTTTTGCTGGGTATACACTTACTCGACATCCAATGTCCAAGCGGCCGATTGGTAAGCTATACACACTTACCAACTCGCCAACTCGATATGTCTGGTCTGACATTACAACTGAGCAAGCATTTAAATTCACCCAGTTGTAATATCACTGTTGGCGGTTCCTGCAGCGAGAGTATGTGCGGCCGGTGGGTCGCCCGTACACACATGCAGATGCAAGGTGCATTTGGCTGTGCTGAAGTTGTTCTCATAGATATCGGGTGTACAAACCCATTGATGCACTCGTCGATCAAACAAACGATATACTGTATCGACAAGTGTGTGCCCAGCATTACTCTATCTGTGGCTTCCTGCTTGTCTCCATTCTCCTCCAAATTTAGTCATGCACATGAATGGAGAGGTCTTGGGGTCCAACAAATCAGCACACTCAATTTATGAAATAGTCATCTGTGAAAACTCTAATGATGTCATTGTCGACAGACTATATTATTCCCTCCCACTTAAAAATTGGGGTCATGCTGTAATAGACGAGTAATGAATCAAGACTGGCAACAAAAAGCACTGTGACCCTAGTCAAATTAACTTTACCAGTTAGCATTAAAAAAGGCAGCCTTGCAAAAAGCAATGGTTTACTAATTCAGCTTTCACACCATTTTACTAAGTGTGAGAAAAATAGCACAACATTAAAATGTTGCAGGTCTTTCAAAATGAAGAAAACAAATCAGTAATTTGCAGATCTCAACAATAGTGGTAAAAGACGTTCATGAAAGCTCTTCTCACAATCATATTCAAATCGTAGTATTTCAGCACCAAGGAGGTCAGCGGAAAACCACTGTACCTTGCAAAGCCAACGGCAAGTAAATACGCATGTAACACTGCTTAATCACAGCTACAGTATCACTAGCAGCAAAGTGTATCCATGTACCTTGTACTAACAGTATAATGTGTGCAAGATCCATTGAGCAGTGCCCTCCATGATTGTTACTCACACTCGGCAGATACTGTAGGTGCAACCATTTCCACATTTTGTACATAACAGGTAAGAAGTTAAAACTTAGGGCCTGATTCAGACCCACTCGCGAGCGGCTGTCCGCTCGCAAGTGGGTCGATGGTCTGCACTGAGCATGCGCACGACAGAGGGAGCTCCGTCGTGCGCATGCGCCAGACGCGACGAGCGAAGGAAAGTCCTTCGCTCGTTGTGTCTGATCAAAGGGGGCGTTCTGTCGATGTTGATTGACAGCACGCCCCCTTTGGTGGGCGTGCCGGGGGCTGCCTCCCTGACGGGGACGTTCCCAAGGGAACGCCTACCGTCAGAAGCCGGCCCACTGACATCACTAGTGATGTCAGTGGGAGTGATTTTGGCTCTGATAGAGCCAAAATCACTCCGGGCCTTGCGGTTGAAAAACTCAACCGCAGGCTCCGGCTCGCAGTTTCGATGGTCGCGATGGTCACGACCATCGCGGCCATCAAACTGCACACTCGTATAGGCTGTGGGTGGTGACCCACAGCTATACGAGCGTCCAGGAGGACGGCCCTCATTCAGAGCGTGCGCTCTGCTCAGAGCGTACGGCTCTGAATGAGGGCCTTAATTGTGTAAAAAGTTAGCTACAAAGTTCCACAACACAGCTTTCAGAAGTGATCCACCTAGAACCAGCACAGAGATCTACAGTAGTAATAGCTGGTGTATTGTCTAACTTGTTCTGTTACAGTATATTGTCATGAGATTAAGTAATGATGAATGGTAATGAAGAAAAAAGCTCTATCAATATGAAAGTGTGACAGCTGTCAGTAACCAGAGTTTTTTTAATGATTTGGGTTTGATATGTTATGGCAATGGTCCTATCCAATCAGTAACTAATGACAAGTATTCAAAATGCTGCAGAATTAATAATAAAACATTAACTACTGTTCTTTTAACAATTTCCCTGACAAAAGAAAACAAAATGTAAAGACAGTTTTTGCTTCAAGCCATTGGGCTACATAGTTTGCATAAAAAAAGGGAACTGCAAATATATTTTAATTGGCTGATGTATATATAGGCACTCAGCAGTATTATATGGCATGGATCAGCTTATACAACAGCAGATAAAGATTAACTCTGCCAGGATAGACTTACTTCCATTCATAATGAGGGAGTGAAAATCTCAAAATGACAGGCATTATTGATAAATATGAACCACTAGCTAAACCCTGTCATATTATGGTATATTACTAGTAATCCATGTCATATTATGCCAATAATCCACTTAGTGTCTGACCACCGCATCAGCTCACATTTGTGGAATTTGGCATTGTAACCCTTTCATTGTCAGCTAAGCCTTTCATTGTCACATAAGCCATCAATTAAATTAGTTGACTTTTGCAGGAGGGCTGTGCTTAAGCAACTCTGTGATGCCCCATTTGACAGATTAGTGAGCCCATAGTGAAGCTTTGCTGCACGATGGTAGATGTCACAGTCACTAATTATCACTGGGAAGAGCATTACCTATATACAAATGTGTGCTATGCAAGCAGGGACTTCTCAGGGACTAGAGTGTGAACTGCATATTAGCATTTTAGCTATATTATCTGTTACATGGCAGACACACATTCTGCTGAGTTTTCCTTCTGAAGGTGTGTACACACACAACAATGTAAGTAATGAACAATTTTCGTTGAATGATTTTCGTTCAGTTTTTCCCTTGAAAAAGTGACTGAAAATCGTTTTACAAAGTAGCTGGTTTTACTTTACATAATAAACCATTTTCTGTGTGTTGTGGGAAAAATGTTGCAACTTCCATTGAAAATCGTTCAGTTGGCCAGTCTGACTGAACTACAAACTACAATCGACAAACGTGAACGTGCATAATCGTTCATCGTTTATCGTTTTACACTGACCGATTTTTTGAACGATTAAATGATAACGACGTCGTTATAGTTAAATCGTTCAAAAAATTGTGTGTGTACACACCTTAAATGTTACCTGTGCTCACACAACTGGAATTATACTTTCTGTATTACAGTACATTGAGTGTTTAAATGGGTGGTGATTCCTGCTGGGCATACACTATACAATTATCATTACCAGATTTTAATTTCATCCAGATTGGACAGATATCTGACAGATAATTTTATAGTGTATGCCCAGAAGTAACCTAGTGCATATTGTGGCATGACAAAAATATAGAGATGACATTTCATTATACTTACTATATGTATAATATAAATGCACACATACTATAGATACACTGTGCCATATTTTTGGTTCTTATTTTGTATTTGAGATGCTGCCTAGAAACCAGACCATTCATATGTGCTCAGTTAATCATGGATCACTGCTGCTCAGGCTACTACAGTCCTGTGAATGCAAAAGATTTGCCATTTGGAATGAAAATTGCAGGCTGCGGGAATACATGAAACCATTCGTTTCGAATAGTGTAATGAATAAATATCCTCTTCTGTCATCTACATGTACATTCAAGTCAACACAGAGACCATTCTATAGTCATATACATACACTACATAAACACACACAACACATACACACACATACTTAGTCATACAGATAGCTTTAGTGACTCCTAACAACAATGCATTGTGATTAAACCTGAACATATTCTATTTTTATAGTATCCCCTTTTTTCCCTAACGACAACTTGTGAATAATATTCCAAAGATCTATTCTAAGAGTCATAGTACATAAAGATAGGTACTGTATTAGTATATTATACAGAAGTTCCTGCTAATAATTTTTCACAGGAACTTTGATACTGCTTGTCCCCAAAGGTGTACAACAAAATTGCTCTTTGCAGGAATCAGCCAGAAGCTTTCTGAGAAGCAATGGTGCTGTCAGTGGCAATCTGCACATTGATGCGTGCTGAAGTGTATAAGACAAACTCTTGGTTGTAAGGATTTAGCTGGTCGCAGTCCTCGCCTTGCTCACCTGTCGTTCAGCCATCTGCCTCACTCTGTGACTCTGCTTCAGTTGCCATGAAGCTAACTAACCTGAAACCTGCCTGCTCTCATCCACAGCCAATATAAAATAGTTTCTCTTTCCACGCTTCTGTCTTATAAATACCAAACAGGTCTTTTAAGATTCCTCAATAATCCTGTGGCGCATACAATGTCCCTGTGAGCATATGTTTACACGACTAATACAGTATCCAGCTTCATTTCAGCAGACATAACAAGAATTGTCTCATGCTGTCTGATACTCCTGTATTTCCTTTAAGTTACAGTATAATCCTAGAGATATTTTCATCTCAGCATCACATCCTGGTACAGGACTGAACACAAGCGATTGTAACTAATATTCTCTAGATCTACTAGATATGAATATAACAGTCTTATGACTGTTAATGGGAACTACAGAAGATCATTTTCACAATCCGCACATTACAGACTTAAGAAAAAGAAAAGAAACTATTCTATAAAAACTAAAGCACAAGGTTGATATTAAGTTATACATCTAATTATGTATGGGTTATAAAGTTTACCTAGTAAGCTTAAGTACCAGAGTTTCCCTTAATGTATGTAGGTTAAACTCGGCAAGGCTAACACTCTAGATTACCATCTTTCAGTTTATTGATCTCTTCAATATGATGATGAATGATTAAACAGTTTTAATTATCAGAGATTGTAAGTAACATTATCTGTGCCCTTACCTGCAAGGTTTTCCTGTCCAACTCCAGCACACAGGCGGCTTCCCAACTAGCAGTTCCTTGCTGCCAGCTCCAGAGGCATCCCCGACCTTTAGCCTGTGAATTGCTGCATTATATTGAAGGTAAATGTCAGGGGCTGTCCAATGTACGGCTCTGGCTTGTTCAAGTCTTGTTCTGGGGTAAGGAGAGGAATATACAGCAGCTTCAGCAGTTTGCGTTTCAGAGTAAGTCAGAGCCCACAGGAGGATGTGAAAGCAGCAAGTCTGCAGAAACCTCTCCTAGAAATCACCAGGTTTGGGTTTCAGGGAATAGCTGTCCATTGTTAACACTCTGCAGTGCTTTGCTGAAAAGGGGATTCACCTCATCTGACAACATCCATAGGTGAATACATTACAGGTCTCTGAAATAGTAGCCAGTGATGTTCTCTAGCAGTGCTGTAAGGCTCTCTGATCTCCTTTAGTTAACATCTCTATCCAGATCTCTCCTTGCTGCAGCTCCACTCAGCTGCACTATATTCAAAGGCCCACAGCACTGCCTACTGCTTAACTCATTAATTGCCATTTGTGCTGGAGACTGTGCCATCACTGCCCGTGGTTCTCTTTCTGAACATTATTTCCCCAATATTAAATATTTACTTTCAATTCTGGCCATAATTCCCCTTTTATCGCGTTTAATACATGCCAGGAAAACATATAACATACAACACATAGATTGTAATGCAAAAATAAATCTGGAGATTGGAATAAGCCATCTAATGTATATATTGTACACAGTGCTGTTCTGTATTATGTAGGTATTACAGTACAGAATATTTAGGTTTTTGTAGCTTTGTATTTCTCTATATAGTCCAATAGTGTTTTGGCAGAAATGTCACAATACATTAAATTGTTTGCAGATCTCGGTTCTGTAACTGGCTCTGATAAGTTACTACTGAGTACTGTGTCACTGCGACTTGTATGAGCTACTGAAGCAGCAAAACTACTTTTTTGTCTACAAATAATATACACCCAGATTAAAAAACAAAAACAAAACTGAAAATACCATTCACAAAGGGGTGCAGGGCAAGTGGATTTCTTTATTACCCACCTGAACCTATTGTATTTTTATAGTATCCCTCCTTTTTTTTTTCCTAAGGGTGACTTGTGATTATTATCCACAAAGCTATGATAATAAAGGTGTACAACAAGATTGCTCTTTTTATTTATTTAGGTACATGATAAATTATGAGTAGTGAGAAAAAGCAATCCAGTTTTCGCAAGTAATAGGGCTTCATTTTCCTATGCCCAATCCTCAAATTGGTTACAATCAGAGAAACTGGAACCCATTGCTTTGGGAAACCTATATAACAAATATTGTGGCTGTATTTGTGCAAGGTTGGTGATAACATACGAACGCATTATAAAAAAAATGCTTCATTCTTTGAATAAAGAGAACTGAAGCCTACATCTGTGCTTTCGGTGCCACGGCACATAGCTCACGCATGCTCACAGCGGTCATTGTTCAAAATCGTGGTGAGAAGGGATTTCTTTTTAAAAAGTGTCAATAAATATTCTTAGCTGTTGCAAACATATAGGCCTCATTTTGTTAGTTGCCAAAAGGGTGAATACAGTACCACATCTAATCAAATACACACACTTCGCTTGATATATCACTGCATTTCTCAAAATACAATATGTATTCTATCTGACCTTTTAAGGTGTCCAATGGTATTTGGTACCAGCAGGGCCGGCGCTAGGCTGTGCTGCGCCCTGCGCCGTCCTGTGTTGCCGCCCCTTCCCTCCTCCATTCCCTCCCCCCTGAGCTTAAATATATCCCGTAGCGCTGGGAGGGAGGTGGGCGTTTCCTGCGCCCTCCGGAAACAGTAGCGCTCCGGGCGACGGACCGGCTTGCCCGTGCCTGGAGCCGCTACTGGGTACCAGCAAATCTTTTAATACTATAACTTGCGAGATGTAGCCGTGGACATTACACAAATTCTCGATTGGATTGAGACCTGGTGAATTTGGAGACCAGGGAAACACCTTGATCTCTTCATCATGTTACTTAAGCCACAATCTGTGCAGTGTGGCAGGGTGCATTATCCTGCTGAAAGAGGCCACTTCCATCAGAGACACTTGTGACCATAAAATTATGTACCTAATCCGCAACAATGCTTAGGTAAGTGGTACGCGCTAAATTAACATATACATGACCGGACCCAGGTTTTGAAACCATAGATTGCCCAAAGCATCATACTCCATCCACTTGACTTGTCTTTCCACTTTGCATCCTGATTGAATCTCTTTAATAGGTAAGAGACGCACACATACCATACTGTAATGCAGCAAAAACGGGATTCTTACATTGACCCATAGTCAATGAAAGGTGGGCACTGTAATCCAATGTAACGTAAATGCAGGTGCCAGGAAAATACATATTTAGACTAAAGAAGGAATACGGCACACCAGGAGCAATGCTTAAACATATATATGTTTTTCTATCGATCTATCTATCTATCTATCTATCTATCTATCTATCTATCTATATATATGTATATATTATACACACACACTCACACACCTACTTTTTGTGCCCATCTGTGGGCATGCTGCCACTTTAATGTGGGCAAATACTGTGATGGCAAAAATGTGAAGACATCAGGAATACAATTGTTGAAAGGAAACTCAGAGGCATACATGGGACATCTTTAGTACAATATAATGCTGTGTGGATGCAGAAGAAACACTACTGGGAAAAAGCCAGTTAATAGCATTCCTTTTTATAGATAAGTCTGTGGGTAGCAGAAAACCAGCACCATCCATTTTGTCATTTCATATCACAAGAACAACTTTGCACTGTGTCCATGCAACTATAAATGTGCCCCTGTGTTTGATCCACTAGATCTAACATCTTTCATTTCCCTGCAATATTACCCCTAAGAGTTAGTTGCAGTGCTCAATGTATGTTTCTCTTGAGTATAGTTATCTAAAAAACCCAACATGAAACCAATTTGTGTTTGTTGTAGAATTTGGAATGGGACTTTAACACTAGCATTTTATTTTTGTCCTGACATAAAAGAACAGATTGTTTCGACAAATATCCACGAGGAATGCAATCTAGAGAAGATACGCCATAACAATGGTTTGAATCAGTGTGTACAAGATAAATCAGCCCATGAGCTGTGCGAAAGCTGATGCTGTTTCAGGAAAACATTGGCTGGTGAATCTTTGATTATATCATTGAAAAGCTTTTACTGTATACCATCTCAGGGCCTGATTCAGAGCCGCTCGCTCTGACAGAGCGCTTGCTCTGAATCAGGGCCGGGCTTTTTTTTTTTGGAGCGGCCTCCTGGCCGCTCGCATAGCTATGGGTGTCCACCCACAGTTATAGTGAGCGGCCATGATGATGGTCAAGACCATCGTGAGCATCGGGCTTGTGACGAGACCCTTGTGGTAGGGTCTCGCCCATCGCAAACCCCAGAGAGCTTTCGGCTCTAACAGAGCCGGAAGCTCTCCACTGACATCACTTGTGATGTCAGTGGGGCCGCCCCCAAACGGCAGGCGTTCTCATGGGAACGCCTACATTTGGGCAGCCACCCTCCCCGGCCTGCCCACCAAAGGACTCGAGCTGTCACTCAACATCGACAGCACGCCCACTTTGGTGCGAGACCCGGAGGGACGGAGTGCCCGTCGCTAGCCAGGTCTCGTGGATGCGCACGACGGAGCCACCATCGACCCGGTTACGACCGCTCAGCGCTTGCGACCCGGGTCTGAGTCAGGCCCCCAGTTCTAGGACTACGTTTAGAACTGACCATATTCAGCAAGGTAAAGGTGGACTGGCATATCAGGTGTAATGCATCATTGAGATGATCACCCACATCGTGAAATGATGAAAATGCACAAAAGAGGTTATTTGAATGCATATACACTTGCAAATTGGACATTTGACACAGCCTTCATCCCACTGCCAAACCCTCTTTCAAAATGATCTTGGCAGCAATGCCAGTAGTATAAAACCTTCAGTAGACTGTGGGCCTGATTCTTTAAGGATCACTATTGTTGCGTACTGCTTCGCAGTGCAGGTGCGTGAAGGCACCACTGCGATTGCACAGACCACGCAGACCCATCGGGGGTGTTGACGGGGGGTGGTCAGCTATACGCAGTTGTGTCAGTGCATTTGAGCGCCGTAACAGGGGCGTGCGTAAATGATCCACTGCGACGGCAAACGTAGCTTGAGCTCTCACTGTGTACAGGAAGATTAGCAATTTCTGAGCAAGGTCTGACCTTGTGTAATTGTGCGTGAGGCTCCGATGTTACTTGATGGTACTGATTTTTTTTGCAGACTGTATTACGGATGTGTGTAAGGTAAAGTCGGCATCTTTATGTTAGCCTGCACGGCATTGCAATTGCAGTCATTAGCATATTTTTGCAGCGGGTCTGCGTGTGTAATCACAGCTGCAATAGCAATATCGATCCATAGGGAATCAGCCCCTGTATGTCAAGCGTACCCTTTATATTCTTTTATTCAAAATGAAGGGAGGCTTGTGTTAAAAAAGGTTTTTCCATATTTACAAAGTGGTTTATATGGTTTATATTTATATTGTTATTATTATTAAATATTATTATATATTATTGTTGTTTTCCATTATTTAAACTACTGTATATACCATTAGAGATGGCAAGTTTAAAATATAAAATGTTAGGGAAATTGATTCATTCATTATTAGTTTATAATATAGGGCCTGATTCAGAGATTTACACAAATGCGATATTTACATAAAAATCCAATGTTTTTAGATCTGCGCAGAAGTCGCACTGCACATGTTCAGATTACATCCTTTGGTGTTGGTCGCAGTGCCCTAAAAGCCGCAGCCTGATTGACATGATGCTTATGTTTGGAGGCGGCGAAGACGAGTGTTGCAGAAAACGGGGGGTTGTCTGCCCTGTTATCTGGGAATGCCAAAGCCAGTGGCTGAGTCCTTGGATGCAGCTCACTGGTCTCAGCAGCGTGTTTTTCCAGGAGATCCTGCGTAACCTGAGGATTACTTAGATGTCCGATGGTCATGCAGTTGATCTAATGGCTGTGTCTTTGGACAGAGCAGCAGATCAGAGAAGCCGGCAGAGGGCGTCTTTTTACTTAACACGCCTCCTGTAGCTTTAACATATTTTAGCACAGTCGGTGAGCAGAAAGACACAGCGCCTGTGCTATTCTGTAAATCTCTAAACACATGGTAGTGTCAGAGTCGCTGATGTCTGCTTGGATACCAATACTGGATTTTATGTATACAATAAGATACACCTAGCTTATTCAAAATCATATTGTGTGGCTAGGACGTAGAACTATAAGTTACTGAAATGTATGACTGAAAATATAATATGTGGATTTATTAACACTAAGCATAACTGTGGGTGTCTAAATTATTTACTAAAAGTCTGCCATTTGTAGGAACTGCATATTGGAAATATTAATTACTACCTGGGGTCACTACTGAGGCAGCAGTACTTAGGGGAAACTGAACTCCAAAATGTAAATTTTCAATACATTTTCAAATAGGGTCCAGTGTACATATATAGGTGTCAGTGGCATAACTAGGGAGGGGGGGGGGGCGGCCGGGGGTTGTGGTCCAGAACTTCACAGTAAAACAAACACACCGCTGCCGGGTAGTACACTCGTACTACCCAGCGGCAGTGTGTTTGTTTCAGCAGCCAATGAGAGTCAGACAGACTCTCACTGACTGCTGCACCCTGGCCGGGGCTTACAATGAGCTCGACCTTCTGGGGTGAAGGGAGAGACGGCATAACGTCTCTCCCATAGTGCCAAGCCGGGGGACAAAGGAGCGGGTGGCGGTGGTCGCAGGCGCGGGGATTCAGGTAAGTATTGTGTTTTGTTGTGTGTGTGTCTTTGTGATATATGTAAGGGGCACTGCTGGGGGCACTATATGGGGGGACCACTACTATGGGCACTGCATAGGGGGTACCACTTCTGGGGCCACTGTATAAGGGGCACTACTGGGGGCACTGCATAGAGGAGACCACTACTGGGGGAACTGCATAGGGGGGACCCCTACTTGGGCCACTTGATAAGGGGCACTACTGGGGTCACTGTATATGGGGCACTACTGGGGGCACTGCATAAGGAGCACTACTGGGGGTACTGTATAAGGGGCACTACTGGGGGCACTGCATAGAGGAGACCACTACTGGGGGAACTGCATAGGGGGGACCCCTACTTGGGCCACTTGATAAGGGGCACTACTGGGGTCACTGTATAAGGGGCACTACTGGGGGCACTGCATAAGGAGCACTGTATAAGGATGTACATGGGCACTACATGAGGACATTGCATAAGGGGCACTACTACTGGGGACATTAAGGTGCATTTGGAATGGAAAGGAATGTTCCCAGAGTGACGAGAAACAGTAATGTGTCATGTGGACATGCCCCTATTTTCAGTGGCCTCTCCCTTTATGGCATGTGGCCACACCCACTTTTTAGATGCGCATGCCGGGGGGGGGGCAAATACCTGAGTTACGCCACTGTTAAGGGTATAATTACTAAGCAATGAATACACTTTCAGTGGAAAAGAGGTTGTCACAGTTTAAGGCAATTTACTAAACAGTTTACTGCTGACAAATCATAGATTTCTCATGCAGTGTCATCATTATCGGTGCTTACCGCATGCCTGCAAAAAGTTATGGGATCATGGTTTTAGGACAAATCTACAAAACTGTGATAAACTAATATTATTGCAGCTTTGAAGGAAATATGATGCCAACTCAAGATGATGTTATGCTACACTTGTGGCGCCCCCCCCCCCCCCCCCCGACTCGGGTCTACACCAGGGCGGGTATGGTAAGTGCTGGGTGCCACTGGTATTGGAGGTGGAGAGGAGCTGTAGACAGGAGGAGGTGAAGGGGAAGGCAGCAAAAGGAGGAGGCGCTGGGTGCCTCCAGGTATTAGAGGTGAATGGGATGCGGGAATAAGAGGCAGAAAATGTGGGGACTGCTGGGGCCAGGTGCACTGCAGTACACTACTTCCACATTCACAGGTGCCTGGCTGGCTATTCTGAAACAAACTGAATGGCCATGGCCGCATTGTCCTCAGAAATCAGACAACGTGGAGGGGGTGGGGCCTCATGTTTTCACTGTACTGGCCAGGCAGCAGTGGACCAGCCAGCAAGGCATCTGTCCCCCGCCCAGCCCGCACCACACCAACCCCCAAATCCAGCTCTACCCGCTTTACACTTACCTGTCCCAGGGAGTGCAGCCTCATGTGCAGTGTCTTGCCTGGTTCGCAGGGTGCCGTCTTCAAGCCATGGGCCGGGTCGCAGTCTTCACGCTGGGGCAGTCCACTCACACTGAGTGCAGAGTTAGATGCATCAAGGGCGCGTAACTGCTGGCTCCACCTCTTTTTTGATGTCTTCCCTTCCCTGCAGTCGGGCCAAGGTAGACATCAATCATGTAACCAGGAGCCGGGGATTGGACGACAGGAGAGTGCGTCCCTGGGAACCCACCCATCCTGAAAAAGTGAGTCCCTGGTCCCTATGTAGCCACATTAAAATCTGGCTAATAATATACTAGAACTGAAGTATTAACAAGGAAAATGTAGTAAAACACATTTTATTTTTGGGATTTGCTGTCAGGCTTCCAATTAATTTATGGTGTAATATATGGCACTCCTAACCATAACTTGCAATCGCTCTGGGTGCCTGTCCAAAAAAACGTCACATCTGTAATACAACCAGGACGGCACTCCTAAAGGCATGTCAAATGCACAGAAAAACGAGGCAGACACAGCAGTGTCGATTTCAACGTTTCATGATGTAATGATATATATGACAGATATATATATATATATATATATATATATATATTTATTTATTATGAATAAAATGATTTAATAAGAGTATTTTATGGTAAATGTGATTGTAATACTGTGTAGTTTATAGATTGTGAGGGGAGAGAGAGTGCTGAAGCCAAAGCAGAGAGTATTACATGCAGAACATGAGGCTCAAGACACTTCAGAAGGTGCTAGAAGGGGTACGGGCCACCAAAGAAGCAGGAACTACAGGGGCTCATGTCACCTTAGAAGGTGCTAGTAGCATGGTGCGAGCTACCCCTAAGGCAGGGCTCATGCCACTTCTAGGAGAGGTATATAAGCGGAGCGCACCCTGAGCAGGCAGTCTGCTGTTCCCCCTTCCAGAGCGCACATCACTACTCACCATTAGGATGCCTAGGAGTAGCGATCGTGGCGCCAGAGTAGGGCTGTGACCTGGAGGTAATGTGCCGGGTGTTATAGATTGTAGGAGCGGCGCGAGCCAGTGGCAGCACTGTAGCGGAAGTGGCTGCCGTCTCCGAGGTAACCCGGCGGCTGTGCAATAAATAGCCAGCCTCCAATAGTAAACCCAGCGTCCGCAGCGCCCAGGTCAGAAAGAAGTGGAGGAGTGGCCGCCGTCTCCGTGGTAACCCGGTGGCTGTGCAGTAAATAGCCGTCCTCCCACAGTAAGCCCAGCGGCAGCAGCGGACAGGTCAGAAGCGTTGCCCGCCGCTGATGGGAAGCAGACCCTCCATCAGCTGGAGGCAGGAGACCAGTGGGCAGAGACCTGATGCTGGGTAGGCTGCGGCAGTAGCGCTGAGCCTTGTGTGAGTAATAATAGACACACAGCATTCTCACTCCAGTTCCCACATTGGTGCCGTATATTAGTCAAGTGGACAAAGTGATAAACACACTCTAGTAGAAATAGCAGCCAAATAGGTGTTAAGCATTATATTCCATTTTTTACAAGGAGCATCTGCTGTATTTACCAGAGGAAAAATATAAGTAAAGCCTGAGGGGGACTATACAGCTTTTCCCATAGTATAGGAGAATTGACATTCAAAGTTATAATAGCAATTGAATGTTAATACAAGCTATAGGTTGTCACCAGTTACAAGTATAGTACTGCTTACAGAAGTTATAGTCAAAGCTTCAGGAAGATTTACAGTGTAGCAATAAAGAAGCCCAGGGAAGATATTTATTCTCCAAAATAACATTGAAACTATATATCAACTCTAAGGGTGCATACACACCAGGACGATATCGGCACGATTTGGCTTATTGGCACGATGAATCGTGTATATTGCATAGTGTGTACGCACAATTGCGTGCTCCTACTGGTCGTATACAATGTCTTATGACTGTCTGTGCTGCACAGACAATCATAAGATATCGCATACGATAAGGTGCCAATCGTACGGAGGGCCTGATTCAGACCCGGTCGCTCAGCTGCGAACGCTCGCTAGGGGCGATTATCGCACATCTGCGCAAGCGTATGCATCAAAGTATGCATGTGCGAACCAGTCACTGCGGCCGGGAATTGTGCACTCGTAGTACACAGACTGGACGCTACTTTGAGTGACAGCGCCATTTGTGGCAAGTGACAGGGGAAGGTGCTTGTGAACAGGCGAGTGGATGTGCGAACTCAAGCAAGTCTGAGCATCAAAACGGAGTTTAATGGGTGTGCATAATTAGCAAAGTAGCTTACTGAACACGTCACTTGGTTGTATTTTAGCCTGAACTGATCGCAGTGCTTGCGGTGGGGTAGGGGCTTCCTCAAGTGCTGCGAGCAGCTTCAATGGGTCTCGATGTTACTGATTAATTACACACTTCCTGGAGATGACGTGTGCTAAGAGAGAAAGGTGGACGGCTTTATACGCTCACTGCCATCGCCCTCTAAGAAACAGAAGGCGTCTTTAAGCCAGACAGTGCGATTGCGGGATTTGCATACCCGGCCCCTTTTGGCAGCGAGCGAGAACAGCTTAAGGGCCGGGTCTGAGTCAGGCCCAATGTGTACGGCCAACCAGACGACCATATGATTTGTTGTCCCATTTGGGCAATGTTGACGTCTTCATGTAGCCACTCTCATTTCCTCCCACAATTCTCTGCCTCTCCAGCATGTTGTCCGCTCCCTGGAGGCCTGAAGACACGATTTCACGATGTGCCTGCGTGCGTCTGTATGTGTGTGTGCGCCTGCATAAGTCTGTATGTGTGTGTGCGCCTGCATGTGCATGTGTGTGCGCGTGTGCCTGCGTGGGTTTGTATGTGTGTGTGTGCCTGCGTGTCTGTATGTGTGCCTGTGTGTATCAGCATGTGTGTGAGTGATTCATGTGTGCCTGCATGTATGTGTGTGTGTCTGCATGTGTGTGTGAGTGATACATGCATGTGTCTGCATGTGTGGGCGAGTGATGCATGTGTGTGAGTGATACATGTATGTGCGCCTGCATGTTTGTGTGTGTCTGTGTGTGTGCCTGGGTGTGTGTAGTTTAACAATTTTTTCCCCATTTTTTCAAGGTCCAAATGCCTTTGGAGAAAGATGCTGATTTTGTCAAAGAATTTATACAAGGGAATCGTGACCATGAATGCCTTTGAAAAATACGGTCCAAAGATTACTGTAATAAAGAGAAGTAAGCCAGTACTACTCAGAGATTGATATCCATTTCCAAACCGTACAATAGTGAAGCAGATCCCAAATGGGTTAAGCAGAAAATTCTAAATTTTAAAACCGTTTTCTTAAAGGAACACAAAAAAGGTTTATCGTTGAAAAACTCTGGGGCTGGCACTGATGACATCTATATACCTACATTATGGTATTTTAATTTGATGAAATTTACTCTGGATCAAGGGACACAAAGAACATCGCTCAACTCAATTGACCTGATAGAAAGGGACGAGGAAGAGGATTTAGAAAATAGCTGCATGGAGATGGTAAGTAAACAAACAGCACAACGGGGAAACCACATTTTAATTGCCATTCAAAGGTGTACATTTATATTTAATTAATAAACTCCTCTTGCTAGGGCACAGCCCCACACCATTGAAGTATGTCATGTAGTCCTCCCGTGTCTGCTTTACACGAACACCGGGGGTGCCTAACCCTAACCACCCCTTCCCCTAGCCTAAACCTAACCTCCGGGGGGGTGCCTAACCCTAAGTCCCCCCCCGGGAACCCTAAAGTTAACCCTCCCCCCCTGTGGCTGTCCACGCCCGTCGCACCTTCGATCGGTAAGCCGGGTGTCGGTCTCCCGGTGTAGGGAAAATTACAGGCGTCTGGATTTCAATGCCTGTCATTTAATCCTTGCCGGGATTATACAGTCGGGAAGCCGGCGGTCGGGATTACGTCCATTGGTTTCCTGACTGTTTCCCATTATTCTGATGTGCTTGCCATCAATGGCTCCTCCACAATACGGGGAATTCCACCGAACATCAAATTCTTCAACAATTGCTTTCCACTCATCCATAGTTATGGGTAACTCTAATTAAAAATATTTTTTTTACAAGTCAATTTCATACTATATATATGTAAACAAATAATCATGTAATATTTTTTTTTTCCTTTCCAGCCATCTGCTTTGTCGACACCACCTGAGGATGCCTTGGGGTTGTCACAAGAAAGTGGGGTGTCAAGCGTCAATGTAGAAATTGACACAGTCAGAATGGTGGAGCCACGCTAACCGTTAGCCACGCTAACGAAAGAGGGTTGCTCAGGCTGAAAATTCACAGCAACACGACAATGTGCAGCTATCACGTGAAGTGCTGACAGCAGCACAAAATGTTCTACAAAAGCCTCCTGACGAGTGTGATTGCATTTGGAGCAACAATGGCCTTTAAAATGCATCGCATGACAGATGATCAACGTTCCCACGCAGAGCGCATTATTTTAGATGTTTCTAGGATCGGGTTAGCTGGTCAATTAACACAAAGTTCAAACCTACAAACAAGGCCTGAGAAAACATTTATGCCACTGTCGCCTCAGCCACAATCACATCCCCCCAAACATATCTACCAGCCACACCACAATTATGGTGGAGAGAGCAGCAGTACACATCGGGCCTCTACTCCCATACATTGCGCTATTTATAGTGGTATGCTATATGGATCACAGGGTGACAATCATGGTCAGTCCAATTTTCAGTATACTGTATGTGATTTTCTTTCATCTTTATAGCCCCATGCTGTTTTTCCAGAAATACTGGTATGTTTATACAATGTAGGGGCAAATGCTGTTTCAGTTAATTTTTGCCTTTCCAATTGTTGTGCACAGGCAGTCAACTTTTTTATAGTGCTTTAATATTTACAGAGATGTATACAGTATACATAGATATCCCCCCCAAAAAAAGGAGAGACCAACACTACACTATGTGCCGGTAGTCAGATACTATATAGTCATAGGATGACTTCCATATTCTGTTTAATGTGCATCACATCAAAGTGGATGGACATACAGCACTCAACAACCGCTAAGTGCGTTATCTACATCCATTTTTTTTGTCTGCTGACTGCAATAATGCATAATGTCCTTTTTTTGAATTTGACAAAAATCCAAAATGTGTAGCACTGGTAGTGCAATGGTTAATATATGCTGCATTGTTTACACAGATTGGAAAGTTTGAAATAAATGTTTGAAAAACAAAAAAACGAGGTCCTTATTGTTACTTATCTTGAGGTATTGCTGTTTCAGCACATGTATGATGGCTTTACATGTCTGTGGGAACAGTGCCGGCCCTAGGCATAGACAAACTAAGCAAATGCCAAGGGCATTTGGAATGCCTAGGGGAATCCAAGCCTGCCTAGGGATGGTGGAGGTTTGGTGCAGGCAAGGCCTGGCACCTGCTGCCGGCTGGGCACCTCCTCTTGCAGTTGATACTTCTGCTGCATAGTGTCCACGATCGGAGCTCAGCTGACAGCTCCGATCGAGCCTGGTAGCAGCAAACAGTGACTGGCAGCGGCGCAACAGCTGGCACAAGTTTACCATGGCGGAGCACCTGGACAGCGGATTTGAGGCATCAAACAATCAGAATGAGCTTCTACGCATGGGCAAAGGCTCATTTAGGACTATAAGAAAGTGGTCGCAGGAGGACTGCTGCACCATGGGCCTTTGCGGAGCTCGGAGTAGTGAGTCACACCTCACGACTCTGGGTTCCGCCTCCAGCAATTAGATTGCCCTGGAACTGGGAGAGGGCTGGGGTGCTGTGGTGCTCACTGCTGGGGGAGGGGTGCTCTTCTGGGATAGGGGTGGTGGGTGCAGATACCGTGCTGTGCTGGCCACCACCCAAAATCTTGCCTAGGACACTAATTTGGCTAGGGTCGGCTCTGTGTAGGATGATAATCCCGAAAACTTGGAGATATGAGAGATCCAAACTTTAGAAACAGGCGCCTGCCAGTAGCCAGGAAACATAGGGTTACCACCAGTCTCTCCTCAGCAGTGATGGCCTTGTGGAACTTGGTGTCTTGCTTCTCAATATATGGAGTCACCATAGCAAGCAACTCATCAAAGGTGTCATCATCCTTCCTCATAAAATTCCTGAAGTCATCAGGATTGTTCTCCCGAATCTTGGAGAGCAAGGACATATGAGACATGGAGTCTCTCTACAGCAGCCACTCTTTGGTCCAGCAGGCCCTCTCCACTCTCCTCCTCTTGCGACCATTCTGGATATTTGGAAGTAATGCCACAATGACAGCATAGGTAGCCACAGCTTGATAGCGATAACTATCCCTACTTTGTAAGCTAAAAAAACACTTTGAAGAACAAAGTAGAGCAGTAAGCTATGCTTTCAGCAGGATAACCAAATCTCAGCAAATACAGAGCAACAGTGCACAGCTAAAATGGCATTTTTCCTATTTCCTTTTTTATAGCAAAGCCCACTGCACAGCCCATTATTCTAATTTCCAGGGGATCCTATGGACGGTTGTTCTAGTGTGTATGGTAGCAATGATAAATTCGTATACAATTATGATTCACCAAATCGTATGCGAAATTGGACAGTGTGTACGCTCAAATTTAGGAAGTTCTGCCTTCAAGGGAAATTGGATAGGAAATCGGAATGATTACAAGTTGTTCAGGTGTGTACCCAGCCTTAGGGAATTGCTACTTTATATCAGGCATACAGCTTTATTCTATGGCTTTGGCACTTTAACTCACAGGGACATTTGTCACGGCTGCCGACACTTGAGACTCCTGGAGGGAGGCAGGCCTACTAGGCACAATAAACTGGGGTGGTCTGAGGAATTACCTTTTCATGAAACTCAGTAGCACAGGATAAAAGTAAAATATAATTTATTCACAAAAGAAATATAATCACCAAGGTCTCATATAAAGTCTCAAACAGCACAGAGGTTCACATATGCAATAATAAATATAGGAGAAAATCCCCAAATATATATATGCAGTCTTAAACATATAAGAACTAACGTGGTAGGGAACCCCGAGTCCAGTATGAGGCTAACAGCTCAGGATGGCATTGAGGACCTTTGCTAGGGTAGAACCCTGTAGTAATGGAAATCCGAAGCAGAGCGAGCCCGGCATAATAATATAGTTCCGGGACAGGGCCGAGCCCTGCGGTGCAGTGAGAGATGAAGCAAACTTGAGCCTTGTAGTGTAGTGAAGTCAAACCAGGGTTAAGCCCTGTAAGGCGATGAGATTCCAGAACAGGGTTGAGCCCTGCGAAGTGGCTAGAGTTCGGAGCAGGGTTGAGCCCTATGATGCGGAGAAGGTTGTAGCAGGCTTGAGCCCTGTGATGTGATGAGATTCCGGAACAGGGTTGAGCCCTGCAGCATGGCTAGAGTTCAGAGTGTAGCCCCGTGATGCGGAGAAGATTGTAGCAGGGTTGAGCCCTGTGATGTAATAAGATTCCGGAACGGGGTTGAGCCCTGTGGTGTGGCTAGGGTTCAGAGCGGGGTTGAGCCCCGTGATGCAGAGATGATACTGAAATGGTGCAGTTGACAACTCACAAGGGTGAGTTCAATATCCACAGGGACGGAAAGACAACAGGCAAAGTAAATAGTGCAGCAAAATGATGAAACCACAGTGATGGAGCAGTATGCAATACTTAGGCAATAGGAATGCTGGGCTCTGCAGTGCAGCGGGTAACTGGCATCAGAAGTTCATCTGGAATATAACAAAGTCCACAGCAATCCACAGGCACAGCGGGGATCTAGCATGAATCCAAGAAAAGATCTGAAAGCAACGTTGCACAGACACTGAGACACAGTTAGTAACAGGCTTTATACTAGAGGTCTGTGATCCATAGGAAGTTTCAGAACATGTGACCCAAATGGAATCAGGTTTGAAATAATGAGCAATCTAGGAATCCCACAACCTGACAACACCTGGGAAACAGATGATCACTTTAACACTCTATCCCCTGAATGAGAAGCATGCCAGCAAGCAGGATAGCTCCTCCAACGACCACAATGGAACTTTGGCAAAAGTAGTCTTTAATCTTTATGTACTGAAATAGTCGCAGTCCTGACAATATTGTAATAATATCTGGACTAGTCATTGGCTTATAAAAGGGGTCCAGTATATGAAATTCCGGGTTTTGGTGAGAATTACCTGTTTAAGTGAAGGAGTGGACACAGTAATTAATTGGATCACATAAAACTACAATCCCTACCGGATATAGGGCCTGATTCAGAGCCGCTCGTAAGCGGCCGCTCGTTCGCTTCGAGCGATGTTTGCCCAACTGCGCATGCGTACGGATCGTTATACGCATGCGCGAACCAGTCAGTGCGGCCGAAATTCATGTGCTCGCAAAATAGCGAATGCCTGATAATTTCAGTGACAGGATGAGGCGTATGTGGGTGGTAACAGGAGAAGGTGCTTGAAAACGGGGAGTGGAGATCCGATCGCAGGCGTGCTTAAAGGTCAAAACGGGCGTTTTATGGGTGTGCATAATTAAAACAGCAGCGTCATTGACCACGTCACTGGGTTATTTTTTAGCCAGAACTGCTCGCAAAATTGTGGTAGCAAAAACCAACCACAAGAATAGCGAGCAGCTCAGACCCTGTTCGATGTACTCGATTAATCTAATAAATAGCGGACATGACGTAGGATGCGAGCGGCCAGGGGGCGTAGTTTCCCAAAAAACGACCGCAAGTTTTGTTCGCTCGTTCAGACCTAGAGGCCTGAACAGACCGCAAACAGCGAACGGTTCATTTGAATAGCCACCCCTATTTTCTGGACGAGCGAGCGAAAATAGCGACCGGCTCTGAATCAGGCCCAAAGAGTGGATTTAATTATTTTGACAAGCCAGCCAACGAGCTTACGGATAACCACAGGGACAGTACTTGTGATAAAAGGAGCTAAGCAAAACTTCTGAACTTGAACTATATATATATATATATATATATATATATATATATATATATATATCTGTCCTTTGATCCTAGCATCAGAGGTACATAGTTACCAAGGATAAATTGTAGACAGATCAAAAAAGTATAGATATGATATTTGCTTGCAGACTGTAACAATATGTTTAAATGCATGTGAAATTCTTTTAACTCTGTTTCTCATAAATTAAAATATAAAAGTTAATGGTCGTATGTTTGCTTACCTGTCGCTGATAACAGGAGAAGGACGGAGTGGAGGAGTCTATAAGGAAAAATAAACCAGAAACAGGTGGTGAATGCATATTATGCTCTGTTATATTTTGCATTGAGTATACACTATATTCTATAGCTTTAGGTTTTCCCAGTCAAACCTATCACCTTTAAACCTAGCTTGGGTGGAGGCACTCTATATATAAATTACAAATTATACCATTACCAATATAGTATCCCCAGGTTCCCCATATTAGAGGGTAAGAGGGGTTACACTTATTTGTGGTCGCTCTCTACCACCGTGGAGTTTTAATAAACAGTGTGGGGGGGGGGCTACACAGTGCAGTGGGTTGCTTACTGGGCCGACGTGCTCCCTAAGCTGCCGTGCCCCATAGCAAGCGCACCCCTTGCAACCTCCATAGTTACGCCATTGGCTTCTGGAGTACTGCACACATGTGGGGTCATCAGTTGAAAGAATAGCAGATGTAACCTGTGTAGTATCGCTATGGTAAGCATTAAGTGAACCTCTATTTATAAATCACTACCTGTAACTATAAATACATTTATATTTTAAGATTTATTTGCATCCTTCAGTGCAGTCATTACACATACAGTGGAACTAATCCCATTTCTTATGTTTGATGTTATTTTCACACTGAGTGAATTTTATATACAAAAGTTTACAACATACCTTCTCACCAGGAATGTCCTGGAGACTCCTAATTTATCGGGTAGTCCCCTCGGAAGAGGGGAGGGGAGGGGGAGATCTCCTGCATCCCACCCACTTCCTAGTGGAGTAGGTAGGTTGGAGTAAGTCATTCCGGGATTCGTGGGTCTGTATGGAAGGAGTGGGGCCAATATGATGCTAATTGTGTAACTTTGGCCCCACCTCTTCTTAGACCTGTGATTTTTGGGATTATGTTGCGAGGGGGTAGGGCTTAATGACACATAGCAGCAACCCCACCCCATTAGTGGTCAGCTGCAACTTCTCCAGGACAGGAGTTAAAAAAAGTAGGCAAGAATGGCTTATCACAAGGGAAAATGCATCACACACAGCATATAAGTGGTGAAGGGAGAGGGCATCAGTCAAGAGATGTAAATACAGAGTAAAGGGAGAAATGAGGCCTGGAAGCAGGGCAGGTCAGCCAGGATGGAGGTGTTCAGATTTTAAAAGTGGTGTGGTTGGTGTGGGCAGGGCAATCAATGCTGGACTAACTGGGTGATGTATAGAGAGGGTAAAAGTGAATTGTTATGTGAAAGGATTGTCAATGTTATTGTTACTGTGATCACCATTTCCTGTGCAGTCTGTACTCTGGAAATAAATAATCCAAATTTACAAAGGGTATTGTCAGTGGTGTTTGATCTGAAATATACATGTCTGCAAAAGTAAAAAAAGATATAAAATTACTGCCTACTATCGTATTTGGGCAGCACTTATAACAGCTTGTTTAACACAGGACTATATAAATGCACTTCTCCTATAAAATGTTGTTTGAAGGAGAAGAAAGCATCAGAGTTAAAGCAGGGATCAAGGTCTGAATGTTGTCACCTGCCAGTTGATAGTAATCTGATCAGTTTGTGTTTCTTAACAGTTCAAAGGTGTATGAATGGCCATTGGTCACCAACAAGATACAGTTGTATCTTTTGATATTCCTTATTAGAAGAATACCTTGTTCCTGCCAAAAGGAAATCTCATGTTTGCATTCTTGCCCCTTATCAGGGCATTGTTATCCTTAAGAAACAGATACGCTTCCTTGTGGTCAGTATTTCCTGATCAGTCAATGACCTGCTCATTATAAGGAAATAAAATCTCTCTCTAGACTATTTCACATCTCTGTAGACTATTTCACAATGTCTACTTGTTAATAAATGTATGTTATTTCTAATGGCCAAGAAGTTCTCGTTTTCTCAGAACTGATAGTACCTGAAGAACTGTGCTCCCAACAAAGCCTATGGTGAAACTAAAGTGGTTCTGATCTGTCACCTGATGCAAACACAATGGCTGTCTATTAAGGTCACTAGAATGAGAAAGTGGCTCAGCCACAATGAGACAATTTCCAGAAAACCATTATAATATGCACATTCATTGCAATGTTCATACTGTATGTCTGATGTAATATTCTATGGAAGCTTTATTGTGACCATCCTTTTATTATACTGAACAGGAGGATTCCTTCAATGCTAATTGAATAGAGCAATGATATGTACATCTCTACATAAAACAGTTTGTCAGCAGATAAAGTATAAGCTAATATTAAATAATTAATTATTAGCTACATATATGAGATTCATTAGTATTTGAAGATGAAATTAAACATATTGTAAAGTAGACAAGGACTTATAAGTTTTTATAATTGTTTTTATTTAATTTTTTTATACATTTTTCTATTTAAAGGTATGTAAAGAGTTACAGACAATCTGTAGCAAAGACCCAAGTTACAGTAACCAAATATGTACAAATTATAGTACTTTAGTGAAGTATCACATATATTAAAGTCTGCATTCACCATGTAAAATACAATTACAGTAGATACTGTACAGACACTAATGGAAAATAAAATTAGTCATTAAGTTCAAATAAATTTACAAACATCAGTTTTCTTCCCCTGAAAAATAACCCAGGAATCTACTTTCCTGCCACAGACCAATTGCAAATATCAATTACATACATAACACAAACAGATTGCAGCAGCCACATTACAAATAAAGTAGTAAAAGTTTCAGTTGGATGTACTTGGTCAGAAGTGGCTGATTATTATCATCAGTTTATATTTTGTATTGGGGTCGCATTTTGCGTGATACATAACGTCCTTATTGCAGTCAGTAAATGCTTGCACACCCCATACTGTATATCCCCATTCCACTTTTCTAAAGGTGGGTACACATTTGACAGATATATCTGCAGATCGAGTGATCTTGCAGATGATAGTCGTTCATACACACTGAACAACCATCATCTGCATGCTGCAGCGGGTCGGGCCGGACTGGGGGCAGGTAGGGGGCATGGCCTAATTGCGGGAGGTGTGGCCACACCCCCTTCGGGGGAAAAAAAACCTTTTGTGATGCGGCGCTGCACGCTGGGGAGGGGGGCGCTGTGTGCCCCTCAGCCCGGCGTACAGCCAATGGGGGGCACGATCAGCATAATCGCTCTCCCCCTTTGGCATAGGAGACTGCTCGGGCTGCTGCTTTAGCAGCCTTGGACAGTCTCACAGTGTAGCCCAGCACACAGCAGCGTGGATGGGGAGCTGTGCCGGACCTGGGTAAGTAGTACCCGCTACCGGCTCCCTCCCCTCTCTCTGCAGCTGATCGCCCGCACACACTTGCCGATGAACAGATACATCTGCAGACATATCTGTTCATTGGCTGTGCAGCACAGCCAATGCGATATGTCTGTGAATGACGTTGTTCACAGACATATCATCTGTACACACTGGCCGACAGGGGCACAATATATTGGCCGATCAATTGATTGGCCAATATATCGGCCAGTGTGCACCCAGCTTTAGTATAAAAAATAGTAAGTGCAAAATGCAACTAATTCTACATACAAATGGAACGTAAGAATTTTTTGTGCTCACTGTTTCAAAAATATGTATTTTATGGAAAAAATACACTTATGTACAAATATTCACGAGTCCCTACTATATATACGTTACACCATCAGACATTCAGATTTCTCTGACACTATATACAGCGTGTAAATTATGTATTGAACACAGCAACATTTTTCTCAGTAAATATATTTGTAATGGGGCTATTGTAATGAAATTTGCACCAAATGTCTGCAACAACCCATGCAATCCACATATGCACAGAAATAAAACCATAGATGTCCATAAATTAAGTTATGTGTAACAATGTGAAATGACACAGGGAAAAAGTAGAAGACCTGTGTAATAAGTTGTTACAGTGGGCTCATTGCTCAAAATTTGCTGGAAATGCTGGGGTATGTAACCTATACTTTTATTTCCCGAAGTTGTTGGTGGCTAACACACTTCTTCAAGATGTTCAGCAATTTGTATCTGCTTCAAGTTCAAGACTGAGTTTCGCCGGTGATTTTATCACTGAATTACCTAACTCTGTTGGCTTCACTACCATCTGGGTTGTTGTTGAAAGATTTTCCATAATAGCATATTTTATTCTTCTTCTTGGTCTTCCATCTGCTCCAGTTCTTGCACAATTGATCATCAAATACATTTTCTGGTTACATGGATGCCCTAAGGATATCGTATCAGACAGAGGTGTTCAATTCATGGCCAATTTCTGGCGTTCACTGTGCCAAGGTCTTCAAGTTAAGCTCAACTTTTCATCTGTGTACCATCTGCAGTCCAATGGACAGACCGAGAGAATCAATCAGGATCTGGAGACCTTCATTTTCTCTTCAGAGGATGACTGGGTTCAGTTACTATCTTGGGCTAAATTTGCACATAACCAACATTATCATGAATACTCATCTACTACTCCGTTCTAAATAGTTTTTGGTATGCATCCCAGAGTTCTGTTATTCACACTACTTCCAGCTGATAAATTGCCCTGAGGGAGGAACTGTATCAGAAACTTTACTGACAATCGGCGTAGTGTAAGAAAAGCCTTATTCAAGTCTTCTAAATATTACACAATACAAGCAGACAAAAAATGCAGAATTATAGCCAGCATGAAAGTTGGAGACAAAGTCTGGTTATCCACCTGTAATCTTCGTCTTAGAGTACCAACCATTAAATTTGTACCTCGATTCATTGGTCCATTTCAAATTATTCAAGTCATCAATCCTGTTTCCTACAAACAGCATACCTCAGAATACCGAACTCATTTCATGTTTCTCTGCTCAAACCTTTGGTTCTAAATCAAAAGATAAAAAGTGTTATTCCCCCAAATCAATTTATCTGGCTGTCCAGACTGCACAGGATGAGGTGTATGAGGTAAAGGAGATTGCTGATTCTCATTTCAAGAAAAACAACTTACATTATTTGGTGGATTGGAAAGGTTACAGACCAGAGGAAAGATCATGGATTAAAGCTTCTGACGTCCATGCTCCAGACTTAATCAAAATATTCCATTGCAAGTATCATGCTAAGCCCCGTCCTAAATTTCCAGTGGCAACTCGTGAAAGGGGGTTACTGTCATAAATCGGGGTTTTAGCACACCTTTCAGAATCAGACATTCATTTATTTCTATTTCCAAGATATCCCAGGGCCTCCCTGTGATTAACTTATGCACCTGTGTGCTCAGCTGGTCAGTCTAACCAATGGTTATTCACCACCTATTTAAACTAGTTCCTGTGAGCAACCCATTGCCTGAACAACTTGTTACTTCCCAGGATAGTTCTAGGCTCCAGTCTTACTATTGTATCCTGTGAGTGTGTCCTCTGTGACTATCTGCTACTTCTGGACTCTAACTATTTATCATCTGTTGCTGAGAATTATCACCTGCCAGTGCTGCAGCTCCCATGCTGTACACAGACCTATTTCTTCCACTAGACCTGGTCTGATCACTCTGGTTCCAGTCCAGTATCCATGCTTATCACAAGTCTGTGGTTCCTACACTGTCACTAATGTATCTAAGCTCCTGTTCATAACCATAAGCCAAAGTTTTATCAAGCCACCTCATTTTCTATGCACATCCATCATACCTAAGGGTCCCGAGCCATATCTGTAATTCATAAAACCCAGACCATGACACAAAGGAACATAAATTTGAATATGCCCTGGTATACCCATAATCTATACAACCCTTGTTGGTATCTAGAGATTGACTAAAGTGCAGAGAAGATTGCTAAACTTGCCCATCAAGATGAGGTATTACCTTAATTTTCTCTGTGAGGTAAATTAACTAAATCGATCAACACTGATGTGTTTCAAAGCTAAATAACACATTTACTAACACTTAAAAATCAATATAAAAAAATTATCTATTAGTAAATTTGTGATTTAGCCCCTGAAATACAACATTGATGTCAGTCAATTTAGATTGATTTTTAACCCATTTAAATTGACCTTTAGTAAATTTACCTATAAGAGTTGAATGGTGACATGACTAGTGAAAATAATTACCAATCGTCTAAGGTAGTGGTTTCCAAACTCGGTCCTCAAGGCATCCTAACGTCCAAGTTTTAAGGATATCCATGGTGACTTCATTAGTACCTCATTAATTTTGATTATCCCTCTGTACACAGCCATGGATATCCTTAAAACCTGGACTCTTAGGGTGCCTTGAGGACTGACTTTGGGAACCATTGCTCTAAGGTATTCCTGTAATGTTTAAGTTAAGTTTTATTTATTTTATCATTTAAAAAATTAAGGCTAAGGCTAAATAAGGGGGAAGATGGCATCTCTGTTGAATATGATTTAAAATGTTTAGATACTAATGCAGCAATAAAGAATATTGTTAATTTCAGCAATTGTTTTATAATAAACTGCAGAAAAGCCATCAGGCCCTAAATCTGAAGAAGACTTTATGGACTTTATATACTACAGTGTCTCATTCATTGTGATCTCGTCATTTAGCAGTGAAGGGTTCAGTAGCTTCAGCTTTGGGAGACTGGTGGCATTCAAGCAGTCTATTTTCTCTAACATAGTGTGGCAAGGCCATCAAGAGGGCATAATTAAAATGTAACAAGCTGTAGTCTCTCATCCAATGTGCAGTGTGTTTAATACAGACATATACAGGGGCAGTGAACATAGTAAAGCTAGGTACACACTAGATGATTTTTTTTGTGATTTTCCTAATTTTGACAGATTGGAACAACAAATCCTCAAAATTGTCTAGTATGTACCCACTATGTCATGTGGTGTGTGCTCCCGTGGGGTCGTCAACCGCATTGTCAGGTTGGCCCTACGTGCAGCTCAACCTGACGATGTGGCTGATGACCCCATGCAGCGGGATGCAGGCTGGGGCTGGGGCTGACACAATGGGTAAGTGGGCAACAGATAGTCTAGTGTGTACCAGCCACCCAATATGTTGGGCCGTTGGTGGGGGGGTCACCGGACCCATTGCTGGATACACACATCATTTAGTGTGTACCCAGCTTAAGCCTTTAGATAAGACAGTTGGGCCAGTCCATCTGAGCTGAATAGTTTCTTTTTTTTATGGATATGGGCAGAATTTCACAATCCCCTGCTCTGTGGAGCAGTGAAGGAAATCTGTGTGTCTGGGGTAGAGGCAGAACAAACTAGCACTGGCTCTGGACACACATATACACTTTGGTATCCTTATACACTGGATAATGTAATACAGTATAAATAATTCGCACTATAGTTGGTTTATATAGTGGTCTAAATGGGACATTGCAGGGGTTCCTTTCCCATATACTGCATGTTGTGACTGCATCTCTAGTAAAATCATATTGTATACTACTGCTATTGTAGTCATGATTCAAGACACTGGCAAGGTCAGATGACTTTTTGGGTAACTGGAACCCCCTCCCTGCATTTGTCTATGATGATGATGATGTTGACACCATCAGCGCTATCTGTATATAAGGCCTAGATTAGCCTCCTAATAGGTATATCTGGAGCTGCAGCCTAATCTAATTAAATGGCAGCTCCAGAAGCCATGCATGATCCCACTGTTCTTAATTTGTACTTGTCCACGACTGATACACCTTTCCAGGCTGATTCACCTTCCCTTTCCTGATTAACTCTAAATATGCAGCATGCACAGTGCAACATAGCACATTTTTGTAGGTAGCAGTTGGTCCTATGTCCTACTCTAGTGATCCCACAATATTGTAGAAAGTGAAAGTGAATAATTTTATTATAATTTGTACTTTTACTTAACATTGTCCTTTTAAGATGTATGCCCCAAAGGAATAAGGAGAAATTTGCATTAGATTACTGTTATTCAAATACCACACTGTGTATCTGAGCATTTTTTTATTTGATGTGCTTTTCCCAGACCTTTCTGTGGGTGGGCATGGAAAGAAAATGGAACATGTGATGTAGACACAATAAGCAAATTGCATAAGGATGCTATTATCAAATTTGTTTTCTATCAGTTTTCTTAAGCAAACTGGAATGCACTCAATAGCAACTGAAATCTTGCAACAATATTGTCATGAACACAGAAAACCTGTTTTCAAAAGTTCAATCTTAAAAGAAGATGTTTTAAGAAATGAGTATTTAGCAATAACTGTTTATTAGACATATAATGCATATGATTATTGAATGTAAAGTAGCCTTCTGTTTTAAGAAGTTGAATGGGGATTTACACAGTTCTATTAGTAAAGCAATTTGGGTTATTGGGCCAATTCAGTTTTTCAACAAATTCATATACAAATCTTTTATTAGCATAAATAAAGCTAGTAAACCATATTTCAAGGGTATATCTGATGTAAATTTGTTCAATGTACTGTTAGTTTTTAAGATGTAATTTTTGATGAAAATATGCAAACAAATTAATTTTTCAGTTGACCTCTGCAATGAACATTGATCTGTAATGCTTTCTAGTCCTTGGATTGGAACAAACCTTGAAAAGCCATATAATTTAGCAGGTGTTTGGCTATAGTTAGTTACTTATACTGCCCATTGCTTACTAAGATATTGTAGGTCAGTCCTCAAAGAAACCTAACTTCATGTTTTTTAGGTTTAAAAAGTTCCAGGACTGGGACAAAACGCGTTGCTGCTCATTGTCCCATACATGCTGATTTGTGCTGTTACCGGCTATTTGCAAACACCAATTTGTGTCCAGTGCCTGCCGCTCTTCTTCCTGGTGTGGGGATTCCTGTCAAGTCGCTGCCGCGCCTACCATTTGCACGTTTGGAAATATCCCCAGCACCTCTCCAAGCTCTGTCAATTTGGCCGGCTTTCTTCAAATGTAAACTGGACAAGGAGCCACCGTACCGGAGTATTCCTAGAAGCTTGAGGCCTCCATATTGGTCAGTAACTACATCTTCTAAATAAATTGACAAAGTATCGTGGCGCCCGACAGGGTGATACACAGCTACATCCAGACACGGTGGCTTGTGTCAGTTTATTACATAAGCTTTACACTACTCACTATATCACTACCTATATATTTACATGCTTTTTAGTATTGCTGCTTCTATGTTTTTTATTTTCTATTTCTTTATATATTCATTTGTTATTATACCCATTTGTTTATGTGCATTCAATGATATTTTAAATACCCTTTTTTGCTTGATCATTAAATTTTGACATTTAGATTTACTCCTGTATATCAGTGCAGTATTTCTTTCTATTAATGCTTTGTGTGGGGTTGCAATTTTTTCTTCTTTTTGTTACTTACCGCTGCAGATACAGTTTTTAGCTATCAGTGTGTTTTTAAGCACTTGGGTTTTTCTATCCTGTTTTTTAGGTTGCCTCACAAAAGGGGAGATGTATCAAACCTTACAAAGAGAAAAAGCAGAGACAGATAAAGTACCGACCAATCACTTTTTAACTGTCATTTTACAGGCTGTGTTTGAAAACTGACAGTTAGATGCTCATAGGTTGGCACTTTCTCCACTTTATCTATACCTAAGGTTTGATACATCCCCCTCCATCACAAGTGAAGTAATTAGAGATGTGCGCCAAACCCTGTGTTTGGTTTTGGATCCAGTATCATCTTTGTGTTTTGGTTTTGCAAAACCACCCTCACGTGTTTTGATTTTGGATCTGTATTTTTTTTTTTTATAAAAAACCAAAACAAAAAAAAAACAGCTCAAATTACATAATTTTGACCTATGAGTATTAGAGATTTCTGAAATCCGAACCACTCCGATCTGAGCCGGATCTGAGTCAGGTTCGAGTTTTCCCACCTGACTCGGATGTGAAAACGAGGCAAAACATCATCCCGCTGTCGGATCTCGCGGGTTTTGGATTCTATAAAAGGTCTCTGCCATTTTTCACTCCGGCTGTGGACAGTGAAGAGGGAGGGAGGGAGTTGTGCTGCTGTTGTCCATAGGGGCTGTGTCCATTCCACAGTCCATAAGGGCTGGCTGTGCTGTGTTGTGCTGCTGTTGTCCATAGGGGCTGTGGGCCTAATTCAGACCCGCTCGCGAGCCCTGAGCGCTCGCAAGCGGGTCGATGGTGCCCTAATGCGCACGATGGAGGGAGCTCCGTCGTGCGCATGCGCGAGACCCGCATAGCGACAGCCAAGCTGCCGTTATGGGTCTTGCACCAAAGGAGGCGTGCAGTCGATGGTGAGTGACAGCCGGGGGCGTTGCTGCCCAGACGGAGGCGTTCCCATGGGAACGCCTACCATCTGGGTCCGGCCCAGATAGAGCCAAAAGCACTCCAGGGCTTGCAGCAGCGAGACCCTACCACAGGGTCTCATCGGAAGCCCAATGGTCGCGATGGTCATGACCATCGCGACCATCTTTTTGGCCACTATGCGAGCGGCCAGGAGGCCGCTCCATTTTTAGGTAGGAGGGCCCTGATTCAGAGCGAGCGCTCTGGTCAGACCATCCGGCTCTGAATCAGGCCCTGTGTCCACTCCAAAGTCCAAAGGGGCTGGCTGGGCTGTGTTGTGCAGCCTGTTGTCCATAGGGGCTGTGTTCACTCCAAAGCCCATAGGGGCTGGCTGGGTTGTGTTGTTCAGTGTCCCATAAAGGCTGTAGTCCTAAAAAGGTGCTGTAGTGTTGTTCAGGGGGTGCTCTGTCCATTAGGGGTGCTTCCCCCAAGTGCAAAAAAACAAATATTCTTTTTCTGTATGTGCGCGCTGTAGCCGCACGTGTATCAACAAAGTAGCAGCGCCAAGCGTGCGCCTGTGTCATAAGTCAAGGGCCGGCTGGCTCATGTGTTGAAGGGTGGTGTAACCCCCAAAGTGCCTGAATAAAAAATACAATTGATTTTTTTCTGTGTTTGTGACTTGAGTGCGCTGTAGCAGCACGTGCATCAACAGAGTAGCAGCGCCAAGCGTGCATCTGTGTCATAAGTAAAGGACCAGCTGGCTCGTGTGTTGAAGGGTGGTGTAACCCCAAAGTGCCTGAAAAAAAAATCTTTTTCTGTGTTTGTGTGCGCCTTAGCCGCACATGCATCCATATCACAAAAATGGAGGACAAAAATTTGTCAGATAAAAATAAAATAGGGAAAGATCAAGAAACACTTCCTCCTAGTGCTGAAGCTGCTGCCACTAGTCATGGCATAGATGATGAAATGCCAACAACTTGTCTGCCAAGGCCGATGACCAATGTCATAGTAGAGGGCATATAAAATCCCAAATGGCAAAGTTCAGTAAAATTACCTTAAAAAATAAACTTAAATCGTCTGAGGAGAAACGCAAACTTGCCAATATGCCATTTACGACATGGAGTGTTAAGGAACATCAAAGGTCCTCCCCTATGTTCAGAACTAGTGGTTCAGCTTCACATGATGATAAAAGCTCTCCTCCCACTACAAAAATCAAATGAGTTAAAGCTGGCAAAAGCACAGCAAAGAACTGTGCTTTCTAATTCTAAGAAGATATCACAAATCTCCAACACTGGACGGGAAGAGGTGGCTCTTTCCCCCATTTGTACGCCCTCTGCAAGTGCTGGAAGGAGCACCCACAGTCCACTTGCTGATACTCAAACTGAAGATGTCACTGTTGAAGTACAACAGGATGAGGATATTGGTGTAACTTGCACTGAGGAGGAAGCTGACAAGGAGGATTCTGATGGTGAGGTGGTTTGTTTAAATCAGGCACCGGGGGAGACAGTTGTTGTCCGTGGGATGAAAAAGCCCATCACGGTCATGCCTGGGCAGAAGACCAAACATTCCACCTCTTTGGTCTGGAAATATTTCTATCCAAATCCACACAACAACTGTCTTTCCATATGTAAAGGTGGAATAAGTAGGGGTAGGGACGTTAACCACCTAGGAACATCCTCCCTTATACGCAGGGCTGGTTCTCCCATTACGCATGGTACGCAGCTGCGTAGGGCACCACATAGTGGAGGGCGCCTCAGCTGCATACCATGCGGGCTGCGGGCAGTCTGTGTCTGTGACCCAGCTGCACCGTGTGTGTAGCGCTGACCGGACGGAGTTCGGTCACCACTACACAGTGCCAAACACACAGCCGCCCGTGCCGACAGCTGTGTGATTGCTTTAGTAGCTGATGAGAGTCAGACAGACTCTCATCGGCTGCTGCTCTCACTGCCGGAGCCGGGCATCTTCTGGCTCCCACAGTGGGTAATGGGAGAGATGTCATGACGTCTCTCCCATAATGCAAAGCAATTATTTTTATTACGTCTCTACTACAGGGGGGGATTACTACTGGGGACACTACAAGGGGGGGCTACTACTGGGAGCACTACAAGGGGGACTACTACTGGGGGCACTACAAGGGGGGGTGACTACCACTGTGGGCACTACAAGGCGGGGTGACTACCACTGTGGGCACTACAAGGGGGGGCTACTACTGTGGGCACTGCATAGGGGGGAACTTCCACTGGGGGGACTACTACTAGGGGCACTACAAGAGGGGGGACTACTACTAGGGGAACTATATAAAGGGCAATACTGGGGGTACTGCATAGGAGGGGGAACTACAACTGGGGCCACTGTTTAAAGGGCACTGCATAAAGGGTACCACTATTGGGAGCACTGCATAGGGGGACTACTACTGGGGGCACTATATAAGGGGCTTACTACTGGGGGCAAAAGGGGCACTGCACAGGGGGGACCACTACCATGGGCACTGTAAAAGGGGAACTGCATAGGGGGGCGCTAAAAAATATACTCGCTTACCAAAAAATTTGGGCTAGGGCCCGCCCTGCTTATACGTACATGCAGTGCATTTATAAAAACTTACTGTCGAGTTCAGAGACTGTGGCTAAGACCGTAAGCAGTCCAGGGACACCTAAATCCCTTTTTCCTGTTGTATCCAAGCGCCTGCAAACCACACCGTCAACTCCCTCTTCATCATTTTCCTCCTTAGTCAGGATCGTAAGTAGTCCTTCAGACCATGTCACTGGCATGACTCACTCTCCTATCTGGGATTCCTTGGGAGGATCCTGCATTGCTACGCCTACTGCTTCCGCTGCTGGTGGGAGTCATTCATCATCCCGGAGAGGAAGTAGGATCACCACTACTTCTTTTACTAAGCTATTGACCCTCCAACAGTCCTTAGCAAGGAGGATGAAGTACGACAGCAGTCATCCTGAAGCAAAGCGGATAACTGAAGTCTTGACAGCTATGTTGGTGTTAGACGTGCATCCGGTATCTGGCATTGGTGCAGTGGGATTTAGACAATTGATGGAGGTAGTGTGTCCCCAGTACCAAATCCCATCTAGATTCCACTTCACTAGGCAGGCGATACCAAGAATGTACAGAGACGTCAGAAAAAGTGTCCTGAGTGTCCTAAAAAATGCGATTGTGCCCATTGTCCACTTAACCACGGATATGTGATCAAGTGGAACAGGGCAGACTAAGGACTATATGACTGTGACAGCCCACTGGGTATATCTATCGCCTTATGCAGCAACAACAGCAGCGTCACCAGTAGCAGCATTTCAGAAACACCAGCTCATTCCAAGGCAGGCTATGCTGTGTATTACCGGTTTCAGTAATAGGCACACCGCCGACAACCTCTTAAAGAAACTGAGTGAAATCATTGCCCAATGGCTTACCCCACTTAGACTCTCCTGGGGATTTGTGATATCTGACAATGCCACCAATATTGTGCGGGCAATACATCTTGGCAAATTCCAGCACATCCCATGTTTTGCTCACACAATAAGTTTGGTGGAGCAGAATTTTTCTGAAAAATGACAGGGGTGTGCAGGAGACACTTTGGATGGCCCGAAAAATTTCTGGCCACTCTCACCATTCAGTGACTGCATGCCGAAGACTGGAGCACCAGCAAACACTCTTGAACCTGCCCTGCCATCACCTGAAGCAAGAAGTTGTGAGACGGTGGAACTCAACTCTCTATATGCTTCAGAGGATGGAGGAGCAGAAAAAGGCCATTCAAGCCTATACATCCACCTATGACATAGGCAAAGGAGGGGGTATGCACCTGACACAGGTGCAGTGGGAATGAGACTGCCAGCTTGAGTCAGGTCATTCCCCTCATCAGGCTTTTGCAGAAGCAGCTGGAGAAACTGATGGAAGAGCCAAGATGGAGCGATTCCACTTGGCATGTGGGACTTTGGATGAAGCCCTTCATTCGCTTTGCCAGGATTCGAGGGTGGTCAATCTGTTGAAATCAGACCACTACATTTTGGCCACCATGCTCGATCCTAGGTTTAAAGCCTACGTGGTGTCTCTCTTTCCAGCCGACACAAGCCTGCAGAGGTGCAAAGATCTGCTGGTGAAAACACTGTCAGCTGAAGCGGAACATGACATGCCAACAACTCCTTCATTTTCTCCCATAACTGGGGATGCCAGGAAACAACTTCGGTATCCTAAGCAATCCGCTGGCGGTGATGCAGGGCAGACAGGACCAAGTTTGGACATCTGGTCCGGAATGAAGGACATGGCAACAATTTCTGACATGTCTACTGTCACTGCATATGATACTGTCACCATTGACAGAATGGTGGAGGATTACATCAGTGACAGCATCCAAGTAGGCATGTCAGACAGTCCATACCTGTACTGGCAGGAAAAAAAGGCAATTTGGAGACCCCTGTACAAACTGGCTCTATTTTGCCTAGGTTGCCCCCCTTCCAGTGTGTACTCCGAAAGAGTGTTTAGTGCAGCCGGGAACCTTGTCAGCGAAAGGCGTAGGAGGTTGCTTCCACAAAATGTGAAGATGATGATATTCATGAAAATGAATTATCAATTCTTCTAGGGAGACCAGCCTCCAGAAAGCACAGAGGGACCTGTGATGGTGGATTCCATCGGGGAAGAATTAATACTCTGTGAGGATGTACACAACACTGAAGAGGGTGAGGAATCGGTGGATGAGGAGAATGAGGATGACATCTTGCCTCCGTAGAGCCAGTTTGTGCAGGGACAGATTAATTGTCAGCTTGTTTTGTGGGGGCCCAAATGAACCAATCATTTCAGCGACAGTCGTGTGACAGACCCTGGCACTGAAATTATTGGTTTGTTAAAGTGTGCATGTCCTGTTTATACAACATAAGTGTGGGTCGGAGAACCCAAGGACAATTCCATCTTGCACCTCTTTTTTTTCTTTGCGTTATGTACTGTTTGGGGCCTAGTTTTTCAAACTGCCATCCTGTCTGCCTCTGCAGTGTCTCTCCTAGATGGGCCATGTGTTTGTGCTGCCCACTCGTGTCGCTTAACATAGTCATCCAGCTACCTCAGTGCAACCTTTTGGCCTAAAAACAATATTGTGAGGTGTTCAGAATAGACTGGAAATGAGTGGAAATTAATGTTATTGAGGATAATAATAGCATAGGAACAGAAAAACCCACAAATTCTGTGATTTTAGTAGTTTTTATGCTTTTTTCCAAAAAAATACAGCTCCAAAACACAAAACCCAAAACACGGAAGGGTGGATTTGGCAAAACCAATCCAGTTCCAAAACACGAAGAAAGATTCAGATCCAAAACCAAAACACGAAAAGTGGCCGGTGCACACCCCTAATTAGCATGCAATTTGGTTTTTAAATACGAGTTTCGCACCACTGAAAGATTTGAATCGGGACTTGCTCCCTCCCTGGATACTCTGACCTGGTGTCTCCTCTTCCTGTGCTCCCTGCCCACAGCCGATGCACCTGTGTCCCCGCTCCCTCCTTGGATCATTGGCCTGATGTCTCTCCTCCCTGCATTCTGCTCCTTACCTCGATCCTCTGCCATAGGCATTGTGGACGCTGCAGGTGCTGTGAAGCCAGGAGGGAAGCAGGTAGGAAGAAGGCTGTGTAAACAGAATTTTTAGAAGGGATTTGGAGGCTGTAAGCCATCTCAGGATGGCTTACAGTTTCAATGTCGTTCCAATAAAAAAGCCTTTTTGGAACTTGATGAATCACACAATTTCCACATCCCTTTACTTAAATATGGGGACTGTGGAAATTATTATGGTAGATTTGTAACAAGGAGATATTAGTTATATCTCCATTGTAGCCATAATGAAATGGACTCACATTTAAAAATGAGAAAAGGGGATGAAAAAAAAAATTGTAAATACAGTATAGGACTTTTAGTGATGATGAATATGGTTCCATGTGCTTTAAATTGCTTTGATGCTTATCTCTGGTTTAAATTCCCATTTGTGAGGATAATTTAATAGCCATATATTTAGAGATGAAATATACCCTACAGCCTGCAAAGGAAGTGGCCAAATGCATTCTTCAAGGCACCCCAAGAATTCAGGTTTTAGAGATATCCATGGTTAAGCACAGCTGGTTAAATCAAATTGATTTGACTTGAGGACTGCGTTTGGGAACCTCTGGCCTACAACAGTGGCATAAATTCATCCCAGATGCCAGGAGGCAAGTTATAATTTGATGCTTCCCCGTCACAGCCACTGACACTGTAATGTAGCAATTTGCATGCAGACAGGTTATAGATAGACGAAGGGTTCAGCTGATGGTCTGACCTTGAGCTCTCCACTAGTGTATGGTGGCTTCTCAGGTGCCGGGAAGGGGTACCATGTATTGGGCAGCTGTGATGGTACACTCTTGGTACATAGTTATAGCCCTAAATGGGGTGACTGTTGTGGATAATGGAGCAGGTGCCCCTTCAGAGCTGGAGCCCGGCGACAGGTGCCTCCATTGTCTCCCATAGTTCTGCCCCTGGCCTACAATATGATGGCCAAAGTACCAATTCATAGTTCTCTCTTTCCTCTACCACAGTGGATCTCAAGGTCAGTCCTCAGGACCCCAAACAGGACACGTTATCAAGGTCACCCTGCATGTACACAGGTGTATTCATTACCCACTGACCCATTTTAAAAGATTCACAGGTGGAGGAATTCATTATTTAATTTGTGATACTGAGGAGACCTGGAAAACATGAACTGTTTGGGGTCCCTAGGAACGAGGTTGAGAACCTGTGTTCTATCATGTTCCAAGTGAATGGGCAGGATTTAGAACAACCTATAGCTATCAGATCATGATCACAGTAGCACATCTTATTCCAGGTAATCGTGTGGGAGATTGTGAACTGTCCACTAGAGAGAGTATGGGCTGATTCAGAGCAATTAGCTTCCAGAAAAAAACATATATTGCAATGCACATGTGTGGTACCCCACTAGAACTCTATGGCGATTTGGCCACCCCTTTTACTTTCCCCTTTTGCTAATGCAGTGTCCGGGAGATTAGGAAGAGGGCCCAGCGAAGAAGGACGAGAGCATGCTGGACCAAGGAGGGCTTCTACAAAGGGATACCTGCTCTCAAATGTCCCTGCTGATTGAGATCAAGGAGAACAACCCGGATCAAAACTACCTGCGCATGGATGACGCCACCTACCAGTAATTGCTGCATCTGGTGACCCCCCCACATCCAGAGACAGGACACAAGGTGACGGAGGGCAATCCCTGCTGAAGAGAGACTGGTGGCTACCCTGAGGTACCTGGCTACAGGAAGGTCATTTGAAGACCTGAAGTTTGGGACACTCATCTCACATCAGTCCTTGGGCATCATCATTCCGCAGTATTGCAAGGTAGGTTAAAAAAAAAAAAAAAACACACACCACATATCACACATTGGTTTCTTGCGTAAAGAAAAATTTTTCTCAATTTTTTATTCAACCGAAAAGCAAAAAATAGCCTTTAGTACAATGTGCACTGACCTGCAGGCAACTGAAAGTGTGCACTAAACTGTGTGCAATATCCTTTCTTTTTAAAACTATTTTACAAAAGAACGTTATCCCCAAATTTTATGAATCCCAATAGGTAGCTGCCTGTATGTAATAGGGTGGGTCAGACGTCAGTTTGAACAGGCCAATACACACATGGCACAAGTATACATTGTGGCTCCAGCTTCCAGCAATGTGTACTTGTGCCATGTGTGTAGTGACCTTGTCCAAATGGCGTCATCACCACCCTATCCCATGCAGCAAGCACCTATTAAAATTTTTTATGAATTCTGATATTAAGAGCAAAAAAAAAAATTACATCTCTGTATATTGGGGCAACCCATCCGCTGCATCCAGCAGAGCATTATACAAGGTCGTGCTGGTACTTGGGGTGCTTGGTGGGGGAGTAATATCTAACTGGGCAGGGTGGAGGGGGGTGAACATACCTAATTGGGGAAGGGGAAAATAGCATTGGGTCTGCTATGTATGTAGAATTGGAGATATTTTTGCTCATACAGCGACTCAACAGGTCATAGTTTAACCTGAGAAAATTTCTTTGGATATCTGTATCCATATTTCTCAATGTGCTGTTCACATGAGCTGTGAAATCATCTATTACATCTGGGGGTTTCTGCAGCAGCCGTTCTGCATTTTGGAAAAAATTGTCCTCAGCATTGTTCTCATGGCAGTGATGAATGCCAACTAGGAATTTCTGTATGTGGATGTCGGCAAGAATGGCCGTGCTACGGATGGTGGGTCCTTCAAAAAGACAGCTTTCTACCAGAGACTCGCCAACAAAATTCTCAACTTGCCCTCACTGGACCAGACAAAGCATGGCCTAAAGTAAGTTTTCGTCACAGACGAGGCTTTTGCATTACATGAACATGTGATGAAGCCATTTGCACAGAGGGGCCTGACCAGAGAGAAGAGGATCTACAACTACCGTCTATCCCGGGAACTGCGAATTGTGGAAAGTGCGTTTGGAATAATGAGCAACCGCTTCCGGATTTTCCACACCACCATCAATCTACGTGTGGGTCATGATGGCATGCTGTGTGCTGCACAACTTTCTGCGAAGAAAATCTATCCAACGAGGAAAAGTCCCAGCTAGACCAGATGATGTAGGACCTCTGGAGGACATTGAACATTTGAGATCTGTGTCTGCACCACAATTACAACAACATCCACCACACGTGCCAAAGAACTGAGGGAGGAGTACATGACCTATTTTAATGGACCAGGTGCTGTGCCATGGTAGGAGGACTGTCTGTGAACTACTGACTAAATTGGACATTTGGGATTTAACAAAAACATTAAGGATTTTGGTTTAAACTGTCACTACTTACCAAGACTTCTGCAATCTCCTCTTCTCCCTCATACTTAGCCATCAAGATGATAGATTCCCTCTTGATCACTGATGAATGACATCATATGGTAGTACCAGAGCGCAGGAATATATATTTCATCTGTGCCCGCTCCTGATTTTTTTGAATCATCCACCTTTTTTTTCTTTGATGTACACTGTCCTGAGATTTTGAATCTTTTGCCGTACAGTTTTCAGGTCTGCATCAGAAATATACTTTTTCATATACTCCAAAAGTACCTCTCGTGCGGCCAACTTGTGCGACTTGTTGTGGTACTTCCGAGAACTGATCTTCCACAGACACTCTTTCGAGTGCAGGATTTCAATTAATCCTGTGACAAATTCACGTTCACTATCCATGGACATTATCTATGAAGAGGAAAAAAAAAAAAAGGACATTTAAGTATTTGTGTATATAGTTTTGTTAAATTTAATGTTGTTATAGTTAACATTTTTAAAGTTTTAATATTTTCTTTTTAAAGGTTTGTTATGGTATTGTAATCGTGTTTTCTTTTACAGGAATGTCATGTGTTCATTTCTTGGTAATATAATGTTTTTCTTTGTTTGACAGCATGGGTCCTCCACCTTTGGGCCTGTTGCTGTTGCAGAACTACAGATCCCAGGATGCCCTAAAAACAGTTTTAACATGCTGTTATTTCCCAAGGGAGTGTGGCAGGGCATCCTGGGATCTGTAGTTCCACAACAGCTGGAGACCGAAAGGTAGAAGACCCCAGCTTTAAATAATAGTGTTTTTAAATGTAATGTATGGTGATTATTTTGTTAAATACGTGTTTATTTATGTATTTTTTGTTATATTACTTAAAATGTATTTATTTTATCTGTATTGAATAGATTTTTAAGCATGTTTATTATTAATATAACATGTTATTTCAATATGAATAATCTTCCTGGAATGTATTTGTTTATCTTGATTAAATATTTTTGTCTATTAATTAAAAAAAAAATTTGATTGGTTTTCTTATTATTAGGTGGTCCCATGACATTGGTTGCAAGTTAGTGGTTAGGTAGGGGGCACACATTGGTGGGCAGTGGGAGCTTAATGCATGACCAAGCCACTGCCCACCTCAATGTGGTGGGCGGTGGCTGGGTCATGCATTTATTACCTGGGGGCACACATTGGTGGGCAATGGGGGAGCACATATTGGTGGTCAGTGTGGTTGCATTTAAACTGTACAAATACTCACCAAACTTCCAACAAAACGAGACTTCAGTGTGCAGGCTCCCAAAGTGCGTCTATCATCCTCCATACACGATGCTGCACAAGATGGCGATGGGGCGTTCACAGGAAGCTATCAAATTCCGCGTTGTGCGATGAATCGTACGATTCGTCGTGAGGGGAAAAAAACCCTCACGATCGGCTTCCATTGCGTTCCAGGTTGGCTAATCTGCCCTACAACACGGCAGATCAGAGGATGCGAGGAACGATGAGCGGGGACACGCATCGGCCTCGTGAGTATAAACTCACAATTTGTACTATTATTACCTGATTCGTCATCACGATTTATTGAAATCGGCCAAATTGGATGAAAAATCGCTATGTGTGTGGGCACCTTAAAACTAAAGGCTCAAATACACTTAACAATATGGATGAGAAGGAAATAGTTATCGTTCATATCGTCCAGGGTGTATGAACGATATAGTTAACGATGTGCGCTCCCGCAAATCATTAATATCTTTATCACCTGAACATGCAGTTCAACTTGACGATATCACAGGAACTGCATGTTCAGGGATGAGGCTGGTGACGTCACTGAATGATATAGTTAACGATATCGTTCAGTGTGTACAGTATGCATGATGTCGTTGAACCCAGTGAATTGAAAACACTTAACAATATTGCTCATGGAGCATATCATTAAGTGTGTACCCAGCTTAAGGAAGCAGAGTTCTTTTCTTAATGTCATAATTTACTGTTACAGTATTTCCAGGGTGTTATTGAACCTGTTGTAAGTGTAATGTATTGACATTTAGGAATTCTCTCACAAAAAAAATCTCTCAAACTAAATTATATAGTATACTGCATCCCATTCATATTTAGCAATAATTGCTCTGAGAGTGATCACCTATTGCTAGTAAATGTCATTGTGTAATATTGCTGAAAAAATTAACCTTTTTCATAACTCAAAAACAGTGACATCTTGTTTCGGTTAATAAACTTCCAGTCACTGTCCACACGTGTAGCGACTTGTTTTGAGGGTTCTCATCTCTGTCCAAGCATACAGGGGGTCCAGAAGCCAGAGTGATCGGGAGCTACCAAGGAGGCTGGGAACAATGACAGTTGCTGGTGAGACAGGTACGACAAGCACACCCGCACCTACTGTACATAACCATTAGGGGAGTATTACAAATGGATTTATTTTTTTGCATGCAGGAAAAATACTGGCTGTTTAAATATTGGGCAGCTTTGATTTTACACTGAAATTTAGAGTTTAGCTATATTTACATCCCATCCAAACTCTAAAACTTTCTTTGCATTTTAAATCTGCCCCAACTACAGTGCAACTTGGTTTTACCAAGGTGCAAATTGCTCCCTTTATTGTTCCTCTCTTAGGTGAGGAAAGGATCAGAGTCTTGGGGGTATATTTACTAAAGTGCAGGTTTTTGAAAGTGGAGATGTTGCTCATAGCAACTAATACAGGTGACAGGCTGTGTATTATATGGTGGAAAGGAGCAGTATGCCCTAATAGCTCAGAGTAATAATGTGAGGTCAGTGCCTAATTGATGCAGGAAGATTGTGGGAATGACCACACACTTGAAATAAAGCACTGTTATTTTCCCTATGCCCCAGGTTCTCAAACTCGGGCCTCAGGACCCCAAACAGTGCATGTTTTCCAGTTCTCCTCACAGAATCACAAGTGAAATAATTAGCTCCACCTGTGGATCTTTTAAGTAATGAGTACACCTGTGAGTAATGAGTACACCCGTGTACCTGCTGGGGGACCTGGGAAATGGGACCTGTGTGTGGTCCCGAGGACTGAGTCCTGATTCAGACCCGGACGCAATGCAGCACACCAGCTGGATGTTCCATATAGAGGGTCAGGTTTGCTTTACACTAAAAAGTTATAGCACCACTACATTGGACAGTGGTTCAGGAGAGAAAATCACAATTACTTCTAACGCGTTTCTCAACCTTAGCAAGTGGTCATTTCTTCAGAGGAGAAAGTGAAATGAGTAACATTGGCTACAAACATCCCTTCTTTTAAAGGGTGTTGCTGATTGTGTCAGTTAGAAGTAATTGACTTGATTATGTAGCTGGTCAATAGTTTCACACATAGACTGACATGGATTGAAAGGATGTTCATTGTGAATAGATTTTTATAAAGAAAAATAGTCAATATTGAGAAAGATAGAGATATATATATATATATATATATACACACATATACAGTGTCCATGGGAGATACTCCCAATAATCAATGGTACAGTGGATGGCCTCCAGATAAGACAGCAATAGCCATCCTCGAGAGAGAAAGAAAGAGAGAGAGAGAGAATATATTAGTCATCGGGTAACATCTCATGGAAAATCGTTCTTACACACATTAAAACAGATAATAATGGAAACCATTGTACTCAAAAATATAGTAACCCTTTTAAAACATAATAATAAAAGAAAATAGCCAGAAAAAGAGATATATAAAAATGTAAGAAGAATTGATAAATAAATATCTATAGATCAGGATTTCTGATACTTGATGTGACCGTCAATTAAAATCGAGAAGAGAATGAATATCACTTGATATTCAAAATAAAAAAAATCATCGTCAACTGACACTTATAAGTGAACATATAATATACAACATAAATATTATGGGGATATTTATATAAATAAAAAAATAATAAGAATAAATAGTTAAACCTCAATATATTCCACTAGCCTAAATCTATTGATGTTTAATATACTAGAAAGTCGCTATAGTCGGGTGACTTGGAGGTGAATCTATATATGAGAAAGAGGGGGGAAAAATCTGTTGAACAGTACAGTCCACTTATAAAGGGGTTGTTTGATGTAAAAATAACTTCTATGGGCCTCAACTGATAAACCTTGAGGTATGGTGAGTCTTTTATATGTAGAGATGAATAGAGTCACATGTTGTGAGGAAGAGAAATCCGCCGCTATAACCCGCAATAGAGATAGTTTAAACTCATAAGGCTAAGGCTGCAGAAAAAAAAATTCCCTTAAATTGGCAATGGCTAAATATCAGAAACGGTCAGGGAATAGTATGATATCGGAGAGCCCCGGTTGTCACCCCGAGGCAGAGATAATTTAAACTCATGCCACGGTATGAGCTGCAGGGAACGCAGAAAGATATGGATGAGGTTCATACAACTGTCTAAAGGCGAAAACGTGTTACCAGAAGGGTTCTGGTGAAAAATAAACGGGGTGAATTAAGTGAGTGCTGATCATCAGTAAAAATTGAGTGAATAGTAAAAAGTGAGTGATATGGAATGATTGGAACAGAGGAGGAAAGGGGATTTGGACAGGATATAGGAGGTCCCAGTGATGGACATTGACCCGGAGGGACCTCTGGTGTCAAAATCCACAGTCAAGTCCCACCCATATGGAAGGGAGGAAAGGGAAAGGTTAAGGGGGGGTAGTAGCAAAATGTGTGGCTATTGTGTTATTGAGTTCTACCATGTCATTGAGACCAAATCGGGTTAAAGTATGTTACTGGAAAATCCAAAAGGCCTCCCATTTGCAAAGTAGATTAAATCTATCGCTTCCCCTCATGGTAGTCTTAATCTGTTCTATGGTCCTAATAGTAAAACACTTTAGATTACCTTTTTGGCAGAGTGTGACATGTTTCGCCAGGTTATGTGATTTCAAGTTTTTAAGAATGTTTTGTCTATGTTCTGCGAACCTCACATGCAGGTGACGTATAGTTCTCCCCACATGTTGAACTCCACATTTACAGTGGATGACATAGATCATGTAATTTGATCTACAGTTTAAAAAAACATTAATTTCAAATTCCTTCGTAGTACTAAGGGATTGGATTTTGGAGCATCTATTGTCTGCAAAGGTGCACATAGTATACATTTCTCTTCTACACCTAAAAAAATCATTTAGGTTTGGGTGGCAGTTGGAATGTGGGGGTCAGTTGACTCTCAGTTGGGAGTGAAAGGTTTCTTTTATAGAAACTAGGTGCCAATTTCTGTTTCAATGTGGATGCTTTTCTAAAGACTACCGGATTGTTTTTTGGAAGTTTAGATTGTAAAAATCTGAGTGGAGAATTGTGGAGTTTGAGATAATACTCTTGATTTCTTTTGCAGCAGAGTTATACTGGGTAATGAAAGCCAGTGATATGTCTACCTTTGTATCAGTCCTAGTGGTATCATTATCTCTACTTCGTTGTTTAGAGGAATAGATAAGGGACTCTCTTGGACAGTTGAGAGTAGTTTCTAAAGCTTTATTGAGGATGTGGACTGGATAGCCTTGTTTGAGAAAAGCCGTATGCATTGTTTTGGCTTGTTCTAGAAAGGGCTCCTCAGAGGAGCAGTTTCTCCTAAGGCGGAGATATTGCCCTTTAGGTACATTATTTTTCCATGGACTATAATGGCTGTAAATAGTTATTACAGTCCACATCCTTAATATATGTGTTTTTTTCCATCTTATTATCCTGTATAGAGATTGTAATATCAAGAAAATTTAAAGTGTTTTTTTACTATGTGTCATGGTGAATTTTAAACCAAAAGAATTGATTTAAGTGATCATTGAATTTAGTGAGTGACAAAACATCCCCTTCCCAAAGGAAAAATAAGTCACCTATTATATCTGCCATAGCAGACTATATATCCCCCCGAACTTCCTATTCCAAATATAATGTTCTTCAAATAATTCCAGATATAAATTCACAAGGCTCGGGGTAAATCTAATCCCCAGGGTAGTTCCTTTAGTTTGTAGATAAAATTCTTTATAAAATGAAAAATAATTGTGCTCTAATATAATATGAATCTAATTGAAGACAAATTTAAATCACTTATTGTTCCCGCCAACAAATGAATCTCATGTCAAAAAGTGATTTACTAGAATACCCAATTCATGTGGTATATTAGTATATAGTAGGGGTGAGCGGGTTCGGATTTCTGAAATCCGAACCCCCCCGAGCCCCCCCGATCCGAGTCCGATCCGAGTCAGGCTCGACTTTTCCCGCCTGACTCGGATCTGAAATCGAGGCAAAACGTCATCATCCCGCCTTCCGAGTCTCGCGGGTTTTGGATCCTATATAAGGTACCCGCATCGGCGCCATTTTCTCACTCGGCTGTGGACAGTGAAGAGGGAGGGTGGGAGTTAGGGCTGTGTAGTGTAGTGTAGTGTAGTGTAGTGCTGCTGTTGTCCACTACTTCAAAGTCCATAGGGGCTGGCTGTGTTGTGCTGTGCTGCTGTTGTTAATAGGGGCTGTGTCCACTACTTCAAAGTCCATAGGGGCTGGCTGGACTGTGTTGTGCAGTCAGTTCTCCATAGGGGCTGTGTCCACTCCAAAGTCCTGTGCAGTGTCCCAGACCTAAAGGGGTGCTGTAGTGTTGTCCAGGGGGTGCTCTGTCCATCAGGGGTGCTCCCCCCAAGTGCTAAAAAAATAATATATTTTCTGTGTTTGTGAATTGTGTGCGCAGTAGCCGCACGTGCATCAACAAAGTAGTGCCAAGCGTGCGCCTGTGTCATAAGTAAAGGGCCGGCTGGCTTGACCGTTAAAGGGTGCTGTAACCCCCGAAAGTACACTACAGTCCAAACCAAAAAAAAATTATTTTCTGTGTTTGTGAATTGTGTGCGCAGTAGCCGCACGTGCATCAACAAAGTAGTGCCAAGCGTGCGCCTGTGTCATAAGTAAAGGGCCGGCTGGCTTGACCGTTAAGGGTGCTGTAACCCCCGAAAGTACACCCCAGTCCAAACCAAAAAAAAAATTATTTTCTGTGTTTGTGAATTGTGTGCGCAGTAGCCGCACGTGCATCAACAAAGTAGTGCCAAGCGTGCGCCTGTGTCATAAGTAAAGGGCCGGCTGGCTTGACCGTTAAGGGTGCTGTAACCCCCGAAAGTACACTCCAGTCCAAACCAAAAAAAAAAATATTTTCTGTGTTTGTGAATTGTGTGCGCAGTAGCCGCACGTGCATCAACAAAGTAGTGCCAAGCGTGCACCTGTGTCATAAGTAAAGGGCCGGCTGGCTTGACCGTTAAAGGGTGCTGTAACCCCCGAAAGTACACTCCAGTCCAAACCAAAAAAAAATTATTTTCTGTTATTTGTGAATTGTGTGCGCAGTAGCCGCACGTGCATCAACAAAGTAGTGCCAAGCGTGCGCCTGTGTCATAAGTAAAGGGCCGGCTGGCTTGACCGTTAAAGGGTGCTGTAACCCCCGAAAGTACACTCCAGTCCAAACCAAAAAAAAAATTATTTTCTGTGTTTAGCCGCACGTATATATCAAATCGATATAACATAAATGGAGGACCAAACTTTCTCCGATAAAAATAAAATAGAGAAAGATCAAGAACCACTTCCTCCTAGTGCTGAAGCTGCTGCCACTAGTCATGACATAGACGATAACATGCCATCAACGTCGTCTGCCAAGGCCGATGCCCAATGTCATAGTAGAGGGCACATACAATCCCAAATGGCAAAGTTCAGGAAAATGACCTTGAAAAAGACATTTAAATCAGCTGAAGAGAAACGTAAACTTGCCAATATGCCATTTACGACACGGAGTGGCAAGGAACGGCTAAGGTCGATCCCTAGTATGTTCATGACTAGTGGTTCAGCTTCACATGATGATGGAAGCCCTCCTCCCACTAAAAAAATCAAAAGAGTTAAGCTGGCAAAAGCACAGCGAAGAACTGTGCTTTCTAAGAAGATATCACAAATCCCCAAGGAGAGTCCAAGTGTGGTGGTGGTTGCGATGCCTGACCTTCCCAGCACTGGACGGGAAGAGGTGGCTCTTTCCACCATTTGCACGCCCCCTGCAAGTGCTGAAAGGAGCACCCACAGTCCACTTGCTGATATGCAAATTGAAGATGTCACTGTTGAAGTACAACAGGATGAGGATACTGGTGTAGCTGGCGCTGAGGAGGAAGTTGGCGAGGAGGATTCTGATGGTGATGTGGTTTGTTTAAATCAGGCTCCGGGGGAGACAGTTGTTGTCCGTGGGATGAAAAAGCCCATCACGGTCATGCCTGGGCAGAAGACCAAACATTCCACCTCTTTGGTCTGGCAATATTTCTATCCAAATCCGGACAACAACTGTCTTGCCATATGTACCATATGTAAAGGTGAAATAAGTAGGGGTAGGGACGTCAACCACCTAGGAACATCCTCCCTTATACGGCACCTGCAGCGCGTTCATAAAAAGTTACTGTCAAGTTCAGAAACTTTGGCTAAGACCGTAAGCAGTCCAGGGACACCTAAATCCCGTTGTCCTGTTGTATCCAAGCGCCTGCAAACCACACCGTCAACTCCCTCCTCGTCAATTTCCTCCTTAGTCAGGATCGGAAGTAGTCCTGCAGGCCATGTCACTGGCATGACTGACTCTCCTATCCGGGATTCCTCTGGAGGATCCTGCATTGCTACGCCTACTGCTGCCGCTGCTGCTGTTGCTGCTGCTGGGAGTCGTTCATCATCCCAGAGAGGAAGTAGGAATACCACTACTTTTACTAAACAATTGACCCTCCAACAGTCCTTAGCGAGGAGGATGAAGTACGACAGCAGTCATCCTGAAGCAAAACGTATAACTGAGGCCTTGACTGCTATGTTGGTGTTAGACGTGCGTCCGGTATCCGCCATTAGTGCAGTGGGATTTAGACAATTGATGGAGGTAGTGTGTCCCCGGTTCCAAATCCCGTCTAGATTCCACTTCACTAGGCAGGCGATACCGAGACTGTACAGAAACGTCAGAAAAAGTGTCCTCAGTGTCCTGAAAAATGCCGTTGTACACAATGTCCACTTAACCACGGACATGTGGACAAGTGGAACAGGGCAGACTAAGGACTATATGACTGTGACAGCCCACTGGGTAGATGTATCACCTTTCGCAGCAACAGCAGCAGCGTCACCAGTAGCAGCATCTCAGAAATGCCAGCTCGTTACAAGGCAGGCTACGCTGTGTATCACCGGTTTCAGTAAGAGGCACACCGCCGACAACCTCTTAGAGAAACTGAGGGAAATCATCGCCCAGTGGCTTACCCCACTTAGACTCTCCTGGGGATTTGTGATATCTGACAACGCCACCAATATTGTGCGGGCATTACATCTGGGCAAATTCCAGCACGTCCCATGTTTTGCTCACACAATAAACTTGGTGGTGCAGAATTTTCTGAAAAGCGACAGGGGCGTGAAGGAGACGCTTTGGGTGTCCCGAAAAATTTCTGGCCACTTTCGCCATTCAGCGACTGCGTGCCGAAGACTGGAGCGCCAGCAAACACTCTTGAACCTGCCCCGCCATCACCTGAAGCAAGAGGTTGTGACGCGGAGGAACTCAACCCTCTATATGCTTCAGAGGATGGAGGAGCAGCAAAAGGCCATACAAGCCTATACATCCACCTATGACATAGGCAAAGGAGGGGGTATGCACCTGACTCAAGCGCAGTGGAGAATGATTTCCGTGTTGTGCAAGGTTCTCCAGCCCTTCGAACTTGCCACACGTGAAGTCAGTTCAGACACTGCCAGCTTGAGTCAGGTCATTCCCCTCATCAGGCTTTTGCAGAAGCAGCTGGAGAAAGTGAAGGAGGAGCTAAGACGGAGCGATTCCGCTCGGCATGTGGGACTTGTGGATGAAGCCCTTCATTCACTTTGCCAGGATTCCAGGGTGGTCAATCTGTTGAAATCAGACCACTACGTTTTGGCCACCGTGCTCGATCCTAGGTTTAAAGCCTATGTGGTGTCTCTCTTTCCGGCCGACACAAGCCTGCAGAGGTGCAAAGACCTGCTGGTGAACACACTGTCAGCTGAAGCGGAACGTGACACGTCAACGGCTCCTTCTTCATTTTCTCCTGCAACTGGGGATGCCAGGAAAAAACTTAGGTATCCTAAGCAACCCGCTGGCGGTGATGCAGGGCAGGCAGGACCAAGTTTGGACATCTGGTCCGGACTGAAGGACCTGGCAACAATTTCTGACATGTCTACTGTCACTGCATATGATACTGTCACCATTGACAGAATGGTGGAGGATTACATCGGTGACAGCATCCAAGTAGGCATGGCAGACAGTCCATACCTGTACTGGCAGGAAAAAGAGGCAATTTGGAGGCCCCTGTACAAACTGGCTCTATTTTACCTGAGTTGCCCCCCCTCCAGTGTGTACTCCGAAAGAGTGTTTAGTGCAGCCGGGAACCTTGTCAGCGAAAGGCGTAGGAGGTTGCTTCCACAGAATGTGGAGAAGATGATGTTCATCAAAATGAATTATCAGCTCTTCCAGGGAGACCAGCCTCCAGAAGGTACAGAGGGACCTGTGGTGGTGGATTCAAGTGGGGACGAGTTAATACTTTGTGAGGATGAGGATGTACACACTGAAGAGGGTGAGGAATCGGTGGATGAGGAGGATGAGGATGACATCTTGCCTCCATAGAGCCAGTTTGTGCAGGGACACATTAATTGCCAGCTTGTTTTGTGGGGGCCCAAACGAACCAATCATTTCAGCCACAGTTGTGTGGCAGACCCTGGCGCTGAAATGATTGGTTTGTTAAAGTGTGCATGTCCTGTTTATACAACATAAGGGTGGGTGGGAGGGCCCAAGGACAATTCCATCTTGCACCTCTTTTTTTTCTTTGCATTATGTACAGTTTGGGGCCTAGTTTTTCAAACTGCCATCCTGTCTGCCACTGCAGTTTCACGCCTAGATGGGTCACGTGTTTGTGCCGCCCACTCGTGTCGCTTAGCATAGTCATCCAGCTACCTCGGTGCAACGTTTTGGACATAAAAACACTATTGTGAGGTGTGAGGTGTTCAGAATAGACTGGAAATGAGTGGAAATTAAGGTTATTGAGGTTATTAATAGCATAGGAGCAGAAAAACCTACAAATTCTGTGATTTTAGCTGTTTTTATGCTTTTTTTAAAAAAAATACAGATCCAAAACACAAAACCCAGAACCCAAAACACGGAAGGGTGGTTTTGGCAAAACCAATCCAGATCCAAAACACGAAGAAAGATCCAGATCCAAAACCAAAACACAAAACACGAAAAGTGGCCGGTGCACACCCCTAGTATATAGTGATTCAACATCACAGGTTAAAAGTTTGTAGGAATTTTTCCACGAAGAGTGATTGCACGCCGGTGTCATGACGCCTACTTTTCTTTCTTAGCACACATCATCTCCAGAAAGTGTATGATTATTCAGTAACATAAAGAGCCATCGGAGCTGTTCGCAGCCCTTGAGGTACACCCTACCCCATCACAAGCACTGCATTCACTGCAGGCTGAAATACAACCAAGTGACGTGTACAATGAAGCTTCCATGCTAATTATGCACACACAAAGAATGCCGTTTTGATGCTCAAACACCCCTGCATTCGCAGCACCACTCCCCCGTTTTCCAGGACCTTCCCCTGTTACCACCCACAAACGGCGCTATCTGTCACTCAAGTAGCTCTCAGTCTTTGTGCTACGAGCTCTCGATTCACGATTGCAGCGATTGGTTCGCGCACTGCAACGCATATTCAGACAGGCAACTATCGGCCATAGCGTGCATATGCGGCTTAGTGACTGGGTCTGAATCAGGCCCAGAGTTTGAAGAACCACTGCCCTGTGCTATATAATATTTAAATAGTGAAATAAAAATTTGTTAACTCTATTGTGGACTATAAACTCAATAATTTATTTTGGTGAATGTTGATGGATGATTAGGAAACCTGATCCTGGGATTTGTTATTTCTTACTTAAAAATGTACTCATTCTAGGTTAAATATAGGGCAGCTTTTTATTTACTTGTAAAATGCCTGAATCCTTTAGCATTTTTACAGAACACAATTTGTAAGTTGAAAGATCCAATTTTCTGCACAACCCTCTTGCTGTGCCTAAGCCTCTCAGGTGCATCCAATTGCCTAATGCAATTACCATCACCTGTGACTCATTGTGAACTCTCCTACTTTCCATTCTGAAATGTAAGGAATTGTGTTCTTATATCGTCTGTGTTAATCGCACAATCAGAAGTTTAGGCAGGCAGCTATGACTTTCATTATTCTTAGCATGTAAACTTTTTAAACGTGCAATTTCACAATGGCGGCTGATCATCCAGTATAAAATTCAAATAAGGAGTGAAAGTAGACCTAGAAACTATGTTGAACAAATGAGCTTTATGACTGTCAAACTGGATTTCCAAGAGTTTGTTAAATATAGATACATCTGCTATAGATAATTCAAATGTTACTAGTTTATGCAAGTGTACAGCTTTTACTGAAGAACTTTTATACTGCCTATGTTGCTTCATTTTCAGATAAACTATATACAGATATGTCCTCTTGCATCATTGCTGCGTATGCGGTGATGCATGCGCCTGTGAGCAGAAACACACTGCGTTCGCACCTGTGACTTCATAGGACTGCATGGTGCGATCGCAGTGCGCGCCATAGCGTACCGTAGCTTATGCTGTTGCTGGTAATCGCACGGCGTTGATGCGTGCACACATTTATAGCGCGATCGGCAAGGATGTAAGAAGGCACATTTGTATGCATAATACAGCATCTACAAGTAAATACCTTGTATCTAGAAGTACTAAACCGATCTAAAAAGGTAGGCTTACCATACCATCCCTTTAAACCGGGACACTTCTGTGGCTCATTAAAACCAGGTGAAATCCAGGCTTGAAGTCAGCTAGCCACAGTGTAAAGACCCCCATACATTTGTGTCGGATCATTGCGATGTTGAGATCGGATCAGAAATGCTGACCCGCCAGTCTGAAATGCCGGCCGTCGATGTTCCATGATCCGTCGCATGTTAAATTTCACCGATCTGCCAATCACTATCATTTTTTGAACATGATCAGCATATCTGTGAAATCCAACATATTGGATTTCAGCAATCCTGCAATGCCAGGTTGCAAGATCGCTACGTCGTGACGATCAGTCACAGATGTATGGGGACCTCGAATCATGATTGTCCCGGTTTAAAGGGATAGTATGGTAAGCCTATCTACAGGAGCCATAGAGGGTTAAATGCCAAACTGTAATTTACAGGATGCAAATGCTTTGGAGAGGCAAAGATAGAATTAAATTCAAATGTATTACATCTCCCTCCATGAGCAGAACAGGCATAGCAAAATTGGAGTAGGAGTCCAGCAATGCAGTTCTATCCATCTAGGTCACAAGAGCAGAGAGGAGGTATCTGCTATAATTAGCATAAATAAAATCTGCCCATGAAATTGAGCATGTGAATTCTGCCCATCTATTTGGGTTTTTTTGTTCCTAAATTTGAGCTCTGGATCTTGTGTCATATACGTTGCACTTTGCAAAACTGATTATAGTTTGTTTTTTTTCAGAATTGTGGAATAGGGGATCTTCTATTTTTTTTATTCTATATTTCATTGTGCAGTGACAGAGCTGTTGTAATACCTTTGAGAGAGATTAAGTGGAGATGTTCCCCAATTCAAGCAATCAGCTGTTGTCATAGACGGACTAGGTATGATATACGGACGCCGGAAGGCTGACATCCGGCCAATGAAATACCAATGCCGGAAGGGCCGGCAGATGGATATTCCGACAAGGTAAGTAAGGCAAAGCTATCCCTAACCTTCCCTTAGGGTTGCCTAACCCACCCCCTAGTGCCTAACCCTAACCCCCCCTCCCCATAAACCTAACCCTCCCGGGGAGGTGCCTAACCCTATCCTCCCACTCCCCTAGCCCTGCCGCCAGGGGCGTGCCTAACCTTAAGCCCCCCAGGAGACCCTAAACCTAACCCTCCCCGCGGCTATCCCCTCCAGACACCAGGCTTACCTACGATCGGAATGCCGGGCGCCAGGATGTCGGCATGGGGCGGATAGGCGTTGGTATTTAGACGCCTATCATTAGTCCCATGCCAGGATTTCACTGTCAGTAAGCCGGCATTTCAACTGCCGGCTTCCTGACTACATACCGTCATAGACTATACTAAATATATAACAGTTAGAAGCTGATTGGTTGCTATGTTCCACTTCTCCATTCATCTCTTTTTAAAGGTTTGAAACAAGTGCCAGTACTGAAGTTAACTGGGGGAGAAAGCATAGCCAGGATGTTGGGATTAAAAAAAAAACATAACAAAAAAAAAAAACAGTATGGTCTATTACACAGGTTCTCAAAATCGGTCCTCAAACAGTGCATGTTCTCCAGGTCTCCTCACAGAATCGGAAGTGAAATAACCTCCCCCCATTAGTGCCTAAACTTAACCACTCCTTCCCGTACCCTAAACCTAACCCTCCTGAGGGGGGGACCACGGGTGCCTGACCCGGAATCGGTATGATTTACCGCCGGACCCATGCCCGGCGGTTGGAATCCTGACAGCGGCATCCCGGCAGAGGAGGAAATCCCGATCGTCAAAGGTAAGTATATACACTAACCTATTTCTACCCTCCCTTAGAGGTGCCTAACCCTAACCTTCGCCCCCAGTGCCTAAACCTAACCCCCCTACCCCGCTGCCTAAACCTAAGTCCCCCAGGGGTGCCTAACGCTAACCCCTCCTTCCCCTAGCCTAAACCTAACCTCCTGGGGGGGTGCCTAACCCTTAGTCCCCCCCGGGAATCCTAAACCTAAAAGGCTATCTGCGCTCGGTGTCCGGCGTCCCTTCGATCGGGATGCTGGGCGTCGGGCTCCCGGCATATGTCTAATGACAGGCGTCAGCATATCGATGCCTGTCTTTAGACCCTTGCTGGCTGTCGGGATTAGGTCCGCCAGCTTCCTGACTGCATACTGCATGACACTAACCCCCCTTTCCCCTAGCCTAACTCTAACCCTCCCAGGGGGGTGCCTAACCCTAAGTCCCCCTGTGGTGCCCTAAACCTAACCCTCCCCCCTCCCATGGCTAAGAGGACAGGCGCCCATACTTACCTCGTTTGGACCTGAGTCGCTCAAAATTCCGGAGTTGGGATTATGACAGGCGTCAGAATCTTGACGCCTGTCATAAATCCCTAACTGGCATTTTGGCTACATCCCCACCTGTGCAGCTGCTAAGTGACCTGGAAAATGTGAACTGAGTGGGGTCCTGAGGACAGAGTTGGAGAACCTCTGGTCTAGTACATTGTTTTATATAGGGGAAAGAGGTGAAGTAATGCTGTTGAATATGAACCAACAATAGCTAGTGTATGAGTTAATTAATTTATTTCTTGCATGTTGATGGTGATCCAAGGCAAATATGTATTCAAGATTACAGATGGGTCCATGCAAGATAGCGGAGAAAAAGAAGAACTTTTTTGAGGAGGGGCACTCTTACATATGAGTTTAAGTTATTAAAATGTAACTTTTATTAGAAATACATTTAAAGGATCAATATTATGGAGCCTGGATACCTGGCTTTGAAGTACACCTGCAGCCTTCATTTGTTTACATTTTCCTCGCCTATAACCCCATTCCATTGATCTTGAAAAGGACCCCTCTGTTTACCAACATACATACAAACAGTGGTGTAACTACTGTGGATTCAAGGGGTGTGGCTGCTATGGTGCCTGAGCTGCCTTTGTGGCCCTCCTCTTCCCTGCACCCAGTCATGCACACAAGGTGGGCCAGTCCAGTCAGGGCAACCGAGGGGGGCCCGGGTATTAGCAGTGTTAAATTGGTGCCGGCCCACCAGCTGATTACAGCTGGTGCATCGGCAGGCATATACAAATTACACTGGTGCTATCTGTCCATTTCTTCCTCTGCCTGCTGGTGTGCCAGATGTAGTTAGCTGATGGACAGCACCAAATCCACACCTGCTGGCTGCTGATGGCACACAGGGGTACCTGAGAGGCTACTGGATGGACAAGGGGGGGTGAGTTGCTGGGGTGGCATAATGTGTAAGGAGAATTACAGTGTGGCATAATGTGTAAGCGGCACTACTATTGTGTGGAATAATGTATTACAGTATATGGGGCACTACTATTATGTGGCATAATCTGTGAAGGGCATTACTGTGTGGGATAATGTGTAAGGGGCATTACTGTGTGGTGTAACGGACATTACTGTGTGGCCTAATTTATAAGGGGCACTACTACTGCATGGCATAATGTGTCTAAGGGGTACTACTCTGTGGCATAACATGAATGGGCTCTGTGTGGAGGCAAATGTATGTGTTTTTTATTTACCTCTGGGGGGTCCCTTTTAAGATTTTGCTATGTGACCCCTAAAATTCTAGTTACGCCCTTGCATGTAAACACAGAGGGCTGACTAATATATATTGTCACTTTAAAAAGCACTAAAGTCGGCCATACACAGTGCGAAATGCACTGTGCGATGCAACAGGGAACCGATGTCCGACATATCGGGTGGTCCCCACACACGGTGCGATCGGGTCCGATATGCCTGCTCCCCCCTCCCCCACCCACATAGCACTGCATGGGATCGCACATCACATCCCCTGATCAAGTGAACCTGCAGTAAGATCTGGGGGATGCGAAATGATGTCCACCTGTGGGGTTGTACTATCAGATATCATGCCCATACACAGTACAATAGAGCAGCCAAATCGAACCAATCCATCAGATCGGCTGATTTATCGCACTGTTTATGTGCACTTTAATTCTGGATTAAATATGAACTTGCATGAGTCATAACATTTGATCAGCCTGTGAAATTAAAAGGATACATTTGTATCTTTCACACAGAATTTTTGGCAGACTGCCAATTTCCACTGGAGCCAACCTTGGAACCTGTGTAATGTAAGAGTGTCCCCATTTTTAGGGCTTGTGTTACAGTGTGTGGCCCTGATGAAGTTCAAACCTAGACAAAACCCTAATCCTGGCCAAACTACACCACCATGCCAAATTTGGTGGAACTAGGTCCAAAACTCTGTGCATAAAGAACATACAGACAGACGCTTTCTCGCTTATTATATAGATAAGATCCTCTCTTCTTTCTAAAGCCGCGTACTCACTTATAGACATACAAACGAGAGCAGGATTGCAACGTTGCAATCGTGCTCTCGTTTGTATGTCTAGTGATGTGACTAAACTGAACGTTCACTCGTTCAGTCCAGGCACATCCATCATCCGGGATCGTCAGATTGACCAGCATGTACGGGCGATGATAGATTACAAAAACAACTAGCTGGCACGCACAACGCTGGTAGCTTTGGTAATTTACATGCTCGATTTGCAGGCGATTGTACGATAACGATGTCTAGTGGATAACCGCCTTAACACAATATATGCGCCTGTTTATTATTTTGATACCAATGCATTTCTAGTCCAGATACATTTTTTCTCTTTTCGTAATTCATCTGGTTAATTATATTTTTGCTGCTTTATAATAGTTAATTAACGTTATGTTTTAAATATCTATTACCTTTTTCATATCATATTTTGACCTAAGAGTGCCCCCTTTTTGTGCATTTCCAGTACTTGGCCGTCCCAGTATTCTAATGCAGTCAGTGCCGGACTCTGGCATGAAGGGCCCACCAGGGGAAGGAATTGGTAGGGACCCATGCTTAAGAAGTGTGACCAGCCACCACAGGGAATTGACCAACCATTATAGAGGACAAAACCTACAGACAAGGATACAACAGTGCATGGTCTGTTCATCCATGTCTCTGCTCTACCAGGTAACTGACTTTGTAATAAAGTAACAATGTATATTTCAAGTGCACTGTCTGAAACCTAATATTAGAAGAAGAGGTGGGGCCCTCAGGCAGGGCCGCCAAGAGCTGCGCCGGGTCCGGGTGACAGGGGGCATAGCCTAATCACAGGAGGCGTGGCCATGCCCCCTTAGGAAAAAAACACTGGAAAAAACCCAACATTTTAGTAGTGTCGCAAGGCAGCGCGGCACGCTGGGAGGGGGGCGTTGTGAGTTCCTCAGCCCGGTGCACAGCCAAAGGGGAGCATGATCAGCGTAATTGTTCCCCCCATAGGCATAGAAGACTACTCCAGCTGCTGCTTAGCAGCTGCAAGCAGTCTCCCACTGCAGCCCAGCACACAGCAGCATGTGCTGGGCTGCTGTGATGTAGAAGTGAGGGGGGGGGCGGTGCTAGACCCGGGGGCCCAGGTAATTTGTACCCGCTCCAGCCATGACTGGCTGTGCATCTTATGCTTAGTTTAGGCACCCTGCCCTAGCTTATCAGTCAGGCGTTGAACCCCAATGTTAACCACATAACATTAGATTGGATAAACTGTAAGTACTCAGAAGGGTACCAACACCAGGGCTGAGTAGACCAGGCCTCCATATCCCCTCTCTACACGAGTGCAGCATTGGTTTACACAACAGGATAGTCTTTGCATTTTCCAAAAGAAATGACAAAATCACTCAGAGAAAGAAACCCAGTGGAGTACACAGGTTTTTACTAGGAAGAAAGAACAATGGTAAAAATTAGGAGCCAACTGTTTGTATATACTATTTGTAATTGATTGAGAACCACTATTTCTGTTAAGGAAATTATGAAAAATAACTTGTAAGGATGCAAGTCTTTAGGTTTACAGTAGGGATGAGCGGGTTCGGATTTCCAAAATCCGAACCCCCCCACAATCCGAGGACCGAGTCAGGCTCGAGTCTTCTCGCCTGTCTCAGACCTGAAATTGAGGCAAAATGTCATCATCCCACTGTCGGATTCTTGTGGGTTTTGAATTCTATAAAAGGTCCCATGATCACCGCCATTTTTCATTCTGGCTGTGGAGCGTGCATGCAGAGGAAGGGGAGCTGGGAGCTGTTCGCTAGTGTTGCGCGATACATTACATACTGGGCTGGCTGATTACTGTTGTCCATACATAGGGGCTGGATGGCTACTGTTGTCCATACATTGGGGCTGGATGTTGTCCTGTCCATAGGGGCTGGCAGAGGGAGGGAGCTGGGGGCTACTGTACTGTTGTGATAATAAATAAAACTAAACTTAGTAGTACACTACTTATATAGTTATATACATTACAATACTGGGCTGGCTGGCTACTATCAAGAGGGAGAGAGCTGGAAGCTGTTGCTGATGCTGGCTGGCTACTGTTGTTCATATAGGGGCCGACTATTGTCCTCTCCATAGGCGCTGGCTGTAGTGCTGTGTTCAGGGGGTGCTCTCTTCACCTACCACCACCAGTGTTAAAAAAATATACATTTTTTATTTTCTGTGTGCATGCCATGTTAGCCAGCCACACCTGGTAGGTGCGCAGGAGTGCTGTGATCCTATCAAGGGGCTGTTGCCAAAAATGCAAATAATTTTGTACAGGGGCTGTCCTGTGTGGTGCAGGGGTATGCTGCCCTTAAAAAAAAAAAAAAAACTTTTACAGGGGTTATTCCACTCCATAAAAATAAATGGAGGATAAAATAGGGAAAGATCAAGAACCACTTCCTCCTAGTGCTGAAGCTGCTGCCACTAGTCATGACAAACGATGAAATGCCATAGTCATCTGCCTAGGCCGATGCCCAATGTCATAGTAGAGGGCATGTAAAATCCAAAAGCCAAAGTTCAGTAAAATTACCTTAAAAAATAAATTTAAATCGTCTGAGTAGAAACGTAAACTTGCCAATATGCCATTTACGACACAGAGTGGCAAGGAACGACTAAGGTCCTTCCCTATGTTCATGACTAGTGGTTCAGCTTCACATGATGATGAAAGCTCTCCTCCTCCCGTTTGAAAAATGAAGAAAGTTAAGCTGGCAAAATTACAGCAAAGAACTGTGCATTCTAAGAAGACATCGCAAATCCCCAAGGAGAGTGTGGCTGCGGTTGAGATGCCTGAGATACCTTGTTGTATCCAAGCACCTGCAAACTACACCATCAACTCCCTCCGCAGTCAGGATCGGAGTAGTCCTGCAGGCCATGTCACTGGCATGAAAGACTCCTCTCCTATCTGGGATTCCTCTAGAGGATCCTGCATTGCTACGCCTACTGCTGCTGCAAGTCATTTATCATCCCAAGTAGGAACACCACTACTACTTTTACTAAGCAATTGACCCTCCAACAGTCCTTAGCGAGGAGGATGAAGTACGACAGCAGTCATCCTGTTGCAAAGCGGATAACTGAAGCCTTGACAACTATGTTGGTGTTAGACATGCATCCGGTATCCACCATTAGTGCAGTGGGATTTAGACAATTGATGGAGGTAGTGTGTCCCCAGTACCAAATCCAGTCTAGATTCCACTTCAGTAGGCAGGCGATACCGAGAATCTACAGAGACGTCAGAAAAAAAGTGTCCTCAGTGTCCTAAAAAATGTGGTTGTACCTAATGTCCACTTAACCACGGACATGTGGACAAGTGGACAAGTGGAACAGGGCAGACTAAGGACTATAGGACTGACAGCCCACTGGGTAGATGTATCGCCTTACGCAGCAACAACAGCAGTGTCACCAGTAGCAGCAGCTCAGAAACACCAGGTCATTCCAAGGCAGGCTACACTGTGTATCACTGGTTTCAGTCAGAGGCACAACGCTCACAACCTCTTAGAGAAACTGGAGGGACTGTCCTGGGGATTTCAGATATCTGAGAACGCCACCAATATTGGGCGGGCATTACATCTGGGCAAATTCCAGCACGTCCCAGGTTTTGCTCACACAATAAATTTGGTGGTGCAGAATTTTCTGAAAAACGACAGTAGCATGCAAGAGATGCTATGGGTGGCCCAAAAAATTTCTGCCCACTTTCGCCATTCAGCGACTGCATGCCGAAGACTGGAGTGCCAACAAACACTCTTGAACCTGCCCCGCCTTCACCTGAAGCAAGAGGTTGTGACGCGGTGGAACTCAACCCTCTATATGCTTCTGAGGATGGAGGAGCAGCAAAAGCCCATTCAAACCTATACATCCACCTATGACATAGGCAAAGGATGGGGTATGCACCTGACACAAGCGCAGTGGAGAATGATTTCCGTGTTGAGCAAGTCCTTTGAACTTGCCACATGTGAAGTCAGTTCAGACACTGCCAGCTTGAGTCAGGTCATTCCCCTCATCAGGCTTTTGCAGAAGCAGCTGGAGAGAGTGAAGGAGGAGCCAAGACGGAGCAATTCCGCTCGGCATGTGGGACTTGTGGATGAAGCCCTTCATTCGCTTTGCAAGGACTCGAGGGTGGTTGAAATCAGACCACTACATTTTGGCCACTTTCCTCGATCCTATGTTTAAAGTCTACGTGGTGTCTCTTTCCTGCCGACACAAGCCTGCAGAGGTGCAAAGACCTGCTAGTGAAAACACTGTCAGCTGAAGCAGAACATGACATGTCAACAGCTCCTTCTTCATTTTCTCCCGCAACTGGGGCTGCCAGGAAACAACTGCGGTATCCTAAGCAACCCGCTGGCAGTGATGCAGGGCAGGCATGACCAAGTTTGGACATCTGGTCCTGACTGAAGGACCTGCCAACAATTTCTGACATGTCTACTGTCACTGCATATGATACTGTCACCATTGACAGAATGGTGGAGGATTACATCAGTGACAGCATGTAAGTAGGCATGTCAGACAGTCCATACCTGTACTGGCAGGAAAAAGGGGCAATTTGGAGGCCCCCGGAACAAACTGGCTCTATTTTACCCAAGTTGCCCCCCCCTTCCAGTGTGTACTCCGAAAGTGTGTTTAGTGCACCTGGGAATCTGGTCAGCGAAAGGTGTAGGAGGCTGCTTCCACAAAACGTGGAGAAGATGATGTTCATCAAAATTAATCATCAATTCTTCCGAGAAGACCAGCCTCCAGAAAAGTACAGAGGGACCTGTGGTGGTGGATTCCAGTGGGGACGAATTAATTCTCTGAGGATGAGGATGTACACAACACTGACGAGGGCTAGGAATCAGTGGATGAGGACGACATCTTGCCTCTGTAGAGCCAGTTTGTTCAAGGACAGATTAATTGCCAGCTTGTTTTTTTAGGGGCCCAAACGAACCAATTGTTTCAGCCACAGTCGTGTGACAGACCCTGTCGCTAAAATGATTGTTTATTAAAGTGTGCATGTCCTGTTTATATAACATAAGGGTGGGTTGGAGTGCCCAAGTACAATTCCATCTTGCACCTTTTTTGCTCTTTGCATTATGTACCCTTTGGGGCCTAGTTTTTCAAACTGCCAACCTATCTTGTTTGTGCCACCCACTTGTGTCGCTTAGCATAGTCATCCAGCTACCTTGATGCAACCTTTTGGCCTAAAAATAATTTTGTGAGGTGTTCAGAGTAGACTGGAAATGAATGTTATTGAGGTTAACCACTTAACTGACGAATTCTTTTTCCAAAAACCGCTCCAAAATTGTCGGTTTCTTTTATGATTGAATTAGGTCACGAACATAATTTTAAACTTATCCATCACTATTTTATTTGAAGAAAATATTTTTTTAAAACACAGTATACCATAAAAATAGCAGTTTTTATTTTATACTGTAGTTATGGCCATTGACGGCCGTACCATCGATGGTTCAACCATCGTTAGAAGCCATCAATTGTTTTGCGATTGGTCGAGGAGATCTGTGTACAGCACAACTGCCGATGTTTCCTAAACATCGATTGAGGGTTGCCATCGATGGTGCAACCATTGATGGCCACCAGCAATGGCAAACCACTTGTTTTCAGTCAGACCATCAATGGTCAGTTGCCATCCCTAATCAGAGGCTCTACGATATCTCTCTATAATCTATATATATATATATATATATATATCATTATATATCTATATTATATATACACATATAGAAATATATATATACACACACACATTATATATATATATATATATATATATATATATATATTATTACACATAAACACATACATATATGTAGTATATATATATATATATACACACACACACACACATATTATAATTGTTCAATTATTTATTGGGGGGGACGGGGAGGCAGAGCTGGGGCCGGAAAGGAGTGGGCGGGAGTGCCGGGGGAACATGGCAGCAGCCGCGGCTACCAGAGCCGCTGCTGCTGCTCCTACAGTGATTTTACTGATCACTGTTCTGGAGCCGCAGCGGGAGGGTGAAACATAGCAGTGGTGGCGGTTACCAGAGCCGCTGCTGCTGCTCCTACACAGTGATCACCTAGTGATCACTGTAGTGCCGAAGCCACAGCGGGAGCATCTCCCGCTGGCAGCCCGGATACATAGCAGCGGCGGTGGCTAGCAGAGCCGCTGCCACTGCTCCTTCACACACAGCGATCACTATGTGATCACTGTAGTTCCGGAGCCGCAGCAGGAGAGTCTCCCGCTGGCGGCCCGGATACATAGCAGCAGCGGCGGCTACCAGAGCCGCCGCTACTCCTTCACTCAGTGATCACCATGTGATCACTGTAGTTCCGGAACCGCAGAAGGTCCCTCTGATGTAGGCGGCTGCAGGAAGATTAACTTCCCACAGCCGCCTAGTGGGCATTTCTGACTGGTCGTATCAGATACGACCATGTCAGGGAAAGCCCAGCCTGGTGCGGTCGTATCTGATACGACCGTGCCAGGCAACTGGTTAATAGTGTAGGAACAAAAAAAAAAGTGATTTTAGCTGTTTTTATAATTTTTTCAAAAAAAATATATATAAAAATACAGATCTAAAAACCACAAAACCCAAAACACGGAAGGGTGGTTTTGGCGTTATATATATAATCACACACACAGTACACACATATATATATATATATACACACACACTAGGGGTGAGCGGGTTCGGATTTCTGAAATCCGAACCCCCCCGATCCGAGGCCGATCCGAGTCAGGCTCGACTTTTCCCGCCTGACTCGGATCTGAAATCGAGGCAAAACGTCATCGTCCCGCCTTCCGGGTCTCGCGGGTTTTGGATCCTATATAAGGTACCCGCGTCGGCGCCATTTTCTCACTCGGCTGTGGACAGTGAAGAGGGAGGTTGGGAGTTAGGGCTGGCTGGGCTGTGTAGTGTAGTGTAGTGTAGTGCAGAGTAGTGTTGTGCTGTGCTGCGCTGTGCTGCTGTTGTCCATAGGGGCTGTGTCCACTACTTCAAAGTCCATAGGGGCTGGCTGTGTTGTGCTGTGCTGCTGTTGTCCATAGGGGCTGTGTCCACTCCGCCAAAGTCCATAGGGGCTGGCTGGACTGTGTTGTGCAGTCAGTTGTCCATAGGGGCTGTGTCCACTCCAAAGTCATGTGCAGTGTCCCAGTCCTAAAGGGGTGCTGTAGTGTTGTCCAGGGGGTGCTCTGTCCGTCAGGGGTGCTCCCCCCAAGTGCTAAAAAAATATATATTTTTTCTGTGTTTGTGAATTGTGTGCGCAATAGCCACATGTGCATCAACAAAGTAGTGCCAAGCGTGTGCCTGTGTCCCATAAATAAAGGGCCGGCTGGATTGACCGCTAAAGGGTGCTGTAACCTCCAAAGGGCACTCCAAACAAAATAAAAAAATGTTTTCTGTGTTTGTGAATTGTGTGCTCTGTGGCTGCACGTGCATCAACAAAGGAGCAGCGCCAAGCGTGCGCCTGTGTCCCATAAGTAAAGAGCCGGCTGGCTCATTTCTTAAAGGGTGGTGTAACCCACAAAGTGCACTACTCTCCAGCAAAAATAAAAAAATATTTTCTGTGTTTGTGTGCGCCTTAGCCGCACGTATATATCAATATAACATAAATGGAGGACCAAACTTTCTCCGATAAAAATAAAATAGGGAAAGATCAAGAACCACTGCTATGTTGGTGTTAGACGTGCGTCCGGTATCCGCCATTAGTGCAGTGAGATTTAGACAATTGATGGAGGTAGTGTGTCCCCAGTTCCAAATCCCGTCTAGATTCCACCTGCACCCTCAAAGCAGCAGCGACAAGCGTGCGTCTGTCTGTTAAAGGGTGGTGTAACCCTCAAAGTGCGCTCCACAAACAATAAAAAAATTCTTCTTTTTTTTTCTCTTTGTGAAATGTGTAGGCTGTAGCCACACCTGCATCCTTAAAGCAGCAGCGACAAGCTTGCGTTTGTCTGTTAAAGGGTGGTGTAACCCTCAAAGTGAGCTCCACAAACAATAAAAAAAATTCTTCTTTTTTTTTCTGTCTTTGTGAATTGTGTGGGCTGTAGCCGCACTTGCATCCTCAAAGCAGCAGCGACAAGCGTGCATCTGTCTGTTAAAGGGTGGTGTAACCCTCAAAGTGCTCCAAAAAATAAAAAACAATTTTTTTTATGTGTTTGTGACTTGTGTGCGATGTAGCCGCACGTGCATCAACACAGTAGCAGTGCCAAGCGTGCGCCTGTGTCATAAGTCAAGGGCCTGTTTGGACATCTGGTCCGGACTGAAGGACGTGCCAACAATTTCTGACAAGTCTACTGTCACTGCATATGATACTGTCCTCAAAGCAGCAGCGACAAGCGTGCGCCTGTCTGTTAAAGGGTGTTGTAACCTTCAAAGTGCGCTCCACAAACAATAAAAATATTCTTCTTTTTTTTTCTGTCTTTGTGAAATGTGTGGGCTGTAGCTGCACCTGCATCCTTAAAGCAGCAGCGACAAGCGTGCCTCTGTCTGTTAAAGGGTGGTGACACCCTCAAAGTGTGCTCCACAAACAAAAAAAAATTCTTATTTTTTTTTCTGTCTTTGTGAAATGTGTGGGCTGTAGCTGCACCTGCATCCTTAAAGCAGCAGCGACAAGCGTGCGTCTGTCTGTTAAAGGATTACATCGGTGACAGCATCCAAGTAGGCATGTCAGACAGTCCGTACCTGTACTGGCAGGAAAAAGAAGCAATTTGGAGGTCCCTGTACAAACTGGCTCTATTTTACCTGAGTTGCCCCCCCTCCAGTGTGTACTCCGAAAGAGTGTTTAGTGCAGCCGGGAACCTTGTCAGCGAAAGGCGTAGGACGTTGATGTTCATAAAATGAATTATCAACTCTTCCAGGGAGACCAGCCTCCAGAACGTACAGAGGGACCTGTGGTTGTGGATTCCAGCGGGGACGAATTAATACTCTGTGAGGATGAGGATGTACACAACACTGAAGAGGGTGAGGAATCGGTGGATGAGGAGGATGAGGACGACATCTTCCCTCCGTAGAGCCAGTTTGTGCAGGGACAGATTCATTTCCAGCTTGTTTTGTGGGGGCCCAAACGAACCAATCATTTCAGCCACAGTCGTGTGGCAGACCCTGGCGCTGAAATGTTTGGTTTGTTAAAGTGTGCATGTCCTGTTTATACAACATAAGGGTGGGTCGGAGGACCCAAGGACAATTCCATCTTGCACCTCTTTTTTTCTTTGAATTATGTACTGTTTGGGGCCTAGTTTTTCAAACTGCCATCCTGTCTGCCACTGCAGTGTCACTCCTAGATGGACCACGTGTTTGTGCCGCCCACTCGTATCTCTTAGCATAGTCATCCAGCTACCTCGGTGCAACCTTTTGGATATAAAATCACTATTGTGAGGTGTGAGGTGTTCAGAATAGACTGGAAATGAGTGGAAATTAAGGGTTTTTGAGGTTAATAATAGCATAGGAGCAGAAAAACACACAAATTCTGTGATTTTAGCTGTTTTTATGCTTTTTTTAAAAAAAATACAGATCCAAAACATAAAACCCAGAACCCAAAATACGGAAGGGTGGTTTTGGCAAAACCAATCCAGATCCAAAACACGAAGAAAGATCCAGATCCAAAACCAAAACACAAAACACGAAAAGTGGCCGGTGCACACCCCTAATACACACACACACACACACTTTCAACAAAGCAACACTCCTCAACATTTGCAAAATGATGCAATAATTAACTAAAGTCTGGTGCCTTCCAGACAACTTTATACAAGGTGCAGAGAGGTAATCATATATTCATGCTGGCGGTACTCAGGGAGAAAGACAGACTCAGGGGCTGGCTGGCAACTTTTAGCTTGGGGGGCAAGCCCAGAGCACTGGCCCATCAGTATCGGCCCATCCTTAAATTGAGGTTTTTTATGATAAAAAGATAAGCCACAAAGTGCACTTATTTTTTTTTAGCAACATCTGCATTGTTTCCGTCGCCATGCAATGGTAAGGTGAAGTCAGATACCATAAAGAAAAGTGATTTTTTTTTTTGCTACGTTACCTGCTTTTATACATACAGGTGTTTAATGTAAAGGTCAATAGCACTGGCTACAGATAACCCATATTGTTATTGCATTTCTACTGGATGATGCATGAACAACCTCACAGTAAGCGTTACCAGTCATTTTTATCAATGCGGACAACATGATTGGCCACCGTAACAATAAAATAAAAAATGCATACAAATACATGCAACATTTTAAACACACATAATCTTTCAACACTGAAACTCCTGTCCAGATCACATTGTTACCAATATCTCACAATTATGGAGCTGGAGAAATCTATTTTACCAGTCTCCTCATAAAAGCAATGCAACTGCAGGGATAATACATACATGTACAGTAAGGAGAATACCTTCCACTAATAGCTCTAGCACACACTATTATGGGACATCAGTGATTGAAAACAATTTCCAGAGTACTGTCATACCAGTGATCAATCTATTTATAATATACACATTTGCTGAAACGCATCCCGAAAATATAGCGGTACCGGTTTGTCGCTATCAGGACCTGCCACTCGCATTGCCAACACAGCCAAGCCACCCCAGTGACCCCTGGCATGGGCAGGGTAGATGGGTAGGAGAATGAAATAATGTAACATGGGCACCAGTAGGATAATAATCACCTGCCAGCAATGCCTCCTGCAGGGTGATCCTTGGCGTTGGGGTGTGTATGTAGGGTGCTGGCTCTCATTAGTATCGGGGTGTAATATGGTGTAATAGTATAACATGGGAACCAGCAGGGTTATAATTACAGCTGTCAGCAATTCCTCCTGCAGGGTGTCGTGACCCTTGGCATTGGGGTGGGTATGTAGGGTGCTGGCTCTCATTAGATTTGGGGTGTAATGGGGTGCAAGAGTATAACATGGGAACCAGCAAGGTTTTAATTACAGCTGCCAGCAATGCCTCCTGCAGGGTTAGGTGGGGCAGGAGGGAGCTGGCAGCTAATCTCATTAGTATTGGAGTGTAATGTAACAGCTGGATAATATAGGGATCCCCTCCTCCTCCCAGGACCCAGAAGGAAACTGTGCAATCCAAATTGATATAAGGACATGATATTGTTGCAATACTACTGGTACCCCCTCCTCCTCCCCAGGATGGTTAACAGTACTTTTGCAGCAATAACAATAACAGGCCCCCCCAGGTTAGCTTGCTGCCCGCAGCTCCCAACGGAATCAGTATGAAATACCGCCGGCCCTGTGGCTGACAGTTCAAATCCGGCAGCGCCTGGCCGACAAAAGCAGAGTTCCCGGCAGCGGAAGCCCGACAGCGCTGGAGATCCCGATCGTCCCTAAGTTAAGTATCTACTAACGTAACCCCCTAACCCTAACCCTCCTTAGGGGTGCCTAACCCTAACCTCCCCCCAAAGTGCCTAACCCTAATCCCCCCTCTAAGTGCCTAACCCTAACCCCCCCCTTCCCCGCTGCCTGAACCTAAGTCCCCCAGGGGGATGCCTAACCCTAAGTCCCCCCCGGGGGTGCCTAACCCTCCCTCCCCCTAGCCTAACCCTCCCGGGGGGTGCCTAACCCTAAGTCCCCCCGGGAGCCCTAAACCTAACCCCCCCCCCCGCGGCTGTCCGCTGGCATAGCTTCAGCCTAGCACCCTCCCCCCCCCTCCTCACTTTTCTCTGCTCCTCAGACACAGGCATCGGCTGTCAGGTAAAGGAAGAAGGGCCTCGCAGGGGCAGCAGCAGCACTGACCGAAGAAGAAAGGCTGCACTCATCGCTGTAGAGCCAGGAAGGGTCCGCAGCTTTGCTAAGTCTCCTCTCACCTAGGCATACACAGGGGCGGGACCACGTGCCTGTGCGTTTTACAGTTGGAACATATAGCTGGTTGTGTGTGCAAACAAACGCAGCGCATGCTGTAACGCTGTCTCCACAGGTTAGCCCAATACAGAAAAAATTGCACCAGGCCAGGGGGGGGGGGGGGGGAAGGAGATTTGGGGGTAGCAGGCAATCTGGCTCCCTGCCCAGGCCCAGTCCACCCCTGCTGTGGAGCAAGCCTGTCTGGCTGCTGTTCACTAACTGTAGAAGCAGTGGGAGGCTGGGTGCAAATTTGTGCACAGAAGTGCTGGACGCTGCTGCCTAAAGGTAGCGCTGGTCCTGACTGTACTACTTACACTTTTGAGTGCTTGAGGGGAGAAGCCTCTGGTGCCGACGCTGCATGCTCTGCTGCTGTGTCTGTGGGAGGCCACGCACAACCCCGCGGTGCATGTCTGGATGGCTGGCCTATACATGATGTAAGGCGGCCAAGCCACGCCCCCCTACACATCCGGACTCGCGCATGCGCGATCTGGACTTTTTATGGGGCAGTTTAGATTCTGGGGGATTATAATCAAGTTTCCGGGGCAACGGGAGACGCGGCTGCGGTCGCATCAACCACTGGACCACCAGGGTTTTTTTTACTGCTGAGGTGGCGGCCCAGGACATCAAGTGACAGTGCGGCCCGGGGGGCACTTGGCACCCTGCCCCCCCGCCCAGCCCGCTACTGGACAGACTCGTAGAAGAGTGACCACGTTTCAATGCTGTATTGGGTAGTGCATTTCATCAGGGTGCAAGATACAAATACATGAACAACAACTTACCTAAATACCTGTAGGACCGCCCATACCAGCGCCAAAAGATGACATAGTGATGTGTGTGGCAGGGACACAGAGAACCGCACCATGTGGTAAAACTGGCCAATAGTGGGGACGCTTCTAACCAGGCAAGCAAACCAGCTTTTCAAGCAAGACATAATAGCAGGAATGACGCTGGTTGCTAAGCAACCAGCTTAACAGTGTGCATAGATATACAAAGGAGCGGCTAAGCTGATCACATATTGATCTATAAATGCATATTTCAAAAGCATCACGACACAGTAAATCTATGAATCGGAAGATGCCCATTGGGAACAAGTAAACAAAGCAACAACTCCACTAATTACATATAAAGTAAACAAAGGTGCATACACAACAATTTTTTGAACGATTATCGATAACGATATTGTTTATCGTTGAAAAAAATCGTTCACTGTATGAGTTAAAACGATGAATGATTATCGTTCATGCGCGTTCACATTTGTAGTTTGTAGTTCAGTCAGACCGACTCAACGATTTTCAGTAAGGGAATATGCAAAAATAGTTTGTAGTTCAAAAAATTGTTCATTACACTTTAAAAAAAATCTGACAGAAAATAGTTCATAAAATCGTAACATAAAAGTAGTAGAATAGTAAACACCATATTCAAAGGAAATAGATTTGTCTAGAGCTCTAATGGTGGCCATACACGGTGAGATTCAAAAGTTATGAGTAAGATGAGTTGTACGATTTCGCTTGAAATTATTCCAATAAGATCCTGGATGGTTTGTTTTGAAAATGCAACGGCTTCACATAAGACATCACATAAGATTTCAAATCGTACATGACAGGTTGAGGTCTCTCTGCAAAACCATCTGATCTGCGATCCAACTAGATGGCGGGGATGCAAATCGGGATCGCAGAAAACTCAAAATACAACTATTTTCATAAGATTGGTCTGTCCAACTTGTAAAAACTGCCAAAATCATGTGATCAATCATCCTGTGTATGGCCAGCATTAGTTGGGACAATAGGTGCATTATATATATATATATATATATATATATATATATATATAGAAATATATATATGTGTGTGTATATATATATATATATGTATATATATATATTAGATAGATCATTTAAAAAAATGTTCTTGAAATATACTCACAGACTATAGGCCTCATTAGCTCCACAAGATACAAGACCGCACACCGTACACAGATACCCGGGTTCAATACCCGGGACTAACCAGATACAGGCAAATATTATTATGTTACTTTAATCTAAGAAATGAAATTCAACTATAACAATTTATTAACATGGTAAACCAATAAAGATAGAATAGAGATTACTTTAACCTAGATGTTATTGAGTTCAATATTCTCATTGAGCCCTCCTGGTGTCAAAGTGCCCATAGCAAATATCCAATAAGCCTCTCCTCACGCTAATTTAACAAAACGATCCCCTCCCCTAATAGTAGGTGGAATATATTCTATCCCTTGTAATGAGAGGACATTAGGATCTCCCTTGTGTTTCATTATAACATGACGAGAAAAAATCAAATGAGAGATCTTTTTTTTTTTGTGAAATGGTAATTTTACTTAACTTTTATTTTTTTTAACACTGGGGAAGAGCACCCCTGGATTGACAGAGCCCGACAACACTGCACACTTGAACAACAGCAGCACAGACCCCCAGCCTGACAACACTGCACCCTTGAACAACAGCAGCACAGATAGCACGTCTGTTCTGTACACTCTCTACAGCTGGAAAATGGAGCCGATCACTGGGACCTTTATAAAATCCAAACCTCTCGAGAATCCGACAGCGGGAGGATGATGTTTTGCCTCGTATTCGTATCAGAGTCAGGCGGGAAAACCCAAGCCAATTTTTGGATCCGACCCAAAATTGCAATGTTTGGGTGGGTCCGGTTCTCGGAGAACCGGACCCGCTCATCTCTAATAAGAACAAGGCAAGGTCTCAATTTCAATCTTAAGGCAAACCAGCTTTTTTTTGCTGTTGTTGTTAATTCATGTTTGCTCTAACCCTATGTCCTATAGGCTTGTTAGGATAATTTAAAAATTGGAATGGAGAGACAACAGAAGTGGAAAGCTAATGAGTTTGTTTTGGCAGGACTTTGTTTGATTTACATTTTGCATTGTTTGGCTGCTGGCGAGTGAATGGAAAGGTAATCAGAAATGAGGAAACTTGATCTTCCTTTCCACAGACCCTAATTAATTAAGAATTTGGAATAGTGTAGTGAAGGACATCCAATCAGTTATCAATGCCTTTATGTATGAGCCATAATTAAATTAAACAAAAACTTCTTATGGTTTTCTGTTCTGTGTCTTGAGTAATCATTTCCTCTGCTGTTGATTTTGTGTATGATATTTTCTAACCACAGTTGTGTAGATGGTCAGTTTCAAAAGAGGCAGAAATACAGAATTATTTTTTTAGTGTAAGTAAATTTAATACTTCATTTCTGTAAAAAAAATTAATGGCTCACACAATAGGTAGATAATGGCTGAAATTATTTCTTCTTACTGATTAACAGAATGTTGGCGGCTACTACTACCAATTACTGGATTCCAAGTGTGCATGATTTTGTATTGCTATATAGTGATTAGTACGAGACAGCTACTTTATTATAAGAGCCTTAATTTAAACTCGTCACACAGATTTTAGCACTACAGGTATAATAATGACATCTTACATTATCATCTTCTTGTAATCAGATGTTTAATGCTGGGCATACACGTACAGATAAAATGCCTGTCAGACCGACAGGCATTTTATCTGACAGCCTGGTTATGTGGCCATAGACTCACAGTGTATAGGCCATGATATCTGTCCCCCTCCCCATTTGAGAAGACATTTTTCTGTTCCTTCCCTGTGAAGGAACAGGGAAGGATGTCCATCGGTCGGCCATGGTTGAAAATACACTGCCCAATGTGGCTGACTTTCACTTAGAGAATATTGCATCGAATGGACGATCCAGCATGCCTGACTGATCCATATTTTCAGATCGGTCACCCGCATACACTGTAAATTTTTCTGATAATTGTATAGTGTATGCCCAGCATTATGCTTTTGTATGGGCAGCACGGATGGTGTAGTGGTTAGCATTACTGCCTCTCAGCACAGGGGTCTTGGGTTCCCACCACAGCCTTATGTGTGAGGAGTTGGCATATTCTCCCCATTCTTTTGTGGGTGTACTTCAGTTTCCTCCTTCAATCCAAATATATATTGATAGGTGAATTGGCTCCTGACAAAAATTAACTCTATTTAGGAAGTATGTGTGTGAGCATGTGGTTGGGAATATAGACTGTAAGCTCCACTGAGGCAGGGACTGATTTGTATGGCCAACTATTCTCTGTAAAAGTGCTGCAGAATATGTGTGCTCTTTATAAATAACTGGTAATAAATAAACAAATAAATTGAGATGTAATTGTATAACATAGTGGAGCCATTTGTGAAGCAAAAAATGGACAAATCACAGCACCAGATTTGGTCTTCCTTGTGTACCTCTATTTGTGCAATTGCACCTCCTCCACATTGCACAGGTTAATGGAACAAGATGGCGGCATTTTAGTTGGAACAGATGTTTGCATAGGCCATTTTGGTGGAACTGGGCAATATGAGGAAATTCCCTACTAAGTACAGAACAGATCCATGTAGCCGTTGTCACTCAGGGCCCCATTTAATAACAAAGCATAACCCCTTTAGAGCTAACTAAAGGGGTTGTATCATCCATTATGAATTCAACAAACAGAGGTAATCTAAGATTACCGCTGTTTGTCACTGCATCGCTCTCACCATCTTTAGATGGAAAGAGTAATGCGGTCCCCATTGCCGGCAATGGGGACCTAGCGCTGCCTCTCCTGCTTCAGTGAGGCATGATGGGTCCCCGCCTGGTTACAGTGCCATGCACATGTGCAGACGAGGCTTAGCCCATCGCTGGCAGCGTCAGGCTGCCAGCAGCTGAACGGGTAACCTTGCCATCGAGGAGGACTTCTCTGGACCTTGTATTGATAAATGCTAGTGGCATTTTCATTTGTATCACAGCAGTGGCGTGAGGTCAGTGGCTGGGGAGGCACACATGGAGATGGGTCTGCGTGCTGGGATCCTGTCACACCATCTACTCACTGTAACTCTCCCCTCGCTACACTAAGCTTGTTTCTCCTACCTGCATTGCTGTGTCTTCTCTTGCTGCTGCTGACTGAGCTCCAATCTCTAAACACTGCAGTGCACTTCCTGGTCACATGACACTCTCCTACCTGCATCACTGTGTCTTCTCTTGCTGCTGCTGACTGAGCTTCAATCTCTAAACACTGCAGTGCACTTCCTGGTCACATGACACATCCAAGGTGTCCATCAGTGCTCAAGGCACGCCCCCTATACTCAGAGTCATGCTTCTATTAGCTCTTTCTGTGCAGCTTATTGCCAGTGGTGTGGCCCCGCCCCAGCTCTACAAGTAGAAGCGAGGCTGAGATGTTGCTGCCTCATCTGGCATCTCCCTGCAGTCCCAGGGAGCTCCGCAAAACTGGTGAGTGTTAACTATAAAAATGATTACAATAAACAAAAAAGATGTTTATAAGTTATAAATATTTTCTTTGTATTATTCTAATCATTATTATAGCAAATCTCAGTAGAATGACAGGAGTGGCTCTGTATTACAGTGATACTAAATGAAAAATGCTGCTGGTATTAAACTTTGCTATTAAATGGTGCCCTCAAAATCCATATTTATTTTTTCCTAGCAACAGTAAGAGCTTTTGGTCTCCTCCTATACATTTACTGGGACCCATTTTGCACCTCCATGTTGCAGTTCAGCTGAGAAGTTTTTCTTTTTGGGCACACTCTGAGCAATTTAATAAAAACATATGTAAAATACCATAAAACTGGTGTAAAACAAAATGAATTTGTAGTGCGCTAGTGCGCACCCAGTGCTCTTTGTACATTTGGTCCACTCTATTAAAAAAGCATTGTTACATGCAATGGTTATACAATTGAGGTCAGCTCAGAACTGTGTTTCTACATTAGATTTTTTCATGTTGTTCTGTGTAATATAGAAGTATATCTAATATAATATATAAAATTATATCTGCTATGGCACGAATAGCGCTCGTAGTTAAGGCAAAACATGATTAAAGTTTGACAAAAAACCCTTTTGGTACACTTTTTATTTATTTTTATTTTTAGTGATGTGTTTCAACTCTATTGTCTCATATGCCATCTGAGGCATTCATCTAGGATGAAAGAGAACAAACTGTTTGGAGCCCACACAGGATAAAAACAGACATAGAAAATAGGGCCTATTCAAAACGGGACAGTAGAGTACAATTTTGAGAAACCAACTTACAGATTAATAATACACAGATTGTGAGCAAAAGAATAATCACGAGTGCTCCCCTGAGTCAGAAAAATACAAATGTTATGGGTAGAGGAAAGAAGACTCTTTGTTGGGGGCACTTGAATGGTAAATCAAATTGATTTATGAAAAAATTAAAACTTAATTTTTAATCTATTTAATATAAAATAATGGCTGTTATACACTACATCACATATAACTTACAAAACATATAAGTTCCTAATCAGCAATTAATAGTCAGTTAAACACTCAAATGAGTGGGAGATGGATGTGCACAGTGCACCTAAACGTGCGAGCTGCACCAAATCAAATATACAGAATAACAAATATGTTACCATTCGTGACGGCGAATTTAGTTAAATATGCACTAGCCCAAATAATGTGCTTAACAAAATACCAAAGGATAATTCCAAAATGATAAATAAAGTTGTCTCCAAATTCTGCCTATAAATTGTAAGAGACAATTGCAGGTTCAGAATACAAAATAGTGAAAGGGGAATAAAGGGTATTGATGTCACAGTAATTCCCCGGGCTTCCAGAGTATATAGTTGTAGGAAGCTAGTTGTATATTAGTTTTTTCAAACCTCAGCAAACGAGTACAACTGTGTATTGTTAATGCTTAATATGTTGAAGGTTAATTGGATGGATATAAGTCCAGGTCTACTGAAACATAAAGCATAAAGAATATAATGCTTTGCACTGTCATGATAAATATGCTAGGAAACCAAAAAATATCAGAGTAAAAGTAGTTGGTTGAAATATAACACGTTAGAAGAGCTACAGCTGGTAAGATATCGTATGAGTACCAACAGTTCCCACCATAGTTACATGATAACAATAGGTTACTTCAAATGTCATAAAATGCAAAGTTACAATACCAGAAACCCAGAGCTCAATGAAATACACCAAAAATATTGGATATTCATCTAGGAGCCAGCTGCTTCTTATTCACTCCTCGCTACATTGGCACCAGCAATCATTGCGTCCACATACAATGACTGCAGGAAGAAGAGCCAGGTAATATCACATCTCTTATTTTGTTCTGAATGTTGTGTTCATATTCTGTGTTTTCTGGGAAACTGCAGGTAACAGTTTTATGTTGCTGTATTTAAGATTCTTTATAGTAGATGTCATTCTATGCATACAGTATGATGTTCTATTCATAGTCTTATTTTACAGAAGTTTAGATTTATTTCTTGTATATAAAATATTTCTGATAATATGAACACTTCTTCTTGACCCTAATTCGAATTTGATGTTCTAAATTTGCAGCTCACATTCCACATTTGCAGTTCTCAGTTTATGTCCACTGTGGTGTGCCATTCATTGTTCATTTTCACCATTTGCATTTTAGGCTTGCGCATTGTAGTTTGGGTCTAACATTTGTGTTAATGTTAAAATTAGTGTTAATACAGTATATATATATATATATATATATAAAATTTATTGTGATAACTTGGAGTAATTAGCTCGATAGAGGGTAGTTTAGTGCAGTGTTTAGGTATTGCTTTGTTTTTGTCCAACAAAGGGTACCCTGTTTTTCTATTCCCCACTGGCGGCTCCAGTATACGGACTTGCACTACATTGGTTATTACCATCATTATTATCTTGGAGTTCCACTTCCAATTATCTATTGGGAACAGATATGTATTTGGTTCAACATCACTCATTTGTTTGCAACTAATGTGATAGTTGATACAATGACTTATGCAACACTTGTATCCATGTATTATTGATGCAGTATTACATGCTTTTATCTTTATTCTCAATTTCATAAGAGTATATATTTTTATTGCTAATAAACGTTATATGCAATTCATATATTTGCATGTGTAATTAGTGATACCAGCGCCATTCCACCTATATTACTTGTTTGTAACACATTTGAATGCTTCAGCCTCCTTATCGCATTCATACACAGCTGCCAATTTGAGGTATCTCTTTAAGAACGTTACAATTTTTTATTTCTTCCTGCTCAAATGCCATTTTCAAAGAGGACAAATCACTCTGTAATTTCTATTCAGCTTGCTCATGTAAATTTCTCTCATCAGCCAACTGCTCCATCAATCTGCCCAGTATTTCATTCAAAACTTTATGCATACTGACAAATTCTTCCAGGCTGATATAGTCCTCTCTGGACGGACCTTGCACCATACACAAACCACACCCACTGTCCATTTTATTCTGCTTTGTATATGTCTTTGTCTAGAATTATACTTTTTACCCCCAACACTTTTAAAAGTTTCACCACAGAGGATTTCAAACAGCTTTGAATCACTTCCTTGTAACAGACTTTATTTCACATGCAGACTGTAAACTCCAGCCCGGGTTTTCCATCTCTCTAGCTTGAGAATGAAACTTTGTAGCAGGTCTTCTGCTAGAATATTTATTTTTATTTACCATAATTCTTGGCACAAAATACACAGGAACAACTTGCTTATGTTTTCACTATATCCTATATATATACTATATAAAAAGTATTTTCAACACAGCAAAACATTTTTTTCATGTGGCACTACAATTACCAGCATGTATCAAGCAGCCTCAACAGACTTTCAATAGAAATCTCTGCTCCACAACATACTTGATTAGCCACACCTGACTTTACGAGCTTGAGCATTTCAGCAGAATAAACCACACAATTTCTTTTAACCCTTCCAATCCAAAAAAGTGCACATTTCTCTTCACAGACAATATTTATTTCATATTTATTTCATAGCTGGCAATTCACATATTGTTGAAGCTGGATAATTGGCTGAGACAGGATCGGTTTAAAATTAGATCTGCGCGATGCCATTTTGCTAATGGCAATGAGACGCCATTTTGCAACTGGCCGCCCAGCGTCATTTTAGTGAAACTCGCCACTATACGTGCATATGGCGATGCTATTTAGCATCGTGCGATTCCCATGCAATAGAAAGAAGTTAAAAGTCCTTATCACATAAATACAGACAGTGGCTAAAACATATAAACTAAGTATCCCAGCAAGACATGCTCCATAATGTACTCCACAAAACACACATAGTCGCACAACGCTAACTTGCGTCTTTTCCCAATTCCCCAATACTTACACACTGCACACTTACATGAAAAGTTCCCTAGTATTAAAGTGTAACATTCAAGGTTTATCCAGTGGTTATTAATGTTGTGTAATAAAGGTTATTTAATATCTAAGGTTTAATACATGGTAAGCAGACCATGTCTGGTGTTGTACTGATCCACTGTGTCTCCACAGATTTCCGGTACCATCGGTGAGAAGATCGGAACAGACATCTGCAAACTATGGACTATAGAGAGTTAAAACATTAAAATATACTCTGTAATGTTAGCAGCTTAGATTTGCATGCAGCAGGAAAAATAAAACAAAGAGCGGTTGGGTTCCGTTGTGTCCATTTGAAATTGTCCAATAAATGATCCTGTAACCAAGGCACCTTTAAGAAGAACCAATAGAATCATGCCAAACTTACCTATTGTATTTCCAATCCCTGAAAGAGTATATATGTGCACTCTCTGATCCCAGTCTTGAGTCTTCTTGCTGTGCTGTTGACAGAGGTTTCTTGCTGATGCTGGTATCTGGGCCCAGAGCGCATGCATATGTAACAACTGTACCTTGGGTCTGTATGATTTATTTGCGCTAATTGTCTTTAGAATACAGCGTGTAACCATCTGTTATTATGTTGAATAATAACTTTTTGTGCTTTGGAAACACATTCAAAGTCTGAAGGCATGTATTTACTGTGCGACTCATTACGCTAAATTGCGACAATTCTAGAAGGTAGAGGCAGGATTTAGAAGGTATAGGCAGGATCATACAGAGGTTTTAATTAGGTATCGATAATATATTTGCACGTCATAAGAGTTTCCCATATTGCAGAAAATACTCTAGCAACTTGTGTAAAACTTATTTCTCTTCCTTTCCAAGGAAAAGTGCACACTTGCAGACAATTTTTTTGTTTAAACAACACTTCATAACAGACTTATCTTCACTCACCACCTTGACAAGCATTCCACCATGCAGGTGCAGTGAACGTCCTTATTTCCATTTACTTGCTGTAATCCACTTTTGCGCAGACCTGTCTTGTGTAGAATCTTTATGCCCGCATTTTCCACCATATTGTGATAACTTGGGGTGGTTTGGTGCAGTGTTTCGGTGCTTTAATGAGGGTCCACACACAGCTTCCATGTAAATAAATGGAATAGTGCTTTACTTTTCAGCATGGAAATCAGGAAACAAAATAATAAACAACCTAGCCCCTATTTAGGGTATCTAACTCACTTCTTATCACCTGACTATCGTAGTGCAGCTAGTCTGCCAATAAAGTATCTGCCTGCTTCTCTGCAGGTCTATCACCGGCTCCAGCCTGGCTTGGCTTGGCTTGGCTGCCACAGCTATACAAAACTCAGTCAGTCTTGGTGGCCTTCCCTGTCTCCTCAAGGTAAAGGCTCTGGCTTCCCCAGCCTGTAGCTTAGCTGCTTTATTGTCACACAGTCTGACAGGTTTGTACCCCGCCTGCTTCCTGCTAGTCCAGACTCAGGCCTCCTGGCCCACAATGGCTTGGCTTAGCTTCACTGGGCTCTCTGGCTGCCAAAGTCCCACTTAGACTGACTCCAACGGCAGCCTGACTGGTCTGCCTTCTCATCAGCCCACACCTGAGCTCTCTCCACAAGGCAGCCCAAAGGTATTTCTATTCTACCCGGTGTGGGAGGATCTCTCCAACCCCACACAGAATCTGCTGCTCTCCAATGCCATTTCTGGTGATACTGCCACTATATATATATATATATATATATATATATATATATGTATATATATATATATTAGGGGTGAGCGGGTTCGGTTTTACTCGGTTTTACCCGGATCTTTTTATTGGCTATCGCCGAACATGTGTTTTGGATAGCGGATAAAATCGAGCCAAATTTGCGGTAAAACCGAACCCGCTCACCCCTAATATATATATATATATATATATATATATACTGTATGTATATATATATATATATATATATAAATTTTTCTAAATTTGAACTGTTTCACTACATTGGTTGAAAGGGTCTTTTTACTTAATTGTTGAGAAATGTTAGAAGCTCTGGTTAATTTTTCTACTGATTCAATGAACCAAGTTGAGTAATGATACACTCAAGGTTCAAGCATTTCAAGTAAAAAGCATTTATTACATCCTTTGAATGGAGAAATGGCTAAAAATCCTAAAAAACAGATTGGGTCTATTTGAAAATATGGAGAGAAGTCCTAAATCACTGCAAAAATAAGTATTGATAATCCAGGTTTGTTTACTAGAATATTGGTACAGTTGTATTGCTAATTTAGTTGGTAGCTTTGGCCTATTTGTAAACAGTGTGTCCAGGCCCAACTGTGGTGGTGTAACTAAATTAGGCCACTGTTTGGGATAACCTACTAGGGATAAGAGTAGGTTAAAACTGCTAGACAAATTAATATTAACAACCAATGAGGTGTTCTCAAGGTGTGCCAGGGTGTAGTTGCAAATTTGGACAGTGGTTTGCGCAAACACTTGACACTGGTTTGTAGACCAAATTTGTAGCTTACGTTAGCAAAAGCAGAAAGATGCTGGGGTAACCCATAAACTTTGGCCTAAACAAATGTATCAATCTCTTGTCTCAACCTTTATGCAAAAACCGTAATAACTGGTGTTCAAGAACAAAGAATGCACTGTGTACCCATAAGACGTGCAGGGGAAATGGATTGCCAGATGGAGACCTCTCCAACCATCTCTGCTAGCCAGGCTATTAGCAAAACCATTAACCCTTTAAATGCCTTCTCAATGGATATCAGTTAAATCCAGTATTCATTGGCTTCTTTTGTCATCAACCAACAATAATATCAAAATGTTCTGTAACTTAGGGTACACTATGTGTAGTCTGTAAACTATCAATTTATAGCCCAGTAGTGTATATTACTTGTCAGGGATCAGCCGTTACTCATCACAGCGCCGACTTCCCCTGACTTCTCGTGCGGTTAGACGTCAGGTGTGGCGGTGAGTGATACGCTGAGGATTATGCCTTAGGTGCACTTGGACATCCATGTGCTGCTCCATGACTTGGTTCCCGAGGTTGCTGTCATGGGTGCAGCCATGACAGTTTTCATCACCTGACTGACCCTTTGTCCAATGTTAGCATGGTTGTTGTCAGCTGATACTGTCCTCCAATGGACTGCAACCTTGGGGTATATTACTGGGCTCTGGACAACAGGAAATTGCCTGTACATCGCAGTTTCTACTAATGTTTGCTTGCCGTCACTTCATTCCAGGTTCCCTTGCAATTCTGTTCTTGAGTCATTTCTAGTTGCTCTCCTGTGCCAGCGGTGCATCTGGATACCTTGCCTGTGTACTCTGTACATCCTCCGAGTACAACCACAGTGTCATCCTCCTGTGCGAGTGGTGCACCTGGATACCTTGCCCATGTACTCTGTACATCCTCCGAGTACAACTACAGTGTCACTTTCCTGTGCTAGCGGTGTGACTGATACCTTGCCCGCGTACTCAGTACAACATCCGAGTACAACTACAGTGTCACTCTCCTGTGCCAGCGCTGCCTCTGATATCTTGCCTGCGTACTCAGTACAACATCCAAGAACAACTACAATGTCACTCTCCTGTGCCAGCGGTGCGTCTGATACCTTGCCCGCACACTCAGTACAATATCCAAGTACAGAATCCTTGCTAGTGCTTCTTTTAGAAGTACACTCTCCTGGGCCTCATCAGTGTTATCTCTCTCCATTTCCCACCTGTATTGGATACCTCACCAAAGGGCCACGACCTCCTTGCTGGGTGCAGTTTAAACCCACATCCCGCATAGAGGGGTCACTGGTGAACAACTCCGAGCAGGTTAGACTCCGCGCCTTTAGTCAGGTCTCACCAGCATCTGATACTTATGGATGAGGAGGACATACATCCAGGCCCCTCATCTCCGATTCCTTCCACAACCCAGGACCTCAGCTTTCAGCTCCTCAGTAGGAGTTCCTCCTGAGCCAGTCTGGGGTTCATATCAATTGAACCTTGTTAATTTTCAAGACTACACTTTGTAATGCTTGGCAAACATTTTGCAAATAATTTTCATGCTCTTAAGCACTTTGGGCCTGATGCTGAATTGGTTGCATATTGGACATGATTTACGCTAAATAACATATTAACACTCCATAGTTCCTCCACCTTTACCAACCTTTTTGAGTCAGGGCCAAATCCACTTTGTTTAATTTTGTTGTGACTGTTGACAGTGACCAAGTGACCCACTTTGATCAGTAAACTCCTTGCCTAGCTCTATTAGTAATGGCAGAGACCTAGCACTGAAGCTTAGAGTGGGTCACAGGATTGATTGAACTAGCTGCCATTTTATGTGGAATCTGATAAGTAAAATGTATAATTAGCTTATTCTGATGACAGAACATACTGATTATACTAAAATAATTAGCAATATCACTGGATATTGTGTACTATCTACTTATGATGATGAGGAGCACTTCCTCTTTAATACAGTATTTGTTTTATAATTTAGTGGTTGCTAAAGAAAAAAAAAGAAAAAACAAATACAGTAGGGCCCCGCTTTTTGGCATTACACTAATTGTTGGCAATGATGTGTGTGCAGGTGTTGATACTGAAGCGTTTTATAGGCACACACCAGCACATGATTTAAACTATGAACAGCGAACAGCCCACTTACTTAACCAGTGGTGTTGGTTTATTGATTAATAACAAGTACAGCCTCACTCACTGTTATATCTACACTGGTACTGGTGTGATGCTTGAGTGCAACGTCGTCCTATAAAACTCACCAGCCGGTGAGTGTATGCCTCTTGCAAGTAGTGATGCAGAATTCTGGAACAGCTTTTATGCAGGTATACACTGGGGTCTCTCTTATGAAGTTACAGTAAGTGGATGACATCTGTTTCCACTGTGATACTCTCGCTAAACTGGCTGCAGTCACATGTGGAGGAGCACATCAGGATGGAGGACAGGCCTTCCTGTAAACTCTAGGTCCTAGTGCCCAGCATGTATGCACAGTGAGGAGATGAGTGCAGTAATATGATGTTTTTTGATGTGCTCAATTTTTTGATTTGCTTATTTTCAGCACATGTTCTATTCTTTCAGCATTTTCTTAGCCTGATGGATGATCATCTGAGAACCTCACAGAAGGTTGCCATTATAGCACAGCATCTGTACAGAATTACACTATTTCAGTTATTTGTTATAATCCTGCTACAGGTCTGGGTACATAAAGGACCTCATTCAGCAAGGATCGCTATTGCTAAAGCGTATGCAGATGGGCGATTGTGTACTGAATGGCACCACTGAATGGCACTGCGATCACGGAAACCACATAGAGCCATCGTAGAATGATTAACAGGCAGTGAGCGTTTGGTGTTGGTGACTGACAGAGAAACGCAGGTGTGCCTGTCCATTTGAATGCCATTACATGGGCGTGTATAAATTAGGCTCTGCAATTGCATATGCAGTTTGAGTACTGAATGCGTGCAACAAGGTTAGTAAGTAGGGAATGGGTATGAAATACCGCCGGCAGCCCGACAGGAGCAGCCCGACAGGAGCAGCCCGACAGGAGCAGCCCGACAGGAGCAGCCCGACAGGAGCAGAGTGCGACGCAGCGGAAGCCCGACAGCACTGGAAATCCTGATCGTGGATAGGTAAGTATCCACTAACCTAACCCCCCTAACCCTCCTTAGGGGTGCCTAACCCTAACTTCCCCCCCAAATGCCTAACCCTAATCCCCCCTCTAAGTGCCTAACCCTAACCACCCCCTTCCCCGCTACCTAAACCTAAGTCCCCCGGGGGAGTGCCTAACCCTAAGTCCCCCCTGGGGGTGCCTAACCCTTACCCTCCCTCCCCCTAGCCTAACCCTAACCCTCCCAGGGGGGTGCTTAACCCTAAGTCCCCCCAGGGAGCCCTAAACCTAACCCTCCCCCCCCCGCAGCTGTCCGCTCGCGGCGCCCGGCATCACTACGATCGTGATGCCGGGCGCCGGTCCCCAGTGTTGGGGAAATGCGGGCATCTACATCTAGATGCCAGGCATTTCACCCATGCCGGGATAAGACAGTCAGGAAGCCGGCTGCCGGTATATAGGCAGTCGGCTTCCCGATTGCTTCCCGTAAGTAGAGGTAAGGTCAGGGCTGCTGTAATTCTACCTGAGATGTCGATGGTACTCGATGTTTCCCATGTTTGAGGAGGTACACAAGGTATTATGAATGTGAGAGAGGGGAAGTGGCCATCTGCATGTTGTCCGTGTAAGTGCTTTGCAATTGCATGCATTAGCATACTTTTACTGCAGTCCTGAGTGCACTCGCTCTGAATCAGGGCCGGGCTATTTTTTTTTTTAACGGCCTCCAGGCCGCTCGCATAGCTGTGGGTGACCACCCACAGCTATAGCGAGCGGCCAGGAAGATGGTCACGATGGTCAAGACCATCGTGACCATCGGGCTTGCGACGAGACCCTTGAGGTAGGGTCTCGTTGCCGCAAGCCCTAGAGAGATTTTGGCACTAACAGACCCGAAATCTCTCCCACTGACATCACGAGTGATGTCAGTGGGGCCGGCCCCATATGGAGGTGTTCACATGGGAACGCCTCCGTTTGGGCAGCCACTCCGCTGGCCCGACCACCAAAGGGGACGTGCTGTCACTCAACATCGACAGCACGCCCCCTTTGGTACGATACCCGGAGCGACGGTTTGCCCGTCGCTATCCGGGTCTCGCGCATGCGCACGGCGGAGCCGGCTCCATCGTGCGCATGCACACTGGGCCACCATCGTCCCGCTTGCGAGCACATAGCGCTCGCGAGTGGGTCTGAATCAAGCCCAGAGTCTCATGTTTGACCAGCCCTGACCCACATTAATGACAAAGGCCCTAATTCAGAGCCGGACGCTTTGACAGAGCGCTCGCTCTGAATCAGGACCGTCCCTGTTTTTTTTTAGTGGCCTCCTGGCCGCTCGTATAGCTGTGGGTGACCACCCACAACTATAGTGAGCAGCCAAAATGATGGTCGCGATGGTCGAGGCCATCGCGTCCATCGGGCTTGTGATGAGACCCTAGTGGTAGGGTCTCGTCTGCCGCAAGCCCTGGAGAGCTTTCGGCTCTATCAGAGCCGAGAGCACTCCCACTGACTCACACTGACATCACCGACACTATCCGGGTCTCGCGCATGCGCACGACGGAGCTGGCTCCGTATCTATTTACAAAGCACGTGTAATATAAAAAATAAAAATGAGCAGTGTGTGTTCCCTCCTGATGAAGCCCCAATGCCAGACAGCCAGGGTTGGATTCCATTAAAGTAAGGATAATGGATTTAATAATCTATATGCGCCGGAGAGGATTCGGCTAGATACTAAAATTGGTACCACCATATAACTAGAGATGAGCGTGTCTGGTTCTCTGAGCTAGGCTCGGGTTTTCCCGCCTGACTCGGATCCGAAAACGAGGCAAAATGCATCATCCTCCGGCTGTCGGATTCTCGCGGGTTTTGGATTATATAAATGTCCACGCAATCGGCTTAGTCTGCAGTATGTAATGGGGGGCCTTCCTTCAGTGGGTGCTGCAGCTGCTGTGTCACTTGTCCTGTCAGCTGTGGTTGCTGCTGTGTTTTTGTCCTGTCCATCAGGCTAGGGCTGCAGTCCATAAAGGGGTACTGTGTTGTCCAGGGGGGGTGCTCTATCAATTAGGGGTGCTCTTCCCCAGTTTAAAAAAAAATAAAAGTGTTTTTTTGTGTGTGCGAGCGTTAGCAACTTAGCTGCGATATTATTGTATGGTGACACTGTCGCAGTTTATCATCCACATATTTGTGACTCTGTAGGTGATCTGTCTGCACTTGGCTTGGGTGCTTTGTTGTCCATAAAAAAGGGGTGCTGTCTGTGTTGTTCATCAAGGGGCTTCTGCCTTATTCAGGGGTGCTCTTCCCCAGTGTAAAAAAAAAAAGTGCTTTTTTTGTGTGTGTGTGCGTTAGCAATTTAACTACGTTATTATTGTACGGTGACACTGCCACAGTTTATTGTCCACTTATTTGTGACTCTGCAGGTGGTCTGTCCACACTCAGCAGGGGTGCTTTGTTGTCCATCAAAAAGAGGTGGTGTCTGTGTTGTTCATCAAGGGGCTGCTGCCTCATTCAGGGGTGCTCTTCCTCAGTGTAAAAAAAATAAAAGTGAAATTAAATTAATAATATCAATATCTATCCACAAAAAAATTGTCTGGTGACACTACCGGCCAGATCACAGTTTATCGTCCACGTATTGTGATACTATAAGTCGTAGCGCAGTGTGTTATTTTTATTCATAAATAATTAGTCTTGTGACACTGTAAGCGATAGCACAGTCTAGTATTCAACTTTTCACTTCTTTCCTCAATTGTGAATAAATGATTAGTCTACACGGCGACTACAAGACCATAACAAAGTGCTAAATAACATGCTTTATATTATATAAAACATAATGACATCACTGTAAGTGGTAGCACAGTGTTATTCTTATTCATAAATCATTAATCTTGTGACACTAAGTGTTAGCGCAGTGTGATATCCTTATTCATAAATAATTAATCTTGTGACACTGTAAGTGTTAGCACAGTGTGTTATTCTTATTCATAAATAATCTTGTGACACTAAGTGTTAGTGCAGTGTGTTATTCTTATTCATAAATAATCTTATGACACTGTAAGTGGTAGCGCAGAGTGTTATTCTTATTCATAAATAATTATTCTTGACATTAAGTGTTAGTGTAGTGTGTTATTCTTATTCATACAGTAAATAATTAATCTTGTGACACTAAGTGTTAATGCAGTATGTTATTCTTATTCTTAAATAATTAATCTTGTGACACTGTAAGTGGTAGCGCAGTGTGTTATTCTTATTCATAAATAATCTTGTGAGACTTAGTTGTAGTGCAGTGTGTTATTCTTATTTATAAATAATCTTGTGACACTGTAAGTGGCTGCGCAGTGTGTTATTCTTTTCTTATTCATAAAAGATCTTGTGACACTGTAGGTCATTGATACCGCTGTCTAATATTTTAAATCGGTACAAATTGATGTGTGTGCTGTACCCCACTTGATTCATGTTTGTTGATATGGAGAATGATCAGTTGAGACTTGAGAGTAGAGCAGGAACCACATACTAGTGCTGGAGCTGCTGCCAGTGGCACCACTCATGGCGATACTAGTCCATCTACATCATCTTCCAAAGCCAATGCCCAAGTTCATACAGGACTTAAGTCAGGGCATCTAAAATCAAGAACCAATCTTTTACAGTGGTAAAGAAGAAAACATCAAAGGGAAACTTAGCTTCAGAAAGACATAAAATTGGCAATATGCCAGTTTCACCGCATGAAGTGGCAAGGAAAGGATAAGGCCTTGACCTTTATTTATGACTGGTGGTTCTGCCTCTTATGATGATGTAAGCACAAGTGAACATGCTGACATAGAAATCGAGGATGCATCTGTGGAAGTGTACCAGGATGAGCAGGATATTTGTGTAGCTGATGCTAATAAGGATGTTGATGAAGAGGATGTTGATGATGAGAATGTTGGTGATGAGGATATTGTTGATGAGGATGTTGTTTATGTAAATTAGGCACCAGTGGATGTTGCCCATGATAAGGAAAAGCCCATTGTCATGCCTGGGCACAAGACAAAAAACTTGGTTGTGTTGACTCATCTGCATTACCAGTGTTTTTTTTGGGGGAAATTTTAGGGTTTTTTTTGGCAGATGCACTTGCTGGAGAAACTGAAGGAGAAGCCACCGCTGCATCACGTGACACTTGAATTTGCTTACCAACATTTGCATCTCTTCAGATCTGAGTCCATTGGGAAGAAAGACAAAACATCTTCATCCCTTCTGGGATGAAAATCCACTCGCAGCAGCAGCAGCTGGCAAAGCACTTAAGGATTCTCAAGAAAGACACAACATAAACTTAAATCTTGCATTTGCTCTATTCAGCTTATCCGCATATCTGTGGTTAAGTGGACAGTGGGTACAACGGCATTTTGGAGGCCACTAATAAAGTTTTTTTAATGTACAGTTTTTTAGAATGTACAGGTTGGGAAATGCTTTTCTAGTGAAGTGGAATCTTTGCAAAGGATTGTTTAACAGTCAATTGTTTTTGAAAGCACTACTTTTAGTCTTCCTGGTCCCCTTCTGGGATGAAAATCCACTCCCAGCAGCAGCAGGCACAGTGCTCAAGGATTCTTCTGGGGCAAGGACTGATGTGAATGAGTAAAATATTTTTTGTAAATGCATCCCCTCCTCCCCTCCCGTCCTCCCTCATAAATTTGCTTCGGAATCAAAAAATTTAATTAAATTTACTACCAATAAACCCTTCCTGTCCCTGCCTTCAACTACATACTTACTCCAACTCCCTTAGGCCTCTTGATTAATGAAAACATATGTTTCCTTATGTGCCATGTTGGAAGTTGAACTGCCACGTGTTTGTTCCACCCACTGCTGCCGCTTAGCTTAGTCAGCCAGCTAGCTTGGTGCAAATTTTGGGCCTAAACCGGATGAAACCAATATTGTGAGCTGTGAAGTGGTCAAAATTGACTGGAAATGATGGAAATTATGTGATTTTAGCAGATTTTTTCAACTTGATAAAAAAATATAGATCCAAAACATGCAAGGGGCGGTTTTAGCAAAACCAAATCCAGATCCAAAACACTAGGAGATACAGATCCAAAACCAAAACACGGGGGTCGGCGCACATCCTTACATCCCTACATATAATGGTATTGAACAGCAATTGGTGCTTTCTCTAGCTGTCACTAAATAAAGATTCTTATTTGTATCCTCACATATGTGAGGATAAAAAGGAGAATAATCTTTTTATGACAGAAAAGCACCAAATACTGTAATAACTTTTATTCTGAATTGTGATTTAACCTTTTTAGACTATAACTTATAAGGGGCCTATTTATCATATAGTATTTTCAAAATATCCCCCGAAAATACCAGCAAATAAGGATCCTGTGGATTTATGTATGGGGTTCTGCAACAGAGATCCTCCATTTTCAATCATAAAAGCAGTGCCCATGGGTTTCTATGTGGGCTACTAAAATGTCAAATTTACTAAGCTACAGGTGGAGTTTGCCAGGGCTGGCCCAACCTATACTTAAACTATGCTGGCATGTAAAGTGGCATTCAGCAGAGGGCGCTGTTGGGAAGCAGCCCTCCCATGCACAGAGCTTCCCAGCCACTACTCAGTTACCAGCAAGCTGACACACCCAACAGACCATGATTCCGAGGCTTCCTACAGCAACAAAGAGTAAGTGAGATGCCAGGGGGAATGGGGGATGCTGTGCTGCCACAGATAATTAAATTTAATAGGGTTGGTCAGACCCTGTTGTAGCCATTGTTGACTGTAGACTACATTCCTGACATCCACACCAATGGGCAGCAGGACAGACTTCTAAAGCAGGAAGTAAATTGAACACACTACTGATCACATTTACACATTGCAGGGACGGACTCAGCCCTTGCCCCTGTGTGTGATTTTAAATAAATATGCACCTAGATGTTCTTGATTTTTTTGTATTTTTCAAGTATATTATGGAAACACTTGATGTGGGGTTCGGTATATCTTGTTGACATTCATAATGTCGATAGGGTCATAATATCAACATGCATCATGTTGACACAGATGAAATTTTAGCATGATTAGAATGTCAACAAAACAGTGTGTCTGGTTCGGCACTGACTTATATGCTATTGGATCTCTGGCATCTCCGGTGGTGTCTTCTGGGACTGGTGGCCACATGAGCCAGAATGGCTGTCATCTGGCGGTGATTAGCACCCCTAGCCCTAACCCTTTCTCTTCTGCCCAACCCTAACCCTCTCTCCCTGCAGCCTAACCCTAACCCTCTCCCTAGTGCATAACCCTCCTCTCCCGCTGCCTAACACTAACCTTTGCAATAGTGCATAACCTTAACTCTCCTCTCCCTCTACCTAACACTAACCTTTGCGTAATGCCTAACCTTAACCCTCCTCTCCTGCTACATAACACTAACCCTTGCCATAGTGCATAACCCTAACCCTCCTCTCCTGCTGCCTAACACTAACCTTTACCCTAGTGCATAACCCTAACCCTCCTCTCCCACTACCTAACACTAACCTTTGCCCTAGTGGCTAACCTTAACCCTCCTCTCCTGCTGCCTAACACTAACCTTTGCCATAGTGCATAACCCTAACCCTCCTCTCCCACTACCTAACACTAACCTTTGCCCTAGTGCCTAACCCTCCTCTCCCGCTGCCTAACACTAACCCTTGCCATAGTGCATAACCCTAACCCTCCTCTCCTGCTGCCTAACACTAACCTTTACCCTAGTGCATAACCCTAACCCTCCTCTTCCACAGCCTAACCTATCCCTACTCTTCTGTAGCCTAACCCTAATGTCAGCATTCTGCAGACAGAATATCAACATTTCAGATGTCAATATTGTGAACATGAAAATATTTTATTCTTATTATTAGCAGGTGGGTGCTCTACCTTTGGTAATGTGCTTTTTGTGTGGTCCTTCATATACTTGCCCTTGAGCATCTCACTTTGATTTAGTTTTCTGATCAAGTACAGTAATTTTTGATGAGATTTCATGAACTTCTTGCAGCTCGTCCAATATTTCTATTGCAGTTTCAAATTTCCATATGGACAATTTTGTGCTCATCTATGCTAATGATGTTGGTGCTTTGGGCATTTAGATCTTTTTCGATACAATCATAAGGGAGCAGAATCTTCCATTTACAATCTGTGATAGATTATCAAATTGGCTACTATGAACTTCTATTAATTGCTGGTAACAGCAGTCTTTCTTAATCTTCAGACTTTTACTGATGATCTGGGCTCGAAGCCTGTTAGCAGCAGATAATCAGGACATTGCTCAGGTATGTTACAGGTAAGATGTTTTCATTTAGGATGATGGACCTCAGATTACACACCCAGAACATATATATACATAAGTGGAGGTGCTACCTGTGGTGACAATTGATATATGCACAAAAAGAAGAAATACAGGTGCTCAACTCCAAATTAACTGATTGTATATAAATAAATACATTTTTGCAATGAATAGAAGCCTTTGGCATAATCTTGGCCAAGGTTATGGGCCTACCCACCACATCCGGGTAACCTCTGTCAGGTAGGTCCCTAACATACTAGGGTTCAAATCCAGAGCGCAGGACACCTCCAAACTGGCCCAGCTAAGCCGACCCCAGGGCACCGCCATAGTTAGAAAAGTGCAGTGTAAAAGAGGTAGTTAAGAGCAACTACTGCTGCATATAAAGAATGAAAATAAAAAAGTGAGGTACATGTATAATAAACAAACAGTGTAGGGTTAAAATGTGTTATAAAAGGAAAATGTGTTATAATGCAGTGCCCTGAAACAGATCAACCAAAGCAATCCAGGGGGACCCACGCCCCAAAAATGAACCAAAGCTGCACTACACAGTCTAAATATTTGCAGGACTTACCTATATTGTGCCTCTGACTGGTGTGCATATTACTATGCCAGACTACATGCTCTAAACCAATGTAGTAAGATGTTTTCATTAAAGAGCAAAATCTTCGAGCTGATTCGTACATTGCAACAACACACAAACCTATCAATTATTACTCTCAAGCAGTGGCATAACTAGGGTATTTGGAGCAAAGGGCAAATTTGAAAAAGGAGGCCCCCCACTATGTGCGGAAAAATAGGCGTGGTCACAAGGGGCGTGGCCACATAAAAATGGGGCGTGACAACATGACACACCCCTTTCTTGTCACTGGGAACATTTCTTTCCATTTGCACCTTAATGCAGTGCCCCTTATACAGTTTCCCCTATGCAGTGCCCCTAGTATTGGTCCCCCTTATGCAGGCCCCCAGTAGTACCCCTTATATAGTAGCCCCAGTATACAATGCCTCCAGTAGTGGTCCCTCTTATGCAGGCCCCAAGTAGTGCCTCTTATGCAGGCCTCCAGTAGTGGTCCCCCTTATGCAGCCCCCCGATTAGTTCCCCTTATACAGGCCCGATTAGTGATCCCCCATATGCAGTGCCCCTTACAGTACCCCTTATATAGTAGCCCCAGTATACAATGCCTCCAGTAGTGGTCCCTCTTATGCAGCCCGCCATTAGTTCTCCTTATACAGTGCCCCCAGTAGTGATCCCCCATATGCAGCCCCCCAGTAGTGATCCCCCATATGCAGTGTCCTTTATACAGTGCCCCCAGGAGTGATCCTCCTTTATGCAGGCCCCCAGTAGTGCCCCTTATGCAGACCCCCAGTAGTTATCCCCCCTATTCAGTGCCCCCTGTAGTGGTTCTCCCTTTTCAGTGCCCCCTGTAGTGGCCCCCCCTGTGCAGTGCCCCCAGTAGTAAGCCCCTTATATAGTGCCCCAGTAGGATTCCCCCTTGATGCAGTGCCCCCAGTAGTAGTCCCCCCAGTAGTGGTCCCCAGAAGTGGTCCCCAGTAGTGGTCCCCCCAATGCAGTGCCCCCTGTAGTAGTACCCCCTATACAGTGCCCTTTATATAGTGGCCGGCCCCAGTAGGAGCCCCCTTGATGCAGTGCCCCCTCTAGTAGTCCCCAGTAATGGTCCCCCCCAATGCAGTGCCCCCAGTAGTATCCCCCCATTAGTATCCCACCCAGTAGTAGTCCCCAGTAGTGGTCCCCCCCAATGCAGTGCCCCCAGTAATATCCCCCCTAGTAGTAGTCTCCAGTAGTGGTGGTCCTCCCCCGAAGCAGTGCCCTCAGTAGTAGTCCCCTCCTTAGTAATAGTCCCCCCCTCCTGATAAATATACATGGAAATGAAACAATAAATAAAATAAAACTTCTTACCTGAATCCACGCTCCCGCCACCGCCGCCGTCCACACATCAGTCCTCCCAGGCTGCTGCACTCTGCATTATGGGAGAGACGTCATGCCATCTCTCCCATTACCCACTGCAGGAGCGAGAAGGGAGCCAGCTCTTGCAGGGGGCGTTGCGGCTGCAGCAGTCAATGAGAGTCTATCTGACTCTCATTGGCTGCTGTTTAACACACACATCGCTGCCAGCGCTGGCGGCGCTGTGTGTGTTAGCACAGCCTAAGCCCGCCCGCCTGCCACCCTCCTCCTGGTGCTATTGGGCAAGCGCTCAGGGGGAGGGAAGGGGCTCAGCTGTGCAGCACAGGACCGGCACTGGGAAGCCTAGCGCCGGTCCTGTGTAAATGTGTAGTGCTGGCCGCACTCAGTGCGGTCGGCACTACACTGGCTAACTAGGGCGGGCCAGTACCTTGGCCGGCGGCGCCCCCGCGCTCGCCGCTGGTCCCGCAGCGCCCAGGGCACGTGCCCCGCACGCCCTGCCCTAGTTGCGCCACTGCTCTCAAGTTTCGTGTCTTCCCTGTCTTTTTTTAAAAAAACAAGTGAAAAAAAAATTCGGACACCAAGTAAATAGCATGATGCCCCTGTCTGCATCTAACACTTTGTGAACAATTTTTATGTTATATACCAATAATTTGAGCACAGAAAAATATTTGCAACTAAAAGAAGCAGTTAAGCTCAAAGGAATATACTGTATTTCAGAGTCTGTCTCTAGATCTATACACAGAAGACAACTCATATTCTGAATAACTGCCAAAAGATACAAACACCAGAACCATGTTGATACCATACTGTAGCTCTCTACTGGCCCAATTTTGATGGGGCACTCCTGCAAGTAGGGTTCTGTCCCTCAATCCTGATCGGGATGGAATCATCATGTGCCTGTTATTGGTGCTGCAAGCAGAGAACTTTAGGCTTCCTATTGGTTTACACTTTGACACCCACTATGCAACTTAACAGCACGCGGGCCAATGGGAAGTAAAGACTAGAGAGCCTGCGGCTTTCTGCTTGTCTATGTTACCAGTGCTGGAAACCCTGACCCACAAGTCACTTGTCCTGGGGCCCTTAATCCAGCCCTGACACTGATGTATATTTATGCTGCACACATGTTCTGTGATCGATAGTCAGAAATATGGAAAACATTGATCTCTCCTTGCAAAAGTTTATGCTGATATAAACTTCATAAAAACCCATACATTTTATATACTGAGGACAAATGTGTTATATAAGGATCTAGTTACAAACATGTTAACCTGTCTCTTTTCTTTGTGCCACTGACAACCAATGCATACATAAACCTATCCCCAATTGTACTTCATACTGCAGAGAATCTGAATGTTTGTCCTCATTGCTTACTAGTGCACTAAAATCTCAGACACCCAGTCAGCAGATTTTCTAATGAGAAATCAAGTCTAGCACTAACAAGGTTTTAATTAGTCACTGCACTGACTTTCTTTAGTGCTGAGAACAATCCAGTAATCAAATGACTAGCCAATCACCAATTCCTATATTCAATTATCACACAGTGTGAAAGTTAAAATTGTATTAAATGTAAATGTCATATTTTGATATCTCTACACTTATCTAATGAGAATAGAATGAATCATTTTTAATGTCATTTACTGTTCCACAGAAAATGTGCTTCATAATATAATTTCTCTGTTCTTTCTTTTTCTTCTTATATTTAACTATTGTGTAAATGACCTTCTTGCTTCAGTAGTCCCCAAAGTGTTCGCTGCTGGTAAAATTGATCAGTCATGTTTCATTATATTCCCTTGTGGTTATCTATCTGATTTTTCTCTTGTTCGGTTTCATAGTCATGCTCCAAAGCTCCTAAGTCTTACATTTTACTGATGCCTAGCACAGCAGGAGTGTACAAGTAACCAACAAAATGTTGGTCACCTTTTACCTTATGTCCCTGTGGAAAGCATTAGCAGTGGAACACTTAGTCAAGTGTCTAATAATAACAGTTATGTGTCTTATCTCGTACAGTGAGGATAATATAGGCAGCACTGTATGGAATATAATAGCCCTGTTTCTTGAAATATTATTTGGCAAACATACAATCTTCATTTCTAGGTTCCTGCTGGACCAGGCAACAAAGTTCTTCTTAACAAATATTTATCAATTACCTTGGTTACTACATTTAACTCTAGAATGCCTCAACAAGACCGATGCGTATTGCTGCAAGACAGACAGATCTGGGAAGGGGCAGCCGGGAATAAGTTGAGTTTTTTTAGGCATTTTTTGTAATACATTTGTATTATTCACAATTCTAGATTGTTTAATGGAAAATCAATATGACACACCACCCTGGTTATGGATCGCCCCTCCCCATATGTATGTAACTATAACCCTTCTACCTATAGTTGTGCATTAAGCATAATAAATATGTACTGTGTGCACATTAACCAAGTAGGCTTCCATGTGAATAAAGCTTTGTAAATTACCACCTTTGCTTTATAATTTTGTATTAAATAATAATTATATGTATAAATAACCAAGTATTTTCTTACTTTAATTTGTTTAGCAAATTCCCACTCTTGCCTTTGTTTATTAAAGATGACATATTTTGAGAGGTCAGTTTATTAGGTATACCTTTCTTGTACTTAGTAGGACATTGCTTTGCACGCAGATCAATCTGAAATCTTTGTTGCAAGGATTCAACAAGCTTCTGTTAACATTCCTTAGAGATTCTGGTACATGTTGCCATGATAGCATCACTAAACTGCACATTCATGAGGCCAATTTCTTGTTTCTCCACATCTCAAAATGACCCTATTAAATTGAGAATTTGGACTGTGGACTGTGACTGTAGATGTCTTTGGAGTAAAATTCATTATAATTTCTGTGGAGTTGGCTTGAGATAACATGAGCCCTGTGACATGACTCATCATCGTACTAGAAGTAGACATCAGAACATGAGTAGACTGTGGACATAACGACATGCTTATGGCCAGCAACACAATACAGGTAGGCTGAGTAATTTAAATGATGCTCAGTGGGTATTAACAGGTCTAATATGTGCCAAGAAAACTCCATTTCACCACCTTAGAAGGATCCATAGATTCATGTTGTTTAATCCAAATTCTGACACTACCATCTGCATGTTGCAGCAGAAATTGAGATTCATCAGACCACGCAACATCTTTCTAGTCTTCAACTGTCCAGTTTCGGTGAGCCTGTGTCTGTTATAGCCTCAATTACCGGTACCTGCTCTCAGCTGACAGGAGTGGAACCCAGACTAGTCCTTTGTTGCTGTCGACCATTGACATTAATAGTCAGTTTACTGTGCATTTCACATACCACTCTTGTAATTGTTTTTTCTTAAGTTACTGTCCCGTTCCTGTCAGCTTGTAATAGGGGCACTCTCATTTGACTTCTCTCTGTGCTGCTCATTGGATATTTGTTGTTTTGGTCTCTATTCCCTGTAAACTTTAGCGGCTATAGTGCATGAAAATTCCAGATCACTAGTTTCTAAGATACTAAAACCACTATATCTGACCTCAATCATTCAACAATGGCAGTCATATATCTTCCACATTCTGGTGTTTGATCTGAACACCCACTAGACCTCTTGACCATGTCAAAATGCTTTTGAGCATTGATTTGCTGCCACATGATTGGCTGCCTAAATATTTGCATTAAGAGCAGGTGTACAGGTGTAGCTAATAAAGTTGAAAATGGTTGATATACAAAGGTACATAAACCTTAATTCACATAGATTTTAACCAAATTTCCCTTTTGGTCTGTAACCTTTATACCACATACTGTATGTCAAGTGATAAAATGATTTTTTTTTTATGTTCACTTATTTTTTATTTATTTTAATAAATAAAGGAAACTATAACATGGTGCTACATATAACATGTTGAAGTGCCCCTTCAATCTCTCTGTATGTGCTGCAGTACCATTTTAATATGTTCAGAGGGAAAAACACTCATTTACGTTCATTTCATGTAGGCAGCACAGATGGTGTAATGGTTAGCATTACTGCCTCACAGCACTGATGTTGTTGGTTTGATACGCATTACGGCCCTAACTGTGTGGAGTTTGTATATTCTCCCTGTGCTTGCGTGGGTTTCCTACGAGTGTTCCAGTTTCCTCCCAGACTCCAAAAATATACTGGTAGGTTAATTGGCTCCTAAAAAAATTACCCCTAGTGAGCATGTGATAGGGAATATAGATTGTAAGCTCCACTGGGGCAGGGACAGATGTGAATGGCTGAATATTCTCTATAAAGCATTGCGGAATATGTGTGCGCTATTTAAATAACTGGTAATAAATAAATAAATACAGAAATGTAGTTTTACTACTGTCTATTTTACATTTGAAGAACTTCTATTAACAGGACAGTACACCTAGGAAAAGGCGTACTGACCAGAAAATTTATCAAACAAGCACATACTGTAATGTACATATGATGTTTTTCTGGATAAATTGTTCAATCCAGTAACTCCCAGAACATGGTTAGCGAGGCAGGTCATTTCACCAAAACACAGTACCTTTCACTGGATTTGAATTGTTGCAAGATGCAGTGCTGCTACTGGGTCTGCACCCAAACAGGTAAACTGTGCGGTCTATTTACTAAGCCATGGAGAGAGATAAAGTTAATGAAGATAAAGTAACAACCGATCAGCTCCTAAATGTCATTTTTCAAAGCCTGCACAGTGACAGTTAGTAGCTGTTTGGTTTGTAATTTATCTCCATCAACTTTATATATCTTCAAGGCTTAGTAAATATTTTCATCTTTTGAGTTCAAGGCTTGTTGGATAAAATAGGGCTTTTTAAAATGAATGACAATCATTGGGGATGCTGAATATAGGCCTAATTATTAAATGTGGATGCTATTGATTTAATATTGGGGGTTGAGAGAAGGAGGATGAAAGTGTTCATTCATTGTCTGGACTTCCATATTTCACATACCTGTCCTTTGTTCCAAATGGAACCCTAACATTCCAGGATTCAAGCAGCCGGCATTTGTGCTTAAGAGACCGGCAATCGCAGATATTAGAAAATAACACTCTCTGAAATCTTTCCTGATTGTTGGGTAGCAGTCCAGATATTGTGAGGCCTGATTTGCTTGGTCAGGACTTTGTCGCAACGTCACACTACTCAGATAAATAAGGAGATGCAATGTGCATCTAGCATTACTCCTTGCAGTATTGCCTGGTATTTAAAGAGCATAAGGCATGATCCATTTGAAAAGAAATGGATCACTCCATTCTTCTAAATTAATATATATCTATACACAGTGATGCAAAGCAGATATACAGATGTGTCCTCATACGCCATATGGCGCAAGTTGCCTGGTACGATTGAGCCGTTCCGGAAGAGTAACATACTGTCTTTTTCCTAAAATTTGACATCTTATTTGCATCTTAGATGCAGCAAAACACCAACGTGTACTAGAGACACCTGAAAACTTGCAGATGAAGCACAATGGAACTTGACATGAGAAAAAGCCAAGGCTGCTACATCATAACACTTTGTATACAGATTCAGACTCATTTGCACACAGATTTAAAAATGTTGCACATGAAATTGGTCAGTGTAATCTAGCAAAGTTGCTTCCAGTTGTTTTATTTCTGCAAATAAGAGGCATATTTTGAGCGAGAAAAGATGTTCGATGCAGTTAATTCCGCCCGGGGCCTGGAGCGCCGAGAGGGGCTGGTTAATGCGACTGAAGCAGGTGCGTTTCTAGAGAGGAGGGGGCCCGTGTGCAGTCTCCAACACGGGCTCCCTCCTCTCCGCCCGGCGGCCGGCAGCACACTGAGCAGTGCGCGGCCAGCGCCGGAGTTATAGACTCTGGGCACTAGAGTGTGCCCAGAGTCTATAGTGTCTGCACAGGTCACCGGGAAAATGGCCACGGTGACGTGTGCCTGTGCAAAGGACGGGAAAATGGCCATCGTGGCCATTTTCCAGTTGTTTTACAGCGCCGGACGCCCGTCGTAGTGTGATTGACAGGGAGAGTTTTTGTTTTTTTAACTGATGATATCAAATGAAATGCTGCCATTATTCTATGATATGCATTAAATACTAACTATGCCTGTGGCTGAACTAAACATGTACGACAAAGCATAGTAAAAGATAACTAACCTATCACCTAGTATTCTGGCAAAGAAGATCATCATACATTAACAAATAAAAATATTTCCACAAAAGTTTGTCTGCTTGTGCCAACAGTAGATATGTTATCAACCCCTATTTACAAAAGCATTTGACTAGGGTCTGGGCACATTATTGTAGGGTTAGGGCATCAACATCCATCTATAGTGAGGGGTTGCTGTTTCACAGCATTGATGCTTCTCAGCTTTCTGCCTTCTGTTGCATTGTGATTGGAGCTGGGTTCTCAGACGTCAGTGACAGCCATAAACATACTTTGATATTTCACAAACATCAATGTTTCACAGACAATGTCCAATGTTTCGCCAATAGATGGGCTAATTCAGAGATGGACGCTATTCACACAGCTGCTGAATCTTATGCAAAAGCCACGGGAGGTGTCTTATGTAAAAAGATACCCACTGCTGGCTTCTCTGATCCAATGCTGTGTCCAAAAAACTGGATCAACTCCGTGACCATCGGACATCTGAATAACCCTCAGGTTACTCAGGATGTCTGGTGAAATCGCGCTGCCAAAGTCAGTGAAGCTGTGTCTGCTGACTTTGGCAAGCCCAGAAAACAGGGCCAACAAACCTCCATTTTCTGGAATGCTAAACATTGCAGCCCCCAAATGCCAGCAGCATGTCAATCATGCTGCAGCTTTTGGGTCACTGCGAGCAACATCGCACACCCAGATCTGCACATGCGCAGTGCAGCTCCAGCGCATGTGCAATCTTAAAACATTTGAGATGTGTGTTAACATCAACTTAACATTCATCTCTGAATAATCCCCATAATCTGATGGATTCATACTGTCGATGACAACATAGATGTTAAGATTCTGATGTTCCAACATTATATTATTGAATTCAATACCAGTGTAGCCTGTTGTATGCATGTGGAGCACACAATGGAGATATGCATTTGAGATTAAGGACTCTTAAAGACCAGAAAGAGCACTGTCTCCATATTTTGGTCATCAGCACTGTTCATGGAAATCTCTGGAGAGTATCCCAGGGAAGCCCAAGAGCTTGCTCTAATTTCTTCATGTGCCCCTGTCAACATCAGCAAGCTCTTCAAAAATAATGATAGCAGGAAGACAGAAGCTGCTGGCTGCCAATGAACAGCACAGTAATTTCATGTCAGGGAAAGGGAAAGGGAAAGGGGCAGCATAACTGTGTACTTAAAGTTTACTGTACTGGGTCTTATGAAGTAACAACCAAGAACCTATGACCCCAGTGCACAGTAGGTGCTGTCAATCAATGCAATTATCTATGTCAATTTGGCCTTCTCATTCTGTAGAGGAGGACAATTTGAAGGAAAAAGAAATAGATTTTTTTCTAGAGTTGTTACGGATATCCAAAAAAGCTGTAACTTGGATGTGTAAACCAATATGCCTTAACCTTGTGGCAACTGCCGAAGCACTAGACATAACATTACTGTCTAAACATAGAATTGCAGTGCTCTAATTGCTGCTTACAGGGCAGTTATAGGATTAAATCTGAATTGGAAGGATTTAATTTGGCAGAAAACAGTGGCTGTGTGACATTTTAGAGTCACGTGAGCAGGAAGACCAATAAGCAGACACAATCATTGCCATTGTGGCTTCTCACGGCTCCTCCAGCTCATATCTTCATTCTGCAGTCATTTTTAAGATGTGAACAAAAATGTTCACCTTTATAGGTATTTCAGCAGTGCCGCTTTAAAGTAAGGTTAGTGCCAGTGGTGAAGCTTCTAAGTGGTGGGCCCAGGTGCAAAATATGCTGTGGACCCCCATCCACTTCCACACCCCAAGTTCATTATATGCCACACTGCAGTGGTAGACAGGGAGAGGCAGTGGGTGATGGGGAGAGGGAGAGTGTGATGGGTAGAGACAGTGGGTGACGGAAAGGCAGGAGGTGACAGGGAAAGGCAGTGAGTGACAAGGAAAGGCAGTGGGTAATATGGAGAGGATGACAAGCAGAGCATGACAGGGAAAACCAGTGGGTAACAGGGAGAGGCAAAGGCTGATGGAGAGGTTGACAGGGAGAGGGTGATGGAAAAAAGCAGAGGGTGACAGGGAGAAGCAGAGAGTGACAGGGAAGACAGACTGTGATGGTGAGAAACAGAAGGTGACAGTGAGAGGCAGTGGATGATGGGTAGTGGTAGTGAATGATGGGGAGAGGTAGAGGGTGATGGACAGATGGTAACAGGGAGAGGCAGTGGGTGATGAGGAGAGGCTATGGCTGAAAGGTTGATATATTATATTAGTTACATGGGCTCACTGTAGAGCTACTACTGTAGAGCTACTGCACGTGGAGGGTGACTTCCAATCCTCCTTGGGTTTTCACACAGTTTGGGTTTTTGTGATGACAGATCCCTGGTGTCAGTGGCAGGAGCAGCTGCAGTACTGCCACTGGGGACTCATTAATAAATAAACAGAGAAGGGAAGAAAGGGAAGGGTGCAGGGGTCCCCTCCTCATCTCCTCCTGCTAGCCCACATCCTTTATTTGATATGGCCCTCTATGCAGCAGCAGCACACTATAATCAGTCAGTCCCACTCAATATAGTGTGACGGCTGCAGGCCCCTGCATTGTGGCAGGCCCAGGTGTAATACACTGGCTGCACTGCTGCTAGTTCCGCCTCTGGTTAGTGCAGAGGGTGTGAAAGGGAGAGTCTACAGATTATGTGTTGGGCTTGTTGGGAATATGTGTGTACAGTGGTGGTTTAGCAGAGTAAAGTAAGTACCGTAACCCTAACCCTAACCTTCCCCTGTAGCCTAAACCTAACCCTCCCCCCTCCATAGCCTAAACCTAACCCTCCCCCTCACAACATAACCCTCCACCTAGTGCAGGGATGGGGAACCTCAGTCCTGGGGGCCGTATAAGGCCCTCTGACTCATTTGGTCTGGCCCTTTGTGCTTTTATCTGCTAGTCTCAACTGGCTAGCAGGGTGCCTAGAATGGCACCCTGCAGCCAGAATCTATGCAGCAGTGCCACCTGGAGCATCCTTAGGACGCTACAGATGGTCACACTGCTGCCCTTACAGCTCCCTGGAGCATCCTCAGGATGATCCAGACATTGCTGTAATCACTGGCGATTGTGGCCCTGTCCATGTGACATCACACAGAGGGGGCATGGTCTGCACCTGGCCCACAAATAATGTTATATATACCAAAATGGCCCTCAGCAGAAAAAAGGTTCCTCACCCCTGACCTAGTGCCTAACCCTAACAGCTAACTATCCCTCTAAACCTAATACTTACCATTGTGATGTCAGTGGTTGGGATTCTGGTGCCGGGATTCTGACTGGTGTCGGGATTCTGGTGCCGGTATTCTGAGCATCGGCAACCTGACCACCGGGATCTTAACTACATCCCATTTCTGGATGCAGATAGTGATGCAAGGTGCTGGAACAGCAGGATCATGGGTAAATGCAATGGGACTCTTGACGCTAAGAAGGAGTCGTCCATGAACTTCTCACTCTTTGCTTGTAATGCAGTTGTGTTAGCATTTAATTCACAGGGTACATGTTCCTGAAACTGTAATAGCCTTGCTCTTACTGTATTTGTTAACTTTGCAGTATTTGGCTCTAACACCACAACTAAGAAGCCAAACTCTTTAGATATTGAACCATGGCTGTTGTCATTTCTTCATCATAAACTTACACACCAAAAGACATTAACTGTTGAGAGACAGACATCATCCTGTCTATATAATCACTCATATTTCTGTATTCATATAACTTTGTATTATACAATGCACGTCTTAAATGTATTCTCCTCATTAGACCTCTATTCTGATATGCTTCCTGCAGTGCCATCCACATGTCTCTAGCTGACATTTTTCCATGTATACATGTTGCTCCACACTTAAGCATATGGTGCCCATGGCTCCCTCTATATCATCTGGGCTTGGATTGTCACTAGGATCTACTGATACTTTCCACAGTCTTTAATGCTTTAGTTGCATTTCCATAGCAAACTTCTATGTAGTATAGTTCTCTGCACCATTTAGTTTATTAAACCCCATTATAGGTGTAGTTCCTGCATGTGTGCTTCTTACAGACATTATTCTGCAGCTTTTGTACTGTAAAATGTCTTTTTGTTTTAAACACAATGTGCTCTCTTCACTCTGTGCTCTAAGAGCTGCCTGTGTCTTTACATGTGAACAAGATAGTTCCTCTGCACTGTTCTGACATCTATAATAATCTTTACTGTGTGCCTGGGACATATTTTTGTATATACACTTGATACTTTCTACTTGCGTGCATGGTTCCCCATTTTTTTATTTGTGCACTATGGATGCCTTTTCCACACTTGTGTATCTAGGTGCATTTTACAGCTGTGCGCTCTGGTGGAAGCCTTTCCACAGTTGTGTACCTTATTGCCATTTATAACTGTGCGCCCTGGTCCCATAACCTGTTGGCAATATGTGTGTACAGTGGTGGTTTAGCAGAGTAGTGTACACAACAGTGGAATTGTATTTGACCAAATCACAAGTCCAGTGGCATAACCAGTAGTGTAGTTTATTCATAAGTGAAGGTACAGTCGTACTCACTGTTACACTGGTTGGGGCATGAAACGGAGCGGATGATGACTGTCTTCTAGATGCGGGCAGTGGCACAAGGTGCTGGAACAGGCAGTATCATGTGTAAAAGCAGCAGGTCTCTTGGAGCCAAAGTGGAAACGCCCATCAGTCTACACACCACATCAAGATGGCATCGTGCATGTGCAGTAGTAACTCTGATGGCCATCTTGGTAAGGGAATGAAGCATCATCCTTGGAGGAGCCATATTGGAGAATGTATAGTAATGCTCTCCCATTCTATCAGGGCTAACTGTTTTAGTTCTTATAACACCAAAGGAGAGGACACATTCCAGCATATTTTCCTACTCTCTTGGAATGTCTGGTATACTCCTGAAATTCATTGAGACTCATAAAGAGAAGGCCACCCTCCTGATAGCCATCCCCTCCATTGATCTGAATAGTGTACAGTTGGGGCCTGGATGACTTAAATTGCATCATCATATCCTCCCACACTTCCCCTCTGCGTGATGCCAAAATGTAGACAAAAACAGTATGCATTCCAGTGGACCCCATTCCTTCACTGCAGCTCTCTACTATCCCATAATACTTATCTGTTTCCAGAGCACAGATAGAAATTTAATTAATATAAGCCAAGGACAGGAGTTACTGGACTTTTGCACATAATGATTTCTTGTTTACTAAAAATAAAAAGTAAATGTTGCAATGAACCAGTACACTTTCACCAGTAAGGGTGGCCTAGGACACATGTGCTTGTTCATGTACTATAGTAAGTGCATTTCTTTATTTCATGTTTTGTAATGCCCTACTTGTGTGAAGGACAGAAAATAACAAAGTTCTTAATATTCTGCCTTTCTGATTTATTGTACGAAAGCAAGAGACGAAGGACGGAGAATATTATAAGAGGATACAGCTGTTAAACATATGAGCAGATGGGTCTGTGCTTTACTGACATTTAATTAACATTAGTATGGGTCGTCTGGATTATGAGAGATGGTCATATTTTAAAACATTTTATTATCCAGACAGGCCTCCACAATGCTTATTTTGGACGTAAAGGGTTAAATACAGAACATGTTGTGACCACTAAACACAGCTAAATGCTGTCAAGGAAAAATGAAATAACTCAGTTACACAGAATTATTATATAAAATGTTGCATCATTTTGTACCATGATCCTGTGTTGTGTTTTCTGTTTCAAACAATTGATTAATTTGACTGGTTGGGTAATTTCTATTTCTAAATGAGAAACTTCCATGTCTGATTTTATGAATTACATCTATTTCTGACATAATGGATTTGACCATTGTTATATTGCACTCCTGCGACTACATATGAGTGACTTTGTGGCTGAATTCACATGAATTAATTTTTAAGGTGAAACACTCTAAGCCTATTCACAATTATCCATTAACTTATTGATTAACTGTAATTCATATAGAGCCTAGACTACTAGGGTGACTGTACTTTGGGGAGCCATCAGGGGTAGACTGGGTTACCCTCTTATCCCGACTGTAACAATTCCAACCTCTGCTCTTGTTGAGGACATTATATCTGGACAGCTAAGCTGCTTCCTTTATTGTCTCAATGTCTGCACTCCCTTCCATGTGTCTGTCTGTCTCCATAATTCAATAACTCTGTCTCTCCCTTTGTTTGTCTCCAATTTGGATGTGCCTCTGTCCCCGATGTGTGCCTTTGTACACCCGTTTGTGCATGTGTATGTGCGTGTATGTGTGCACATCTCATACTTGCTTTGAAAGAGCATTTCAGGGAGATTGTGAAAGTAACACCTATGAGCGTGGCGTTACAGTGTACGTGTACTGCTACATCTGAGAGGCATGCCATAAAATTTACTTATATCCAAATGTAAATGGGCGCCAAAGCAGTTAGTAAAATCTATTTGTTGATAAAAAAACACACTGATACTTATCAGAAAATGCCTGTAGCATAGGGATCATTGTGCCTTATAACCAATGCAGGGAAATTATATTAAGGATCCTATTTGAATCAGGCTTGCCTACCCTCCCGATTAGGTCGGGAGCCTCCCGAATATCGGGTGCCTCTCCGATCCCCCTGGAAAGGCAGGCAAGCCTCCCGGCTGCCACCTGACACCCCAACTACAACTAGAAACCCCCCGCAATGGGGGGCCCCATGACAAGATTTGCACTAAATTGCGTCATTGTGGCTCCACCCCCTGCTACACAATGCCTTTATTTTTAGCATTGTGAAGAGGGGGCGGGGCCACGATGACACAAATGCGCGGGAACACCCCTGGCCCCGCCCCATGCAGAGCCAGCGCCCAGCCCGGAAGGAGGGAGCTGAATGTCGGCAACTATGATTGAAATGTATATATCTCTGTTTACATTTTTATATAACAGTTACATAATGGGGGTAAGATGCAAACAGGGAGATTGCTAGACTCTTCAGGGAGTCAGGGAGATTGCGACTATTTCAGGGAGTCTCCCTGACAATCAGGGAGAGTTGGCAAGTATGGCACATCTTTGTTATCTCTGTGTGTTTCTATCCCCTCTTGTGTTGCTGTCTTCAGTCCTATATGTGCACCTCTGTCTTCCCATCTGTTGTACTTTGCTCTGCTCTTTATCTCTGTTATCATATCTAACAATACCCAACCTTCTGTTATAATTTGGCCCCACCACCAACTTTACCCTTGTGCCCCTCACAAACTACTGTTCCTTATGCTCTGTACCTTTTCACATCACACTTCCTTCTGCCACTTCTGCCCTCTTCATCCCTTACCTTGCTCCGCAATTCTCCTGAAGTCACTGGAGTCCTGGTAGCTGCTGATCACAAGTGATGTGTACAAACTGAGACTAAGGTGTATACTGTATTTACTAAAGTGAGAGCTTTTAGAAGTGGAGATGTTGCCCATAGCAACCAATCAGGTTCTACCTAACATTTAACAATCACCTTCTAGAAGATAATAGCTACAATCTGATTGGTTGGTATGGGCAACATCTCCACTTCTAAAAACTCTCAGTTTAGTAAATTTACCCCAAAGGGTCTATTTACTAAGCCTTGAATGGAGATAAAATAAATGGAGATAAAGGGCCTCATTCAGAGGTGGTCGTAGGATGCAAGCGGTCGCTCAGAAACAGGGCGGCCGCTTGCATCCTGAACGGCCGCCTCCATGTCGGTCGTTAGGCTATGGGTTAACACCCACAGCTCTAACGACCACTAAGGAAGATGGTCGCGATGGTCAAGACCATCGCGACCATCGTGGCTTATGACGAGACCCTAGGGTAGGGTCTCGTTCAACCTTAAGCCCCAGGGAGCTTCCTGCTCTGTTTGAGCAGGAAGCTCCCCACTGACATCACTGATGATGTCAGTGGGGACGCCCACAAAACGGCAAGTGTTCCGAAAGGAACGCCTCCGTTTGGTCGGGCACGCCCCCTGCCTGCCCAGCAAACGGAGCGAGCTGTCAATCAACATCGACAGCTCGCTCCGTCTGCTTCGAGCCCGCTAATGATGGGTAATCCGTCATTAGCGGGGGCTCGCGCATGCGCACGACGGAGCAGTCTCCGCATGCCCTGTGGACCAACATCGAGTCAGTTGCGAGCGCTCGCGACCGACTCTGAATAAGGTCCAAAGTATCAACCAACAAGCTCCTGTCATTTTTCAAACACAGCCTGTGACATGACAGTTAGGAGCTGATTGGCTGCTAGTTTATCTCTGTTCACTTTATCGCCATATAAGGCTTAGTAAATAGACCCCATAATCATATCTGATGCCACATAAGTGGCAAATAAGCACAACATTATTATTTTAATAATTTTGCTGAGCTTCTGAATCGAATTGTGAGTTCTATTCATGAAGCTGAAAATGAGGTTTCCAGCATGTCCTAGAGGTGGTGATTTGCACTAATTACTGAAATCATATAGTAGCGGCTACAAATGTATTATCCTAGGACCCAGAACCCTTAATCAGGCCCTATTTATCATTCACATCAGTCCCTTCACTAATGGAGCTTACAGTCTAATTTCTCTACCACTAACTGAGTAAGGTCAATTTTATCACCAGAATATATTTAGACTGTGGGAGGAAACTGAAAAGCCAGGGGAACCCCATTAAAGTTTTGTCTTTGCTTTGCAATTCCAAGGAATGGCCACTCCAGACTGTGTAATTCCAGCCCCACGCCGAAATCCAGACGCCCAGCATACCGAACATAGGTAAGCCGGGGGTTGGGACATGTTAGCTGCGGGGGGGGAAGTTAGGTTTAGGGACTCCCAGGGGGACTTAGGGTTAGGCACCCCCCCCCGGGAGGGTTAGGACTAGGCTAGGGGAAGGAGGGGTTAGGGTCAGGCACCCCTGGGGGGGAGGTTAGGGTTAGGCACCCCCCCTGGGAGGGTTAGGTTTAGGGAGCGGGGAGGGGGAGTTAGGTTTAGGCACCCCTGGGGGAGGTTAGGGTAAGGCACTAGGGGGGGAGGTTAGGGTTAGGCACCCCTTGGGGGAGGTTAGGGTAAGGCACTAGGGGGGGGTTAGGCACCACTAAGGGAGGGATAGGGTTAGGGGTAGGAAAGGGGAGGGTTAGGATACTTACCAGGTGCCATCGGGATCTTCATCTGCCGGACTTCTGGCGTCAGTATTTCATACCGATTCCCTCCATACGGTAGTGGTGATACAGAGTTGAGCATACACTGTTTGCAGAGCATATTGTATGTGAATTTGCAGTACACATGCTTAGAAAATGGACACTCACAAGTGCTGGCACAATAAAGTCATATACTGTACATTTCATTCTCATCTACGTACAACCACAGAAGAGGCGTAACTGGGTTTGATGCGGTGTTGTCACATAGGCATTGTACAGTGAGGGCATTTTCACACAAACGTAGGCTATGCAGACCTGGACGTAAGTGAATATATGGCTTTTAGATGGCTATGGTACGGTGTGAATTCTTTGTAGAAAAAATGCTAGAAGGAATTCTGCATGGTGCACTTACTGCCAAATTCTGCTTTGAAGGAACATGCAAAATTGAACAGTGAAAAGTTAATACAATATTCTGTAGAATATTGGCATTATAAAAACACAATCCGAATTTTGAGATTAGGAATGAAGCATTGCTTCACACAATGGGGAGTTGTACCAAGCTCTGAAAAGTGATAAATTGGAAAGTGATAACTACCAGCCACTTTCCAGAGCTCAGTATATCTGTCCTAATATAACATCATTAGATGTTTCTTTCTGATTAGAATACAAAGGTTTCAAAGAACTGCAATTTAACCACTTACATTTTTTTTCCAATACCAATCATATTAATGATCAATTCACATATTTACACCTGGTTGTATGTAATATATTGTAACCCACACACATTACGACTTTCTTACAATTTAATTAAAAATAATCTGATCACACGAATGGGTTTGCACATGTATTGCCATGTTTGATAGAGACATCATCAAGTGAAGCCTATATTGCTGCTGTGGAAGGTTCATACAAAAGTTCACTTAGTGATGAGTGAAATTTATATATTTAAATTTTTATTTGTGTTTTAAAATGTGTTTTATAACAAAAGTACATTATAAACTATTTTTTACATCCTTTAAATGTTTTTTTTTTTTAAATAACTTTTATATAAAACTGTTAATAAAAAATATTTGTAAAGTGATATTCCAAAGAAAGAATTGCTGGTGTCAGAGTGCTACATAACACCTGATAGTGATGAAAAGAGTACAGTGCACACAGGTACATACTGTACTTTAAACAGGGACATAGAGAAAATAGGTGCAGATATAAAAACAAACGGTAGGGAGGGACCTGTTCATGAGAGAACTTACATTCTAATGAAAATAGTCAGAGCAGAGACTAGATGAGTAAGTGTAGCTTGGAGTGGAAATTGGGACAGTTGGGTGGGAAGACCAGTTTTAACAGTATAGAGGACGCACAGTAGGGTATCTAATACAGTATAGCAATGGATTTTCAGAGGGCACTTAACGATAAAAAAAAAACAGAAAGGGGGTTGTCCCCCAGCACACTAAACTGTACCTGCAGCAATACTTGGAAACTATATGGTAATATAAATTCAGAGATATTTGTTGCATGCATTTGCAAATACATGGTAAGCCATCAGGCCAACTTCACGGCTTCTCTGATACTGGTGGTCCCTACACTGCATGATAACAGTACACACTCTGGGCCATATAATTGTCTATTGTAAGGCCTCATGGTAAAGGTACATACAGAAATACATCCAAATTGAGGGCCAGCTTAACTGGGAGTCACCCTGGGACCTCCAATTAGCACTACAAGAACCAGCATGCCCTCCAAATGCTTGTTCAATCTATTCCTCAAACAAATATCTCTGAATTTCTATTGCCATATAGCTTTCAAGTATTGTTGCAGGTGCAATTTAGTGTGCTGGGGACACCAACCTTTCTGTTTTTTATTGGTTTAGTATGACCCGCCCTTTTCATGCACCTAAAGAGTACTGCCAAATTGATTTTAGCAGCTTCCACTTTGTTTTGTTTGGCACTTAAAGATTAAAAGGCTTTGAGAGAGTTGGGTTAGGCATGGTAGGGAATTCTCTGGGGGGAATCCAATTTGCCGTGGGGTTTACCTGATGCGTCATTACCACTAGGTGGTCCATGAGAAAAAGGCACCATCTGGGGTGTAACATGTGGGAAAAAACGATGATTCGGCGTTAACCCCTGATATACCACACAGGGAAAATGCTATTTTATTGAATAGCATTTCTCCGTTCTTGGGAGAAGTGTTGAAGGTGGGATTGTTGTGGTGGTTATCAGAGATGATGACAAGGCGCAGGTCAAAGGTAGATCAAAAAGGTTATAAGGGAAAGTAAGAGTTATGAAAGTACTATTATCTGTCTTCTTGCATATAGAACTGTGGGTTGCTCATTTGCAGAACATGCAATACACCTAATTCAATCAATCAGAGAAAAACATGTGATTTTGCATTTTATTTTTGTAATGGTGTTGACAGAATTGTGTAATTTATTTAAAAGGATACAACATGGAAAAACACGCCTTTGTGCGCATACTGTAGCTAACTGTGGCGGATTTTACCTAGGGGCAGCCCCCCAAGTAAAATCCGCCACTTAAGTGAGCCAGTACGCTACATTGTGACTGGAGATGGCTTCCTATTGGAAGCGCCACCTGCCAGTTACGCACAGGACAGGCAGCCCCAGGGGGAGCTGTCTCCTCCCTCCCCAGGGGACTGCCAGTCTGAACTGCCATAAGCAGAGAGCGGCTTTCAGTGGAAGCCACTGCTCTGCATTTCGGGCAGCCCTACAGGGCTTCTCGGGGCTGCATTGGTCTAGTGTTATGCACATGCGCAAGTTCTGGTGCCTGACATTCATTGTGCAGGTGCCAAAGCGAGAAGCAGAGGCAGCCCCCCTCAGGTAAGAGGGCAAGAGTCACTGCTGGTAGCTAACCTCTTTATATTCCTTGGAGGCAGGTTGCTGAAAATGAGATAGAATTGGTACTTTATAGACTGTTTAATAACAATAATAGCAGGTTAGGAAGAGGTTACTCAGAAGAATAATGGATTTAAAAGCAAGAATGAGGCATTCCGGGCTGCCATCAGAAATTGTGGGGCCCGAGACAGTCAAAATAGGCAGGGCCCTCCCCCCCCATACAGTACAGACACCGTGAGGTGGAGGAGGGTGTGGGCTGCAGCCGGCGGCAGGTATGGCTAGTACACCCCCCAGACGAGCCCACGTTGTGCGGCCGCACACCCCTCCTTACAGCCCTGTATATAGAAATGCAACTGCACATGCAGCATATTTGCATGGTTTGCTGCTGCTAGATGCAAAAGATATGCCCCCACACAGATGAATAGAAACACACACATATACATATATAAATATATATATATGTTTGTATAATTCTATATAGCTTAAGTGAGTACAGTCTGTCTCTCCAGTCCTGCACTCTGACGTTTCTAGCCCCCTTCTGCCTCACTGCGGCCTGCACACAGTGTTGGTCCAGCCAGCCCCCTTATTCCTCAACCAGGAAGAATATTAATTATCTTACCTTTTGCTTCAGATTAGATCCAGGCTTCTGCTATGTGTCTGGAAGGGCGCTGCAGCTCATCTCTCTATCAGTTAGTGGCACGGTGACATCATCACGCAGGCCGGGTAATAAACTTCATTGATCATGTGGACATGTGCCGGTCGAGGCAGTAGCGGCGGGGGGCCCTATTCATTTGCAGCAGCGGGCGGGCGGGCGGCCAGGCAGGCATCCGACAGGAGGCTCCTTTGCCTTTCTCAAGTAGCAGCGGGGGGGCCCTATTCATTAGCAGCAGCGGCCGGCCGGCCAGGCAGGCACCCGACAGGAGGCTGCTTTGCCTTCCTCTAGTAGCAATAGCGGCGGGTGGGTGGTAGGAGCAGGCCGGGCCCCCCTACTTTGGCAGAGTGCCCGGGCCCGGGACAGTAGTCCCTACAGTCCCCCCCTGATGGCGGCCCTGGAGGCATGACAACAGTCAATCATTAAAGAAAATCAAGCAAAGGGTCAGTAGGCAGCAAGAAAAGAATCTCACCAATGATCATATATAGGATACTAAGAAACCATCAAGGTGTCATGCCTGACCGTAAACAAAGCATCTGGTATTCCCTGCCTCACACCAGGCTCATGGTAGTCAGCACCCTTTATCTAATCAGGCATTTACTTGTATGTGAACACAAAGGGCCTGATTCTAAGGATACTGGCTATATACCTTCCTACCTATACCTTCTAAAACCTGCCTATAACCTCTAAGATTTAAAATATTTGCGTACGCAGTCATACAGTAAAATAAAGACCTTAGACCTTGAACATGTGTTTCCAAAGCACAAAGTATTATTCAACCAAAATACAGATAATACATGCTGTGATCTAAGTACAATTTAGTGCCAGAAAATTATACAGACCCAAGATACAGTCATACATACGCAAGCACTCTGGGACCAGATTCCGGCATCAGCAAGAGACCTCCGTCAATCAGCAATCAGTAGAATAGCCTAGAAACCCAGGGTCAGAGCACACATATTTATAACCCCCCCCAGAAATAAGCTGAACAAAAGAGAGGTCTTGTTGTGATTCCATTGGCTCTCCTTCACGGTGCATTTGTTACAAGGCACTTAACAGGTTGATTCAAATGGCCACAGTCCAGCCTCCAACAGCTGGTAGACTTCGTTTTCCCACCTCATGCAAATCTAGACTGTTGGTTTTACAAAGTACATTTCTTTATGTCTTTACGGTCCATAAGTTGCGAACGCATGTTCCGATCTTCACACTGATGATACCGGAAAGCTGTGGATAAAGTGCGGATCAGTATTATACCAAACATGGTTTATTTATCATGTATTAAACCTTAGATAACAAATAGTCTTTATTTCACAGCATTTGTAATAAATGAATAAAACTTGGATCTTTTACTTTATAGCTATGGAACCTTTTGTGTAAGTGTGCATTATGTAAGTATTAGGGATATGAGAAAAGACGCTAGTTAGGTTTATCTGATTTGGGGCAGATGTGCACGCATGCAGCTAATAAGCAGTGTTTGCATGCAGGATATTGTGCATTCGCTACTGTGCGTCATGTTAGCAGCGCAACTGTGCGTAATGTATGGTGTTTATGCATGAGATTCTATTTATGATGGATTTATCATATATATATATATATATATATATATACACATATCTCATTCCTTACTAACAGTTTCAAACTGCAATGCAAATGTGTTATGGGCAGTGAGCTTCACTACTCATACAAGGTGGAGACCCCCAGCTGTGAAGCTGGGGCCATTCTGTCTGGGAGTGAGACTAAAACCTGTTTAGGATTCAGACAAATTCAATTGTGTAGATCAATATCTGGGTTATATTACAATTGCCACAACTATACTCGTCTATATACAGGGATTCCCAATTTGTATGTAAAACACTCACAGTATTCTGGTGTATTGTCTATTCTATTTACTTTTCTCAGGAGGCTGTTTTTCTAGTTGTTTTGGTATTTCTCTATGCAAGGTTGACCCCAGAATGGGCCTGTCATGGCTTCTAAAAAGATTATCAAAAACATTGCCATCTGTACTTAGCTCGTGAGTTGTAACTTAAAATGGCACTGGTCGCAAAATGGCTTCTTGCAGATTCTTGTTTCTAAAATGGAGTCTAGCTGCCATTCGCAAGATGGCATTGCGCACGCTAATTTTTATGCTGATTCCATCTCAGCCACTAAATCAGCTTCGCTCCTGGTGTATGCAAATTCAGCTAAGTGACGTCAAGGCAGGCAATCGCATGGCAAGCCATTAGAACGCTCACTATGTCATGGCGACTGATCACTTTGTATATGTTGATGCCCACCAGCCATTCATAAGACACCCACTTGCACACGTCATCTCCTGGAAGTGTATGCAACCATCGGTACATCAGGGTCTATCGGAACTGACCGCAGCGCTTGCGGTTGACTGTACCCTACCGCAAGCACTGCAGGCACTTCAGTGTCTAAATCAACCAGGTGATGTGTACTATGACACTGCCTGTTAATTATGCACACCTCTGAAATGGCGTTAAGATGCTCAGGCACGCCTGCGTTCACAACTCCACTCCCCCGTTTCCAGTGGGCTGCCCCTGTTACCACCCACAAATGGCCTCTCCTGTCACTCAGTCTGCTGGGCTGTCTTTGCAGGGCGAGTGAGCACATCCCGTTCGCTAGTACTAGTTTGCGCACGCGTACTGCGAACTATACGCATGCGCACTTTAGCAAACATCGCCAGCAACAAGCGATCGCTTGCTAGCGAGCAGGTCTGAATCAGGTCCAAAGTTCTTTTATTGGAGTACTCTTTTGCTACAGTAGGTAGTCACTGTCTTATTGCATGTAGTCTCATATACTGTATCTCAGTCCTTAGAGCACAATTCTCTTCAGCACTTTGCCAGTAACTGTATCTCAATTCTGAGTACACTATTATCCAGCTCTTAGCGATATATAGCTCCCTTGTCAGCTCAGTACACTGTCAGCTGCCACGCTGTCTGCACACTGTCACTCTCTCACACTGCTGGAACTCATCTGTGGTCCCCAGTGTCCTACAAAGCAGGTACTTATTGACACTGTCTCTCTCGACCACTTAAGCAATGTTGCTTACCCAGTCTCCTCTAGCAGATGTGCGCCATCTAACACCCGCTATCCAGCACGCTACTCTGTGTCTTGAACTCCAACATTGCATGTGCAAACAACAAGTCTCTTTTCACTTGCCAAGAGCCCTTTCTTGCACTCCATAGCACCACCAAGTTTTGGCCTTCAGGATTGCAGTGTCCATAGTCTTCAATAAGAGACCAGGGGTATTACACAAATTGCTGTAGAGCCAAGCTCTATGTACTGTCATGACTAACCAATTTCCTGACTATGTTACATAATTGGTGCATATTTTTTGGATAAATTACAGTGATAGGTGATTTGTTTTTTACACAAATAAGTGGTGAGAAAAAAAATCAGCCTTTGCCTGTATATTAATAAATAGACTTCTTTGTTTTAGAGTTCCCTATGTTAACATAAAATATTGGATTTTACTTACTTGCTGTGTGAATGTCTTCTGACTTTCCAACTGCTTTGTTCTAGAATGCTTTGCCCTGCTTAGTGCAGATAGCTTGCCTTGTTGGCATTTTTACCATGTTAAATTCCCATCTGAATGTATGGTAAACTCACGCGGGATGGGCGCTGACAACACGCCTGCCTATTTGTATCAGATAACCTCTAGTACAGGGGGGTCCAAAGTTTTTTCTTGGAGTGGAGGATTAAGAAAATTATTTAGAATGGAGTGCCACAATTTTTTTCTCATAGTTTGCCTCCCAGCAATTAGATAAGGGTTTTTGCTAATAAAATCTTATATGCCAGTCCAGAATCACCCTCTTAGGTTCCAGCCAAGAGACCTCCCATTATGGGTCAACCCAGAGTCCTTCCCCCTTATTTACCAGCCCAGAGTTCCCACAAATGAGCCAGCCAGAGTTCCTTCCTTATAAGGCAGCCATAATTAGATTAATTGGAGGGGGGCATAGTGCTCTGGGCCCACCTCTCTCAAGGAGCCCCCTGGGGCTGGGCACACTGCTACAGCATCAGCTGGGATTTAGGACCCTGGAAATCTCCATGGAGGTGCGACCTCTGACATGCACCTTCTGCACATGCAAAGCACTCCGCTATATCTTCCTCTCCTCTGTGTCCTTGCTCTCCATCAATCTACTGTGCCACCACCAGATTTGGGCGCTGCTCATCAGTGATTGAGGGCCAGAGGAATGAGGATGGCTCCCTCTGTCTTAAATGCCCCAGGCCCCCAAAAGGCTTAATCCAGTCTTAGTGCCAGCCCAATGTCTGCCCTTATGTGCCAGCACAGAGTCATCCCCAGGGCTGGATTGGCCATCTGGCACTTCTGGCAAATGCCAGAATGGCTGAGGACTTAATGGGCAGGTCTGAAAGCCTGGAGGAGCACCTCCACCTATCAGTGCTCTACTAGGCTGGTATGCAGAGAGATGAAGCGTTCCAAGAGGCCATGTCCCCATGACTCATGGCAGGCCCCTGTGAGGCATTGCCACACCCTGTGAGGTGTGGCCACACCCCTTTTCCATGCACAAACTCACTGGGTATGTTCTACAGTCCCAGTCCATCCCTGGACCCTGCCCTTAAGTGCCAGTGCAGAGCCCCCCCCCCCTTTAAACCAACCTCCTCCCTTATGTGCCAGCCCAGATTCCCCTTTGTGTTATTAACCTCTTTTTGTCTGTGTCTAAGGGGTCTTTACTAAGCCTTGGATGGAGATAAAGTGAATGGAGATAAAGTACCAGCCAATCAGCTCCTAACTGCCATGTCACAGGATGTGTTTGAAAAATGACAGTTAGGAGCTAGTTGGTTGGTACCTTATCTCTGATCACTTTATCTCCATCCAAGGCTTAGTATTTAGACCCCTGAGTGACTGTTTCTAGAGCCTGCCCATCCATTCCTGCATCAGTCATGACTCACTTGGTCCTAGCACACCTTTGTAGTCTGTGCCTGCAATCCATCATAGGCATCTGTATAAGGGGCCAGCCCTGCAACAACACCATTGCCAGGTTGCACTTCTGTGAAAATCGAAACTACCTCTGGTGCATCAGACACCTCTGTCCGACCTCCGGAGGAATCCCATATGGGACGGTGGGCAGGGGGCGGGCCGCGTTTGGCTGCCCCTACTCGAGTATCACAGAGTAGAGTAGAACTTGTCCATTGAAGGTTAAAGGGGAACCAAGGTAAGCACAACACTGGATTTTATCTTAACACAGTGAATTCTAGTCAAAACTTTATGTTTGGGTTTAGTTCTTTAATTATATCATCTATCTGCTAGTATGGATACTAAATTCCTACTGACTAAAGCTTCAAAAGAATTGAAGTCCAAACCCACAGATTTACAGTTCAAGCATTTACAGTACAGTATGTGTCAGTTACTGGCAGTTCCTTCCTCCCTCTCACTAACGTCTGGTGTCCCTCTGTTCTATTACTGATCCTGCCCTTTCCTCAGTTTTTCTTTTTCATCAACAAAAATTACCTACTAACAAGCTCTAGAAATTGTTACATTTCACATATACTTTTATCTTCCTATTTAAACAACACTGACTGAAAATGACACAGTGATATGCTTTAAACTTCAATTTATTTGAAGTAAATCTATAGAAAGTTATATCTCTGATTAAAAACAGGCTCATTATTAAATTATTAAAATAGCATTTTTATGTCAAACTTATGAAACATTCAATCACCGAACTGACCATTGCAAGCTAGAAATGTCTCAGATGTCAGGATGCAGCCTGTACCCCAAATAACAAACACTGGGCCTGATTCGGAGCCGGACGCTCTGACCAGAGCACTCACTCTGAATCAGGGCCCTCCTACCTAAAATTGGAGCGGCCTCCTGGCCGCTCGCATAGCTGTGGGTGACCACCCACAGCTTATGCGAGCACCCAAAAAGATGGTCGCGATGGTCAAGACCATCGCGACAATCGGGCTTGCGACGAGACCCTGCGGTAGGGTAGGACATCACTAGTGATGTCAGTGGGGCCGGCCCCAGACAGTAGGCGTTCCCACTTCCCATGGGAACGCCTCCGTCTGGGCAGCAACGCCCCCGGCACGCCCACCAAAGGGGGCGTGCTGTCCTCACGATCGACAGCACGCCCCCTTTGATGCGAGACCCATAGCGACAGCTTGGCTGTCGCTATGCGGGTCTCGCGCATGCGCACGACGGAGCTCCCTCCGTCATGCGCATGCGCACTAGGGCACCATCGACCCGCTTACGAGCGCTCAGCGCTCACGAGCGGGTCTGAATTAGGCCCATTATGTACTATAGTAACATTTGTCTCAAGAAAAGTAAAAGAAGAATGTTTCAAGTATTAACAGGGCAGGATTTACATGGTTTGAATTTCTGTGTCACCCTGTGAGGGTCATAATAAATTAGGTGTAAAGTGCGATTGCTGAGTAAGATATGCTTTTTACCTTTGCATGTGCATACAAAACTTTATATTTTTGACCCTATAAATGGAACGGGATTGAAATGCCGGCGGCTGTTTAGCTGCCGGTTCAAATCCCGACCGTGGATCCCCGACAGGAGGAGATCCCGACTGGGGCAGTTAAGTACCCTAACCCTCCCCTCTCCCCCCTAACCCTAACCCTCCCTTAGTGGTGCCTAACCCTAACCTCCCCCCCTACTGCCTAACCCTAACCTCCCCCCTATGGGTGCCTAAACCTAACCCCCCTTCCCCACACCCTAAACCTAACCCTCCCGGCGGGGTGCCTAAACCTAACCTCTCCCCGGTGGTGCCTAAGCCTAATTCTAACCCTCCCCCCCCGCGTCTAACGCTAAGGGTGCCCCGGACTTACCTTCGTTCGGGCTGGCGTCCTCTGTGTTATGGCGTCGGGATTAACATAGGTGTCGGTATTTCAACATCTATATGTTAAATCCCTTGCCGGGATTCCGCTGTCAGATTGAGAGGCCGCCGGTCTCATAACTACATCCCCTATAAACAGCCAGTTGCATTTTGCTCTTATAAATGCTAGCAGCTGCATAACAACTGGAGAGGCGAATCAGGGGAAGAAATTGCATGTAAGCATGGGCAAATTACAATATTGGCATGTTGGAAATGCCAATGAGTACTTGGACACATATGCTCCTATGAGGAATTTTGCAAACTTCACATGGCTCGCAAATAGCACATTTCTTCTGACTCAATTTACAATTGCAGTTTCAATCACACTGAACCCAACTGAAGATGATCCCATATGTGTATAAATAAATGCATTATAATAATCAGTGGTGGACTTTACCTAGAAGCTGCAGGACTGCAAACCGCCCTCCCCCCAACCCCCAGTGAATCTGCACCCACAGGTATGGCCATGCAGTGGCAGTGACTGCCCAATGGAAGCAGATAAGCAGTCCCAGGAATGTTATAGCAGCAGGGACATGCTGTCAAGGTAGGCTGAGTCTCCCCTGTCATACTCCTCTGATTTGATATAGAAATGATTAGAATAATACCAAGAAGATATTTATAACTTATAAACATTTTCTTTGTTTATTGTAAAAAATTTTATAGTTAACACTCACCAACTTTGTGTAGCTCCCTGGGACTGCAGAGAGATGAGGCAACAACAGCTCAGCCATGCTTCTGTATAGTCAGACACTGCTTGCAGAGCTGGGAGCTGGGCCACAGAACGGGCAGTAAGCTGCACAGAAAGATAGCTAATAGAGGCATGACTCAGATTATGGGGGTGTGCCTTGAGCACTGATGAACCCCTTGGATGTGTCACGTGACCAGGAAGTGCACTGCAGTGTTTAGAGATCGGAACTCAGTCAGCAGCAAGAGAATACACAGTGATGCAAGTAGGAGAATCAATGGACACTGAAGCTTAGCATAGTGAGGGGATAGTTACAGTGAGTAGAGGGTGAGGCACGCTCCCAAGCACTCTAGCCCATCTCCATGTGTGCCTCCCTAGCCATTGACCTCACTGCACCTCACAGGCTTGCAGAGAGTTCTTCCCATGACAAGCCACTACACTGCTTCTAGAGGATGCAGCCAATGCAGTCCCTGGAAGGCATACCAGCTTGTGAATGTGTGCACATGTGTGGGATCATTATGTCATGCATGTTCACAATTAAAGACCCCCTGGCCAGCCAAGGCACAAGCCACCGCTGACAATATTAATGCAGCCCTTGCTAATTCCTTGAATAAATTTTTGTCATGTGGAACTAATAAATGATTAATACAAATAATAAAAAAATAAAACAATGATGTGTAATTTGAGGAGAGTGTCATGCCTGCACTTCTGCTAAGCTAGTGGTTTTGTTATTTCCACAAATACAGTCCTGAATATATATTTTCCTTAAAACACTGCTAAAACACCTACATACACTAAATCCCGCAACCCACTTCTGGAATGCTAGTACAAATAAACTGACTGCATTTAAATCCCAGAAATACCCCTAGTTAACATCCAAGCACAACTTGGGCGGGATGTAGTTAAAATGCAGACCATCGGCATGCCTGGTGACGAAATCCCGGTGGCGGAATCCCGAACCGGGGTCAAGACACCGGCGCCATAATCCTGACAAGATCGGAGATGCCGACACTGGGATCTCGACAGCCGGTATGCCAATGGTAAGTACAGCGGGAGCCCTTAGGTCTTAGCCGCAGGGGGGGGGTTTGGTATATGCACCCCGGGGGGTTTAGGGTTAGGCTACAGGAAGGGGGAGGTTAGGGTTAGGCTACAGACAGGGGGGGATTAGGGTTGTGCACTACGAGGGTGGTTGGGTTTGGCACCAAGGGGGAAAGGTTAGGTTTAGGCATTAAACGGGAGGGTTAGGGTTTTGGGGTAGGGAAGGTTGGGGGTGTATAACAGGAGGGTTAGGGGGCTAAGGAGGGAAGGTTAGGGTACTTACCTCTCCCCTGTCAGGTTTCTCAGCATTGGGATGCCGCTGTCGGTCTTTTGACAGCTGGCACCCCAAGTGCTGGGATTTAATTCCCAACCCACTTGAACTAATGTTTCTGTTATCTGAGAGCCTTATTAATGAGTACTGGAATTGGGGAACCTCTACAAACGTCACACTTTTACAAAAAAACACCACAAGTAAGTGTTAAAGGAGATTTCCACCAGCAAATACCCCTTCCAGCTGCCCACCAGAGAAGTACTATTATTGATACCACAATCATATTATATTTATATGCTCAAATACTTACTGCTTGCACTGCAGCACGACCAGCTCCAGAGATGTATATATTAGCATAATATTACACAACTTGTTCCAGCAACAGCTTTCAGAGTTGCGTTATAAGTTTGATCCGAGCACTTTCATTCCTGAATGACAGCATGTGCAATGGGGAAAAAGCACACACAGGACCTGGGTCAGAGATGTACGCTAATGCCATTGCAGCTGCCATCCCGTACGCTGCTGTGGGAAAACATGCATATGTTGCAGATGCTGAGGATTGTATTGAGATGCCCACCTACGGCTCAGACTTCTGAGTAGCCCTATGATCACGCAGAGTGGGTGCATGTACTGAGACGCCGGAGCCACTTTCACTGTGTACTATGCAGATGCAGGCTGTGACATGTCCCCGAAAACTATCAGGACATGTCTGCGTTCTTTGCTGCCACTCCCCTAAATGCTCCCTGGCTGTCAATCACACTGCGAGTAAATAGACACTGTGAGCAACTACGGTAATGTACCTTGACACATGCGCAGTGCGACTCAGACGCATGTACAGATTGCCGACATTTGCTGAACTGCGTGAACACTGGAACAGCGTACATCTGTGAATGAGGCCCACAGTAAATTTTCACTCTAACTGAAAGAAGCTGGCATATGTCCAGTAATATTTGTGGTAAATGAGACCAACAACCATGTATGGGGATGGAATATCCTTTAATAGCTCAATGTACAAATACTATCTATATACTGTAACATATTATCATAAGACACATTTGTTATCTTTTTGGTTGTATTTTCATGGTTTTTTTTAAATTAGGGACAACATATTTCTTGATCTGTGTTACTTCTTTGTATATAACATATAAAACTCAGCTGATAATCTATTAACTTCATGAATTTAACATAGACCATAGTACAGGTTACTAAATTCAGAAATTATTGTTAATAAAATGGCGTACAAGAATATCTACTCATTTGTGTCAGAAAATAACGACAACATTATTCCAGTAAGATAAATATAGGTGATAAGCTATAAATGAATTACTATGCATGTTGAAGGCAATAGCTGAATCATGTATGTAATAAGACATTTTAAAGAAATGACCAAAGTGAGAGAACCAAACACTGCAGATGATTTTAATGCAGTGATGTTGTGTTTCTCTTTTAGAACATTTGCATATTTGGATTGGTTGTAGCTTATCCTCTCACACAGGAAGAGTGAACCGGCTGCCACGTCCCCCAGGAGGCACATATAGTGCCGTATTTCACATCTGCAATGAAGGTTTCCCCTCTGGGTAGCACCTTGTGTGTCCTAATTTCCCTAATTAATTCAACTGATAAACCTGAAATAGTGGTGTAAGGCCTTAGGGAAATCCTATTTCGTGTGATACAGACAACTGGAGCTGCCGACAAACATTACATTCTCTTACACCTGCAATTTTTCCAACTTGCTCTCGTTTGCTGCTATTTTTGTTACGCCCACGTGCACATTGCACAGTGGCAATGCCCATTATTTTATGGTATCATCAAGGAGACTTCTTCCCTCGCAAATACTTTTATTACTGCCGCTTATTTCAATTCCTTTTACAGGCAGTTCAGAGTCTCTGACTCTCCCCATATATTAGGTATTTTGGAAAGATGATCAGAGACACAGCACAGAAAAACTCTCTTCTCCTTTCGCTCTCTGTAGTTTTTTTTTCTTTTTTCATTATTGTTCCCCTGCCTCTCCCTTTTTTCCTTGCAGGGGTGAGCTGTCAGATTCCATTGTTGTTTTCCTAGATTCCAAAGATGTTCCAATTTGCAGCTGTAATGCCTGTGCCAATGTGTCTGAAAAATAACTTTAAAATTGATAATGTCATGGACACAGCATTCGGAATGCAGATGAGCTCAGAGACAGTCAGGTTGGTAATTCACTTTGTGTCAAGAACTTTCTGACCAAGAAAGCTTAGCTTTGGCAAGTCAGGTCAATGTGGGGCCAGTCACTGGTCTTTAAGGCATATATTCACATTCTATGCTGCAAAATTGTAAAACCTTCCTACAGAATATTTAATAGAAGTGTTTAAAATTAATCTGGGGGTTGGGCTATACAGAACAGCCCTAAACAATCAGGTGCTGGGTTAAGGGGACCATGCATCTACGACACCGATTAATAATTGCCCATTCTGCCGATTTGACCTGATCCGTGGATCCAATAAGCAGAGCGGCGGCCATCTATGATCAGTGATCCATCGGCAGATCGGGGAAATTCAACTCACCGATTATGATAATTTTTGGGTCAGGATCGGTGAATTTAGTTTTTTCAACTTGTTGAAAATCCCTGATCCTCCAACCCCGACATCAGCAGATTGAGGAATTGTGGAAAGCAGTCACAAATGAATGGGCTCCTTTATGATATGTGCAAATTGGCCTGGGTGCAGAGTCCAAAATTACTAATCCTTTCTAATTCCTTTCTACCCTCTGTAGTTTTGGTTTAACTTTAAAAAAGAAGAATCCCTACCAAGAAACTACTGGACTAAATCATATACCTTCATGCATTGGATATACTGCAGTTATTGCTGCCAATCATTGGCATAGCTATAGCCCTGCCTAGGACACCTCGGTGAGAGCTCCACGTGGGAGCTATAATGGCCGCTGTCGGTCTGCTGCATCAGGAGATGTTGACACATTACCTGCGTTGATATCCTGCTTTTCCAGCAGGTTTCCAGTTCATTCTGGTTATTATGAATGCACACAGCTCCCATATATGATGTCAATTTGTGCATCTTGTGTCTTGTTTGACAGACACTAGTCTTGAAAAAGGTCTGACATAGACCGAAACGTCGACATGAACAATGAGGTGTCTATTTTAATGGCTGTATAATAGACTGTGGAAATTATGTCTTAAATAAAATAAAAATTATATTTCAAAGCGAGTGCCTTCATCCAAAATATTAAAGGATACATTTATATATATATACATATATGTATGTATGTATGCGTCCTGGGAGCAATTTCATCATAACAACCTATGCAATGTAACCACAGTTTCCTGCATCTCACCACAACCCCCTGCATCTCACAACAGCCACCTGCTTTTTACTCTTGCCCCTTGCATCACATAATAGCCTCCTGAGTCTGACTACTGCCCCCTGCATATTACCACAGCATCCTATATTTCACCACAGCCCCTTGCATCTCACCATAGGCCCCTACTTTTCGCTCCTGCCCCTTGCATCTCAACAATATCACCACAACCCCCAATGTGCTGCCCTGCAGCTGGCTGGGGCTCAGCTACTGGGATGTGCTGGTAAGGGCAGGAAGATCATGGATAAGAGATTTGTATTGCACCTACCTGGGCCAGCTCTAGGGTTGTTCGACCAGTGTGGTCACACAGGGGCACCACGATAGAGGATGCACCCCTCCCCAACATCCCATGCATGCGGCATCCATTCAGTGATGGGAGAGGGTTGGGGGAAGCCCAGCTAGTGAAGCTCCCCCCAACCTGATGTTATTTGGAGGTATGCCGTGCGGGCACGCCTCCAAATAACGTCATGTAGGGGCGTGGCCTATGGTAAGTAGGCCACACCCCCATTTTTGGTCACATGTAGCTTTGCCACGCGCAATGTAAGGGTGTCCTGTTAAGAGCTGGCACATGGTGCTCCGACCCCTGGAGCCGGCCCTGGCACCTACCATAATCATTATCAGTAGTATGTACCCAGGGCTAGGGCACCTGTGCATATTTCTACAGCCTCCATGCGCACCGCATTACAATAAACAAATAAGAGGTTTCTAAGTTAGAAATATCTATTTTGTAATATTCTAATCATTTCTATATCAAATCTCAGGAGTATGTTAGGAGAGGCTCTGCCTACCCTGACTGCACATCCCTGGTGACTGCATCAGGGCATCTTCATGGGTTAATTGGAGGCTGTTCCTCAGATGTGATCCTGCTCATTGCCTGGCTAGCTCCCCTTTCTAGGCTGCTGCTAATCAACAGGGCACATTGCTAGCTCTGATTGGCTCTCAATTTGCTGTTTCAGCACCATGGACAGCTACTCTGCTTCAGCTTGGTGTAAGATTAGATATTATTCACTAAAATAGTCACTACTCGGCTCCCTTTTGTCACAGATGAATGGTTCATACACCTAAAACTTTCTCGACCAATGCTGTATAAAATAGTGAAAACCCCATCAAAATCTGTCCAGTGGTTCAAGAGATTAGACTGAACAAACACACAGACAGACCCCAGAACCGGGAACTATTATCTAGATAGATAGATAGATAGATAGATAGATAGATAGATAGATAGATAGATAGATAGGCAAACAGCAGCTTTGATGACATTGCAGATAATAAATTATATCTTAGTCATAAATATAAGATGTGAGAAACATATATATATATTTATATATAGACATCGATAAATATATCTATCTATCTATCTATCTATCTATATATATATATATATATATATATATATGTAGTTAGTGAATACATGGGGTAATTAGCTTGGTAGATGGACCAGTGGTGCAGCGTGCAGGTTCATAATAAAGGACCACATGCAGCTTTTCAGGTTTAAAAGAAATAAAAAGAGCTTTACTGTCAGCATTCAGGAACAAAGATAACAAACAACCAAGCCCCCATTCAAGGCACTACCTCACTTTTTGAACCCTGACTATTATGGGCAGTTAGTCTCCAAACATAACACAGTCTCGTATAGTCCTGACCTGACTCTCACAGGTATAGACATGGCCCCCCTGGCCTGACTTCCACAAAGTCACACAGTCTCTTAAGTTGTCCTCCCATGAACATAGCCTTCTGGCCTGCAGCTTGGCTGTTATAGTGTCACCAAACACAGTCAGAGTTTTGTGGTCCTCCCTGTCTGACTGCAGGTCTGGATACAGGCCAAGCCTGGATCCACTGGCCTCCAGGCACACTGGGCTCTATAGCTGCCACAGCCCCACTTGGAGTGTCTCCTCTGGCAGCCTGACTGTTGTGCCTCATAAACCTCATCAGCCTCCACCTGGACTCTGGGCCTGATTCAGAGCCGCTCGTAAGCGGCCGCTTGTTCGCTCTGAGCGATGTTCGCACAACTGCGCATGGGTATGGGTCGTAATGTGCATGCGCAAAACAGTCATTGTGGTCGGAAATCATGCGCTCAGAAAATGAGGGGCTGCTAATTTGATTGACAGAATGTACCGTTTGTGGGTGGTAACAGGGGAAGGTGCTTGAAAATAGGGGAGTGGAGATCCGAACGCAGGTGTGCCTAACGGTCAAAAGGGCGTTTAATGGAATGCATAATTAGTAAAGGAGCGTCATCGACCACGACACTTGGTTGTCTTTTAGCCTGAACTGCTCGCAGTGATAGCAGGAAGAAATCCTACCACAAGCACTGCGAGCAGTTCAGATGTCTTTCGATGTTCCCGATTAATCTAATAAATACCGGAGATGACATGTGATGCAAACGGCAAAGGGGTGTCTTTACAAAATAGCGAGCTCATTTTTCGGATGCTCGCTCAGACATAGAGGCGTCAACACACCGCAACGAGCGAGCGCTCAATTTAAATATCCAGCCCCTTTTTAAGAACGAGCGTCCGCAAATAGCGTCCCGGTCTGAATCAGGCCCTCTGTCCACAAGGCAGCCATTAGGCGTGATCACACTCCCTTTTTCTATCCTGTGTGGTTCTCTCCAGCCACACACAGAATCCAAGGGTCACTATTAACACTTATCTTGGAAATGGATGTATATATATATATATATATAAAATGCCTCTGAAATAAATAAATATACAACTGCAAGTGGACCCTGCATATGAGACTCCCAAAATCACCACTGGTTCTGTATCTGAAAGCCTCAGGCATAGAACGTTCTGCTTAGAATGTACTTTAGCAGAAATAGTTTCATGCTTTTATTACTTTCCCTTTTGTTGAGGTGATTTTCTGCCAGATGACTTCCACATACTTTAAAATTTAAGATACCTAATATCATGATTATCTGAAATGAGCAACTATTTAATACAACTCTGTTGGACACCTAATATCAACACATTGTGAAATTATTAAATCTGCATTGAAAGATGTCTTATTCTAGAGAGAGCTCCTAACACTGGTTGCAGTTGTACACTAAGCTTTCCTTCCTTACTATGCTAAAAAAAATAATAATAATTTTAATTCTTTAACTTTCCAGACTTTAACTTGTTATGACAGAAAGAGACGAGTGGCCACGATCATTTTCCATGCCATGCTCCCCATGATATCTGACTCAGAATCAGAACAGATTGATTGGCACTACAGGCTGATGATCATTATTACATTCTCTTGCAAAACAACCTGTTCCCAGCTGGTGCTTTTAATGTTGGCAGGCTGTGCCTTGTCAGATAGATGACAACGCAAGGTAAAACCAGCCACATTAGGAAATTCTTAATATAAATATTAATATTCTTACTGTGTTTATATATATATATATATATATATATATATATATATATGTATTTTTCTTCTCCAATAAACAGCATCTTAAACTGCTGCTAGTCAACTAATATAACATAGTATGATTATTCTCCTTGTGTGATCATCAAAGTCATTGTCCTCCAATAAGATATTATGGAGAACAAAGACAGTCCTCAAGACACCCTAACAGCCCAGGTTTTAAGGATATCCATTCTTGAGCACAGGATACTTATTTAGTACCTCAATCAATTTGATTTAGCATCTGTGCTGAACCATGGATATCATTAAAACCTAGACTGGAGATAGTCACCATCACAGCGGTCGGAATCCCGGCTCAAGAATCCCAACCGCCCACATTCTGGCGGTAAGTGTTGGGGTTAGGGAGAGGGTTAGGTTTAGGGTTAGGCCCTGGGGGAGGGCTAGGTTGAAGGGGGGTGGTTAGGCCATGATCCGTGCCAGGGTGATTTGCACCCCCCCTGCAAACATTACATTTTCGCCCTCCCTCCATATTTTCTATAAAGGAACATTACAGCAAAAGGGGCGTGGTCTCCCAAGAAAGAGGCATGGCAACACAGTACTATATACATTTCAAATGATGCTACACAGCAGCACAATCATATTAACATTGCATTGCACATATTGCCCCTGATTCACATTATACCACATACAGTAGTAGTGCCCCTTAAACACAATGCCCACAGTAGTAGTGTCCCTTACACATAGTGCTCACAGTAGTAGTGCCCCTTACACATAATGCCCACAGTAGTAGTTTCCCTTATGCAATGCCCACTGTAGTAGTGCCCTTATGCAATACCCTAAGTAGTAGTGCCCCTTATGCAGTGCCCCCAGTAGTAGTTTCCCTTATGCAATGCCCACTGTAGTAGAGCCCCTTATGCAATGTCCTCAGTAGCAGTGCCCGTTATACAATGCCCACTGTAGTAGTGCCCCTATGAAATGCCCTAAGTAGTAGTGCCCCTTATGCAGTGCCCCCAGTAGTAGTGTCCTTTACACATAAAGACACACACACAAACAACTCCACTTTTTACTGAAGCCCCGCTCCTGCACATGCCACCCTCCGCCTGCTCCTCATGCTCAGCACTAAGGGAAAAGTCTCATGACATCATGATGTCTCGCCCTTCACCCACTCAGGAGTGAGCTCCAGCCTTTGGATGGCTGCCGCTGCAAGGAAGGAGCTGCTGGGCACCTGCCAGTAACAAAACCTCAGGGTGCACTCAGCAAATGGAATAGGCAGGGGTGGTGCCTCTCCAGCCCAGTGCCTCCCTGCGGCGCAGGGCCGGCTGAGTGCATTGCGCCAGCCCTGGTTTAGGGTTAGGCTGTGGGAGGGGATGATTAGGATTTGGCTGCAGGAAAGGTGGGTTAGGATTAGAGGCAGGGTTAGGGATTAGGGTTAGGACACTTACCTACTTCATACTTGCCTACTTTTGAAAAAGCATTTCAGGGAGATTATCCAAATGTAAAGGAGCTCCAAAGCAGTTAGTAAAATCTATATGTTGATAAAATCACACTGATACTTTTCAGAAAATGCATATAGCCATAGGGATCATTGTGCCTTATGACAAATGCATGGAAATGATATTAATGATCCTATTTGAATGTATATATTTCTGTTTTTTTTAGATAACAGCTACATAATGGGGGTAAGGTGCAATCAGGGAGTTTGCTAGACTCTTCAGGGAGTCAGGGAGATTGCTACTATTTCAGGGAGAGTTGGCAAGTATGACCTACTGTCAGTATTCTGAACACCGGCATCCCAACCGACGTGTTCCCATACTCAACCCGCCTGGACTACCTTAAGGGACAGGATTCTGCTTTGATGTCAGTGTCAGTCACTGACTTTCCATGTATGGGCCGTATTCAATTTGAGGCGAAAAGTCCGTTTTCGCTTGTTTTCGGCAAAAAGTTTTTGCCGATGACGTCATTTTCGCCTGTTTGGCTTTTACCCCGTTTTCAATTTGGAAGACTTTCCGCCTAGGTGTAAAGTCAATGCAATGTAATAGGCGAAAAAGTATCGCCTATGAATAGCAGGCGGAAAAAAGTGCAGAATTGCGGTTTTGGGGTACAACATTGCTGGAACTCTCGTGCAGCCTTAAGACAGTCCCCTAAAGGTAAACTGCATCCAAAAAAGTTAAAAATATCGGGGGTGAAAAAAAAAAATAGGAGAACAAAGTGCCAAAGTATCTAAATTAATTCAGGTCGGTCCCCATGTATGCAGCAGGTGTTTTCTTCATTGCAGGGACAAGCGACAGGTGCAATTTTGCAGATTTATAAAAATAACTTTAGGGACGCTTACCCCCATTTTCATGTACCCCAAATTTGATAGGAATAGTTATTTCCCCCCCCCCCAAAGAAAAAATCTAAGTGCTATTCTTTATCACTTCTTCATAGCCGCAAAATTGCACCTTGCGCGGCTATTACAAACCCGACTTCCTTCAGCAGGCAAAAATAGGGGTACCAATAGTGATCCCCCATGTCTGGACATCTTTAGGGGGGTCCCAGGCATATTTCCCGAAAAATTCCCGTTTTTTTTCATCAATGGGGTGAAGGGTCATTTTAAAAAAACGGATAATTTTTAAATTAGCTATAGCAGGTGAAAAAAAGTGCAGATTTGGGGTTTTGAGGTGCAGACTTAAAAAAATAGCCTGCACCATTGGGAATGCCCCCTTAAAACGAAATGTGCATAAAAAAAAATGTAAAACAAATATCGGGACACCCCAAAAAAATGTAGAAAAATTTTGGGGTGAAAAAAAAAAGTAAAAAACAAAATGGCAAACTAACGAAATGAATTCTGGTGGGGTCCCCAAGTATGTGGCAGGTGTTTTTTTCATTGCGCAGAGTAGGGCAGGTGTATTTTTGAAGAAATTAAAAAATTACCTTTAGGGACTTAAAAATATGCTAACCACCATTTTCATGTACCCCAAATTTGATGGGACCACTTTTAAAAAAAAGAAAAAACTTAAGTGCTCTTCTGCATCACTTCTTCAGTGTCGAGAATAATAACCACCTGCCGCATCTATTTAAAAAGCCGACTTTCTTCTGCATGCAAAAACGGAGGTACCCATAGTGATCTCCGAGGTCTGGACATCTTTACGGGGGTCCTACAATTATTTCCCGAAAATTCCCGTATTTTTTCGCTGATCCAAGTTTTGCCTGTTCCCAATTTCGCCTACTTTGGAATTGAATACGGGGAATAGCGGGCACGCGCACGATACTTTTCCACCTGGAAAACAGGCGAAGGAGACGAAAAGTCTGGACTTTTCGCCTCAAATTGAATACGGACTTGTGTGTTTTCAATCACTCTGAGATGCCTGCAAGTGTGAGAATGCAAGTTTCTGCTATGGTATTACCCTGCATGTGAGAGCTTGCTTTTAATTAAGTTGAACTGCTATGCAGGTGTGGTAACCTAGTTAGTGCTGATTGGCTCTGTCTGGTATTTAAGCTCTTTCCAGACATTTTAGTCTCTACTCCTGTCAGTGGTAGTATTTGCTCCCAGCATAGAGTCCTGGTGCCTGTGCTGTATATTTCTTGTTCTTGTCTGTTGATACAGCTTCTGCAATTCCTGGTTTCTGTGCTATATGCTCTGGTTCAGTCTCCTGATACAGCTTCTACAATTCCTGGTCCCTGTGCTGTATGCTCTGGTTCAGTCTGCTACATTTCCTGGTTATATTCCATGTTACTTACTACTATCCCTGATACTGATTCTTGGCAGGGCCTAGTCGAGACTTTCTCGACCAGCCACTTGTGGTTCCTGTTTCCAGTCTGACTTCCAGGTGGTCATTGTCCATTCCTGGCTGAATTGGAGGCGTCCTGTGTTACTGCTTCTGTAGAGCTATTTCCTTTCATGTTTGCTTACTCCTTTAGCTGACATCTAGTTGTAACCCCCCTTCAGTGTGCGGTGTGGTACATAGGTGCATTTGGAGTGATACACCTCCTATTGCCTCAGGCTAGCTCTCCAGAGTGTGGGCAATACCTGAGAAGGGGGTCCCTGCCCATGCAGGCTTTATAACAGTCACACATATAGATACAGGTATAGATAGACACATTCAGCAACAGTTCTTTTGAATAACTTGGGCGCCAGACCTTCTCTTATAAAAATAAACCGATTTATTTCTTTCCTCCTGCACATGACTTTACAGGACAAGAATATGGTTACAGCAGCTTCTCCTCTCCCTCCAGCTCATATACTTGGCATGTCAGATGGTATATGACAATCTTATGGATATGGTTACATTACATCACACTCTTCTTCACCAGCACAGTCTTTAAGCACAGTCACAATGAATGCTTTGCATTTTACCCACACAGGTCCACCTGGCCCTTTGCTGGCTGGTGCCTGTAGTTCTCCACTTCATATGTGCAGGTCCACCTAGCCCTTCGCTGGCTGGTGCCTGTAGTTCTCCACTTCATACGTGCAGGTCCACCTAGCCCTTTGCTGGCTGGTGCCTGTAGTTCTCCACTTCATACATGCAGGTCCACCTGGCCCTATACTGGCTGGTGCCTGTAGTTCTCCACTTCATACATTCAGGTCCACCTGGCCCTATGCTGGCTGGTGCCTGTAGTTCCACAGCTTCACACACATCTCACATAACTTATTTTGCACTCTGCCTCTCCTTTGTCTCTTCTAAGACAATATACAGAGTGTCTCATACACAGTCTGCCTCTCTCTGCTCCCCTTCTCTTTCACATGGGACAGCAATATACAGACTTTTCTATTGCAGCTATCAAATTCTCGGCTGCCGTCCATCCCTATCCTACAGGGATGGCTCCTATAGCCACACTGCTACCACAGTGATCCCCCCCTTTAATGACTGCTGGGGGGCTTTTATGCATAAGGGACTCCTCTGGTACCTTAACAGTAAAAGCTCCTGGGAAATTCCTCTTCCACAGCCCTTCAACACATATACTTGCGTCTTTTACCCCTCTCAGGGGTGCTGAACACTTCACTGAGCTGCTCACACTGCAACCTTCCAGCTCTTTCTCTGTGGACTCTCACAGACTTTCTCAGTGGCATCACTCCAGACCTATTTCTACTTTGGCGTTAGATGGGTATCGTGGCAGTCACCACAGCCCCGCCAATCTCCCCCTGCCAGGGGAGCTACATTTCTGCTTCCAGCTCTGAAGCTTCCCAAAGATGTCTGCTCTCTCTCAAATTCTTCTTCCCAACTCCCTTTGTTCTCTCCCCCTCCTCCCTCTACTCTGCCAGGTACACACCCAGTCTTCCCACCCCTGCGTGTCTATCTCTCCAGCCCCTCCTTTACCTGAAAACTGATCCGGGTCTCAGGCATGTAATATCTACAACAGGAAGCAAGCTCTAACACTGAGAGGGGTGTATTTACAAATACCATCCCTTAGAGGGTGTTACATAGTGGTATATCCTTTAGTACACAGATTCTCAAACTCGGTCCTCGGAACCCCAAACAGTGCATGTTTTCCAGGTCTCCTCACAGAATCGGTGAAATAATTATTTCCACCTGTGGATTTTTTAAAATGTGTCAGTGAGTAATGAATACACTTGTGCTTCTGCTGGGAGACCTGCAAAATGTGACCTGTGTGGGGTCCTGAGGACCGAGTTTGAGAACCACTGCTTTAGTACATTGCTCTGGAAATTAGCTTATCTGCATCCAGTCTGGTCTGCATGCATTGTGATCACCGTCTGCACTAACCGCAACTACCAGCATCCACCTAGAGTAGTAAGAACCAGGGCCGTAACTAAGGGTGTGCGAGCCGTGCCACCACACAGAGTGCAGAGCCCTGTGGGCAGCACTGCCACTCACCCACAGCACCCTGCATCTAGAATCTCTGCAGTAGTGCTCCCTGAAGCTTCCTTAAGACACTTCATGCATGCACACAGCTGACCTAACAGTCCCCCAGTATCCTGTGGATGCTCCGGGTATTGCTGTAACTCCTGATGATTGTGGCCTCTATATGACATCCCGTGGAGTGGGCGTAACCTGTGCAGGGACCCTTAGTTACGGTGCTGGTAAGAACTGTGCTAGATTTACTTTGGAGTCTCATGCTGGATACACTGAGGGGCTCTCTGGGCCCATCTCAGTCATTTGATTTACCTGGACTTTGTGTGGATACTGTACTGTGACTCTGCCTTTACCATGTCTGCCTAATCAATGAGTGTATTCCTGCATTATGTTGGGACATTCTTTTATCTACCTTATGCTTTGCAAGTGACATTCTGTACTAGAAGGTCTGCGTAAATATGCTGTTCATGCCTACCTTCATCTGAAATGCTGTTATCCATTTTGGATATTGACATCTCAGATTCATTAATTTGTGCTACATTTATTATACCAATATATACTGTTATTTGTATCTGCTACAAACCTAACACTGAGTTCGGGAACCACATCACTAAAGGATCATAATTTAGACTAAATATATATTATAAGGAAAAGTACTCTCTGGCACTGGTAGGAGCACTTATCAAATGTATTTATCAGTCCACTACAGATGGTGGGCCTGATTCTGAGTCGCACACAATCCGCATGCAATGTCCTTGTACACATAGGTCAGCGTTTTTGTTTACAACTGCGCATGTGTGAAAGTGTCTGAAATAATAGACAGCGCATAGATTACACAGAGCGTATGTACAGGGTGTTGGTGCGACCAGGATAGATGTTGTCAGAAATGGGGCAGAAAAGTGATGGTGGTTCCTGGGCAGAGACTGGGAGGAGGCTAGAAATGCACACACAAATTGTGTCTTGGGTGTGTAGGTGACAGTGACTGTGTGCACAGATGCAGTCATTGGAGACCAGAGCCAGATAGCAGAAAATCACCTCAACAAATTAAACTGCACCTGCCATCGGGCTCAGGGCCGGTTCCAGGGGTCAGAGCACCCTGTGCCGGCCCATCATATGGCGCCCTCTCATCGAGCGCGGCGAAGTATCGCGTGACTGAATTTGGGGGTGTGGCCTAATTACCATAGGCCACACCCCCTACGTGACGTTATTTGGAGGCGTGCCCGCATGGCACGCCTCCAAATAACGTCAGGCTGGGGGTAAAGCCCAGCAATCCGTCACTGGCTGGGCTTCCCCCAGCCCTCTTCCGTGCGGCATCCATTCACACTCCAGGGGTCCGGCACCGCCGCACAGCTGCGGCAGTGGGGGTCCCCAACCTCCCAATTAGACCACCCGCGGGCCACTTCGGCCCGCGGATGGAGCAGCGGGACAGTACTGTCCCACTGAAATCGGGATGCTGGGGAAGGGTGCCGCCCTCTAGGGGTGGCGCTCTTGTGCGACCACACTGGTCGAACACCCCTAGAGCCGGCCCTGATCGGGCTGATGCAAGTGTTAATGGTGCGAGCAATGGTGGCATCTAATAAAACACTGGCATAGCACACTGGGTCTCCCAATCCTTGCACATTCAGATGCATGCTAATGCATGGGTGGGGAGGGGGCTGATGGGGCATTCGCATATACTGTACTCACAACCATGACATCGGCAACAGAGAAATTGCAAATCAGGCCAAGTGTCTATGACAGAGGTTACCAAACTCTGGCCCTGATTCAGAGCGTCTTTTTTTTTTTTTTTTTAATGGAGCGGCCTCCTAGCCTCTCGCATTGCTGTGGGTTGCCACCCACAGCTAATGCGAGCGGGCTTACGACGAGACCCTTGTGGTAGGGTCTCGTGGTCGCAAGCCCCAGAAAGCTTTCGGGCTCAAACAGGGCCAAAAGCTCTCCCACTGACATCACTTGTGATGTCAGTGGGGCTGCCCCCAAACGGTAGGCGTTCTCATGGGAACGCCTTCATCTGGGCAGCCAGCCCCCCCGGCCCGCCCCCAAAGGGGGCGTGCTGTCACTCAACATCGACAGCACGCCCCCTTTGGTGCGAGACCCGGAGCAACGGATTGCCCGTCGCTATCTGGGTCTCGCGCATGTGCACGACTGAGCCTGCTCCGTCGTGTGCATGCGCTCTGGGCCACCATCTACCTGGTTGCGAGCGCTCAGCGCTTGGGACCTGGTCTGAATCAGGCCCTCTGTTCTCAAGGCACCCTAACAGTCCAGATTTTAAGGATAACCGTGCTTGGTCACAGATGACTTAATGAGTACCTCAGTCTTTTGATTGAACCATCTCTGCACGACCATGGATATCCTTATATCCTGCCCGGTAGGGTGCCTTGAGGAGTGAGTTTGGGAACCTCTGGTCTGACACTGTAATGCTGTTTGGTTTAATACACATGGTTCCCATGAATGTAAGCCATTAATTAAAGTGGTGTCTGCGATACTCATTAGGACAAATACCTTACTTACATAAAGTGAGCTATATAAAACACTAATGTGCAAACAGAGGATAAAGTTGAAACAACCATTTATTTATGTTTAGAGTCAAGGTAGTATATGTGGCTCTTGTTATATAGTTAGCAAATTGTCCTGGAGATAAGTATAAACAAATATCTCAATATACACTCGTCTCGCTATTTGAGACAATACATTGAATCTAAACCGTTATAAAAGACACAATAAGCAATAAGATGGGAGGAGCTTCATCTCAGGCTTTCTTGTTGCAGACCCTTTGGCCAGAGGGACAGTCTTCTAGCTCAAGATGGTGAGGCTAGGCTCTCATGATAAGAATAGTTACTACACTTGATTTTGAACAAAATGCATAGAAGTGCACCTGGTTCACATAACATCACTCATTTGAACATGCATACTAAAAATCAGACCATGTGACCCACAATAGGGCTACCGTTAGGACTGTAGCATTGCATTGCCAGGCACTCTGGGATTCCAAGCTGCCTTTTGCTTTCCACTTTCTACTACACTGGCTTACTCTGGGACAATCCCAAATTAAGCGGATGGCCTGAGGGCTTGATGACGTGATTCACTACAAACTTCATCACTGTGGCACCGCCCATTGCTGCACAATGATCACACTTCCGCATCTACAATCTTGATTTCCCATTCAGGAATATTCTGGAGGGAACTATTAAAAAGTTAGTAACTATGGTTGCTATAAACATAAAAGCATCTAGGGAAAAATGGTGACTATGGATCACCAGATTTTCTTTGCTTACTCAAAAGGTGCTATGTTGTGCATATTTTCCAAATGATAGCCATAAAGTACAGTAGCTTTATGACTTTCCTTATAGCTTCACATTATTTGCAATTCAAATATGTACTTTTGCTCGGTAATAAATGAGCCTTATACTGCTGTATTTTTAGTTATGTTATGTAAGCCACTGTCCTGTTTGGTATCAATCTATTACAACTTGACTAGTGACCACTGTTCCCATATCATAATATAGTTTTTATTTGTTTAATATAAGCTTTGTGATTCTCTGCACAGTTCTCCATATAAAATTATTTGCGATTGCTGGCAAAAAAACAGGGGTGACGAGAGGAGGGGGTCGGACAGGTACTAATTGCCTGGGCTTGATGGAGGGGGCCTTTTTACCTGTCAGCGGCAGCAGCCTGTATCACCCCATCCAGCACACACTGTTGTGTGTTTTCTGCATTGGCTTCAGGGAGGCTGCTGTCTCCTCTGGCTGTGTAGGGGGGAGGGGAAGCTATCACACTGATCGCAACCCCCCCCACCTGGATTTGCATCTGTTGAGGGGCACATGGTACACCCCTCTGGGAAGCGTGCGCAATGGTGCAGCAAATACTTTTTGATTCTTTTGTAATGAGGCGTGGCCACACATCTTTACATTAGGCCAGACACCCCGTAGGTACTGGGACCAGACGCAGCTCCCTACGGCTCTGTCAACAAAGAAACCTGCAGGTAACTAACACTACACTCACGTTGATAAAAAAAAACCAACATATATTTTGGAAGTAATATATAATATGTCTTGATCTTATTTTGTTGAGTAAAATCATGTTAAACTTAAGTCAAATGTTATGTTTAGATGGCATTACTATCATTATATACATGTATTGGTATGTTAGGGCATAATACCATGTCTATGTAGACAACGCTTGGCCATTTGTTAATATCTTCCTTCGAATGCTGAACAATAAAGTGAAGTAGCTGAACAGCAGGGGACTGGATATAATTTAGCTGCTTTTAAAATACTAGACAAACCTTTAACCCGGCTCAGTTGGATACGGTATGACGGCAAAACCTAATGTTCTCCAGTGTAGCACAGTGAGTTTTTTTTATTTTTGCTCCAGTGTAAAGTGAGGCTTATACAGTATTAGTGTGCTAACAGCATAGACATGTAGGTCTGTCCTCAAATAGTACACTACTGTAAGTGTATAACTTGATACAAGCCACATGCTAGCAGATTGCCTGCTGAAAAACTACTTGCTGTTGGTGTATACATACTTGCTCTGCTATTGTGTTCATGAGACTCCCGCACTCCCAGGAGTGTAAATCAGCAGTCCAAACGCCGCCCACTTCTACACACACACACACACATCATGCCACAGCACAGCAAGAAGGGAGGCAGGGATGTTGCAATAACTTGTGCCATCCACCCCCCTCCGCATTTCCTAAAGGGAAATAAATCATTGAGTATGTGTTAATGATATTCTCCTCTAGTTGGCTATGGCTTTTGGTACAACATTTGTGGTGTTATCACTAGAGTTCATATTCCTTTTTTATTAAAGTATGTTTTTAAATGAATCAGAACTATGGTTTCTGGTGTTGAGTATTTGTTCTTCTCAAGTTTTCCACCTTACTGTAAACCAACTAAACCCAGCTAGGCATTGTCATCACCTAAACTAGTAGGAAAGGTTTTCTGTAGTACTGGTCTGCTGTAAAATTACTTTTTTAAGTATGGGATGCATCATAATATAAAAGAGGTCTACTGGCAGGCCATGTGGTACTTCTGGCAAATGCCAGATTAGCCTATGATCTGATAGACCGGCAGGCAGGTACTATATTGGACCACCCCCGGGCTGCCTGTTTCACTCTTCGTGTAGCTCAGCCGCAGTGACATGCAGAGTAAATGGACATGAGCTGTGCTGCCACAGGTGGAGCCAGAGTGATTCTGGGGCAGGCTATGACATAACTGCCCCCACAAGAAGAAAAGCCACAGGAGCAGCTGGGAATAAGGAAAAAGAGGAGGAATGTAGAGAGAGATAAAGAAAAATGGGCTGCGAGACCCCACACTACTGTACATGGCCATCAGCTGGCTTTACAGCAGGGGTTCCCAACCACGGTCCTCAAGGCACACTAACAGTCCAGGTTTTAAGGATACCCATACTTGAGCACAGCCAACTTAATTAGTACTTCAGTTATTTTGATTAAACCTTCTGTGCTTTAGCATGGATATCACCAAAACCAGGACTGTTAGTGTGCCTTGAGGACCAAAGTTGGGAATCACTGCTTTACAGGCTTAAACATAGTGTGCTGGAGCTGTTAATAAACAATCCAGTTTGGGAGGTTGCCACAGAGAGTGTTCAGCCTTGTGTGAAAAAATGACCTGTAACTGTAGTGAGGTAATATAGGGGGTCATTCAGACCCACTCGCGAGCGTCAGTATGCTCGCAAGTGGGTCGATGTTCCCCACTGCGCATGCGCACGACGGAGGGAGCTCCATCGTGCGCATGCGCGAGACCCGACGAGCGAAGGACTTTCCTTCGCTCGGAGTGTCTCATCAAAGGGGGCGTGCTGTCGATGGTGACTGACAGCACGCCCCCTTTGGTGGGCGTGCCGGGGGCGTGCCTGCCAGACGGAGGCGTTCCCAAGGGAACGCCTACCGTCTGAAGCCGGCCCCACTGACATCACTAGTGATGTCAGTGGGAGTGATTTTGGCTCTGATAGAGCCAAAATCACTCCTGGCCTTGCGGTTGAGAAACTCAACCGCAGGCTTTTACTCGCAGTTCCATCATTCTGCATGCTCGTATATGCTGTGGGTGGTGACCCACAGCTATACGAGCGTCCAGGAGGACGCTCCATATTAATGGAGGTGGGCCCTGAATCAGCGCGAGCGCTCTGGTCAGAGCGTCTGGCTCTGAATCAGGGCCATACTTCCAAAAGTTTAGGTTGCGGAAGTATAAAGACATAATAAGTAATGATTAGCTCTTTGACTATTCGTGCTATACAATTTACAAACATTTTTATAACATCTTCCTAATCAAGCCATAAACTGTTTAGCATGCTGACACTAAGATTTCTATACTTGTTCCCACTCCCTGTCAGCGTGTAATAATATTATTCAATGAGCCCACAGCAGGTGGGTCTGTGTGCTTTAAATGCCAGGTAGAATGTTTATTTCCTAGCCCGGCTCCTGGATACAGATGTGGCAGAAGTACATTTAAAATACCTCCAATATGGTTTTGTGTAGGCATGAAAAATCCATTTCAAACTTCTTTTTCACCTCTTGACCTGTTTAAGAATTATGTAGAACAGATAAATATATTTCCTTTAAATGGAGCCAAAGCACTGTGTGCCTGCACTGATTCTAATGAAACAGCCTTTGAATAATCATAAGTATTTTGTGTTATGGTATTGTACTCATTATAACTTGGAGTGAGGGCATGAAAAAGCATGTGGATTAAAGCTGGAAAGCAAGAGGATTAAGGGATTAAAGGGGAAGTAGAGACACAGCAGATACTGTCTGCGCATACTTCATTCTTATTGCATCTATTTATTTTGGTTCTCATAGATTTCTATCAGATCTTTAAAAAATTCATGAGGTTTCTGTTTCGTGGTCTATTTGTTCAGGAGAATCACCTCATAAAATATTACAGCTCATCTTTGCAGCAAATCCTGAGAGATTCAGCCTCATTCACCCACAGCCATAAATTATAGAAATGTCACCATGTGGCACAATCTGTAGTCTGCATTGCCCCTCTCTAGGCAGCGATTTGCAGTGCTCTTGTTTTTGTCTTATTTTCATATGTAGGCTTGTTTGTACCCTGTCATTAATGAGATCACCATTGAACTGATCCACAATAATGCATTTAGTTCAATGATGTCATCTAATAGCCCATTTGTTTAATTCTTGTACAGTACACTTACTGCTACAGAACATTGATTTCATTTGAAAAAAAAATGTCAAAAAAAATAAGAGAGCATTAAAATCTTCTAAACTAATTTAGGGACATTCAAAAGAATCTTGTGTGATCATAGATCAATAGGTTTTAAAACAAAATGAAATCTGGCAATGCACCCTTGGATAATGTCATCATTATGTAATTATTATGGGCCTGATTCAGCAAGGACCGCAAATGCTAAGCTGCACGCAGGCTATAGATATATGATGTATGCACGCAGGCTATAGATATATGATGTATGCACGCAAGCAGCTTTGCAATTGCCATCCTTGTAATTATGGTAATGCAGCAGGAGGCATCATGCCACCTGCTGCATTACGTATCCGAGCTGCGTTGTCCAACACAGCATTGGATACTCTGCGGACCATCGGCCGGCTAAGGTGACCCATAGGATCCTGCAGCCGGCCGCTGCAGATTAGAGTAAGAGGCCAGGAAATCTCCGTCACCAGACAGAGACCCCGGTTTCTTCCTTCACCCCCAACGGTGGCGAAATGCCTCCGTTTCGCCGTCCCCTCCCCGCCCACAAACACCAGCAGACTGTCAATCACTGACAGTCTGCTGGCAGTCTGCATGCGGGTTCGCAGACCCATTCTGTACATGCGCAGAACGGGTCATGCGCCTACGCAGATTGCCGATGATCGGCAATCTGCGTTCAGCAGTGCACTTTCGTGCACTGCTGTATTAGGCCCTCCATTGTCAATTCTCCAAGCCTGACAGCCTTCAGGGTTAAGTTTACCATCTCTCTTGTAATTCACTTTCTTCTCCCAAATCCTCTGGAACAATAGAGGACACACTGCACTAAGTTTAGTCCCGTTTTGAACACAGTTCATGGCCAGGATGATTCTCCTTATTGCTCCTCATCCTCTTCTTTCTATAAGTAGTCCAAACCTGTTATCCTCCTCTTTTCTACTCTTCTGGTTCTTGTAGTTTTTTCCTTCTATGACTCCCTAAAAGATTGTCATGGGAAATTCAGCCTTTAACACATCAGCTGTAACTGACTAATGTCTGACAAATACTTACAGCATAGTACATATCAAATTATCTCGTATCTACAGTATTCATATAGCAGAATTAACAATATGTGGGTATTATTCATTTTTCTCTCAACTTCTGAAATAGCACCCATCTTTTTGGGCTGCACAAAATAACTGGTCACTTTTGATTTTACTACATTTCCTAGTGAATTGATTTATTTAATAATGACTCAATATTGGTTCATTTCATATTCGACTACTCTCCTAGAATGGCCGGGAGGCTCCAAAAGATCAGGTGATGCTCCTGACCTCCCGGAAGAGTGGAGAAGTCTCCCAGAGCCCGCCCCCACCTGCCCACACACCATCCCGCAGCTGCACACTTACCATGCAAAAGTAGGGGGACAATGATGCGATTTACACTGAAGCCCCACCCCTGCTTTACAATGCCTCTGATGTTGGCACTGTATAGCGAGGTGGAAAGACCAAATGATGCAAACGCACTGCCACACCACCTATGCTGCTGCCACACCCCCTGCTATGCCGACTTGAGTGCACCCTCCCAGAGGGGGCAGCCAGAAAGTCAGCCAGTATTGTTAATTTCACTAAACATGCTGCCTCTCCTGCATGTGAGTAGAAGGTACACTTTTATTTACAGTTGTATGTAGATTTTATTAACAAGTTATTGCATACTTGCCAATAGATCTCGGGAGGGGAGGAACAAGTAGAGCGTTCCCCCAGCGTTACTCTTAAGGAGCATACAGACTAGATGATATGCTCCCTCCCATTGAGCACACCCGCTGAACGATATCATTAATGATATCGTTCAGCGCCTGGCTCTCTCCCCCATTCCCCAACATGCAGCAACGTGACAATATTGGCATGTTGGCCTGCATGTTTGCCCGATGAACGACAATGACGAACGACCCGTGGGAACACGCATTGACGTTATCGTTCATCGTTTTGGTGAAAAAAATGGATGATATAGTGAACGAATGAACGATAATTATATCGTTATCGTTCAGTCGTCCACTTTATCGCCCAGTGTGTACGCACCTTTACATCACCATGGGGCCCCATTTTCACATGATATATAACTGACTACTCCTTAGTAAATAGGCCCCTTTTAGTGTTTAAACACAGATGAAAACATGTCAGAAACTAATCTTAAAATGTAGGATTGTTACTAGAAATTAGAAGAACTTATACCAGCGGTAACAAAGACAGCAGGATACAAGGGCAGATGCCTTTCTTCTCCAGCCATCAAATAAAAGTGATCGACTCTGATGGGAAACAAACAATACGCTGAACGCATTTAGAATTGTTTAGCTAATGAAGAAATATAGGCTCTTTATTCACAGGTATGTTTTTTAAGAAATGGTCATGTTAATTAAGTGGAAGGAAACTTGATTTAATAACCAGATATTTGAAAACACCTCTGTTGTCAACTTGTCCTGGATATCAATTACCAGCATTTAATTCTCTTTTTTTTATACTCTTATCATTAAACATCAGAAGTAAATGGCCGTAGAGTAACAAGTGTGCAAGGTGCCGTAATTGCTTCTAGATGATGTTCCAAATTAACGCTAATCAAGAAAGAGGGCTCTGGGCAGCAGGCAGGTACCGAAGAGAACTCCTCATTATTTCATTGCTACAGATAGACGAAGGAGCCGTGCTGTGCTCAGTAATTGAAATAACGGATGAAACAATATTGTTTTCCGCCATCATTCTATGCTATTATATTTATTCCACAAAATAACATCTAGTTGAATAACCAGTTTATGTCTGTTTAGTGTGTGCTTTCAGGGCAATATTAATTTCCAGCAATTTGGTGTATGCTTTTTTAAATTGTTTGTCTCCAGGTGGTATAGACTTTATTTACTTTGCTATGGAAATAATGCCTGCATCTAACGGCTGCTCTCTCAGTAGTTGCGTTCACAGTCAGGGCTATAGTAGAATCCATTTGCCAGAAAGCTGTAATTGGAGACTAAGCTATTAATATATTTTATTGGAGAAAAATATATACATTCTTATTGATAGTCTCTCTTTTGATATTGTTGTGCTGCCTCCAGTATCAGTTTTATTAATACATTTCTCTTTTCTAAAAATGTCATCTGATCTGTGCATCTTTAATAAAGATTCCATGTGACTTTAATGTATCAAAATAGTACTAAAAATAAAAAATGTGTTATTTTCCCTTGTTCTTGTTCAGAGCTTTTTGCTTGTTTGTTTGGAAAGCAGCATGCACTACTATTGTGTACCACCAACATTTCATTTAACACAATTGGGAACATGAAATTACAGTATGTGTAACCAGCAAATATTGGTTTCAGAATGTTCTTCCTAAATGCCTAATATCAATAATTTATGTTATTGCGTTGCAAAACAGCCTAGGGATTATATCAGACGGACATGTGTACAGTGTTGGTTTAGTTGCAATCCTCATGCAAAGCAGATGGATAGTGTACGTGAATCAGCGTTAGAGTGCCAAAAGAGAGAAAGTAACTGGGGAGCAGCAAATTTGTTCATGCTAGATTTTGGTTGTGTGATCTGTTTCCCCAAACATTCATACAAACAAATATGGCTTAATGGTTGCTATTCAAGTTGAAATAACTTTTCTGTATAATACAATAAGGGGTATATTTACTAAAAGTCGATTTTAATCAATTTAAAATCAATCAAAACAGATGTTTTGTTTCTGGGGCTAAATCACACATTTACTAATACTTAAAAAAATTAAATCAGAAATAGTTTGTTAGTAAATGTGTGATTTAGCCGATGTTGATTGATTTTTTATCCATTTTAAATTGATCAAAATTTATTAAATTCGACCCTTATTTTCAAAAGATTCTGAGTACATGTGCAAGTAGACAAAACAAATGGATACAGCAAGAATACAATAAAAGGAACTCCACATAGATTCCCAGGCAATAATGAACTTGTACAAAACTTAGTGTGAACATATGCACAACAATCTGTCACCTTATCTCTTTTAGAGCACATAAACCTATTAAGTGCAATAAAGCATTAATCACCCTTAGGCCCTCATTCAGAGCCGCTCGTTAACAGCAGTACGCTCGTTGCGTTCCGATGTTGAGAAAGCACGCATGCGTCGGTGTAACACTGCGCATGTGCGTACGGCATATTGCGAGTTTTTTTTGTCTCGTTCGTCAAATAGCGTACAGGAAGAGACATGTCAAATGTGATTGACAGAACAGGGCGTTTTTGGGCGTTGACGGGGGTGGAGATGGAAAAACGCAGGCGTGGCGAGGCGTTTTTTGGGCGTACATACATTATCAGATGCGATCGTCAAATGTGTTCGTACCAACTCATACGTCACTGGATGATCCTCTTTCCGTTCAAACTGCTCGCACAGCTTAGGGTCTGGATTACTCGACCACATTGGCGATGGCCTTCTCCTCCGTCCCGGCCCTCCACGATGTTTCATCGATTAATCACGGCTTGTCAGAAAAACAATTAGTTTTGGATTGAAAACCAGCTTGTAATGTGTTTTGAAATCAGTTTTTTGGGTTAGCACAAAACCGTACGCAGGTGGAAATCATAGCTGCTAATGTCAGGATTACACAATCAATTAGCGTACAGTTGTTGGTCTTTTTTTTTGTTTGATATTTGGTTTTTGTGCTATTGTAACAATAATGTCATCATGTTTGTGTGTATTTTTCCATTTTGCTTTTGTCTGGAGAATTTGCATCGTTATGTAAATTTTAAAGTGTTCCTTAAAGAGGCCTTTTTTTTTTATTTCGTTTAAATTTTTTAGGAGCTCGTTTTTGCCTTGTGGGCCAGGATTAAATGTAAACCGTTTCTAAAATAATGTCAGAATACAATGTCGAACATTTTTTCAAAATTTATTGGAAACTAAAAACATTTTCGGGCACATTTTTGCCCCAAACATTTTTGGCAGTGTTATTCCCAAAAAATGTTTAATTTGTGCAAACATAAAAGGTATGGAAACATAAATCTAAAAATTAAAAACAATTCACAAGAAAGGAGAGGGAAGTTTTGGCCAGAAAGGAATATGGGGCAAGCACAGAAGGAGTGTGGGAAAAGTAGCCAGTGCTGTCAACGTTTTTTCCCCCATTTGGCTGGGGGAGGGTGGGCGCCAGACCGGGTCCGGGATGTCATCGGGCTGGGCTGTCCAGAGACAGATGTTGTGGCCTCTGGACTAGGCACAGGGCTAGGCACATTTGGAGGATTGGCTGATGTTGTGCCAGAGGTGGAGGATCCTGATGTTCCGGCAGGAAGGGAGGTCGGCTCCACCATGTGCTGGTGAACGAGCTGCTCCAGGGCATTGGCGATGCGGATGTTGGCCCTGGTATTTTCCGCCAGGGCCTGACCAATGGTCACGTTGGCCGCAGCATTTTGCTCTAGGGCCTCAGCCACCCGTACCAGACTGGCGTCCATCCTCTGCAGAATCTCTGTATGGAAATCCGATTTAAAATTGAGTTCTGTGAGGAGGGACACTGCCTGCGAGGGGGATTGCCCTGGACTGGCTTCTGCAGGGTCCTCAGCCAGATGTACTGGTTCCTCCCCTGCAGAGCCAGCAGAAATTCTGCGGCTACGGCTCCCCTCTGGAGCAGACTCATCTGCCTGTGTCTCTGTTGGAAAAATTAGAAAAGAGTCACATTAGAATCTACATATTGGCACAATCACATTTCAGAGTTGGTGACATCACAATATTTACCTGGGACAACATGAGGAGCCGCAAAGTCTGGCATGTCCGTATCCATGTTGGACACGCCAAACACCTCCACAGCCTGCACACACCCCTGTGCCAGCTCTTCTAAATCATTCAACTCCAATGACACAGGGGTGGGACCCCCACCTGTCCCCCTTGCATGCCTAGCCCTGTCCGCCATTTTTTGTTTCAGGCGATATTTGAAGTCTTGCCATCTGTGGGTGAAAAAGGAACCATTATTCTGTTTTTTTGGGGGGTTTTGGTTTTAGGGGCGGTCAAGTTTTTACTTACCGCCGTTTGACATCCCGGGCTAGACGGACATAATCACCCACCCTATTGACAGCACTGGCTACCTCCTCCCACATTCTCCACTTCTGGCTTGCACTCATATTCCTGTCTGCCTGTGGCAGGATGTCCACACACTTCTGAACCAAAACCTCCATCTCCTTTCTTGTGAATTGTGGCTTCCTTTTCTTTTTCCCTGCTTTGGCCGGAATACTGGGCCCAGCAGCCTCTTCCATGTCATCCTCCTCACCTATTTGTTTAAATGTTGAGAAATTTAAGCTTGCAAACTTGCACTATATTATGTTTCAAAATAATCATTGTTTGGAAATGCATGAAATACTTACCGGCAGACTGTTGGCCATTGTTTCCCTGGTCTGTAGCCATTTCTTATCTCCAAACAAGAAATACACCAGAACTTTTTTTTGGGCTCGTGACGTATTTATACATGCATCCTTATTTTTCGGCCGCATCATTGATTGTGCGTTCCTATGATCCCTCCTTAATTTGTGCGGGAAAATAAACACTATTTATGGCTTGGGGCGTCTCAAGTCGAGGTGGCGGTTGTTGGTTGTTGTTGGTTGTTGGTCGGAGTGGATTGTTGGCGGGATTTGGATTTGGCATTGTTGGGAGTTGTTTTTGGTTTGTCTTTTTGTTTTTTGTTTTTCCGTTCGCTTTTTTTGGTGTGGTTGTTTTCTTTGTCGTGTATTTTTTTGGTAAGTGTTTGGACGTCTTACTTTTGTTCACTTTGTGTCTCCTTCGTTTTGTGAATTTTGGCTCGTTAATTTATTAAAAAATCTCCTTTGTTAGGTTTCTTTTGGCTCTGCCCAAACGACCTTTTTATCCGGTGACTTATATATCCTCTATTGGTAAGTTTATTTTTTCACTTGTTTATTAAATGTTCATGTTTATTTTAAAGCAACTTTGTTTGACCTTACACTTTTAACCTTTGGTTTTGTGAGTCCGAAATGTATGAACTAATTCGTGCGTTTTTATCTGCGTATTTTTGGACTTGTATTTGCGAACTAATTAGCGCATTTTTATCTGTTCTATTTTGACTTGTATTTGCGAACAAATTAGCGCATTTTTATCTGTTTCTATTTTGACTTGTATTTGCGAACAAATTAGCGCTTTTATATCTGTTTCTATTTTGACTTGTATTTGCGAACTAATTAGCGCATCTTTATCTGTTTCTATTTTGACTTGTATTTGCGAACTAATTAGCGCATTTTTATCTGTTTCTATTTTGACTTGTATTTGCGAACTAATTAGCGCATTTTTATCTGTTTCTATTTCGACTTGTATTTGCGAACTAATTAGCGCATCTTTATCTGTTCCTATTTTGACTTGTATTTGCGAACAAATTAGCGCTTTTTTATCTGTTTCTATTTTGACTTGTATTTGCGAACTAATTAGCGCATCTTTATCTGTTTCTATTTTGACTTGTATTTGCGAACTAATTAGCGCATTTTTATCTGTTTCTATTTTGACTTGTATTTGTGAACTAATTAGCGCATTTTTATCTGTTTCTATTTTGACTTGTATTTGCGAACTAATTAGCGCATCTTTATCTGTTCCTATTTTGACTTGTATTTGCGAACAAATTAGCGCATTTTTAACTGCTTATTTTGACCCGTGAAATTGGTTGTGTTTTCCCTTTAGCATTTGTTTAATACATTTGGGCCCAAATTGAGGTAGTCTGCGCACTGTTGTTTTGCTCTTTGCCCAAATGTGTGTTTCTCTCCTTTTCTGTTTTGTCTTGCACCCAATTTAGATTCCTAAATGCCCACCCTAAATTGTTGCATTGTTTATTTGTTATTATTTATAGGTTTGGACAATCATGACAATACCCCGGCATGTAAGCATCATTGGATTGTATCATCAAGCTAAGTAATTTTTCAAATATTTTGCCCAAAAAAGCCTTACATTCAAATCTTGCCATTTCAGGTTGATCTTAGTCGGATTGTTCTGGCCATGCTCCCGGAAGCCGACCAACCTCAATCTCGTCCCAGGCGTAGGCATCGTAGGTGTGCAAGGCCCCAGATATATCGAACACGTGTCACCCTTTTTGGAATGCCCGATGATGAGGTGTTAAGACGCTACCGTCTTCCGCCCAAAATCATCATAGACACTCTCTCATTAATAGAGAGTGATCTTGAGCGGCAAATTGACAGCCCTACAGCAATACCACCACTTATGCAATTTATGGTGGGGTTACATTTCTGTGCCTCAGGATCGTTTCAAACAACGGTGGGAATAGTGGCGGGAATCTCACAATCCTCCTTTTCCCGGATCCTGAGGGCAGTGATGGAGGCCCTTTTCAAGCACCTCCATCATTTTATTAAAATGCCATTTGGATATGGGTGCCCTTAGTGTGGCCAAGGCCAATTTTTACCAAATAGCTGGCTTCCCACACATCATAGGGGTTGTGGATGGTACTCACATACCACTTCAGCCTCCAGCACGGCTGGAGGCCATATTTCGCAACCGGAAACACTATCACTCCCTGAATGTAAAGGTGGTATGTGATGCCTCCCTCCAGATCCTGTCCCTGAATGCAAAATTACCCGGAAGTGCACATGACTCATTCGTCATCCGGCAATCAGGGATATGGCACAAATTAAACAACCTACAAGCTGGTGATGCATGGCTTCTGGGTAAGTGTAGACCTTTAGTACATAACAATGTTAAGCTTGATACAGAGTGATTCTGATGTTGTCACTTCTTTTTCACAGGAGACAGTGGCTACCCTTGCACGCCCTGGCTGCTCACTCCTTATTTGGCTCCCACACCAGGGCCACAAAGTAATTTTAAAGCCGCACTTACAGCCACCAGGCAAGTGGTGGAGCGCTGTATCGGCCTTTTAAAAGGCCGATTCAGATGCCTCCACCGCTCTGGTGGCGAGCTCATGTATGTGCCGGATATGGTTTCGAAAATTGTGGTCCTGTGTGGGATATTTCACAACATCGCCATAAAGAGTGTGTCAAAACCGGATAATTGGCGAAGACAGAATCTGTTTGCAATCAGACGCACAATGCAATTCAGTGCTGTTTTCCCCGCATACATACATTTAAAAGCAATGGTCCCATAACGCAAAAAGGATAATTATTACTTGGTTTAAACGCAATGTCAGTATATAAAGAAATGAATGTTTGTTCTGTAACTATGGCTTAGTAAATGACAATTGGACTGTGTGTGGAACCGTACTGATGGACTTTGTTTCCACAGCGCTCCGGTGACATCAATATGAAGATCGCAACATGCATTCTCAACTTATGGACCGTAGAGAGTTAAAACACCAAAATGTACCTTGTAAAATGTTAGCAGTTTAGTTATGCATGCAGGGGGGAATAAGGAGACAACAAGCTTTTGGAGGCTGATCTGTGTCCATTTGAAGTGACCTGTTTAGCATTTGTATCACACTGTTGGGATAGGAGTTTCACAGGTGGGGGGAGGAGTATGGCATTCTGAGGACACAAAGGCCGGCACACACACACACACACTGGCAGATCTTTGGAGGAGAGAGAAGTTGTCCTCTCTCACAAGACAACAGAATATGGATCTCAGTTCCCCTGGGTTGTAGCTAAGTATAAAATGTGCAATATTTAGCCTATTTGGGTGTCTGTAGCTATGTTAGGTGTTAATCTGTTATTAGCTTAGCATGGTGTGTGGTTTGTAGTTTTAAGGATATTCATGAGTCTGTGTTAGCATACAGTGGATGATATGTTATCTAATCTGTACTCTTCATCTACACTGTAGGGTACAATAGTCTGTTGTTAGCATGCAGGAAAGGGATTGATTGTGGAATTGTTGTGATATTTGTGAATGATTGATGCTGGTTGATTGAGATCCTCTGATGTGTTCTGTGTTGGGGCCTGCCATGTGTTCTGTGTTGGGGCCCTGCCATGTATTCTGTGTTGGGGCCTTGCCATGTGTTCTGTGTTTGCCTTCCCATTTGTGAATGATTGATGCTGGTTGGAGAGATGAGCTTTGTGTGTGCTGTATACTCATGAATGTGATCATAGGGTGGTGTCAGTGTTGTATCGTGGAGGTTGAATTGATGGCAGCTTTGAATGGTCGTGGGTGGTTGCCGTGTGGTGTTGTGTGAGTCAGATGGTTATGTTGTCTGCGGTTTGTTGGAGATGGCTTGCCTCCATGTGGGGTGAACAAGGGAAATGGTGATTCTGCCCAGTTGTGGTGTTGTGTGGGTCAGATAGGTATATTGTCTTTGTTGTGGTTGTGGTCATTGATGGATGATTTGTGGAGTTGCAGCTTGGTGCAGGATGGAGTTTGCCTAGGGATCATGAGGCTTGCAAACAAAGGAAAAACATGTGCTTCGGCCCAACCCCCCCTCACACACAAACAAACACACACACACTCCATCACCAGCCATCTTGAACATGTGCTCTCAGCAGACATTGATATATCTCTCATTGTATTTTAATATGTCTCTTTCTCTCTCTCTCTCTCTTTCTCATATTGCTCATTGTATTTTGATCTTTAATAACCGTTTCATGTATTTTAACTGTACCTTATGACCTAATGTTTGTACAATTTATTTGCGCTCATTATTAGATCATAGCGTTGTAACATCTGTACTTTTACCTGAATAATAATCTTTAGCGCTTTGGACCGCTATTCAACTGTCTCGGTATTTCATTAATGGTATAATCAAAATAGCGACATCTTGTGGTTTTAGAAGGTACAGGCAGGTTTTGTCTTAGAGGTTCTAGGCAGGTGAATCTTAGAGGTTTATAGGCAGGAATGTATTAAAAGGTATTTACAAATTTAACAGTGGGGGCTCGCATCGGTTTATCACACTATCTGATACACGATAACAATCGGTCAGTCCTCTCTCAGCAAAAGGGTGGAGGCGCCTTTTGAGAGACGCATTAGTCTCTCATTACCACAGTGTTGCTGAGAGCGTACTGCCGGTTATTGTGTAGAGGAAGCGCTGATCAGAATTCAGGGACAAGAGAGGAAACAAAAAAAAGTTTATTTTTTTCTCTGTTGATAGAACCTTACGTTTAGAGGGGTGCCGCAGTATTGAGTATGCGGCTGAGATGCATTTTTGCGTACGCAGTAAAAAGAAGTAATTATACGCTTGTGTGGTAGTCGCATAATTGTGTATGCGGGCGATCGCACAAATAACGTATGCACACTTCCGGTTCTGCTGCCACATGTTTGAACAAAGCCATTGAGGTTTACATTTTTTTTCTATCTACCAATATTTGGGTTAAACGTTTATTTTCTGCGCAGAGAAAAAAGTGTGTAACAGTGTGTGTATTGTTGATAGGGGTAATTTATTCCCTAAAGTTAAGGGTACCGTATGATCCTTAAGGGCTAGGTGCAAGGGTTAGCCTAGTCGCTCGGTAAGCAGCTTTACCGTTCTAAACACAGTAGCAGGTGTACATGTTGTCTTTGTTGTATAGAGGTGCGTGAGAGTGGCCGACATACAAACTCTCATAGGTTTGGAAGTTACCTTACTAAAGCTTATCCGGGTGTGGAAGTTGCCTGTTTCAAATCTTATCTAGGTGTGGAAGTTGCCTTACTAAATCTTATCCAGGTGTGTGGACGCCGCCGACTTAAATCGTTCACAGGTAAGTGAAAGTATCTTGATTGTCTTTCACCGGTTTAAATTTTTATTGAAAAGCGTAGGAATTGTCTCAGAATGGGAGCCACGCAAACAGTAGAAATGTTAGGCAATGATGTGCTGCTAATGGAGGTGCCGATCAGATCGGCCCGTCGTATCATGCATAGCTAAGTACGGTACTTATGCAATAAGGTATTGTGATATATGGTTTAATATGACGAGAATGAGTGTTAGAATGTTTCCCAGAATTGGTAGTTTTGATAAAAATGTGTTAGATAATGTCCAGGATCACATCAGTATGGTGCGATCCCGAGAGAAAAAGATTAAGTATTTTGAATGTTTAGAAAAAATATGGCAGCATGAAGGGGATGCGTGGCTTAACAATGTGCAAACGACGCAAACTAGCGTCGTGAGCACATTACCAGAGAATAAACCCGCAGCGCTGAATTGCAATGCGTGCGAGCTGTGAAATAGCGCGCACGTGCGGCATAGTAGCGTTGTGGAAGGTAGTACAGATGGTTCACGCGCACCACCACCGTCATATGCGGATGGGGGTGTAGGTACAGTCAATGTGAAAACCCTTAAAAATGTAACTAACTACTTATACCCTCTCTTAAGCTAAAAAAAAAAAGAGAGATCCAGAGTGAGGTAGCTTAACTATTGTTTATTTTCTCCCTCCCATACCCCAACTACCAGTGCCCTCTTGCTTCCATATAAGGGAGAGGTACACTGCACATAGACACGAAAGCCTCAGGGTCCCAGGGACTAACCCAGTATTGTTTGTCAAAGCTTTATAGAACTGTTTAAAATCTTTTCAGCCCATATGTTTAAATGATATTAAACTGTTGTGCTTTATCTTTCACATACAGGACGCAAGGCTGCCAAAGACATACGACAGCCATACCCGGCTAAGGTTAAATATTTGAAGTACTGCCCTACCCAGTGACAAAGGAAACAATAGAACCGTAGACATTTATAACAGAATTTTTTTATTGCAGGAATTTTTGTATCAATACAGTATCCTTAGAATTAGTGATGGAAGGAATACTCATTTCACAAGTAATATATTTTACAACATGTGAAATGTGATAGGTACTAGTATCAAGATCATCCCAGACCACCTGTCTGTCTCCCGTTGAGATACTGTTTGCCAGGTAGCCTCATGTGAAAATATTATGAGGTTACTGTGCAGGTTCTCATGACAATGTGTAAGAACAACAGGAATTGAAGTGTTATTTACTAACATGCCTGAAGCAAACTGTAATGATGTTAAACCTGGAGAAAAATTCATTTGATCTAATAATTTCTTGTGTTCAGATTGCCTGATTGATCGGGGGATAGAACCATATCCGATGTGTTAACTAAATTCTACATCCTCAAAGGGTGGCCGACTAAGATGCCAGAGTCCATTCCACCAAATACAGGGAGGATTAATCTACCGGGGGAGATGCAAGGTGGAGACGAGGCCGATAGCATGGACCTGTCGATCGCGAGCTTGTGCCGGAAAGATTAAAAGGTGACTGTGAGCTATCTGAGCTAAAGAAATTGCAGATCAGTGTTGCAGCAATGGACCAGTCCGCTGTGTTCATTTTTGTATTCTTTTTCAGAGTTTTCACCATCCTGGGTTGCTCGGGGATTCCTGGTTTCGGTGATAGGGGACTGATACAGACAATGGGAGCTGATGTCGGCATTGATGCAGAGGAGTCGAAAGGAGGAGTGCTATACCAAACCAGGGGAGTGCCGGTCCAATATGTAGTGTATAATAATGTAGCCTGAGTTTGAGTGGTCATGCATGGATATAACGTTTATGTTGTTTTAAGTCATCTTAGATAATGCAGTCCCAACCCCTTCCAAGGCTCTCCTTATAGGATAGGTGCATCCCAACATCTTTCCCATGATCCCTTAAGGATCCGCGGTGTGCGTATAAGGACAGTTTCATGTCCCTCCCGGAGACGCATTATCTAAATGGTTCAAATGACCATACCGTGTCATACCATAATAACATTGAACGGTATATTCTCATGCATGGCTAAACAGATTCAGAACAGGTTGTGATAGCGCTTGATTGGCTATCAAAGGGTGGACTGTCAAAACCGGATAATTGGCGAAGACAGAATCTGTTTGCAATCAGACGCACAATGCAATTCAGTGCTGTTTTCCCCGCATACATACATTTAAAAGCAATGGTCCCGTAACGCAAAAAGGATAATTATTACTTGGTTTAAACGCAATGTCAGTATATAAAGAAATTAATGTTTGTTCTGTAACTATGGCTTAGTAAATGACAATTGGACTGTGTGTGGAACCGTACTGATGGACTTTGTTTCCACAGCGCTCCGGTGACATCAATATGAAGATCGCAACATGCATTCTCAACTTATGGACCGTAGAGAGTTAAAACACCAAAATGTACCTTGTAAAATGTTAGCAGTTTAGTTATGCATGCAGGGGGGAATAAGGAGACAACAAGCTTTTGGAGGCTGATCTGTGTCCATTTGAAGTGACCTGTTTAGCATTTGTATCACACTGTTGGGATAGGAGTTTCACAGGTGGGGGGAGGAGTATGGCATTCTGAGGACACAAAGGCCGGCACACACACACACACACTGGCAGATCTTTGGAGGAGAGAGAAGTTGTCCTCTCTCACAAGACAACAGAATATGGATCTCAGTTCCCCTGGGTTGTAGCTAAGTATAAAATGTGCAATATTTAGCCTATTTGGGTGTCTGTAGCTATGTTAGGTGTTAATCTGTTATTAGCTTAGCATGGTGTGTGGTTTGTAGTTTTAAGGATATTCATGAGTCTGTGTTAGCATACAGTGGATGATATGTTATCTAATCTGTACTCTTCATCTACACTGTAGGGTACAATAGTCTGTTGTTAGCATGCAGGAAAGGGATTGATTGTGGAATTGTTGTGATATTTGTGAATGATTGATGCTGGTTGATTGAGATCCTCTGATGTGTTCTGTGTTGGGGCCTGCCATGTGTTCTGTGTTGGGGCCCTGCCATGTGTTCTGTGTTGGGGCCTTGCCATGTGTTCTGTGTTTGCCTTCCCATTTGTGAATGATTGATGCTGGTTGGAGAGATGAGCTTTGTGTGTGCTGTATACTCATGAATGTGATCATAGGGTGGTGTCAGTGTTGTATCGTGGAGGTTGAATTGATGGCAGCTTTGAATGGTCGTGGGTGGTTGCCGTGTGGTGTTGTGTGAGTCAGATGGGTATGTTGTCTGCGGTTTGTTGGAGATGGCTTGCCTCCATGTGGGGTGAACAAGGGAAATGGTGATTCTGCCCAGTTGTGGTGTTGTGTGGGTCAGATAGGTATATTATCTTTGTTGTGGTTGTGGTCATTGATGGATGATTTGCGGAGTTGCAGCTTGGTGCAGGATGGAGTTTGCCTAGGGATCATGAGGCTTGCAAACAAAGGAAAAACATGTGCTTCGGCCCAACCCCCCCCTCACACACAAACAAACACACACACACTCCATCACCAGCCATCTTGAACATGTGCTCTCAGCAGACATTGATATATCTCTCATTGTATTTTAATATGTCTCTTTCTCTCTCTCTCTCTCTCTCTCTCTCTTTCTCATATTGCTCATTGTATTTTGATCTTTAATAACCGTTTCATGTATTTTAACTGTACCTTATGACCTAATGTTTGTACAATTTATTTGCGCTCATTATTAGATCATAGCGTTGTAACATCTGTACTTTTACCTGAATAATAATCTTTAGCGCTTCGGACCGCTATTCAACTGTCTAGGTATTTCATTAATGGTATAATCAAAATAGCGACATCTTGTGGTTTTAAAAGGTACAGGCAGGTTTTGTCTTAGAGGTTCTAGGCAGGTGAATCTTAGAGGTTTATAGGCAGGAATGTATTAAAAGGTATTTACAAATTTAAAAAGTGGTGTCCCAATGCAGCCAGAGGATGCCTTGCCTGAGGATGGCCCCCCCGAGGTTGGTCGGAGGTCAGTATGTGGGGGGGCCATACGCGATGATGTGGTGGCCAGATATTTTAGGTAATTATTGGCAACACAAAAGTGTTTAGACACAATGTGGTAAGGATTTTTGAAGAACATCTAATTAATTTGATTTTTGTTTCCCATCTTCTGTTTGATTTCATAATCTTTGGGACTCAAACGATGACTACTTCCTGCTACCCAAAAAAAACCTTCATGGGGACACATTGGATATATATATTCTGGAACCCATATTGCAACGCCACATTTGTGGAATCATGTTGGCATGCTCCTTCGTCAACCAGTTCTTGATTTTTCATTTTTTTTTTCATATGGTGTTTTATGGGTTGTATTTTTGGTTTTCACAGTGTGTATTGTTTGTGAGTCAACACTTTGTTATTTTAGTTATGTTGTGAATAAATGTTTTGAGAGTGTAATTTTGGTCATTTTATTGCCCAATTACAAGCAAGTGTAACCAGGTTCACCCACGTTAAAATTTATTAAGGGTTAATCCTGTAATGACGCAATTTGATCTAAATTTAAAGATGCTTTCTGGGTCAAAACCAACACCAAAAGGAATCCTGTACAATCAGTAGGCTTTGTAATCTCGGCCTAAGCAGGTTGCCCCCAAATAGGAACATGTAAAATGTAGTAATATATAAATTGTCAAACACAAAAAAAGGCCAAGCAGATTGTTACTGTTAGGTGTTTCATGTGTCTGTTTTCCAAAAAAATACAACACACAATCTTAGTGACATTAATTGCAAATACTTGCTGGAAGAGTCTACTTATGTCAGTGTAAACAATCTAACATTTGGAGACAAGGAATGAGACAGAACGTTAAGTTTAAAATTTTATTGAATACAACTATTTTTTAATAAGAAAAATAAATTAGGGACGCAGGATGACAGACATATGGTCAAGGACCACCAGCAGCCAGATGACGTAGCCCTGCATCCTTTCTACGCATCCGGCTAAGTCCGCCAAACGCCTCTGTTCCTCTGTGGGTTAGAAAAGTGTGGGGCTTAATACCTAATTAATGCAACCACATTAAAAAACAAGCCAAACAAAGCTAACCAAAAATGACAATATTGTGACCAAAAGCAGATTTACCCCAAAAAAACCAAGGCCCCAAAAATGGACACCCCAAAAATTGCAACAAAAAACATCAGATTCTGACAGGTGTGATATGTGTATGGGGAAATCAGCAGTAAAAGGTAAAGACAAACAGAAATCTACACCAAATTCTGACAAACCCCCCCAAAAAAGGCACAGACACAGGATTACATACAGTTTTATAAAAAAAGTAAAAAATAAATCAAACATACCGTTCAAAATCACGCCCGGGACAGAAGCAACTCCCTCGTCCTCCTTGGAGGTGCCAAAATTCCCCAATGAGGTTGGAGGGGTGATTTGGGATTCAGGGGTGGGGGTAGTTATGAGAGGGGTGGTTGGAGGAGAGGGGGAATTGGGATGGAGGGGAAGGAGCCCCGACACATCTTCCACAGGGTCTGTGCAGGCTGGGGAGGAGGGGGAAATAATGGAATTTTGGGGTGTGGAGGTTTGGCTGGGGGTTGGGGAGAGGGGCCGAGAGCGCCGTCTTTGACGGTGATGACGCCGTAGTCTTCGCTCTGCCCCTAAAAGATGGGAAACAAATTGTGGTTATTTTCAACCCTGACCTAGTTAAACGCTAATTTTTGACAGCACAAATATGTAAACATGGCCATGCAGATATGAGTACAAAGAATAAATAGGACATACATGAAAACATGGCCATGCAGATATGAGTACAAAGAATAAATAGGACATACATGAAAACATGGCCATGCAGATATGAGTACAAAGAATAAATATTACATACATGAAAACATGGCCATGCAGATATGAGTACAAAGAATAAATATGACATACATGAAAACATGGCCATGCAGATATGAGTACAAAGAATAAATAGGACATACATGAAAACATGGCCATGCAGATATGAGTACAAAGAATAAATAGGACATACATGAAAACATGGGCATGCAGATATGAGTACAAAGAATAAATAGGACTTACATGAAAACATGGCCATGCAGATATGAGTACAAAGAATAAATAGGACATACATGAAAACATGGCCATGCAGATATGAGTACACAGATTAAATAGGACATACATGAAAATATGGCCATGCAGATATGGCCACAAAGAAAAACATGAAAACCACAGTCACAAAAACTTACTTTCCGCGATCTGCATGCAAAAGCATGCCAGCAAGCGGGGCATCTGCCGTTGCAGGTCGGACCACCTGCGCTCCAGCTGGCCGATCTGGCAGCGTGAGCTGAAGGAACGCAGGCGGCCACGTACCTCCGCATATGCGGAACGCTTTTCCCTATTGGTGATGGGGGGAGGCTGGCTGGTGATCCGCCTGTCCATGACCTCGGTTAACACTATCAGCTCGCGCCTGGTGAATGCCGAGGCTCTCATGATGGCAATGGTGTATTTTCTAAAAATCAATTTTAATAAAGACCCGAAAATAAATTTGATTGGCTAATGTATTTGGGTAATTAACAGGACCAATTCTATTGGTTAGTGTATGAGTCATGTGTTCGACAGGGCCACAAATCTTTTGCGAGTTATGATAGGCTTGATGCAGTGACATGCGTAAGTACATTTAAATAAAGAAATGAACCCAGTAAAATCTGCGTGGTTAAAAACAAATAAAACAAATGTTTAATTGTCTCAAACATGTATTTTGACAAATAAAAGCGAATGTTTAAGCCGTACGTATTCTGCGGGTAAACACAAACACGGACAAGAGTAAAGTTTATTGCATTGCCAAAAAAAAAAAAAAGAGCACTTAAGATAATTGATATCTTGATTGGCATGATACGATTGAGGGAGGTAGGCAGAATAAAGGAGCAGGTAATCGGAATCTGACAGGCCCACTTCCGGTTTGTACTTGTGCGTGCGTTCCCTGCAAGCCACATTGGGGATGTACGCTCGCTATTTGGCACGCTCGTTAGTTAGAGGAGGGGTTGGTAGAGTTTGGGGAGGATGTTTAGATGCGTTCGAAATTACGAGCGAGTGCTTGAATTAACATATGTCTGTACGTATGCCGAACGTACGAACGGCCACTTGCGTCCGGGTCTGAATGAGGGCCTTAGTTTGGAAAGTCTTTCAAACAAAAAGTCCCAATGTGGATATCAGATGAATGGGAGAATCGTAACTGCAAATCCTATCAAACCACACAAGTGATGGTATCAGAAAGTCACACATCCTTTTTGCTTCATTAGAATCTGAAGTAATCCTTGTTTCTTAAAAAGTTACCAATCACCAATGAGTGCACATAAAAACTCCTGCCCATTGCAGATATACATCATCCATGTGTGACACTCTGACATCATTCATGTGTGACAAACCCATCACCAAACAGTCTGTATGCAACAACGTATAAACAGCTACGTAAGCACGAAGTATATTGGATCTAAGATAAAACAACGGTCAAAAGCTGTGTTTCGGCCTTTCAGTACTGGGTGCTACTGACTGAATAAGTCTTGACAAATGCCCAGGCTAATCTGAAAAGTCGAACTTTGAACACTATTTTGTCTTAATGCCATTTTGGATGTGGTGAATAAACACTATTTCATTTAGGAAATCTAGTGAGTGCCCTTTATGCATCATTACAATTATACTTACTTTCAAAAGAAATATGCAGCAGCTCTTAATAGGGGTGAGGCTGGGCACTTTGTGCCCTGCCCCCTCGTGGCATAAATTATATGATTTGCATATGTATAGGGAGGGGACAGAGCCAAAATGTTGTAGGTAAAGGAGGTGTCATGTCATGCCAGGGCAAAAATCTTGATCATTTACTCTGCACATGTTCTCAAAGAGTGGTGTGCATCTGACTTATGCCTCCTTATGCCTGGAAGGGCAGCAAGGCTAAGAGAAGTACAGTAAGCACAGTAAGGGTATGTTCACACAAATGCAGCTCATGCAGACCTGCAGACATCTATCAGTAGCCCCCTGATAAGGAAAGAAGCTAGTCAGAGATCAACTCAGAACCTGCTGCTATCACTGTTATTTCTGTCACTCATAACATTGCTCAGCGCTCTTTTAACGATGACCAGACCAGCAGGGTCCTGCTGACGGAGCGTGGACACAGGACACACACTGGGTCTCTCTGTTATAAACATAGATACTGGTGAGGGGTCTGGCGCAAAGATCAGCATTGGATGCTTTTAAAGCTGTGAAACTATTTATTTATCTGACACTATTATCGCTCCGGAATTGTGAACTCTAATGAACTTTTAAGATTATTTGTCCCAGGAGCACCGTATATAATTTACAACATCATTGGGAAAAATATGCCAAAAGAGAACCTTCCAATATAAAGCCGGACACTTTCTGGTAAATGGACTCTGTGAGCGGGATGTAATGGAGATTGAGTCTGCTGGAAGTGCAGGATGCAGACTGATCTCAAATCGTTTTTTTTAAAGTTGCAGTCATTTACAAGGGAAAGCCGAACTGGCTGCATCATGCTTTGGCTGATGATACTGATCATCATCATCATCATCATCAATGACCTTTGCAGTGATTTAAAAGTCAGTGTGAGAGTACTGGCTGGGAAACTTATTGTTTGATACTATGCTAATAGCTTACATTGTCACCATCCTTAAATTGATTTTCCTCATGGATATATACTCCCGGTAGTAAATAACCAGTCCCTAACAAGTGGTATCCAGGATTGCACCAGAAATGTGATTAAGAGTTTGGAGGCACACAATTATCTGAAGCCCAACTGGGATTAATACATGAACCATTGCAACACCCCTGAGGAAGTCATTTATGACAAAACGCATTTGGTGACAAGATATCAAGGTCCAAAGTGGGCCCTAGAGGCTGTCAAAGAGCTTGTCCCTATAAAGGGAGACAACAAGTGTACTAACATATGTCCCACAATGGTCAAGATGTCTATGTAAATGTGAAAATAAGTTTTAAATGTGATTTTATGTTTTTTTTTATAAAACTGTACTGAAAGGACAGAAGGTCATCAGTTGTATTTGGGCGAACTCAGGTTGAAAAGGTCTCATAGTAGGCCTGATAGGAGGAATATAAAATTCACCATTATCATCTCACAACAATCTATGTAAAAGGGACAAAAATTACATTATACAAAGGGGCAAAGGGAGAATTGGATCCCATATAGAGTTGTATAACCAGTTTAGGTCCCCAGAAAAACATTATCATATATATATATATATATATATAATACAGCCCGACAGTCCTCACAGCTGATAGTACATTCACTCAGGTGCCATCTGCGTTGTAGTAGTATAAATCAATAAATAGACAGCGGCACTCTGAGATTTTTCAGAAAAGCTAATTATATTCAAATCACTGTGTAAAAAGCAGCCAACGTTTTGGGGCTCAAACGACCCTTTGTCAAGGTGAAATACAAAAGAACAATGCACATAGTCTTACCTTAAGTAGATGGAGAAGCCCGGGAGCGTGTGGGTGAAGCAGAAAGTGAACATAGCCAGCACGTCCCAGAGTAGTGACATCATCACTCTTGCGGCTCCTAGGCTGTCATAGCAACCAGGGAAGCCATTCGGCAGATGAAAGTGTCTCTGTGAACATAAAATTGTAAAGAGCACCAATGGGAAAACTTGTATATAGGTACCACATACCTGGAAGAGAAAAAGAAAATAAACAGAAAGGAAAGTATGTAATCAGAAATCAACAACAAAAAAGTCACAAAATCTTTGCAAAGAAACACAATATATTGCAAAGATAACGCAATAGATAGATAATACAGCCATAGAAGAAATTCAAATATAGTACAAAAAACTGAATTATGATCTATCAAGATTGTAAATGTATGCAAAACCAACGATCCAAAATGCATAATATTTTCACCAATAGAAACTGTATAGCTCCTCCCGTATGTAACTCGAAGCATAAGCAATAATATTATCCAACAAAGTGACCTAGATGAAAGATCTGTCTCATTTGTGGGAGCATAGTGGCCCGATCGTCTCCCCTTAGTGTTTTAGGTGTATGTGGTCCAAATCAAAATGTAATCCTCACTCATCAAACCCCTTGATTAATCCGCATATTGGATGACTCAATCATTATATACACTGCCTCCACCCACTATAACCTTACAAAAGAGAAAATGCTCAGCCTTACAGAGACTGGGTTCCTACCGGGACATAATTGTGTGCCCTACAAATAAGGGGGGTGGTATCGTCATCTTGAATTTGGATGACTACAGAACAGAGATCTTAAAACAACTATCTGATCAAAATACATTACTAACATCAATGCCAGGGACTCCCCCATTAAGTTAACCTATCAGTCGAGCAAACACAGGTTGAATTACTTAGATGACAAGTTAACATCGACAGTAGTTCCATTTCCACTGGAGTGTATTCTCAGCCCACGGACAGGAACACGCTGTTATGGGCCAATAGCCACCATCCCCGTGCTTTGATGAGGTTCAGGATAGAACATGCCTGATTTTATATTGGTGTTCCATATGTGGATGTTTAAAAAAGGAGCCAGTGTTTTTTAAATACTACTGGTCCCAACAAAGCCCTGTCAGCTGTAAACTACTTCTGTATGCTGACACTTGTAGAACTTCAAGGTGCAACATACAGTTTGGCTCTTGAAACTTGCCAGCAATGGAACAGCTCAGAGTTTGTAAGTAAAAGGAAGCATGAATCCAATATCTTTGTTTCTTAGTGCTGTAATGATACTGCCTTTGAACCTCTATATACCCCGGCCTATACCTTCTAATATCCTGTCTATAAACCTCTAAGGATGTTGCTAATTTGCATACACAGTCATACAGTAAATAAAGACTCCAGACCTAGAACCTGTGGTTCCAAAGCACAAAGTATTATTCAAGTAAAAGTACAGCAGTTACACACTATGATCCTCATATAATCTTAGCGCACAGAGATTATACAGACCCAAGTACAATTATACATACGCAGCGCTCTCTGGTCCAGATGTTAGGCATCAGCAAGAAACCCCTCGTCAATCAGCATTCAGCACAAAGACTAGGAACCCAGGGTCAGAGCACACATATCGCATGTTGCGATCTCTCCATCGATATTACCGGAATACTGTTGAGAGAGTACGCATCAGTACAATACTAAACATGGCTTACTTATCACGTATAAAACCTTAGTTACAAAATAATCTTTATTTCATAGCAATTATAGTAAATGTGCATACTTGAAACTTGAATCTTATACCTTAAAGCTTATGGAACATTGTATGTGAATATGTAATGTGTGAGTATGTGGGGTTTGATGTAAAGACGCTACTTAACTTGGGGCAGATGCGTGTGCATGGAGCTAATATTCAGCGTTTTCATACAGGGTCTTATGCATTCACTAATATGCGACTAGTTAACAGCGCAATTGTACATATTAATGTGTGTTTGAGAAATGGTGCACTTAAATCTCAGTTAAACTCACAGTGATTACGCAATTATAGCATGAGCCTCTACAGACACGTGAATTCATTAGAGCACAGAGATAACGCTGATCTGAAGTCTTAGAGAATCTGTGTGGAGGGTGACCACCATAGACCAACATGGGTAGCACTTCTTCACTCTCACTTATCCCAAGAAGTGAACACCTAGCAGTGTGGAATGCTGAGCATTATAGTCCCATGACTTGCTCATGCCCCAGCAGCCCCCACCCTTTTCAGGCTCCAAAATACACAGGGCCTGTGTAGATGCAAATTAGCACAGCTACAAGACCCAAACCTCAGATAACACTCTTGGCTTTGAAGGTATTTAATTGTAGGAAGCCTGCTAATGTAAGGTGCTACAAACGACCCTCTTGCTGTATTCGAGCAGGGCCACCTGCAGTGAGAGCAGACATTATGTCCATGAAGCATGTCTTCACAGGCTAGTTATCATGTGGCCATTTGCTCTGTTTAGCTAATGCAATCCAATTTTGACATACTGTACAGCCATTTCTGAAATATATCCTTTAGGGGAATTACAATAATATACACACTTTATCCAGAGCACCCAAACTATGTAAAGTCATGAAATGGGCTTTTGATGAATCGCCGTAACTTATGGCGATGGTCACAGATGCAATCGCATGATGCTAATAGTAATATCGCCACATGTACTAAAGTGTGAGTTTATCTAAAATGGCGCTTAGGCGGCCATTCACAAAATGGCATCTTGCGATCTCATTTCCAAGATGGCGTCTTGCGGCTAGTCGCAAGATGACGTCGTTGTGATCCAATTTTAAACTGATCTTGTCTCAGCCAATTATCCAGCTTCGACAGCTGTGTGACCACATAAATCTAGGCTCCGATACAGAGCACTATTACATAAACATAGCTCTGATACAGAGTGTTGTATGACCACATAAGTAAAAGTCCTGGCACTGAGTGCTATTATTAATATGTGGCTCTGATACAGAGCGCCATTATCATCTGCATAGCAACAAATCTATTATTTAAATATGTGTTGGATTTAAATGGAGTGATCACAAGAGATTGAAACTCTGACACAGCACTGCTACACTTATGCGGGGAGAAGTTAACAATATGTAAATTAATAATTATTTAAAAAGCAGCCAAACACCACTAAGTCAGTGGAATACACATTTGCGGACCATTATTGATATTTAATGTTTCATAACACAGATGTGCGTATATTTAGACCAGCATATTAATGAACTTGTTCAAAAATTGTTCCCTATGCATATGAACAATAGTGATCTGAAGCAGATCTCCTGTGTGGGGACTGCAGATCATGTTCATTTTTGACACTTCGGCCGCATTCAATTAGTTTTGTGTACGCGATAAAGTTTCGCCTGCCAGAGCCTTCACCTACATCGCATATTTTAGCCGCGGAAACTTATCGCGCACGTACCTACGATTCACCCTATTCAGTTCCAAAAGACGTGAAATCGGAGACACGCGAAGTCAGAACATGCGAAAAGTGGTGTCTGAATCAGGGAAATCAGCCTGAACCGCCCAAAAAGATGCGGAAACATTGGGGATTAATGTAGTAGTGCCCAATTAGCCCTAATGAAACAGTTCGGGGTACTTAAGTTCGCACAATTGCCTCTAATTAGCGTCTTTGCACAAGTGGTGACGGATGGCATAAAGCAGTATCTGTAGGAGAAAATAAACAGTCCTGTCAAATTTGGGGTACTTGAAAATGGGTGCAAGCATATCAAAAATACACCTCACCCATACTTGCAGACCCCCCAAAAGTCTATTTTGCTATTTTTTATGTTTGTACCCCCACTTTGCACTTTTTTGCCCCCTTTTTCAAATTCCTTTTTTGGGGTGTTCTTCATTTTTGTAGGGGTTTTTTGATGCAGTTATCCTTTGGGGGGCTGTCCCAAGGGTGCTGAGTGGTTTCCCCACCTTTGCACCCCAAAATAGCGATTTTGCACTTTTTTTCTCCACTTATTCAGAGGTGAATGTTTTTTTGCTTATTACATTGCATTGTGTTTTCATGTACGCGAAAAGTGTTTGCAATTGAATACAGAGATAAGTTTCCGCCTGGCGACAAGTCGCAATCGGTGATATTTTTTCGCGAATCTTGGATTTTCGCTTCAAATTGAAAACGGGCCTTCATTTGAAACCATCTTTAATTAAGGAGGATTTTGAACCGGATTCCAACAGGTTAATTGGTTCACATAATATAGTGATCATAACACTGATTATCTCAGGAGGAGAACAAAGTAAATAAGAAGTATGTTTTGTACTGGCATTTACCATGATTCATATGATACATAGCATCAAAAGTTATATTTTGCATAGCATCGGTGATTCTGATACACAGAAATAACAGAAAACCATGTTTCTGTTATTTAATAGCTATGCGCAAACAATCACACTATACAGCTTAAATTATCTGCCTATTATAGACATTCTCTAAGGACAAGGAACAGCAATTTTAATACACTTATATTTTCATTTTTGATTCACTTTTTATTTTCTAGATTTTATATTTAGTTTTTGTTTGTATGGTAAGAATAGATAATACCAATCTTGTATAGTACTAACATTGTTTTTATATTCATGTTTATGTATATTTTACTGATATTAGAGGTGATATATTTTCAACTTATATTTTTTAATGTATACCAAATAAACAGTATGTTTTATTAATTTAGGACATCAGAGTTTGTGCAACCTTAAATAGCCTTCTTTTCTTTCTTTGGTGTGGTCATTTTTTTTCCCTGCAATGTTTGATTTGGATCATTAGTTAGTGAAAACCTACACTTACTGGGACATTGTTCATTAGTTTGGCTTATATACTGTACACTGCATTTTGTGTGTTAACAGCAAATTGCTGCATGTGTATTTAAATGGTAAAAGCTACAGTACAGTGTCCAAAAACTATTAAGAGAAAGATCACAAACAAACTATCATTTCTAAAATAATATTATTAAACATCTCTATAAAACATAGAAAGCAAGAATTTATAACTGTGAAAATATGTTAGAAACAGAGCGTCCTATAGCCTTCAAAATGACACCATAAAGAAATGAGGTGGAGTCTAAAGTAACAACTGAAACACTATACACTATATAAAAATTGACATCAAATATATACATTTCTAAATTATTTTGAGAACACAAAAACAAATAAATAAATGGTGTAAAATATGTTTAGAGTGTAGGTAACAGTTAAATTGCTAAGTAACATAATAACAATAAATCTATCAAATAAAAGTATAATACTGTATGTCAAAATGCCAACAAATCTGTTACATAATCCAGTAGCTCCAATAAAATATGCATGCCCTGTGAGGTCATATTATAGTAAATAGTCATCCAGCACATACACACACATTAAACTTTCAGTTGGTTACCTCTCTTTATATAGACCCTCTAAAACTTAATATCTATAACTTATATAATAGATAAAACATAGACAAAAAGAGTTGGCATTTTTAAATTAAGATCAAATTTGTTTGACAACTTAAATTTAAATTAATTTCTGATTAAAGGATTAAAGTTAGTATTTTGGTGAACAAACAATGGGTGGCAAAAACAAGACAACAGAAAACAGGTATACAAACAAATCAACCAAATGAAAAGTTGGTGTTCAACTCTCTAAAATTAAATAACACACTGAGGCGGGCTAGTGTGAATTCCCAGTAGGGACAATAATTTGGCCAACACATGAGGAGAGCACACCCACTAATAACTAATGAACAACTCAAAACCATGCAGATGACCACCAAACACTAAATAAAACATAAAAACAGGGAGGGTGGAATCTCCAAAAGAAGAGATGGAGCTGCCAGGCGACAGATGAAACACAAAACACACCCTAACTAGATGAACTCTAAATCTATCAACAAATACAACTGTATCTTGAAGCAGCTACCATATAATTCTTAAAGGGGGCAGTGCACAAACCCACCTAAGGGTTTATGTACAGTATGCTCAGCCAGATCCCTGGCTTGCACTTCAAATATATACATACATACTGTATATACTATATATGCATCTGTCATTAGTTTGGATTTCAATGTCATTAAATACTGACACAAGATACAAGTCTTCTGGTGTATATTTTATAGTGTATAGTCATTAAAACAAATTGAATCTTCTTAGCCCAAAGACAAAGTCAATATATTGATGCCAGCTTTATTAATCTGTCTAAGACCATTGAATAACTAAATCTCAAACTAATAGCTTGTTCTGTCTGCAAGACCTGTAGTCCATATATGCTTGGTTCCCTGGAACATACATTCAGACAGCAGAAACAGGCTACATACATATGTTATTTTTAGGCAAATTTTTTTGTGAAGCAGTTTTATCCATTTATGATGTACTCTTAGATTATAGTATTTGGAAAGCTCTTTTTCAAATTGTGAAGTCTTTTGATTTTGCTTCTATGAGAAAACACACCAAAAGGGGTATAGATGAGATACTCCAAGAGGTGGTAGTTTGGTAGCATGCAATACAGTACACGGCTACATTGGCACTGTTTATACAAAGCGTGGTGTACAATAAGGTACATAGAGGTGTTGGCACTGTGAGAATAGCGTGTAGCGTGCAATTAGAGGTACAGATGTGTGGGCTCTGTGAGAACAGCGAGTAATGAGCAATGAGATACACAAATGCCTTGGCACTGTGGGAACAGTATATAGCTTGCAATGAGAGGATCAGATGTGTTGGCACTGTGGGAACAGTGCATAGTGTGCAATGAGAGGCATGGATGTCTTGGCCCTGTGGAAACAACACGTAGCATTCAATGAGTGGCATGGATGTGTTGGCACTGTGGGAACAGTGCATAGCATGCAATGAGATACACAGAGTAGATGCAATAACCCTAGAGGTCAAAACCAGACAGCGAGTGTACCAGCGTGCACACATGTACATAGATCATAAGTGCAAACAGGTGAAATTGGCACAACCAAATACACTGGCGCAGAGTCTAAGACCCTCACTGGACTTCACTAGGGATTCCAGCAAGAGGATATGGACTTTACTAAGTGAGGACCCAGGTCATGGCCCAGTGTACAGTAGTTGTTTCCCACCATGAAAACAACAGAGTATTTAGCTGGTATGAGGACTTTGCCTGGAAACAATGCGGGTATGGATGTGCTGCTGTCGAAACAACACTGTTAACAAACTATACTGGAAAGTATAATTCTGAAGCAGAAGCATCTATGAAAACATAAGAGATACTCAGGAACTAGAGAAATGCACTGAACAGACTTTTATAGTGGTTGGCTGATAGGTGAATTCATGCATGAAACATAAATGTTGGAGGTTAATGGTAACACCTGAGAGAGGTGTTATGTCATCTCTATCAAGTCCAGCTGGGTTCTGTTGAGGATTGCATGAGTAAATAGTGCTGGAGGTCAGTGGTAACACCTGAGAGAGATGGTATGTAATCTGTAACCTGAGGCTGAGCCCAGCAGGGTTCTGTGGAGTGTCACATGGGTTAACTGGGTTCTGTTGAGTGTCACCCGATGGTTAGCACACATCTCCAATTGTGCCATTCTGCGCGACGGCGCAAGACAAGACCCATACTGCATATGATCACATGCAGAGTGAAAGCAAACTGTCAGTGATTAACAGTCTACTGCCATTTCTGGGTGGTAAGGGGGCAGTGAAAACCTCCGTTTTCCCAAACAAATGCGTGTTGCGTCCATTGGGGAGAGGAAAGAAGCCAGGATCTCTATCAGATGACAGAGATTTGCTGGCCTCTATTGAGCAAATGCATTCGCTGGCTTGAGTGACTACATGGTCATTCAGCCAGCATAGGATCATGCAAATGTTACACGGTAGCAGCTGTGATAGCAATAATGTCGGAACTTGAATCACCCCAATAATCCAGCAATCAGTGAAAGCTTCAAAACAACCAATTTTCTCTTACTATCTCTAAGCATATAGTAGTTTGAGCACCCCTGGCAAAGTGAAGGATTAGCATAGCTGGATCATGACATCATAATGGTGCTTGTGCTGCACTTCTGGAGCAGAACATCATTAAGTCAGGAGCTTGGACCAAAAAGCACAGTTGGGGTAATTTGTGGAGAGCTTTCCCAGGCTCCAAAGCTTAACAGTTGGTCGATGGCTGAGTTGAACGGTACCACCCCTCAACCGGCAACGCTGGTAATTGTCACCCCAGTCAACCGTAAATTACAGCCTGGTAATGGTACATATTTACTTGGTACATATTTCCACCAAATTTCTTGAATATTTTCAAAATTCACAAAAATTACAGAGCCCGAATGGAAAAACTAGGTACTTGTAATTAGGGAAGCCAATCCTGGGATCCCAGGATTTAGTCTAAAAAAGTCACAAATTTTAATCCCAGGATTGGAGGCAGCAATCACGGGATTTTGGGATTAGTAAAATGGGCTGCCCACATGCAGTGGATTGGGGTACACTGCAGTGCACTACTGGGTAAATCCCATGAGACTTTCCAGAGGGGTCAGATGAGCATGTGCTGAGCCTTGATTGGAGAAGACCATCACATGCTCCTCTGACCCGTGGAGATCAGCAGCAGTGCAGTCTCATGGGAGTAATTCATCTGAGAGGCTGCTGGCTGACTTAGGCTGTGCCTGTCAGGTGAGTACAGTGTATACAAATACAGTTCTCTGTCCACTTCACTACTGATACCAATAACAAGTGTGATCCTAACCCTCAGTCTCCACCTATCAGAGACATTTATTATCTCCTTTTAAAGCTGCCCATATGTAGACATGTTTTGTAAAAAGTTTGTCATTTGAAATTTTCAAATTAGTTTTCCAAGGAAATAATAATTAAAAATGACATATCTTTGAGAATAAGAAAGAGTACCATAAAATACCAACCTGATACACTTTGAAGACCACAGAATAGTAATAATAATAATAATAATAATAATAATAATAATAAAATTCTTTGTACAATTCAATCCTGGGATTGAGACTTTTTCAATTCCAGATACTGGGATTACAAAAATGGGATGGGATTGGCTTCCCTACTTGTAATATCTGTCTCTGGAATTATCTTATTCATAAGGCTCTATAATCTAACTTGGATTAGCCACTGGTCAAACAATTCTGATATTAGTGTAAGAGGATATTTATTATCGAGAGTGATTTTATTTAAACCTTGATAAAAATTCAAGGACTGCAAACACCCATCTTTCTTGGTAGCAAAAGAGAACCTGGCTCTTGCAACCGATATAGAGAAACTAATAAACCATCTTTATCTAAAAAAAATTCTGAAAAAAATTCTACAAAACTCTGGTTTTTGGCTTTAAAAGGGTATATTGTTACCATTTATAAAGCATAATGCCAGGAATAAAAACTATAATGCAATCATACAATCTATAAGGTGGTAACTTATTTGCATATTTTTTTTAAATATACAGACAATACTTTTAAGAAAAGGGAAGCTTTTCATGCAGGATACTAAATGTAATTTTTCTAAGAAACAGCGTTCCACTTAATGATATTCCCTACACTCCAATTAGGTTATCAAATTGAAGCTAAGGATAGCCAAAGACAGAGAACTTATCAAGTAAAAGAATATTATTTCGACTTGAATCCCAACAACAAAAAGAGTCACCTCAGGAGTTGTAATGGAAATGATTTCTCTAGACATAAGCCTCTAACATGTAAGCACATATTCTGACTGCTAAGTATAGAGGAACAAATGTTACACTGCATCTAGCCTTCAGCAAAATATAAATCAAGGGAATTGCCAGCAGCACCACAACCCAGAAACACACAACACGACTGAGGAAATTTGACTTGTACTTAGAGATGGAAGTAGCACTTGATCAAGTTTAGGAGAACATACTTAGTCACCTAGATGAGCTTCCTTGAAGTACTGTACAGTAGGTTCTGGAGTTTCCTTTGGATATTTCATGGAACCGTTAACTTGTTCTCTTCAATGTAATCAGAGCCCTAGCGATCAGTGGTGTAGTTGTTCTTCAGGGATTAATTTTGAAGCCCCTTCTTGCATTATTTCTTTCATGAAGGACTCTAAAGATGATTTAAAGTTAGTAGGGAAAGCAATTGCAGAGGGATATACCATTCCACATTCCATTCCGCTTTCCCTTATTCTTTTGTCTAATCTACGGGCAGATTAGACGGAAAAGGGCAGACTAGATGGACCAAGTTCTTATCTGCTGTCAAATTCTATGTTTCTATGTTTAATGGATAACTTAATGGAAACTAGGACTCATGAGCTGGATAATAGTTGATTAATTCTGAATGGGCATCTCAGTCCTTGCACAAATGTCTTGTTAGTAAGCTTCATCAAATTCTTACTGGGACAGGTCCATGGTAACCAGCTCTCCTGGTGATGACTTTACATCTGGGTTTCTGACCTGGCTGATGTAATGTGTATGTGCGACCACCAAATTGCACACACACTAGTGGTCACTATTGGATACATCTCATGGCCAGTCTGTGATCTTGTAGCTAATTGGCTACACTGGCTAATGACATCTAAAGATGACGTTATATATTGGATAAACGTTCCGTAAAGCTACACTATGGGGACTGCTGTGCAGAGAGTCCCTGATATGCATTCAGGGGAACATAAAGTGATGCCAAAACCTGAGAAAATTACATTGTCCTGAGGTTATACTGCCAAAATAGTTTAATGCAACTCTCCCTATATCTCATCTGTAATGCCTCCATAGTGTTCCTATCTATACAGTACTCTTCATTCCTCTCACAGCTGTCTCATACTGTACATTGTTCTCTAGCACCAAGCTCACCTAAAAACAGTCTTTGTGTAAATCCCAGGAAAGCCTTTTCTCGACACTTATACCAGATCCTATTAAACTCTGCGGTGCTGATGCGGAGGTGAAAGCACATCAGTTTGGTGCACGTTCCTGAGACCAGTATAGGTGATGCAGATTTGTACTCATTTCAGTCGCATCTACACTTGTAGCTGCAATGTCGTAAGTGGGTGTCAATGGGGTGTTTACACGAAGGCTAAGATCAGAGAGGGCGTGTCCATGGAGCTGCAGCCTATGCAGAGTTGTGGGCACACATAATTATGCATGATTTCAGACATCTGTTACACCAAGAATAGGGCTGGTGCAAGTGCACACTGATAATGATGATGACTATCAAACCAAGTGTATGGGTAGGGACGGTGCTATCACAGAGATGTGTACAACTCTGTATATGGGGAAGTATATGCAATTAGCTCTTTGCATGCACTGCGTGAGCAACCCAACTTGTATTCACCTCTGCATCAGCCAATGAATCTTTGCTAAAGTGCTACAACTTTATTTGATTTCAGCAACCTTTTACCTATGTCTCCATGTTTAATGGTTGTATTTATATCTAAAATGTTTCTATTTTGTTCTATTTAAGCATATTTTCTATGGTATATGCAATGTTTGCATTCATTAATGACTGTGAAGAACTGATTTTCTCTAATGTACTTGACACTTAATTACATTATTTTAGTATAAATTGCATATAGTGACTTTCACTTTTTTTTTTTAGATATGTCTCTGATCAAAACTTTTTGGTTGCATTAATTATACAGAAATGTTACAGCAGAATCTAAGTGTACTTAATTGTAACTAAGGTAGAGATAATTTACAACTGCGCAGAACTGAGGACCAGATGGCTTGTTCGGTGAGTGCTGCTGGTATTGAAAGGATTGTTCTCCTTTCCTAAGAACAATGGCCCTCATTCAGAGCCACTCGTAAGCGGTAGTACGCTCGTTCCGAGCGATGTTCGCACATCTACGCATGCGTACGGTTTTTAGTACGCATGCGCGAACCAGTCAGTGCGGCCGAAAATCGTTTGTTCGCTATATAGCGAGGGCCTGCAAATTTGAGTGACAGAATGAGGCGTATGTGGGTGGTAACAGGGGAAGGTGCTTGAAAACGGGGAGTGGAGATCAGAACGCAGGCGTGCTTAAAGGTCAAAGCGGGCGTTTTATGGGTGTGCATAATTAAAACAGCAGCGTCATTGGCCACGTCACTGGGTTGATTTATAGTCAGAACTGCTCGCAAAACTGTGGTAGGAAAAACCAGCCACAAGAATAGCGAGCAGTTCATACGCTGTTCGATGTACTCGATTAATCAAATAAATAGCGGACATGACGTATGATGCGAGCGGCCAGGGGGCGTTTTTATCAAAATTTCGACCGCAAGTTTTGCTCGCTCATTCAGACTTATAGGCGTGAACAGACCGCAAAGAGCGAACGGTTCATTTGAATAGCCACCCCTTTTTATTAAACGAACGACCGCAAATAGCGAGCGGCTCTGAATGAGGGCATATGATACAGAAATAATCCTGCACTCAACCCCTATGTTGTACTTGAAGCTTGTTAATGTCAAGATAGACTTACATAGGTATTTAAGTAAACTTTACATCATACTTACCGACATCTGAAGCTTTCTCCACGGGAGAAGTGGGCAGTGATGGGGCAGGGCCTGCCTATTGCATCATTAGGCCCCGCCCCTCACAACGAATTGTCAGAAATACCGGGTATCTGAATAGGGGCAGAGCCAAATGACATAATTATCATAGATTTGCATAATTAGGCCCCACCCTCTCCCGGCAGATTGCGGAACCATGGTAAGATTCTCCCCATTCTGCCCACTTCATTAGGAAGTGGGCAGGATGCGGTAGAAGTGTCTACTCTTCCGGAGCTGCGGGGGGCTGCCTGAAAAATCGTGAGCCTCCCGCCAGTTCCGGGAAAGTAGGCAAGTATGCTTTACTTATGGTATATAAAATCACATAGATACAGTACATATAACACAAATCTGTAGTGTCTAAAGGCCCAGTCTGGAGTCCCTGTCACCTGCTCGCAAGGCCCAGCTCCTATCCCCTGCCCCAAAGACAACCCGGGCATCCAAAGCTGACCTGTGAACACTCCTAGGGCACCATTTTGACTTTTATCCAGCAGGATGCCGCAATCCACCCTCAACGACATTAACAGAATATTTCCAGTCATTACAAAAAGACAGCACCGTTAGGTTCTCTGAAATACACCATTTTGCTTATTACATTATTGTGTACTACTCATTCATGTCATATGTACTGTATCTATGTAATTTTATATACCATAAGTAAAGTTAAGTAAATTCCTATGTACAGTACAGTATTCCTATCTTGACATTGATATCTTAAAACATATCAGGTACAACATCTGGGTTGAGCACAGGATTATTTCTGTATCATTGTTTTTTGTAACTAAGTATAATTATTTTATGGTTGTAGATGACAATTAGATATAACGCAGACCGACTATGAGTCATGGACCACTTAGCTTAATTTGATACAGTATATTGGCATGGGGATATATATATTAAACATTTTGAGCCAAAATACAGCAGTCAAAATAAACCTAAATGACTCCCAAGTTGTCGACTGGGAAACTCAGAGAAATAATTGCAATAATCCAAAACTGTCCATACATTTTTATTCACAATTTATATTCACTATGAATAAAATAATCAATTCCAGAGCTGCCAATCAAAGAAGACAACAATACAGTAGTTCCCTTTTAAATAATAATGACAAGTAAACAAATGAAAGACCTAACATTGAATGAGTTCCTCGCTCAGTACTTGCAGAAGTGTCTGCGTTAAATGTTTGCTTAAATGTGAAATCATTACCAGTCAACAGAAACACATTGTCATACCTGTTCTTGTGACTCTTTCACAAAGCAATACTTCTTGTATTTGAAATTACACTCTGCTTTCAAACATTGCGTTTGAATTAGAGGTGAAAATGTTTACAGAAAATCATTGCCTTTAATTATGGTGATAAAAGATGTGAACCTGCTTTACTTAGCAATGCAAACATCAACAGAATGTTCCAACAGCAATCTCAATTGCTTCATCAGAAATGATGCTTTAGTCTCTTGCTCCCTGCTCCATCAACAGATGTTTCAAAGTTATTGCACTTTGAATGTGAAATGCAAATATACTCAAAGCATGTCTTTGTTGTTTATTATAACTGTGACTGCTTGGCACCTCTTTTCCTGCAATGCAGTAAAACACAGTCAATGTTTTGCAGGATCCTAGGCACTGAGAATGCCTGCTGCTTAATTTAATAACTTATTAACTGAAGGCTGGAGTAGGATATCTGATGTCATTTACTTCAAAGTGTTCTTGATTTATGCTTTTATAAAATTTTAGTATTTTTTATGGTGTTACACATGACTACTATGATAATGTATACATATTTTCTGTCTGTAGATTAAACTGGAAATTTTATATAATAGTTTGCCTGGTTTTTTTATCAGTGGATTATTCATTGAGTACAGGATATTCCAAGGGGCAAAGTTACTTAAAGAAAAAGTAAAGAAATTGCCCACAGCAGCTAATCAGAATCTAGCTTTCATTCTAGAATGTACTAGGTTAATTATAGATAATAGCGGATTTGTTGCTATTGGCAACACCACACTTTTCCTTTTTAGAAGACCACTAATTAAATATTTCATGAATAATTTATCTAACTACTAGAGTGAATATGTAATTATATCATATTAGGTCTTGTTTTTATTCCCTTGACATCAGTTAATTTGTTTACACCTTAAATCTCTTACTCCCAGTATTTATTGTCCATATGTCATAATCCTGATTCAGTGAATTTAACAAAAATTTAGAGGTTATCGTTTGTTGATTAATTTTATGTTTGATAACATGTTGAGGGATAACTGACAGCAGCATGGCCTATTCTAATAATACACTAAAACATGGTCAGAAAGGATTCAATGGTAATTTTGTTATAATGTTGGCTACTGGTTAAGCATCTTCTGCCAATATTCCAGCACATCATAATCAGGTGGGAGTGCCATAGGGCAATTAAGGTTCACTTTCACCACTTCCTGTCCATAAGTAACTGGCATCTGTTCTTCCACTACTTCAAAAAACCTCTTCATTATTTTCATTACAACCAATTGTTTTGGTTTAGTGTTAATATAGTTGTACTTTTCCTGTGGGGAAGATCGGGTTACAGTTTGCTGAATATCATAGTATGTTCCTTACCATTAACATATAGTTAATTAGAACACACAGAGACATTTTGTTCTATGACATATATCTGTTTTTCTGTATAAATGACTGAAGATTTTTTTTACAAATGTTTCTTGACAATGCACAAAGCATGGACTCCCTTTTAGAGGCAGCAAGAAATGTGCTCCTTTTCAAGTTATAGGGAGGGGTTTGGTACAGGATCCTGGCGGCCTGGATGCCAGCGGTCAGAATACCGACAGCGGCATCCCAACAGTCAGAATCACTACCCAACCAAGTGATTGTTCTAACCCTAACCCTCCTGCTAAACCTAACCCTCCCCCCTGTACCCTAACACTAACTCTCCCCCAATGCAGCTTAACTATATCCCACCCCCGTGCAGCCTAACCCTACCCTCCCCCTAGTGTTGGGATGCCAGTAAGTATAGGGGTTAGGGGATTCTGTTGCTGGGATTCTGACTTGGTTCCGGCACTGGAATTCTGAGCACCGGCATCTTGACCACTGGAATGGTAACTACTTACAATATGGAGTTATGTTATAGGTTCTGAGATTATGGAAATAGTATGATTTTGTAGAGTTGGCCACTAAGGGGTCTATTTACTAAGCTGTGTAAGGAGATAAAGTGAACAGTGATATGGTACCAGCCAATCAGCTCCTAACTGCCATGTCACAGGCTGAGATTGAAATATGGCAGTTAGGAGCTGATTGGCTGGTACCTTATCACCATTCACTTTATCTCCTAACACAGCTTAGTAAATAGACCTCTCAATCTTAGGCCGCAATCAATTGGAAATCTTAGAAATGATTGCCGGTTTAAATTTAGCGGTGGACTTGCTAAAATCACACCAGTTCCATTATCTCTTAACCTATTATATAGCCCCCATAATATGAATCCAGCAGAATTGTAGACAAAAAATTAGTATTTTCTGTGGGCAATATGAGGTTTATCAGTTGCCTTTCTCCATGAGCAGACATGTACGTGGCATCAAGTCACTAAGTAGTTTGGAGAACTCATTCTCTAAAAGGCACTGCCATCTTCTCTGTCCTCACTGCACTCATAGAATGCGTCCAGCAGAACTGCAGTAACATCATTGTGTATTTTGTTTTAACAGTTTTATCATCATCATCATTCTCATCATTATCATCATCATCATCATCACAGCAGTTTCCAAATGTCCTGCATTATTTGTCAATGTGTATTTTGTTTTATCAGTTTTATCATCATCATCATCATCATCATCCTCATCATCATCATCATCATCATCATCATCATCATCATCATCACAGCAGTTTCCAAATGTCCTGCATTATTTGTCAATGTGTATTTTGTTTTATCATCATCATCATCATCACCATCATCATCATCATCATCACAGCAGTTTCCTGCATTATTTGTCATTGTGGAAGATATTTCTCTAAACTCTATAGTTAGCTCATGCAATCTCTCAGGACTAGGCAAGGAATATATTTTATTTAAAAAATTACATATAAGCTAATGTGAAATTGTTAAATTTTCATAAAGTGGAAGTAGAGAAGGAATCACTAATGTGAACCTTACCTTAAAAAAGGTAACAGTGGATAATAAATTATACAAAATAATAATAATACAAAAATAAAAGTAAAATATCACCATGCCACCAAGAGATGAAAGATTTGCTCCTCAGTGTATACTGTCCAAGTGAGATCAAAATCTGTAATAATTTATAGGAGACAATTTCATCAGAAGTGAAACAAACGCTTGTTGACGGGAGCCCCACTCCTTCCAATGGGAAAGAGTTCCAGGGATGCGTAGAGAGATCTGAGTGTTTTCTCCGCTGCCCCCTCAGTGCGCGACCAGCGACTCTGTGCATGTAGAAGCCAGAGACCGGAGACGTAAGTAACGGTGCTACAGAAGTAGCAGTGTAACTGATTGTGGGATAGCTGCTTTTCGGAACAGCTGTCCCCTCACTGGAACAATGCTGAATTGTTCCGGTGATTAGTATCCACTGCAGAGAGATGGATACTTAATACAGCCCCAATGATTAATAGTCCCCTAAGTAAGCCTAATGCTGCATACACACGTAAAGATTTTCTGTCCAACCATCCAACTAGTTGATTGGTTGGAATGAAAATCTGGTAACGTATGGGAGTAAATGATGATCAGCAATTTGCTCCTAAATGCCAGAAAACAGATGAAAATGGTCAGTCAGACAAGTTTGTTAAATGTTTGATCTACAACAACAAAAAAATTGTTGAAAGCCATATAACTTTATTTTTTAATTTAAAAGTTACAATGAATTTGGTTGTATGGAAAATAACATAATGATCCATTTCATCCTGCAAGGTACAGATATGATTTGATAATCACAGTTATATAATATTTAGCCTACAGCTAAAAAAGCTCCCTGAGGTTATAACATATGGAAGGCCTGTTCTTGGCTAACTAATATAATTTTCAACTGTTTTTTAATTAACCTTCTTGCCCTGGCATAAGGGAATGTGCTTTGTCCATCAGTTCTTTTCAATTACAATTTTGCTCTTTGTACTGAAACTCATTTTGCAGCCTCTCTGCACAGTCTCATGTCATGTTTGAAAATAACAATGTATTTAATTGAAAATGGTAGGAAAAGACAAACTCACCATTCGGCAGCCTACTGTTATTCTGGTCATTAAGCTTTGATAAAATGTGAGATATAGGGGGGAACAATTGCCGATTGGCCTTTCTATGTGACCAGAGGAAGGTAGAGGATCAGTTTTATATATCACTGTTTCATGTTGCGATAAATTGTGCATTATCTTTTTAAAGTTTTACAATTTGACTGTTTTTGCTGAAACTTGTATTGCAGCCTCTCTGTGCAGTCACATGTCAAGTCTAAAAATAATTTCATATATTTCACTGAAAACGGTAGAAAAAGGCAAACTTGTCATTTGGTTACTGTTGATCTGTTCCTTCAACTTTGAATAAAATGAGAAATATAGGGAGATCTATTTTCTAATTGCCCCTCTATGTGACACATAATTATAAAATATAGAAGAAGTGCAATGGGTGAATGTAATAATTTCATAAGCAGTTTATCCAAAAATTATTTGATAACCTGCACACCGGTAATGATGAAAAAAAATAAAGGGAAGGTATTACTTATATAAGACTACTTAATACTATTCTATACAGTTTTGAAAAACCCAGAAAAAACACAGACACTTTTGTGCTCCACCAGCACTTTTATAAAATGCTGCCACATCAAAACATACAAACACCACTTAATGTAGAAGTAATGGTGCTAAAATAGAGTAAGTAAAACAACTGTACTATTACCTGCATCCTTGTTGCATGGGCAAAAAAGAGAAAAACTGTCCCTCATTTGGAAATAAACATCTAGACATTGCTGTGTAGTTTAATTGCACCAGCATCATATATATACAGTAATAGTGCACCAGTTACAATTTAAATACAGCCACGTTGTAAGAACGCGGCAGCATGAAACAAACTGATAAAGTGAAAATTATATTTAGGTCATGGACAAATTATTTTTTTCTCAATGAATTAAAACTGCCATAAATGTATAATCAATATTTAAATATTTTTAATTTTTACATGTTTTTCTAAACTGCTACTTCCTTCAAAAGTGAAAGTTGAAATAGTCATGGTTTTCAGAAATTAATTACATATGTGTACTGGAGTTGAATGGGAGATCAATTCAACTATTTTCTCTCTGGCACACAGGGGGAGTTTCTGAGTGCCTGGAAACCCCCCTTCCCAGCCCACACCATGACCACAATAGAAATACCAATATAATATAATTGTACTAGTGCTGCATGTTCTTACAAGTACAAAAATATATGAAATGGCAAATAAAATATTCATAATACACCAAAACAAAATACATAGCGTAGCATGCAGTATGAAGATGAATGTACAAATTTCACAATAGACTGAACTGAGCGCAAATATAGAGAGAAGAGAACCCTCAGATGCCAAGACACATGTTAAAATTAACTGTAAGTAACAATACAAAACATAAAGTGAAAACAGATGGAAATCTTTAGAGAATGGGAAAAGGGGGAGGGGAGTAGAGAAGAGGCTTTGTCCGTGTCAATGTTACAAATTTGGGGAGCCTAAGCATAGATCCCCAAATACTAAAAAAGGAAAAGGGAAATCACCATGGTAGAATGGAGATAACATCAAAGCAGGAGGTCTGAAAAGCCATGTGGTACGGTGTTATTACATAAAAACCAGTCTCCCCAGATCATAAGACACATATGGGAGATGTTGTGAATGTTACAAATTAGGGGAGCCTAAGCATAGATCCCCAAATACTGAAAAAGGAAAGGGTAAATCACCATGGTAGAATGGAGAAGAGGTAACATCAAAGCAGGAAGTCTAAAAAGCCATGTGGCATGATGTTATTATATAAAAACCAGTCTCCCCAGACCATAAGAAACATAAGGGTGGTGTTGTGAAGGTAAGCCAATATTTTCTCCATTGCTGCCACATGCCAGATTTTATATATGAGTTGCTGGCGAGAAGGAGGGTCAGTACACTTCCATTGCCTTGCAATTAAGCATCAAGATGCATTTAAAATATGTAAAAAGAGCTTATGGGCATACTTGGTAAAGCCCTCAAATGGATAGCCAAGGAGAAAAGACCAAGGAGACTTAGTCAAAGGTACCCCAAGAACTTCCGACAGAAAATGGGTAACCCTATCCTAGAATAAAATGTTACTTATATGTAAGTAAGTGCCTACCTCTCTGCAACCTCCCCAACTCTGATTAAACATTCTATGTAAACTGGAAGATACTAGGTTGTAGCATCTATAGTATATCTTGTATGCATTTTCCTTGATTGAAGAGGAAATAGAGGACTTAGATACCCTTTCCCATATATCAGACCATGTGTCCAAATCAGGTGGGCTACCTAGATCCTTTTCCCATTGGAGTTCTTGGCCTGGAATGTCTGGTAATTTAACATTAAGCAAGAGATTATAAAGAACAGATATGATACCCTTCATAAGAGAATTATGGAGACACAGAGACTCAATTGAGTGAAGGATTTTTTTATAGAGCTAAGGGGGAGGGAGTGGATAAAATGTTGGACTTGAATGTTAGTAAAAGAGTTAATAGAAGGTATGTTAAAGTTACTTTGTAATTAACCCAGAGAGGTGCATCCACCCGTATTGAGGAGATAAGGTACCAATCTAACACCTCCCTTAATCCATGAGGAGAAACTAATAGAATTGATACCCGGAGAGAATACTGGGTTAAACCACACTGGAGTATTGGGGGATGGATATGAAGTGACTGCATAGTGGGTTTTACAGTGATGCCAGTGCATGTGAAGGCTATAATCGGGTGTGAACGAGCAGACTTAGTTCTATCTGATGTAGCCAGTCCTACAATAGGGGACACAAAGGTGATACTGCATGAATTAGCTCCCACTTCTACCCACCTAGGTATCTGGGAAGATGCAAACCAGACAATTGCCTGACTTAAATTGGTAGCATAGTAATAAACAGCAACATCTGGGAACCCATTGCCACCATTGGTAGTGGGGCTACGGAGAGTGAGAAAGCTAATACGTGGAAGTTTAGATTCTCATAAAAATTAGACATACCACCTGTGAATTTATGGACAGCAACAGGTAGGGTCTGAAAGAGGTAGAGTAGTCAGGGCAAAAGGTTCCTCTTAACCGCCACTATTCTCCCCAACCAGGAAATAATGAGATCCCACCATCAAAGGAGGTCTAGTTTAATGGATTGAGTAGAGGGTCTGAATGCCTTGGAGAAAGTCACCACCGAGGCCAAAGTATCTTAATATTTGGACCATAAAGGGCCAGCTGATCCAGTCAAAGACCTTCTCAGCATCCAAGGAGAGCACCATGGTTGGAGTGCAGGTGAAATTAATTGAGTGAATGAGACTTATAACTCGCCTGGTGTTGTCACGAGCTTGTCTCCCTGAAATGAAGCCAACCTGATAGTAATGGACCAGGCTTGGCTATACCGAGTTTAAACAATTGGCAGGAATCTTACCGTATATATTGATGGCAGTGTTCAACAGCGAGATGAGTCTGTAATGGGCACAGGTGGACGTGTCCTTCCCATCTTTGGGAATAACAATGATCCTAGCCTTGAGAGTCTCCTTGAGGAAAGAGCCCCCAGACATCACACCTTTGAACACCTCAGAAAGATAAGGGGATAATACAGAGTTAAAGAAATTATAATAGGTGGCCTTAAAGCCATCTGGGCCTGGGGCTTTAATTGCCTTGAGGCCCTTAATCACTTCCGAGATCTCCTGCACCTCAATTGTGACACATAACGACTGAAGAACCAAGGAAGACAATTTAGGCTGGTCAGTTCTGTATAGTCCCCAGCAAGGGGGAAACTATCTGAGGAAGATTAAAGGTTATACAACTTAGCAGAGAACTCCTCAGTGATAAGTGTGGGATCCCTGAATAATTCTCCTGAATGAGATTTAATGGTTAGAACATTGCTCTGTGAAAGCTTTGAACATAGTCTGAATGCCAGTATTCTATCAGCTTTATCGCCTTTTCATTTTTTTGGTTTGATTAGGCCATTTAAGAGAAGACTCAGCTTTTGCCATAAGAAAAGGCCTAGCTCCTCTCCAGCAGATACAAATTTACAATAGTCATCCGCCATACCTGAAGTTTTATGGAGTTTGTCTAATTGAGCAACAAGATCCATAACTTCAAGGAGTCTCTTAGCCCTGCCCTTCCTAGTGGAGGCCGCTATCTTAATTATGGCTCTTTGAATCACTGCTTTATTGGAGTCCCAGAGTAGCTGGCAGGAGTAGTAGGACTGGAGTTAAGAGAGAAATAGTCTTTAATTTCAGAGGCCAGTTGTGATTGTATCACAGGATTTAGCAGGAGCCTGTCATTAAGGCACTAAATAGGAGAGTGATTACGGGGAAAAGGGAGTGGTCAGACCTAGTTCTGGGGTGGATATTGACATCCAGGATTAATTGCGCAGGGTCAAACCCTAGTAAAATCATATCTAGCCCCGTATGGACATCGTGGACAGGTGAATAAAAAGTCCTTACAGTAGGCTAATTTACACACACACCAAAAGGTGTTGAGAGAGAAGCAGTTGCAAGGCATCTGAATTAGCACATACTGAGCTTAATGACAAACATGAAGGAGGTTTAGATCTATCAAGGTGTGAATATAGGGTGGTGTTAAAGTCCCCTCCCATGACCACTCTACCTCTTCTATGTTGGGACAACAACAAGCTTAGGGTGTGTAAGAAGTGTGGCTGTGCTGTTTTGGCGTAAACATTCACAAGTCTAAAAAGGGTGTCATCTAAATCCCAAAAAAAGATAAGGAAGCAACCCTCTGGGTCTTGAACAATTGAGGAAGGAACAAAGGTGACAATTTTCTAGACATGTCACCTTTGATCCTTCCTCAATTGTTCAGGACCCAGAGGGGTGCTTCCTTATCTTTTTTTTCGGATTTAGATGACACCCTTCTTTATACGGGTAGAGTCACAAGCATGATAGGTGGACAGGAAATATTTGGATTTAAGTTCAGGGTGTCAGGGTGTCGGGTGCCAGTAACATGGGTCTCCTGCAGAAATATAATATCACCATGGAGTTGGCGGAGTATGAAACAGAGTGGAACGTCGCTGTGGGCAGTTCAGACCTCTAACGTTGAGTTTAGTAGCCATGATGTAGAATGGACTGAGCTGAGTAAAGGATGGTCAAACAAGAGCATGGGAGAAAAGTACCAAAGAACCCAGATGTCGGCAAGAGAAAGAGAGAAAGAGAGAAAGAAAGGAGGGAAAGAAAGTAGAAAAGGGTGAGGAATGGGGAAGGCCCTGTCCTTTTAGTTGGACCCATGGAAAGGGACAGCTTAAAAGCCAAGGGTGTCCAAAGTCTGCCATTGCGACCGTATGGGGGCATGTGGCCAAAGAAGGCAGAGAGGGAGCACTAAGCTAAGGGGATACAATAATGGAGAAGACAAGCTCCAGGTCTGAGTTAGCGATGAAAACAAAATGACATGGCCAAGGCTTCTCTACACTTCCAGTAACTGGCCAATGATGTAACCGAGGAGGAAAGGAGAAGGGGGGAAACTCCAACTATAACTTAATACTGTAATTCCAGATTCATTTAAAAAAAAATAGTTTTTTTCAGTGGGAGGTCTTATTTGCATTGAAGTGGTTAAATGAATACTAATAGGGGTATTCAATATGAAACGTTAAACTCGCCAGCGAGGTTTTTGCCGCACATCGGAGGTTTTGCCAGCGAAAAAGTATCGCGCGCTCTCCTGCGTATCCCCGTATTCAATTTGAAATCGTCGAAAACGGGAACCGGCGATACTTGGATCGGTGAAAAAAACCTTGAACTTTCAGGAATTAATTGTAGGAGCCCCCTAAAGATGTCCAGACCTCGGGGATCACTATGGGTACCCCCGTTTTTGCCTGCAGAAGAAAGTCAGGGTTTTTAAATAGCTGTGCAGGTGTTTTTTTTCCCCGACATTGAAGAAGTGATGCAGAAGAGCACTTAGGTTTTTTTTTTCATTTTTTTAAGTGGCCTCATCAAATTTGGGGTACATGAAAATGGGTACTAGCATATTTTTAAGTCCCTAAAGGTAATTTTTAATAATTCTGCAAAAATGCACCTGCCGCTACTTTGCGCAATGAAAAAAACACCCGCCCCATACTTGGGGACCCGACCAGAAATAATTTCGTTACTTTGGGGTTTTTTTACCTCATTTTTTTTTTAAAACCCAAATATTTTTTTTTTTTAAGGGTGTCCCGATTTTTTTTAGGACATTTTTTTTGAACATTTCCTTTTAAGGGGACATTCCCAAAACTACAGGCTATTTTTTTTATAAGCCTACACCCCCAAACCCCTATTCTGCATTTTTTTTCACTTGCTATAGTGCTTAGAAAAATTATCCCTGTTTTTTAAAAAATGACCCTTGACCCCATTTAAGGAAAAAAATTGGAATTTTCAGGAAATATGCCTGGGACCCCCCTAAAGATGTCCAGACATGGGGGATCACTATGGGTAACCCCTTTTTTGCCTGCAAAAGAAAGTCAGGTTTTTAAATAGCTTTGCAAGGTATTTTTTCCTGCAGCGGCTATTAGAAACCCCGACTTCCTTCAGGAGTTAAAAATGGGGGTACCCATAGTGATCCCCCATGTCTAGACATCTTTAGGGGGGTCCCTAGAATATTTCCCGAAAATTCCCGTTTTAGTTAACCTGTAAAAAAAATTAGCAAAAAATAAAATAAAAATTACATAAGGTCCCCCCACCAAAAACCAAACCAGCCCCAGGCTTGCCAGCCAGTGGTGGTTTCTAAAAATACGGGGAACAAAATGTGTAGGGTTCCACCGTATTTTAGAAACCAACACCAGGCTGCAGGGACTAGTGCTGGTTTTAAATATAGGGGGCAAAAACGACGTGGGGTACCCCCTATATTTAAGACCAGCACCAGACCCAACCGACCGGGGTGTAATGCCACAGCCCGGAGACCCAATCACCGGGGCTCCAGGTCCAAAGCATTACACCCCAAGTCTGTCAGCGCAAGCCGGTGATCTCGGGGGAGTCGGGGACCCCCCAAAAAGGGTCCCCCCTCTCCCGAGCACCACAGGCTTACGCTGAAGTCTGGGGATCATCCCCATAACCCTGGAGCGGTGGGTATGGGGGTAATAGGGGGGCCAAATAATGTAACACTATTGTACTTTACAGTGGAACTACAAGTCCCAGCATGCCTGCCATTTTGCACTTGTGGAACTACAAGTGCCAGCAGACATGCGGCACCTGTAATTTCACTGTAAAATAAATAGTTAAAAAAAGACAAAACACACACACCGTGCCCAGTATAAGTTTATTACATACACCAACCCAGTCACACATACTTACCTATACCAGAAGTTTCTGTCCCCTTCTCCAGTAGAAATCCTTCAAATTTGGCCCTGTAAGGAAGATTTCATACTCACCTACATCCAGCGCTGGTCTCTGCAGTAATCCATGGGATTAAAAAAAAGAAAAACGCATTTACCCGATCCACGCTACAAGCTATCTGTATGTGTGTTGTCACATATACAGATAGCTCCCGAATGGCCGCTGCCGGCACTTCACGAGGCATTGCAGTCCCGTCAGCCAATCAGCGGCAGCGCTCACTGTAGAGCACCCGCTGATTGGCTCTGGCAACTGACAGTTCCCACGTGGGCTGACTCACTGACTGTTAGGGGTATATTTACTAAAGTGAGAGTTTTTAGAAGTGTAGATTATGCCCATATCAACCAATCAGATTCTGCTTAACATTTATCTAGCACTTTCTAGAAGTGAATAGCTAGAATCTGATTGGTTGCTATGGGCAACATCTCCACTTCTAAAAACTCACTTTAGTAATATACCCCTACTATCATATTTTACAGGAATGTTTGCTTAAGAGTATTTTGCTATGGACAGTCCTTATTTTCTCAGATAGCAAATAAACATTGTTACTGTTGAAAAACTTCAATCAGTTGCAAGTATAAGGGCAGTAAGTTTCTAACCAAGACAATGAATAGCAAACACAATACTGCCATACCATTCTATCTTAAAAAAAAAAATATGTGGCCTACAGGGCCTCAAAGAGAGGTGCACAGGGGCTGGCTGGCAACTTTTAGCCTGGGGGGCAAATGCATGCAGGCGGTCCTGGCAGAGGAGTAGCGTGTAGCCAGGGTGCCCGAAGAATGTGCGTGCTACGGCGCTGCCCCCCCTCAAGTGTTTCAGGGAGGAGGCGGGTCCATATGGGATTAATGTAAGGTAAAAATAAAGATTAGGGGCAGCCCCCTGTCATAGTGCCCATATGCAGTGCCCCCGTGTGCCACAGGAGATAACACCCTTATGCAGTGCTCCAGTAGTGCCCCCAGTAGTGATCCCCCCCTATGCAGTGCCCCTTGTGCCCCCAGTAGTGGTCCCCCTGTTCAGTGCCCCTTGTGCCCCCAATAGTGGTAACCCCTATGCAGTGCCCCCAGTAGCAGTCCATCCCCCCATGCAGTGCCCCCAATAGTGGTAACCCTTATGCAATGTCCCTTAAATAGTGGCCCCAGTTGTAGTCTCCCCCCTATGCAGTACCCCCAGTATTGCCCTTTATATAGAGCCCCCAGCAGTGGTCCCTCGCAGTGCCCCCAGTGGTAGTCCCCTCCCCCCTATGTAGTGCCCCTAGTAGTAGTCCCCTCCCCCCTATGCAGTGCCCCTAGTAGTAGTCCCCTCCCCTTGTAGTGCCCCCAGTAGTAGCCCCTCCTTGTAGTGCCCCCAGTAGTAGTAGTAGTCCCCCCTTGTAGTTCCCCCAGTAGTAGTAGTCCCCCCCTTGTAGTGCCCCCAGTAGTAGTAGTCCCCCCCCTTGTAGTGCCCCCAATAGTAATCCACCCCCCTGGTAGTGCCCCCAGTAGTAATCCCCCCCTGGTAGTGCCACCATAGAAATCCCCCCCTGGTAGTGCCCGCATAGCAATCCCCCCCTGGTAGTGCCCCCAGTAGCCCCCCCTCCCTGTAGAGAGAGACTTAATTAAAAAAAAAAACACTTACCTGAAACTCCCGCTCCTGGTCCCGACGCTTCCACCGGCTCCTCTGGCCGCTTTGCATTAGCTGATTACAGCTAACACACAGCTGCCGGCTTCGGCCGTCCGGTCAGTGCTACACACGCAGTGCAGTCTGTGTCACAGTGACACAGACTGCCCGTGGCCCGTGGCCCGCATGACGCTGCGGCCCAGGGGGCACATGGCACCCTGCCCCCCGGCCCAGCCTGCCACTGGAGGTGTACACCAGGAATTAGGCAGCATACGCTCCATCACATAGTTGGCACAACAATGAATCTCCACAGGAACATTTGGCAGCATAAAAATGCAAATACATAAGATATTTTTTTGATTAGTTGTCTTTATTAAAATAATAGAGGAGTCTTTAGAGTTAGAATAATGTTTTAAAGCAGAGGCCACCCCACAAGTCCAAACCCATACAGATATGTTTTAGTAAAACAATAGTAGCAACCGCAGAGTCTAGAGAGCAAGATTAATTTCACTCAAAACAGTTAAGAATAAAAATCAATCAATTATTTAATAAAAAATACAGTAATGAATAAAAAACATGTATCAGATTAATAGCAGCTGTATAATGCAGAATTGTAATAAATTACGAACGTATCAACAAGTGGTATAAATAGTAACAGGTTAAGATATCCTGGAATCTGAATCACTGCAATGTACGGGAGGGTGTAAAGTTTCTTAATAATAGGGGCTTCCGGGTGAGAAAAGTTTGTTATAAGTACATGTACACAATGCGTGGCATTTGCAGGACACATTGAAATGGTCATTGTAGCAGCATGGATTTTACCTGCAGCTCTGGTATAAGTGTCCCATGAAGGGCTGAGTGAGAGTCCGGTGTGGTGGTGGTGGCAGACCCAACTAGCGGGGAACACACAGTGATAGATGACAAGCCGCTCTGGTGTTTCTGTATAGTTGAAGAAATCCGGAGGTCACAAGGTAAAGCCCGCAGATGAATAGTCTTACTTGTATAGGCTGCAAATGAAGCCGTGCAGGGAATTCTAAAAGGGGGGGGGGGGGCGATTGGCTCTGGAAGGAATGTAGCTGTATGCAGTGAATTCTCACAGGATAGCGAACTGGAGGTGAGCACCTACGCGTTTCGACGTACACCTGACGTCTTTTTCAAGGTGAGTAATCTTTCCTCTCCTCTTGGGAGTTTAAATAGTCTCAGTAATACAATCATTAGAAACAGCTTGTGATACTTAGTAACTGTTTTAAGTGAGCCAGATTGTTTCAATTTGAGAGAGTGGTAATTAGAGACAATGTATTATATCTCTGCGAGCAGACATTTACTACTAGTCATACAGAGACAATTTATATTCATACTCATAATATTTTTCACTAAGCAGTAAATAATAATAAGAAAAATTATGTAAGTGATAAATAAATAGATCGACCAAAGCGATTTCTATAATTACCTTCAAACAAATAAATACACACATATATTATGCTATCTATCCAATTATACAGCGCATGTCATAATAGTAAAAACTAATAATGTACGAAAAGGACCAAAAGTATGGGCACACATGTTTTGTGCCTTCTCTAGATCAAATCATACTAAGTACATAATAATTACACATAAGGATGGAATAAGTATAGAATATTCTCTTCTTTTCTATTATTGATCTGATATACAAACAAAATGTGAAAAGTATCTAAGTGATCTATATAAGAGAAGTTCATATACACACTATAGATAGACAGTGACCTTATAGAAATATTGTATAGAAATTGTACTAAATAAAAGCTAAATGAATTGGTAAAGATTTATCCGAATCAGGTAGTGGGGGCATTGGCTAGCAGTGTCAGAAAATACTATTCAATTCAATCTGTTCATTTTGTCCATCAGGAAATAAGCTGTTCATGGAGAAAATCCAGAATATTTCCTGTTTACATAGTGTCCTAAATCTATCGCCTCTTCCGGTAGTAGGGGGTATGGATTCTAATCCTATGACTCGTAAATATCTGACATCCCCCCTGTGTTTTTCTGTAAAATGTTGGGATACACTGTGCAATAAATTTTTCTTAATAATATTTCTCCTATGTTCTAGGAACCTTTCACGCAAGCTTCTTATAGTTCTCCCCACGTATCTCGTTACTGCAGCTGCAGAGCAGCAGGTATACCACATTCTTGGAGTTGCAGTTGATAAATTGTTTAATGGTATAAATTTTATCTGAACTAACGATGCTTATAGTTTTGGTCTTGTTGCATACTTGTTGGCAAGTAATGCATTTGTTCAGACCACACTAATAAAAGCCTGGGTTTTTTTTGGGAGCCAGTCAGAACCAGATATCATACTGTTTTTTGAATTGGTTTAAGGGAGCTTGAAGCCAATATATTTTTAAGTGATTTATTTTTTCTATAGATAACTGTTGGTTTCATTGGTAATATATTTTTTTGTACCGAGTCATATTGTAACATCGGATAATTCTTCTATATAATTCTTTTAATCGCTCCTGAAGAATTGTTATATGTGGAAATAAACGCAAAGTTTCTTTCTAGTTTATGTTCCTTATGTTTTCTCAATTTAGGTTTAAGGAGTACCCCTCTATCCATTTCTGCAACTTCATTATATATATTTGTTAATAGATCTATGGGGCAACCTCTCTCTCTGAAACTCTCGCACACCAGGAATTACACAGCAAACGCTCCATCACACAGTTGGAACAACAATGAAACTCTGCAGGAACATTTGCCAGCATAAGAATGCAAATACATAAGATACTTTTTTGATTAGTTGTCTTTATTAAAATAATAGAGGAGTCTTTAGAGTTAGAATAATGTTTTAAATCAGAGGCCACCCCACAAGTCCAAACCCATACAGATATGTTTTAGTGTTGCTAACATATGAGTTATAGTTTTGAAGAAAATGGTTTGTGCCACGTTAAGTACAGTTTGGCGATCCCATGTGCTAGTGAACAATTGGTATAATATGAGACTATTACAACAATCAAGGGAGAAGTGTGTGTAGACAGATCTTCATATATTAATGTCATGTTAATTATATATTATTATTATTATTAACATTTATTAATAACATTTACTTATATAGTGACAGTATATTCCATTGTACTTTACAATATATAAATGTTGTTATCTTGAACAATCATTTGCCTTAAGTTGGGTACATACTATACGATGCATCGTACGATATATAATTCCGACACGGATTGGAATGATATATCGTACACATCATATAGTGTGTATGCTCCATCCATCTTTCCTGGCTGTCGTTCATTGCATCGCTCCACCTGCAGTCCTGCACTTCAGAATGGACAATGTAATGAACACTGCGGTGCTATTACATGCAACATGTAATGATACATTGCGACATCGTGCACCAGATCATGCAGGGTGTACAGTGCGCGTGATGTATTGTTACATCGTTCGCTGCATCACTGGGTTGCACCGTCGTGTGTTATGTACCCAGATTTACAGCTGTGTTGATATTTGTTTTGCAGAGTTTAATGACACAATGTGCCTGCCCCATCCCTGACAGTGACAACCTACAGCTTTCTTCTGGGAAGTCTCCCAAGGCAACAGATTTAAAATCAACAAGTATGGATTAAGGGCCTAATTCAGACCCGCTCTCGAGCGCAGGACGCTCGCAAGCGGGTCAATGGTGCCCCAATGCGCATGCGCACAACGGAGGGAATCATCCCGTGTGTATGTAGCATAAGAGAGGCATCTAGAATGCTTTCTTGCCGAATTAAGTAAATTGAATATTATTCCTGGGTGCTGGTCTTACCAAATAGCAAAATATAGTCCAGTTTGATTAATATATTGGACTTCATTCAGACCCGCTCGCAAGTGCTGAGCGCTCGCAAGTGGGTCGATGTTTAGGCCCTGCGCACACGCAGTGGCCTCACTGCGCGTGCACAAGCCCCGGAGCAAGAGAAAAATTCTCTCGCTCCGGAGCTCACTACAAAAAGGGCGGCTGTCGATGTTGATCGACAGCTTGCCCCATTTTGTAGGTGGGGCGGGGGGGTGGTTACACAATCGGAGGTGTTCCTTAAGGAAGGCCTGACGTTTTGTGGGCGGCCGCACTGACATCAGCAGTGATGTCAGTGGGGAGCTTCCTGCTCAATCAGGAAGCTCCCTGGGACTTGCGGTTACCGAGACCCAACCTTAGGGTCTCGTTGCTACCCCCGATGGTTGCGATGGTCTTGACCATCGCGACCATCAACCTGGTCGGTCGCTAAAGCTGTGGTGTGTTAACCCACAGCTTAGTTAGCGACCAGGAGGCCGCACTTCAAAACCCAAGTGGCCACCCACATTCAGAACGAGCGCTCGCATCTTGCGAGCGCCTCTGAATGAGGGCCATTGTCTTTTATATCTGAACAGACTGCCCCCTCTTTGGAGAGAAAAAATTCCAATACAACTGTTACAGCATAACCCAATCTGATGTAGCGGACAGACCACAAGAGAATCGTGTCATCGGATTATGCTATAAATTAAACACTCTTTATTGATAACACACTACCGTACAGGTGTTATTAAAGGGGAAATTGAAATCAACTTAATTTTTATGAAGAGTGTGATTTATTATTGCTGGACTGGACTATGGACCTGATTCAGACCCGGTCGCTAGATGCGGCCGCTCGCTCCCAGCGTATGCAAATTCAGCTAAGTGACGTCAATGCAGACGATCACACGGCAAGGCATAAGTACGCCCACTATGTCTTGGCGAGTGATCACTTTGTGTTTATAGACGCCCACCAGCCTCTCTTTAGCCGCCCACTCGTGAACGTCATCTCCAGGAAGTATATACAACCATCAGCACATCGGGTTCCATCGGAACTGACCGCAGCTGTACCCTACCACAAGCACTGTGAGCACTTCAGTGTATAATTCAACCAGGTGATGTGTACTATGACCATGCCTGTTAATTATGCACGACTCTGAAACGTTGTTGAAACACTCAGGCACGGCTGCATTCGCACCTCCACTCCCCCGTTACTACTGCCCTGCCCCTGTTACCACCCACAAACGGCCTCTCTTGTCACTCATTCCACTGGACTGTCTTTGCTGGGCGAGGGAGCGCTTCACGATTGCTCGGACTAGTTCACGCACGCGCACTGCAATGTATACGCATGCTCAATTGCATAACATCGGCAGCGTAAGAGCGAGCGGCTGCTTGCGAGAGGGTCTGAATCAGGCCCTATATTTTGCTATCTGCTAAAACCTGCGCCCAAGATGAAAATTATTTGTTCCAAGTTACTGTACATAAACAGTAGTTTTTAGAAAATGCTATTATTATAGGGGGTAAATTTACTAAAGTGAGAGTTTATAGAAGTGAATTTTAGAAGAGATGTTGCCCATAGCAACCAATCAGATTCTACTTAACATTTAACTAGCACCTTCTAGAAAATAAAGAAAATAATAGCTAGAATCGAATTGGTTGCTATGGGCAACATCTCTTCTAAAACTCACTTCTAAAAACTCTCACTTTAGTAAATTTACCCCTTGGTGTCACCATAGGGTTAAAAATGTGATTTCTGCATGATTAGCAGATATCTTGTTTGAGGCTTAGTGTACACACAATTGCAACAGAATAGCAAACTGACCTTGAAGATAAACTGACCTCAAAGAGTCATGGTGTTTTGTATTTGTTTAAGTGTGCTTGTAAAAGAGTGGACACACACTAAGCGCTATTTCCCAATTACAATACCTGTTAGAACCAGCAGGGTTGTCTTAACAGCAGCGTGGGCCCTGGGCAAAGCAATGCACTGGGACCCCTACCCACCCATTCACAGGAAAAAAATGTAAATCGTCAATAAAATTAAACCCTTTTGCATGCCCATCAGACCTCCCACACATACAGAGAGACTCTTTCTGACTGGTCTGAAGCCGGCAGATGAAGTGAAACTGGGACTGAGGTGAGTACTCATCACCTGGAGAGGATGGGGTGGGGGAGGTTAGATCAGTATACAGTGCACCGGTGGCCGGCTTATAAAAATATCACATATTTACCAACTGGCCGCAGCTGCAGGGGGCAGGTTGGCGGACCCCTACAAGCTTCGGGCCCATCAAGCCCAATGGAAGAGATGGCCCTGATAACCAGATTTCATGGTGAGTAAAGAAAGTATATGAAGAACAGTTTCCCTGTGTTCGTTGGGATTTGAGTATGACTGTAAGCCATGCTACAGGTATCTGTGGTTAGTACTGTGTGGTTGGTGACTGACCATCAATTTTCTGAGCATCATGTGTTATTAAGGGTTCCCCTCTCATGAATTGAAGATATGAAAGACATGGGATTGGTATGAATGACCATCGGACAAGAGCCTGACGGTCAAAATCCCGACTCCAGCATCCCGAACAGCGGAGATCCTGCCAGAGGTGAGTAAACTAACTAACCCTCCCCTCTCCCCCCCTAACCCTAACCCTCCTTTAGGGGTGCCTAACCCTAACCTCCCCCAACCTCCCCATGGGGTGCCTAAACCTAAAACCCTCCCCGCACCCGAAACCTAACCCTCCCGGGGGTGGCTAACCCTAACCTTCCCCTGGAGGTGCCTAACCCTAACCCCCCTGCCTAACCCTCCCGGGGTGTGCCTAACTCTAAATCCCCCCGGGGTGCCCTAAACCTAAACCCCCCACGCAGCTATGAGGAAGCGTGGACTGTACTTACCTCGTTCGGTCCCGCAACGTTCTGGATTCCGGCATTCGGGATTATGATAGGTGTCAGTTTTTTTACGTCTATCAATAATCCCTAGCTGGCATTCTGCCGTTGGGTCTGTGACTGCATGACGAAAGACATATATAAGAACTTTCCCATTTAAAAGCTGAGTGTTTAATTTGTTTACTGATAATTCTATGGAATTGCATGCTATTTGTGTTATGATCACCTATAGGCACCAATAAACTGTATTTCTATATCTTTATGTGATACCGAGTCTCAGAGAATATTTACTGACTGACATGAAATCATTTGACTGACAGTTGTCAATCGAAGTGATGAAGGATTACAATAGGGTTACATAGATACCTGGAGAAGTACTGTAATGCAGAGTGTACAAGAAGTCTGCTGAAGATATCCTGTTGCAGCCAAGTATTTTGTAGTCATACAGTGTGACTGGAGTGTTGGTCCTGGGCAGTGATATCATGAAAGGGGTGCAGGCCGCACCAGGGTGTCACCCTAGGAGGAGGTGACACCAAAATGCTGGCTCCTCCTCAGTGACAAGAGATGGGTACTGCAGTGTGACATTCTCCTTCAGCACCGGGCTCCTATCATAGAAGAGGAGCCGAAAGTGCAGACAGCCCAGTATCTCCGGTGATGCTGAGCTGCACCCGAGTGAAGTCATCAGGATCCCCTGCAAGGCCAAGCACCTTTGTTTTAGGCCACATCCCTTTTCAGGCATGGACACGCATCCGGCACATAGGGATAGTCAGAGTGTGTACCTGGTGTTAAATAAAGGACAAAAAGGGGGGGAAAGGGTAAAGAGATCCACCACACAGGCAAACAAAATCACCATAAATTAAAGAAATATATCAAGGAAAATGTTATACTATGTGTAAAGGAAAAAGGGCTATATCCACAGTATTCCTATGAATCCAGATATATAACTGGAGTAGTGGTGGTGCTGCTCAGAGTAAATCAGTACAGAACAAGAGGAAAAAGGATTAAGGTCCTAGAACCAAATCCAAGACTCTATAACGGTGCACTCTTATAGCTAGTAAGTATGTAACAGTAAATAAAATATAACTTTTAATGGATTCAAGCTAAAAACGGACTAACATTACATACAGACATATAAACTAAAAAGAGAAAATCGTGGTAGTGAAAGGTGCTGGAAAAAAGAATATTTCCATGAAAGTGGCGAAATATAGAAACGACAATACAACATAAATAAATACAAATAATACCCAATGCTAAACAGTATTGGTATATCACAAACAAAATAAAATTACACCCAGATCATAAACTTGTCAGGGATAGATAGTAAACATACATTAAATGGAGCAACATCTGTATTACTTAATCAAACTGAAAATACAATCAACGAAATCTCCAGATGAAATGGCAAAACATATAGGTCCTGTAACATGGACCGATCAATTTTAGAGATATCCCGTGTAGTACAGAAAGAAGATGCAGAGAGGGATGTCAAGAGTCCCGATTAATCACAGAGTTCTGCTGCTTACCATCATGCCATAGCAGAGAATGGGAAGTGAGAGACCCGTGTGTCACAGTAACCCCTCGAAAGAAAGAAGGTCAGGACCCTGTAGCAGGCATTCATTTAAATCCCTTCTTCCATCATACCATAATAGCATTGGACAAAAGGAAGGGGGGAAAATTACTGGGCTGCAGTCAGGAGGTGAAAGATTATATAGAACAGTGTACCGATGGTAAATATTAAATTATATACATCTCTCTACTCAGTATGTCAATATGAATACCATGTAGTACAGAAAAATAGAAGTATGGGGTATAAAAAGCCTTATCCATCAACGAGTTCTGCTGCTTCCCATCTTGCAATAAGCAGCGGCTGGGAGGTGAGAGACCCGTGCTTCACAGTAATCCCAAGAAAAAATAGACAATATCTAACCCCATTAACAGGCATTCATTTCTAACCCTTTATTGTCTTGCTATCATAGCATTGGACAATAAAAAAGGGGGAAGTTACTGGGCTGTAAGCGGGGAAAGATAGGAAAAGAAAAGAGAATTATCAACCTCTATCAAAGTAGTCACATGGGATGATTACCCCAATTTAGTGTATAGTGTCAAAGAGTTAAATGAAGGTTGAGGCAATTAGGAGGTTATTCCTCAAAGAGAGAAAAAGATAGAGTTAGCAGTTTGTTAGTAAAAAATATATATCATTTTCATTGTCTTAGCGTATCATGACCTAATTAACAGGAGCCCTGAGGTATATATCAAAGAACACTTGAAAATAAATAACTTCCTAATATAGAGAAAAATAACATGAATTCAACAGGCACTGTTAATATAGTAATATATCGCATGCAATGCTGAAACAGTCACCTAAAGAAGGGAAAAAGATGGATTCTACATATGGTACCTATGTGCTCACATACACAAACAAAGGTACTATCTGATTATTATACAAAGATGTAAATACAAGGGGGATTGCTAATCAGCAGAATGCAGTGACCTGTGCGTGACCCTAATAGGGCATCAAAAACCAGCAATAGTTGTTAAATAAAAATACTGTTATGGCAGTATAATTACTGTGTCCAATATGGCAGCACAAATGTACAAAAGCTGCACAGGGAATATCAGTGTCATGAACACTATTAAAGGAGAGAAGCTCCAACCTCTCGTGTAATGGAAAAATTAAATCCCAAATATGACCTGAGTGTAGGAGTGTCCTACATCGTGCACATGCAGGGCACCCTGAAGACCGACATGCGTTTCGCCTAGCGAGGCTTGATCACTGAGGAATCAGCTGCAAAATAGCTACAGGCTTCCACTGATTATCTAGAATCAGTGGACCAATCTTGAGGCTACAAAAGACAACTGGCATTTGTGACAGGCAATCAACAGTGAGCTCAGTAACAAATCGACTGGCCCAATTAAATAGCAGGGGCGGAGTCAAAAACGGAGGCTCGTGTGAATACATTAGTGGCTCATTGTGAGCTGCTGTTTCTGTGTGTATACAGCAGAGTGTGAATAAAGGAAAGCAAATGATCCTGCCATACAGAATGATTACATATACAGGATATGTAAAAAGTAATTATACATGTCCGCTCAGCCAAATCATTTGAAAAGGTATATTAAGTGGGTAAAATGGGGAAAAAAGGGAGAAAGAGAGGGGAGGGGGGGGAGAGAAAAGAAAGAGAAGTATAGATTAAGAAATAGTAATAAATAAATAAAATTAAATATAAATAAAAAAGGGCAAAGAAAAGGATATTATATTGTCAAATCGAATAAATCAACGTTCCTATATAAAGATATATTAAGTATAGATAGTACTAGACAATTAATACCAACATTTTTTTTTATTATACTTTGAAGATTAACTACCAGATTGGAAAAAAATATTATTAAATTAATAGTAGAAGCTAAAAGGCTGGACAGTATGTCATAAATGTATAGTCCCATGGTGTACTTAATTTTACCCAATAATTAGGTAAATCCTATGCATAGAATATATATACATATACATTCATGTACACATATATACACATCCACATGCACATATACGTACACATATACACACACACATATCCAGAAGAGCCAGAAACAATAATTCAAAAGTCTCAGAAAAAAGATAAATAGAGATCATGTAATATATTATCAAATTCTGTGAGAAACAATATATATATTAAGGGTGAAAAGTGATGCATGTAAGTGACGTATGTAAAATAAGTAATTGTAGTATGTGACAAAAAAGAAGTATACAGAAATGAAGAGAAAAATAGTACATATGTAATAATTACTCTAACTAAAATAGTATGGACTAGTGTGTCAATAGTTAATTATTAGTGATAAATAACATTGTTAATAAAGGAAAGAAAAAAGAATGTGAATAGAGAAAAGAAAGAGGGAAATAAAAAAAGTGAGACTAGATTGAATATTATTATAGAATATCCTATCATTGTTATGAAACGGCTTGTTGACAAAATTATATTCCAAAGAAAAAGGAAGAGGAAAAAAGAAGAAGAGAGACAGATGTAAATAAAATAAAATAAAAGGTAAAATATCACGTCATGAGTAATATAAAAGATTAATTGAAACTTTAAATAGGACGGTCATCCCAAATATTTAATTTTTATATTTCAATAGTCCAAAAAGGTAGGAGATACAGTAGAAAAATTATTCTTATATCTATAAAAAGAAAAGAAAAGGAAAGATGAAAAAAAGGAAGGTAAGGTAGAAAAGAAGGAAGGAGGGAAAAAGAGAAGCGGGTCAGAAAATTAAAAATAGAATATTAAAATTATAAGGAGTGATCATAATCAACTACTGGGTCAAAAAGGACTATAACTATTATAGTCATTGAGGCCACATGGACCCATGGTCACCAATCTGAAAATCCATTCAGTTTCTTTTCTCAGTAGAGTATTAGTAAGGTCTCCTCCTCGGATACCCGTATGGATTCTGTCAAGACTAAAAACTTTCAAGTTCATGGATTCCCCATTGTGTTTGAGATGAAAGTGTCGAGCTACTGACGAGATTTTCTTCATCTTTATCAAATCTGTTTTGGCATTTCTAATATTACCAATATGTTCTAAGAGAAGTAATTTAAGACTCCTGGTGGTCATTCCCACATATTTTAGGCCGCATTCACAGAATAAACAGTAAATAACACCAATACCTTGCAATTCATAAACTTCCGTATCTGTAGGGTGTTGCCATATTTATCCTTGACTTTGTTGGTTTTAAAAATGTGAGTGCAGACCTTGCATTCCCCACATGGATAAGTACCCATGAGTTTAGGGGTTTTTCTTTTTGTATTCTCAAAGTGGCTGTGCACCAGATGGTCTTTGAGATTCTTGGCACATCTCCAACTCATAGAGACAGATGTGCCCAGATGTTTTTCCAAATCCGGATCTGAGAGGAGAATAGACCAGTGTTTTTGTATAATATTTTTGATGTCACACCATTCATTACAATAATCTCCTATAAATCTAATATTCTCAGTTTCTTCTGGAATTTTCCAAGGAGGGAATAAAAGGTTATCTCTGTTGGTCCGACTTGCAAAATATCTTGCTTTTTTGATCATACAATGACTGTATCCTCTCTTTCAAAGTCTGGTAGTCATTTCTTTGCTCTGTTTAAAAAAGGTGGAATCATCAGAGCAATTACGCTTAAGTCGCAGGAATTCCCCTTTCGGGAGGTTGGTTATTGTGGGAGGAAAGTGGCATCTCGTACGATGTAGAGTGCTGTTAATGGCCGTTTTCTTCCTGTAAAGATCTGTAGTGATCTCACCAGTGATGATTTTATTTATACTCAAATCAAGGATGGTAATAGTCTCATCACTTATCTCCCAGATGAATTTAAGATTCAGTTGGTTATCATTGAGAGAATGTATGAAATATAAGAAATCTTGTTTACTACCTTTCCAAATGACAAGAATATTGTCAATGTACCGTAGCCACTGTACTATATACTGCATATGTATATCGTTTACTTCAGCAAAAACCACTTCCCTTTCCCACCAACCAAAAAATAGGTTGGCATAAGTCGGGGCACATGTAGAACCCATCGCTGTGCCCCTTGTCTGTAGATAGAACTTGTTTTGGAAAGTAAAGTAGTTTCTATGCAATACGAAATCCAGAAGATCAATTAGGAAATTAGAGAATTCTCCATCACCTCTCATGGTCAGAAAATATCGTACTGCTTGTATCCCATCTTGATGTTGTATAGACGTATACAAGGATTCAACATCTATTGATATTAACAAATGATGTTGTTCCATCCTAGTATCGTTTAGCTTCTGAAGTACATCCGTCGTATCTTTCAGATAAGATGGTAACGTCAGCACAAATTCTCTCAAATGTGTGTCAATAAATCGACTCGCCTGTTCTGTAAGACCATTAATTCCTGCCACAATGGGTCTGCCTGGAGGATTTTTGTCATCTTTATGTACTTTAGGAAGTACATAGAATGTGGGAACCTTGGGATTTTTGGCTTGTAAAAATTCAGATTCTTGTTTAGTAATGGCTCCTTTCTTCAAACCATCATTAATGAGTCTATCATAAAACCACAGAAAGTTTTCTGTAGGGTTGAAGAGTAAGGGTTGGTAACAGGAAGTGTCCTGTAATTGCCTCATTACTTCTTTCAGATATAGTTCTTTGGGCCACAATACTATGTTTCCTCCCTTGTCGGAGGGTTTAATAATAATGTGGTCCCATTTCTGAATTTCTTTCAGTGCTGTTCTCTCCTCCCTTGTGATATTATGTACCGAATGATGAGTTCTACGGTTTTTCTCATAAAATGTGTCCAAATCCTTGGATACCATCCTCACAAATATCTGTACTGCGGGTGAGATGTTGTCTTGTGGGAAGAAGCTGGACTTCTTCTTACCTGTAGGTCTATGTAATTTCGGGACGGAGTCTACATTATTGGAAGAGTCAGTTCTAAGTTCCTCCAATAAATCAAGCATAAGTAGATCTTCTTCAGAATCCAAGGATAGTGGATGGATAGTATCTGCTGTAATTTGAACATCAAGCTCATCTGATGTTATCTTTTGAATGGAGCAGAACTTTTTAAGGAGTAATTTCCTGCCAAAGAGATGTAAGTCTTTTTCCAAAGAGAATCTATTGAGACAGGTTGTTGGAGAGAAACTTAAACCTTTTTTAAGAAGCGAGATTTGTGGTGATGTCAATGGTTGATCTGATAAATTAATGATCTCTAATTCATCATCCTTGAGACCTTGATTTACATTCGTTTGTTCGGTCTCGAGGACTGTCTCTTCGGTAGTGGAGAATCCCACATTGATCGATCTCTTCCTCTTTTTGCACCCCCTGCTCATCCTCCTCCTATATGATACCTTCCCTTGACCTCTCTGTTGTCCCCTAAAAAAGAGACCATAGATTTAGATGGAAGTGGAGTCAATTCCTTGGAGTGAGAACCCTGATAGTCATCTGTTTCTGAGGAGTCAGCTTCAGAAGAAGAATAGTGAGAATCATAATTTCGCTGTATAAATTGATTCGTTTTATTTAAGCGACTCCATTTAAAAATTCTACCCGTGGCAAAATCTCGTTTATCCCGTGTGAATTTTATTAGTTTCCGTTCTATTATCTGTTTCTCAAATTCTTCAAGATCCTTTTTGCTCTTGTCGACACATTTTTGAAAGTGGTTATCTTGTTCCCACTGAGTAAATTTTTTACCCAGATTTTCTATTTCCTTGTCACACTCCTCCAAAACCAAAAGATTATGTTTGATAAGAATAGTCATAAGGTCTTGTGAACATTTTAAAAGGGACAATTCCCATTCCTTCTGAAGGTTATCAGTTATCAAATTAAAATTAGGGAAGATCTTAGTTCTCAGACCTCGTGGTGCAATTTTCTGTTTTTGATAATTCTCCAGAGTAGTTAGTTCCCAATTGACCTTTAATTGTTTCTGTAGAAGATGTTTGAGTTTATTGAAATCCTCTTCCCAGTTAGTGTTGGGAGATTCATCTGATAGCTCAGTTGGAAAAATCAGCCTAAGATCTTCTTATTGCATGCGATATATTACTATATTAACAGTGCCTGTTGAATTCATGTTATTTTTCTCTATATTAGGAAGTTATTTATTTTCAAGTGTTCTTTGATATATACCTCAGGGCACCTGTTAATTAGGTCATGATACGCTAAGACAATGAAAATGATATATATTTTTTACTAACAAACTGCTAACTCTATCTTTTTCTCTCTTTGAGGATTAACCTCCTAATTGTCAACCTTCATTTAACTCTTTGACACTGTACACTAAATTGGGGTAATCATCCCATGTGACTACTTTGATAGAGGTTGATAACTCTCTTTTCTTTTCCTATCTTTCCCCGCTTACAGCCCAGTAACTTCCCCCTTTTTTATTGTCCAATGCTATGATAGCAAGACAATAAAGGGTTAGAAATGAATGCCTGTTAAATGTGTTAGATATTGTCTATTTTTTCTTGGGATTACTGTGAAGCACGGGTCTCTCACCTCCCAGCCGCTGCTTATTGCAAGATGGGAAGCAGCAGAACTCGTTGATGGATCAGACTTCTTATACCCCATACTTCTATTTTTCTGTACTACATGGTATTCATATTGACATACTGAGTGGAGAGATGTATATAATTTAATATTTACCATCGGTATACTGTTCTATACACTCTTTCACCTCCCGACTGCAGCCCAGTAATTTTCCCCCCTTCCTTTTGTCCAACGCTATTATGGTATGATGGAAAAAGGGATTTAAATGAATGCCTGCTACAGGGTCGTGACCTTCTTTCTTTCGAGGGGTTACTGTGACACACGGGTCTCTCACTTCCCATTCTCTGCTATGGCATGATGGTAAGCAGCAGAACTCTGTGATTAATCGGGACTCTTGACATCCCTCTCTGCATCTTCTTTCTGTACTACACGGGATATCTCTAAAATTGATCGGTCCATGTTACAGGACCTATATGTTTTGCCATTTCATCTGGAGATTTTGTTGATTGTATTTTCAGTTTGATTAAGTAATACAGATGTTGCTCCATTTAATGTATGTTTACTATCTATCTCTGACAAGTTTATGATCTGGGTGTAATTTTATTTTGTTTGTGATATACCAATACTGTTTAGCATTGGGTATTATTTGTATTTATTTATGTTGCATTGTCGTTTCTATATTTCGCCACTTTCATGGAAATATTCTTTTTTCCAGCACCTTTCACTACCACGATTTTCTCTTTTTAGTTTATATGTCTGTATGTAATGTTAGTCCGTTTTTAGCTTGAATCCATTAAAAGTTATATTTTATTTACCGTTACATACTTACTAGCTATAAGAGTGCGCCGTTATAGAGTCTTGGATTTGGTTCTGGGACCTTAATCCTTTTTCCTCTTGTTCTGTACTGATTTCCTCTGAGCAGCACCACCACTACTCCAGTTATATATCTGGATTCATAGGAATACTGTGGATATAGCCCTTTTTCCTTTACACATAGTATAACATTTTCCTTGATATATTTCTTTAATTTATGGTGATTTTGTTTGCCTGTGCGGTGGATCTCTTTACCCTTTCCCCCCCTTTTTGTCCTTTATATGACTAATTGATTCTGAGTTTTATATTCAGAGATATAGATATTCACCAGCACGGCATTATATACCACTATCTTTAACTATTGTATATCATTTCAAGCTTTGACGTCTAACACACACACTGTGAAAACAATTCTAGAAAGACGAAATATCTATCAAATAGCATAATGGCTACCTTTATTCTCAAAAATGAGCTAACAACAAAACGGAGGACTCAAGAAGGTCTTAGTCTGATTTTTCCAACTGAGCTATCAGATGAATCTCCCAACACTAACTGGGAAGAGGATTTCAATAAACTCAAACATCTTCTACAGAAACAATTAAAGGTCAATTGGGAACTAACTACTCTGGAGAATTATCAAAAACAGAAAATTGCACCACGAGGTCTGAGAACTAAGATCTTCCCTAATTTTAATTTGATAACTGATAACCTTCAGAAGGAATGGGAATTGTCCCTTTTAAAATGTTCACAAGACCTTATGACTATTCTTATCAAACATAATCTTTTGGTTTTGGAGGAGTGTGACAAGGAAATAGAAAATCTGGGTAAAAAATTGACTCAGTGGGAACAAGATAACCACTTTCAAAAATGTTTCGACAAGAGCAAAAAGGATCTTGAAGAATTTGAGAAACATAATAGAACGGAAACTAATAAAATTCACACGGGATAAACGAGATTTTGCCACGGGTAGAATTTTTAAATGGAGTCGCTTAAATAAAACGAATCAATTTAAACAGCGAAATTATGATTCTCACTATTCTTCTTCTGAAGCTGACTCCTCAGAAACAGATGACTATCAGGGTTCTCACTCCAAGGAATCGACTCCACTTCCATCTAAATCTATGGTCCCTTTTTTAGGGGACAACAGAGAGGTCAAGGGAAGGTATCATATAGGAGGAGGACGAGGAGGGGGTGCAAAAAGAGGAAGAGATCGATCAATGTGGGATTCTCCACTACCGCAGAGACAGTCCTCGAGACTGAACAAACGAATGTAAATCAAGGTCTCAAGGATGATGAATTAGAGATCATTAATTTATCAGATCAACCATTGACATCACCGCAAATCTCACTTCTTAAAAAAGGTTTAAGTTTCTCTCCAACAACCTGTCTCAATAGATTCTCTTTGGAAAAAGACTTACATCTCTTTGGCAGGAAATTACTCCTTAAAAAGTTCTTCTCCATTCAAAAGAGAACATCAGATGAGCTTGATGTTCAAATTACAGCAGATATTATCCATCCACTCTCCTTGGATTCTGAAGAAGATCTACTAATGCTTGATTTATTGGAGGAACTTAGAACTGACTCTTCCAATAATGTAGACTCCGTCCCTAAATTACATAGACCTACCTGTAAGAAGAAGTCCAGCTTCTTCCCACAAGACAACATCTCACCCGCAGTACAGATATTTGTGAGGATGGTATCCAAGGATTTGGACACATTTTATGAGAAAAACCATAGAACTCATCATTCTGTACATAATATCACAAGGGAGGAGAGAACAGCACTGAGAGAAATTCAGAAATGGGACCACATTATTATTAAACCCTCCGACAAGGGAGGAAACATAGTATTGTGGCCCAAAGAACTATATCTGAAAGAAGTAATGAGGCAATTACAGGACACTTCCTGTTACCAACCCTTACTCTTCAACCCTATGGACAACTTTCTGTGGTTTTATGATAGACTCATTAATGATGGTTTGTAGAAAGGAGCCATTACTAAACAAGAATCTGAATTTTTACAAGTCAAAAATCCCAAGGTTCCCACATTCTATGTACTTCCTAAAGTACATAAAGACGACAAAAATCCTCCTGGCAGACCCATTGTGGCAGGAATTAATGGTCTTATAGAACAGGCGAGTTGATTTATTGACACACATTTGAGAGAATTTGTGCTGACGTTACCATCTTATCTGAAATATACGACGGATGTTCTTCAGAAGCTAAACGATACTAGGATGGAACAACATCATTTGTTAATATCAATAGATGTTGAATCCTTGTATATGTCTATACAACATCAAGACGGGATACAAGCAGTACGATATTTTCTGACCATGAGAGGTGATGGAGAATTCTCTAATTTCCTAATTGATCTTCTGGATTTCGTATTACACAGAAACTACTTTACTTTCCAAAACAAGTTCTATCTACAGACAAGGGGCACAGCGATGGGTTCTACATGTGCCCCGACTTATGCCAACCTATTTTTAGGTTGGTGGGAAAGGGAAGTGGTTTTTGCTGAAGTAAACGATATACATACGCAGTATATAGTACAGTGGCTACGTTACATTGACGATATTCTTGTCATTTGGAAAGGTAGTAAACAAGATTTCTTAGATTTCATACATTCTCTCAATGATAACCAACTGAATCTTAAATTCACCTGGGAGATAAGTGATGAGACTATTACCATCCTTGATTTGAGAATAAATAAAAACATCACTGGTGAGATCACTACAGATCTTTACAGGAAGAAAACGGCCACTAACAGCACTTTACATCGTACGAGCTGCCACTTTCCTCCCACAATAACCAACCTCCCGAAAGGGGAATTTCTGCTACTTAGGCGTAATTGCCCTGATGATTCCACCTTTTTTAAACAGAGCAAAGAAATGACTACCAGACTTTGAAAGAGAGGTCATCGTATGATCAAAAAAGCAAGATATTTTGCAAGTCGGACCAACAGAGACAACCTTTTATTCCCTCATTGGAAAATTCCAGAAAAAACTGAGATTATTAGATTTATAGGAGATTATTGTAATGAATGGCGTGACATCAAAAATATTATACAAAAACACTGGTCTATTCTCCTCTCAGATCCGGATTTGGAAAAACATCTGGGCACATCTGTCTCTATGAGTTGGAGATGTGCCAAGAATCTCAAAGACCATCTGGTGCACAGCCACTTTGAGAATACAAAAAGAAAAACCCCTAAACTCATGGGTACTTATCCATGTGGGGAATTACAAGGTCTGCACTCACATCTTTAAAACCAACAAAGTCAAGGATAAATATGGAAGTTTATGAATTGCAAGGCTATTGGTGTTATTTACTGTTTATTCTGTGAATGCGGCCTAAAATATCTGGGAATGACCACCAGGAGTCTTAAAGTACGTGTCATAGAACATATTGGTAATATTAGAAACGCCAAAGCAGATTTGATAAAGATGAAGAAAATCTCGTCAGTAGCTCGACACTTTCATCTCAAACACAATGGGGAATCCATGAACTTGAAAGTTTTTGGTCTTGACAGAATCCATATGGGTATCCGAGGAGGAGTCCTTACTAATACTCTACTGAGAAAAGAAACTGAATGGATTTTCAGATTGGGGACCATGGGTCCACGTGGCCTCAATGACTACAATAGTTACAGTCCTTTTTTGACCCAGTAGTTGATTATGATCACTCCTTATAATTTTAATATTCTATTTTTAATTTTCTGACCCGCTTCTCTTTTTCCCTCCTTCCTTCTTTCCTACCTTACCTTCCTTTTTTTCATCTTTCCTTTCTTTTCTTTTTATAGATATAAGAATAATTTATATACTGTATCTCCTACTTTTTTGGACTATTGAAATAAAAAAATTTAATATTTGGAATGACCGTCCTATTTAAAGTTTCAATGAATCTTTTATATTACTCATGACGTGATATTTTACCTTTTATTTTATTTTATTTACATCTGTCTCTCTTCTTCTTTTTTCCTCTTCCTTTTTCTTTGGAATATAATTTTGTCAACAAGCTGTTTCATAACAATGATAGGATATTCTATAATAATATTCAATCTAGTCTCACTTTCTTTATTTCCCTCTTTCTTTTCTCTATTCACATTTTTTTTCCCTTTATTAACAATGTTATTTATCACTAATATTTAACTATTGACACACTAGTCCATACTATTTTAGTTAGAGTAATTAATACATATGTTCTATTTTTCTCTTCATTTCTGTATACTTCTTTTTTGTCACATACTACAATTAATTATTTTACATACGTCACTTACATGCATCACTTTTCACCCTTAATATATATACTGTTTCTCACAGAATTTGATAATATATTACATGATCTCTATTTATCTTTTTTCTGAGACTTTTGAATTATTGTTTCTGGCTCTTCTGGATATGTGTGTGTGCATATGTGTACGTATATGTGCATGTGGATGTGTATATATGTGTACATGAATGTATATGTATATATATTCTATGCATAGGATTTACCTAATTATTGGGTAAAATTAAGTACACCATGGGACTATACATTTATGACATACCGTCCAGCCTTTTAGCTTCTACTATTAATTTAATAATAATTTTTTCCAATCTGGTAGCTAATCTTCAAAGCATAATGAAAAATTTTTTTGGTATTAATTGTCTAGTACTATCTATAATTAATATATCTTTATATAGGAACTTTGATTTATTCGATTTGACAATATAATATCCTTTTCTTTGCCCTTTTTTTATTTATATTTAATTTTATTTATTTATTATTATTTCTTAATCTATACTTCTCTTTCTTTTCTCTCCCCCCCCCTCCCCTCTCTTTCTCCCTTTTTTCCCCATTTTACCCGCTTAATATACCTTTTCAAATGATTTGGCTGAGCGGACATGTATAATTACTTTTTACATATCCTGTATATGTAATCATTCTGTACGGCAGGATCATTTGCTTTCCTTTATTCACACTCTGCTGTATACACACAGAAACAGCAGCTCACAATGAGCCACTAATGTCTTCACACGAGCCTCCGTTTTTGACTCCGCCCCTGCTATTTAATTGGGCCAGTCGATTTGTTACTGAGCTCACTGTTGATTGGCTGTCACAAATGCCAGTCGTCTTTTCTAGCCTCACGATTGGTCCACTGATTCTAGATAACCAGTGGAAGCCTGTAGCTATTTTGCAGCTGATTCCTCAGTGATCAAGCCTCGCTAGGCGAAACTCGCGTTGGTCTTCAGGGTGCCCTGCATGTGCACGATGTAGGACACCCCTACACTCAGGTCATATTTGGGATTTAATTTTTCCATTATATGAGAGGTTGGAGCTTCTCTCCTTTAATAGCGTTCATGACACTGATATTCCCTGTGCAGCTTTTGTACATTTGTGCTGCCATATTGGACACAGTAATTATACTGCCCTGACAGTATTTTTATTTAACAACTATTGCTGGTTTTTGATGCCCTATTAGGGTCATGCACAGGTCACTGCATTCTGCTGATTAGCAGTCCCCTTTGTATTTACATCTTTGAATAATAATCAGATAGTACCTTTGTTTGTGTATGTGAGCACATAGGTACCATATGTAGAATCCATCTTTTTCCCTTCTTTAGGTGACTGCTTCAGCATTGCATGCGATATATTACTATATTAACAGTGCCTGTTGAATTCATGTTATTTTTCTCTATATTAGGAAGTTATTTATTTTCAAGTGTTCTTTGATATATACCTCAGGGCACCTGTTAATTAGGTCATGATACGCTAAGACAATGAAAATGATTTATATTTTTTACTAACAAACTGCTAACTCTATCTTTTTCTCTCTTTGAGGATTAACCTCCTAATTGCCTCAACCTTCATTTAACTCTTTGACACTACACTAAATTGGGGTAATCATCCCATGTGACTACTTTGATAGAGGTTGACAATTCTCTTTTCTTTTCCTATCTTTCCCCGCTTACAGCCCAGTAACTTCCCCCTTTTTTATTGCCCAATGCTATGATAGCAAGACAATAAAGGGTTAGAAATGAATGCCTGTTAAAGGGGTTAGATATTGTCTATTTTTTCTTGGGATTACTGTGAAGCCGCTGCTTATTGCAAGATGGGAAGCAGCAGAACTTGTTGATGGATCAGACTTCTTATACCCCATACTTCTATTTTTCTGTACTACATGGTATTCATATTGACATACTGAGTGGAGAGATGTATATAATTTAATATTTACCATCGGTACACTGTTCTATACACTCTTTCACCTCCCGACTGCAGCCCAGTAATTTCCCCCCCTTCCTTTTGTCCAATGCTATTATGGTATGATGGAAGAAGGGATTTAAATGAATGCCTGCTACAGGGTCCTGACCTTCTTTCTTTCGAGGGGTTACTGTGACACACGGGTCTCTCACTTCCCATTCTCTGCTATGGCATGATGGTAAGCAGCAGAACTCTGTGATTAATCGGGACTCTTGACATCCCTCTCTGCATCTTCTTTCTGTACTACACGGGATATCTCTAAAATTGATCGGTCCATGTTACAGGACCTATATGTTTTGCCATTTCATCTGGAGATTTTGTTGATTGTATTTTCAGTTTGATTAAGTAATACAGATGTTGCTCCATTTAATGTATGTTTACTATCTATCACTGACTAGTTTATGATCTGGGTGTAATTTTATTTTGTTTGTGACATACCAATACTGTTTAGCATTGGGTATTATTTGTATTTATTTATGTTGTATTGTCGTTTCTATATTTCGCCACTTTCATGGAAATATTCTTTTTTCCAGCACCTTTCACTACCACGATTTTCTTTTTTTAGTTTATATGTCTGTATGTAATGTTAGTCCGTTTTTAGCTTGAATCCATTAAAAGTTATATTTTATTTACCGTTACATACTTACTAGCTATAAGAGTGCACCGTTATAGAGTCTTGGATTTGGTTCTAGGACCTTAATCCTTTTTCCTCTTGTTGTGTACCTGGTGTCACCAGACACGGTGATGCTTCTGTTCCTGAGCTTATCCACCCTTCCATAATCCTTTATTACCTCATGTGGGAGGTGACATTATCAGCCACACAATGATGTATTCATGCACGCAACCAGGTCTGATAAATCATCGTATCATCCTGTGTGTGTCTTTAATACAATGCGCCCCACTTGTGTTGATTAGAAGCATAGACAGGGCATGAGCAGGACTGTGCAATCGCTAATTCTGCTCCTATGCAGGATGACCATTGGTACCATTACTGGAGAATACTTCTGGGATTTTTGTGGCCACATCATGCCCCTACAATGATAACATCTTTGGGAATGTAAATAGGAGCGATTGCTCCTTCACAGGATTAATAAAAATCATGTAGTATAACGTGGTGTGATAAATAATAGTGGGAGGTGTGACAAATAATACAAAAATACTGTTTTTTCCTTGACCTAAATATACCAGTAAATATCTCTGAGGAACCTTCACACATGCTTAGTTTCAGCACCATAATTATTGATGAGTTCTTCACTTATAGCAGTCTTCATTCCAATAAGTTCACCAGTACTTGGTTGCCCCAGGCCTTAGTGCCAGATTCGGACGCAATGAAGCATATAAGTCTGAATCGCATGCATTCAGATCTGGACACATAGTTGCAGGGGCGTAGAGAGCCACGCCGGGCCCCGGTAAAGAGGGGGCGTGACCTAATCGTGGGAGGTGTGGCTACGCCCCCTTGGGAAAAAAAACAATGTTTTGCAGCGCCGCAAAGCGCTGTGAGCCCCTCAGCCCGGCACAAAGCCAGAGGGGGGCGCGATCAGTGTGATCGCTCCCCCTTTCAGTCATAGGAGATTGCTGTGGCTGCTGCTTAGCAGCCGCAAGCAATCTCCCACTGCAGCCCAGCACACGCTGTGTGCTGCAGAGGGAGGGAGGAAGTGAGGGGGGGGACAGCGTCAGACCCGGGCCCCCGCTGGGTCCCTCTGGAAGCCCGGGCCCGGGTAAACTGTACCCGCTCCCCCCCCCTCTCGGCGCCCCTGCATAGTTGTACAATTGTGAGGGCCTTTCCTGTGACTGGGAGGTACAGGGGGTGGCTAAAAGGATGCACAGAGATGTTGCATCTTATGGGAGTGTTGGAGGCATGCTACAGGCATGTCAGGGAAAGCAGTTGCATCCAAAGACACTGAACCGTTTACATAAGAGAACATACTCGGATGGCGAAAATGCACTTGCCATAAGTTTCGATGGTATGACCATTGTGGCATCAAAAGACACACCAAGCGCTATTTCTATGAATATAGATGCTGATAGTGGGCATCTCCACCAGGGAAGGACTTTCTAATGGGATATTCATAAAGATACAGGCAAAACTGTGGCAAAAAACTTGTCAATGTCCAGCTCAGAATCAGCCCGTTAATATCAGCACAGTGATAACAGATGATGGTTGGTGATGGAATACTAGCTCCAACTTGTGATGAAGGTAGCACTCCAGTGGCAAATGCAGGATTTCTAGAGGGGGGTTTCCAAATGCTTGATTTTAGAGTGAATGTGGCCAGTCTATGGAGAGGGCAGAATTAGTACTCAACCAGTTTTATTATGCATCATACAAAGTGTATTGTGTGTCATAATTCCAGCATATACAGAACCAGTGATCAAAATAAGCCATTAAATGTGGTAGTAGGCCATCCTTCCTGAGCTGGATGTTATTATTTTAGATGTGGGCACCATCCAACCTATTGGAGCAAATTTGGGAGCCTGGAGGAGCAGCAGAAGAACCTAGCATGGCCCTGGACATATATGTACATATTGGGCTCTATAGCAGTGCATCCCTAACAGTGCATGTTTTCCCGATCTCCTAGTTGGTGCACAGGTTATTTATTACTGTCTGATACATGTTAAAAGATCCAATAATATGCAAAGAATAAAATATGGTGAGATAATTAAATGGAGTATTAAAAACATGAGTGGGGTTGATGAATAACAGAGGTGTGGAGTGAAGAAGGGCTGTGTTGAACAACAGGTAGTGAGGTGGGATTAATCACAGTTGTTGCAATGATAAAAGGCGGTGATATAAAGTGATGATCCTTGTATTCAGAACATTGAAAAATCAGAACAGACTTGTAGTGACACATGATTTAATATAGAGATGTGCACAGAACCCTGTGTTTTGGTTCTAAATCATCATTCTGTTTTGATTTTGGATCTGGATTTCTTTAAAAATGATAAAAGCCTCTAAAATAATGTAATTTGGACCTGTTTTTGTTCCTACAGTATTATCAACATCAATAACATCAATTTATAGTCATTATGAATATGAGCCAATTTTGACCACCTTACAGCTCACAATATTGTCTTCATCCCCCCAAAATCAGTAATCAGCCCCAGACCTCTGAGCTTGTCTGGTATTGGAAAACAAAAACTGGGGTAAAAAAAGGCATGGTGTTCCTCCTATGAACCAGCTGGGGGTAACACTATAGCAGGGAACACACAGCATGGGCCTTCCTACCATAACGTTAACCAGCCCTAAGCTGGTCTGCCCAAAGCCAGCCCAAACTTGGTTTCTCCCAAGAGCGCAACCAGCCCAGAGCCCTTCCCCTCACCCCTGGGCCTTGGGTGCAGGCATTATATTTGAGTATATAGTAAATAATATTGTTTTTAATAGGCAGACTACAGGTCCCAGCAAGCCTGCACGAGCATGAAAACTCATGTAGAACAACAAGTGCCAGCATGCCCGGACATTAAGGGCCCCGGCACCTTTTGTCTACCTGTAAAAAAAGTATTAAACAAACATCATGACACACACACAAAATATTGTATACATTTTATTTAAAAAAAAAACACTCCCCCTCACATCCCTTTTTCACTAATTTATTTCTTACAAAATGCAGGAATCATGCCATCTTCATTCTATGTAGCATCCCATCAACAGCAAATCCAGATGGACTGGCTTTGTGCACAGTGTGCAGCAGAGCCGTGACAAATGTGACAGGTTACTGCCAGACACACCACAGAAATTAATGGGTAAACGCTGATTGGCTGAGAGAGTGGTAGCAGTGAACTCAGCCAATCAGCTCTACTCAATTCATTTCAATGGGTGAACTACAGGTACCAGGGGCCCTTAATTTTCATTCCCGGGCAAATTGCTTGAACCTGTAGCCCACATCTAAAATACAATATAATTTATTATTTACTCACTATTATTCCCACACTCAAAGCCCAGGGAGTGCAGGGAAGAGCCCTGGGCTGGTTGTCTTTTGGTAATGGGGACCCCATTTTTGTAGGGGTCCGAACATTCTGAGGGATTTCAGCCCTAGGCTGACCAGTTTGGGGCTGGGTAACTTTATGTCAGTGGGAGCACATGCTGTGGGCCTCCTTGCTATAACATTATTCCCCTGGCTGGTTCAGCCTGGTGCTGCATATTGGGAAATATTGGTAACCCCACATTGTTTTTCCCTCTATTTTCCAATACCAGACTAGGCTCAGATATCCAGGGCTGATTATGGATTTGGGAGGGGACCTCATGCTTTTTTTTTTAATAATGAATAATTTCTGCTATTTTTAACACATAACAAAGACTAGACAGATCATACTGGTCTGTACAGTGCTTTCAGCCCTCCCACAAAGGTGGAGCTGCTTCAGGGAGGAATAGGTAGTATTAGGAATATGACGGAGAGGGCCTTGTATGCAATTCAAAACACATGAGATCCAACATTTCCTGGAAAATTAAGTTTTGCCTCATTTCGAAAATAAAACCAGGAACAAGGAACCAAGGGATGTCTCTGTTCAACACGGTACCCCAAAATTTGGTTCTGTCGAATTTCTCTGAATCCGAACAGCTCATCTCTAGTTTAAAATGGCGGCTTTCTTAATATTTTCTGGGTAGTTCTATTTTACTAAATATGGTAATTATCAACTTGATAGAAAATCCTCAGAAAAACTGCCATTTTGGCTAAATTGGTAGTTAGTACATTACCCCTGTGTGTTAAATTTGTCACTTTCTAAGTATAAAAATCTGCTAGAGAATCAAGGGTAAAAGGATAAAATTATTTTATTGGTTTCAAATGTAGAGAATAAATCTGCAGTTTGGAACATGAGAAAGACATAAAACATATTATTGAAATAGAATTTATAAATTAAATGTGTCACATACTTTGCCATTTGTCTTATCTTTTGTTTGCCTGCCTATAAAATGAACATAGTTAAACAAAAGCAATGTCTGTGGGTCAATATTAATACATTTTATCAGCACCATGCAGCTCCACTGCAAACTCACATTGTTTACCTTATAAAAAACAGTGAGAAACAATGTCATTATACAGTATATAAAACCAACTATAGAGTCAAATTAAAATAAGATTCCCTTGTGAGGATTGCAATGAAAGCTGAATGAAAGGGCATACAGTAAATAGGTAGAGATGAGCAGAGCACACTGAGTTTTGGTTTATTTTCCAAAATTTTTCAAAACATTTATAGTTGATTTCGGAAAATCCATCATGGTATTTTATTTTTAATTTTTTTCTTGATTTTGGATTTCAGCCAAAATGTTTATTTGATGATAAATGGTAAAAACATTTCATAAAATGATGTAATGTTGAACAGTTTTTGATCTAGCATTACTATCCACTGTATATTATTTACACTGATTTATACTGTAGTTTATAATTAGCAACATAAATGTTACTTACACCTAATAGTAAATGGATTTATGCAACACAGTGTTTCAAAATAAGCTTCCTGTTCTCTCCATTGACATATATATTTTCTCTTTCTTATAGACCAAATATTTAGTCTCCCGGTATCTTATTATGTCTTTCTGCTCAAATCAGGTTGTGTTGCAAATTAAACAGACTGGAGGAACAACTCCACATAGGTAGTCAGATTGCAGGTTGATAAAAGTCACAGGGATCTTCAGCCAATCAGCAGCAGGCAGCTACTATAAAGGATGATCCTGTAGTTCAGTCTGGTTGCCAGTGCAACAAGACTCACAACATTGTGCGAGACCTGTCCCTTTGCTCCCTGAGTGGACCTAGCATACACTCAGCTACTACCAGTGCTCTTGATCTTCAGCACAAGCCTGGAGTCAGCCAGCATTCCTCCTGTACCAGCCCAGAGTCAGCCAGCATTCCTCCGCCAGCATTCCTCCGGTACCATCCTGGAGTCAACCAGCATTCCTCCGGTACCATCACGGAGTCAGCCAGCATTCCCTCGGTATGCTGTCCCACCATGCACCATGGTCAGCTAGCATCTCTCTAGGACCAGCCCAGAGTCAGCATGCATTTCTCTGGTACCAGCCCAGAGTCAGCCAGCAATCTTCCGGTACTAGCCCGGAGTCAGCCAGCAATCCTTTGGCACCAGCCCGGAGTCAGCCAGCATTCCTCCGGTATGAGTCGCCAGCATACCAGCCTGGAGTCAGCCAGTGTCCCTTTGGTACCAGCCTGGAGTTAAGCCTGTAGCCCCAGAACCAACCAAGGGTCTCAACTTTGCCTACTCAGTATCTACCCGTCAGTCTCGTCACATAATCAAGAGTTTGTCGGATTTCAGTATTTTGCCCAACAATTGTCATCCTACTATCATCACTTGGGCTCAGTTACGGTTCATTGCTTAGCACCTAGTGTATTGGCCACTATATGTGCAGAAACTATATAATACCCTCAAGTTTTCTACACTCAGTTGTTCCATGAACACCAGACCCTGATACCAGTCTATATTCCCTACCACATGACCACATATACTGTACATTAGGGTTAATGTTTTGTATCCTATTAACCAACATTAAGTATGTTTTTGGATTGTGGGAAAAAACGAAGCACCTGGAGGAAAGCCAAACAAGCACAAGGAGAACATACAAACTTTACACAGATAGGGCCCTTGTGGGAATTGAACCCAAGACCTCAATGCTGTGAGATAATAATGCTAACCACTATGCCAACTGTGCTGCCAAAAAGTTGTCATGGGAGTCAAATGAAACTGATTGACTGAGTAGTTCTAGATTGTATGGCAGTTTCATAAAATATATTTTCCCTGCTAGTAAAATTGCAATGGCCTCAAATGAATGAATTAGAAGGGTAATGCAGGTGCAGATACAGTAGTATAGCAAAAGCCAACATTTCTTGACAGTATTGATTGCATTGAATTACATGAATCTGATTGAAGTCAGATGTCACATATAGTGTACACCAGGGGTCTTCAACCTTTGCCCTCCAGCTGCTGTGGAACTACACATCCCAGCATGCACTACCATAGTTTTAGCATGCTGTTATATCAAAAAGGTGGCAGTGCATGCTGGGATGTGTAGTTCCACAGCAGCTGGAGGGTCCCTGGTGTACACTCACATATTGTTATATCTGTACTTGGATGGTCGAGTCTAGACTGAATCATTGGAATGGTTACTGACTTGTTCACCTGTTGTGATGAAGTCAGCCTAGTCATTGGACTGGTTGACTGTGATTGGTTTGCCAGCAGTTTTAATCAGGTGCTGGCTTTTGGGCTTTTGTGGGTTGTTCTTTTCTGGTTGAGTCTCCCACAGGATTCCATGTCTTGCCTGGTCCCTGGTTCTAGCTTTTTGAATGCTGCCTAGGAAGGATTGCTGGCTTCTTCATCTCTTAAGATTCCTGAATAAATTATATTATATATTATTGCTAGCAGATGTACACCTGGCTAATATACTAATCTGTTTAGTCCATGTGTATTGAAATGTCTTATCCTGCAGTTGCTGTATATCTAAATAAATTATTGCATTTTGCAATTACTCTCATGTTTATTGAAATATCATTCTGGAATTATTACTATTGCTTAAGAATGTATATATTTTTAATGTAGTGAACAAATAACTGAATACCCTCTTGTTAGCTGTGTAATTATAGTAGCTATATTGAAACCTTGTTTGCAGCTTGTAGTGATGTTAACTGCAGGATGGTATTCTGGTAATCACTTATACCCCTTTTACACCGGAGCTAAAACCCTGGTTTTTGAAGGGTTAACCCGGGCAGCTCCCTGGTGTAAAAGGGCAGAGAGTTGGATCGCCGGTTCGAGTGACCCGGCAATCCAACCCAGGTAACTAGCAGGACTTAGCACGGGCGTAGCCCGCGAAACCTTGCTGTGAGAACAGCGCACTCCGGGTCACAATGAGCTGGAGTGCGCTGCTAGCCGGCCGATTGGTCCGGCTTCAGTGGCGCTTGGAGATGACGTCATCTCCAAGCGACCACTTTCACTCCGCAAAAGCCGGGTCTATGCAGAGCCGACTGCGGTGTGAGCGGCGCTGACTCGGGAATATCCCGAGTAGGCGCCGGCAAAATTCTGGGTCTGATCTGGATAGGAACTTTGGCCCTCATTCAGAGCCACTCGCAAACAGCAGTACGCTCGTTGCGTTCCGATGTTGAATAACCGCGCATGCGTCGGTGTAACAGTGCGCATGTGCGTACGGCAGATTGCAAGCTTTTTTGGTCTCGTTCGTCAAATAGCGTACAGGAAGTGACCTGTCAAATGTGATTGACAGAACAGGGCGTTTTTGGGTGTTGACGGGGGTGGAGATGGAAAAACGCAGGCGTGGCGAGGCGTTTTTGGGGCGTACATACATTAGCAAATGCGAGCGTAAAATGTGTTCGGACCGACTCATACGTCACTGGATGATCCTCTTTCCCTTCAAAATGCTCGCACAGCTTAGGGTCTGGATTACTCGACCACAGTGGCGATGGCCTTCTCCTCCGTCCCGGGACTCCACGATGTTGTTGCGATTAATCGCGGGAGGGCTGAAAAGCAATTAGTGTTGGATTGAAAACCGGCTTGGTATGTGTTTTGAAATCAGTTTTTTGGGATAGCACAAAACCGTACGCAAGTGGAAATCAGAGCTGCTAATGTCAGGATGACACAATCAATTTGCGTACATTTGTGAGGGTTTATTTTGCCCTCAATTTGGTGGTTAGGGCCTATTGTAACAATAATGTCATCATGTTTTAATTTTCACACCACTTTATTTTTGCCTCTTGAATTTGCCTCGTTTTATGATTTTTTAAACGTTCCTTAAAGTGCCCATTTTTTTTATTTTTTTTTTTCCCAGTTTTTGCCTTTTGGTCCAGGATTAAATTTAACCCATTTGTACAATAATTTCACAATCCAATGTCACATTTTTTGTTTCAATTTATTGCTCAAACAAAATTAAAAAAAATTAAAAATTTTGGATCATCTTTTTTTGCCAAAGATATGTCCCAAAATCAAACAAATTGGCCCAACATAACTGTTGACCTAAACATACAAAAAAATTTAAAAAACATTTCACAAGAAAGGAGAGGGAAGTTTTGACCAGAAAGGAATATGAGCCAAGCACAGAAGGATTGTGGGAAAAGTCACCATTGCTGTCATCGTTTTTTCACCCGTTTGGATGGGGGAGGGAGGGCGCCAGACCGGGTCCGGGATGTCATCGGGCTGGCCTGTCCAGAGGCAGATGTTGTGGCCTCTGGACTAGGCAGAGGGCTAGGCACATTTGGAGGATTGGCTGATGTTGTGCCAGAGGTGGAGGATCCTGATGTTCCGGCAGGAAGGGAGGTCGGCTCCACCATGTGCTGGCGAACGAGCTTCTCCAGGGCATTGGCGATGCGGATGTTGGCCCTGGTATTTTCCGCCAGGGCCTGACCAATGGTCACGTTGGCCGCAGCATTTTGCTCCAGGGCCTCAGCCACCCGTAGCAGACTGGCGTCCATCCTCTGCAGAATCTCCGTATGGAAATCCGATTTGAAATTGAGTTCTGTGAGGAGGGACACTGCCTGCGAGGGGGATTGCCCTGGACTGGCTTCTGCAGGGTCCTCAGCCGGATGTACTGGTTCCTCCCCTGCCGAGCCAGCAGAAATTCGGCGGCCAAGGCTCCCCTCTGGAACAGACTCATCCGCCTGTGTCTCTGTTAGGAAAAAAGAGAAAAGCCTCACATTAGAATCTACATATTGGCACAATAACATTTCATAGTTGATAACATCCAAAGATTTACCTGGGACAACATGAGGAGCCGCAAAGTCTGGCATGTCCGTATCCATGTTGGACACGCCAAACACCTCCACAGGCTGCACACACCCCTGTGCCAGCTCTTCTAAATCGGTCAACTCCAATGACACAGGGGTGGGACCCCCACCTGTCCCCCTTGCATGCCTAGCCCTGTCCGCGAGTTTTTGCTTTAGGCGATATTTGAAGTCGCCCCATCTGTGGGTAAAAATGGAAGCCATTATCCTTTTGTTTAAAATGGTGTTTGTTTTTAGGGGGGGCAAGTGTTTACTTACCGCCGTTTGACATCCCGGGCTAGACGGACATAATCACCCACCCTATTGACAGCAACGGCTACCTCTTCCCACATTCTCCCCTTCTGGCTTAGACTCATATTCCTGTCTGCCTGTGGCAGGATGTCCACACACTTCTGTATCAAAACCTCCATCTCCTTTCTTGTGAAATGTGGCTGCCTTTTTTTTTTGGCAGCTTTGGCCGGAATACTGGGCCCGGCAGCCTCTTCCATGTCATCCTCCTCACCTATTTGTGTAAATATTCAGATTTCTCAAAATCACAACTTGCCCAATCTTATGTTTCAAATAAATCATTGATACAAAATGCATGAAAGACTTACCGCCTGACTCTTGGGCATTGTTTCCCTGGTCTGTCGCCATGTCTGAGGTCCAATACAGAAATACCCCAGAATTTTAATGTGTTTTCGTGACGTATTTATATACATGCGCCCTTATTTTGCGGCCGCATCATTGATTGTGCGTTCCTATGATCCCTCCTTAATTTGTGCGGGAAACGAAACACTATTTATGGCTTGGTGTGTCTCGAGTCGAGGTGGCGTTTTTGGATTGTAGGAGGATACCTTGGCTGGAGTTTATTGTTTGCGTATAAAGGAGCTGGCGGTTGGAGATTATTTTGTTTGGTAGATTTGCGTTTTTATTTTCCGTTCTCTTTTTTGTTTTTTATTTTTTTTACCTCGTTTCTTGATTTGGTAAGTTTTGTGAAGTCTAACTTTTGATCAATTGTTGTTTCATTGTGTTTCTTCATTTTTGTAAATTTTGGATCAATAATTTCATATATTTTAGCTTTTGATTAATTTCGGACCCAAAGACCTTTTGATTTGGACTCTTATATATTTGCTCTTGGTAAGTCCATTTTTTATCTTGTATTTGTGAACTAATTAGCGCATTTTTCACAGTTTGTATAGTGACTTGTATTTGCGAACTAATTAGCGCATTTTTACTACTTACTATTGTGACTTGTATTTGCGAACTAATTAGCGCATTTTTACTACTTACTATTGTGACTTGTATTTGCGAACTAATTAGCGCATTTTTACTACTTACTATTGTGACTTGTATTTGCGAACTAATTAGCGCATTTTTACTACTTACTATTGTGACTTGTATTTGCGAACTAATTAGCGCATTTTTACTACTTACTATTGTGACTTGTATTTGCGAACTAATTTGCGCATTTTTAGTACTTACTATTGTGACTAGTATTTGCGAACTAATTTGCGGATTTTTAAATGCTTATTAATAATTCTTATTTTTTTGAGGTTGCCCTTTCGCTTTTTGGGCAAACATTTCAACCCATTTTGATGTACTGTGTGCAATGTTGTTTTGCTCTTTTGCCAAATGTGTGTTTCGCATATTTTAAGTTTGGTCTATCACAAAATTTAGAAACAAAAATGCACAGACTGAAATTTTGCAAATAATTTTTGTGATTAATTTCAGTTTGGACGTATCATGACAATACCCCGGCATGTAAGCAGCAATGGATGGTATCATCAAGCTAAGTTGTTTTGAATTTTCTTTTGGGGTGGGTCCAAAGCCTTACATTACAATCTTGCCATTTCAGGTTGATCTAGGGCGGATTGTTCTGGCCATGCTCCCGGAATCCGACCAACCTCAATCTCGTCCCAGGCGTAGGCATCGTAGGCGTGCAAGGCCCCAGATATTTCGAACACGTGTCACCCTTTTTGGAATGTCCGATGATGAGGTTTTAAGACGCTACCGTCTTCCTCCCAAAATCATCATAGACACTCTCTCATTAATAGAGAGTGATCTGGAGTGGCAAATTGACAGTCCTACAGCAATACCACCACTTACGCAATTTATGGCGGTGTTACATTTCTGTGCCTCAGGATTGTTTCAAACAACGGTGGGAATAGTGGCAGGCATCTCACAATCCTCCTTTTCCCGGATCCTGAGGGCAGTGATGGAGGCACTTTTCAAGCACCTCCATCATTTTATTCAAATGCCTTTGGATATGGGTGCCCTTAGTGTGGCCAAGGCCAATTTTTACCAAATAGCTGGCTTCCCACACATCATAGGGGTTGTGGATGGTACTCACATACCACTTCAGCCTCCAGCACGGCTGGAGGCCATATTTCGAAACAGGAAACACTATCACTCCCTGAATGTAATGGTGGTATGTGATGCCTCCCTCCAGATCCTGTCCCTGAATGCAAAATTACCAGGAAGTGCACATGACTCCTTCGTCATCCGGCAATCAGGGATATGGCACAAATTAAACAACCTACAAGCTGGTGATGCGTGGCTTCTGGGTAAGTGTAGACCTTTAGTACATAACAATGTTAAGCTTGATACACAGTGATCCTGATGTTGTCTATTCTTTTTCACAGGAGACAGTGGATACCCTTGCATGCCCTGGCTGCTCACTCCTTACTTGGCTCCCACACCAGGTCCACAAAGTGAGTTTAATACCGCACTTACAGCCACCAGGCAAGTGGTGGAGCGCTGTATCGGCCTCTTAAAAGGCCGATTCAGATGCCTCCACCGCTCTGGTGGCGAGCTCATGTATTTGCCGGATATGGTTTCGAAAATTGTGGTCCTGTGTGGGATCTTTCACAACATCGCCATAAGGAGTGGTGTTCCAATGCAGCCAGAGGATGCCTTACCTGAGGATGGCCCCCCCGCGGTTGGTCGGAGGTCAGTATGTGGGGGGGCCATACGCGATGATGTGGTGGCCCGATATTTTAGGTAATTATTGATCAAACAACAGTGTGTATACCCAATGTGTTACGGTTTTTTAACGTTCATCTTTTTTTATATTAATTCTTGCACCATCTTCTGTTTGTTTGCATAATCTTTGGCACTCCCACGATGACTACTTCCTGCTACCCTTCAAAAACCTTTCTGTGGAAACTTCGGGAATATATTCTGACACCAATATTGCAACGCCATATTTGTGAAATCATGTGGGCATGGACCTTCGTCAACCAGTTCTTGATTTGTTGTGTGTTTGTTTAGTGTTTTTGGTATGTGGAGTTTTTCTGATTATCACTGTGTGTTTTGTTTGTGAGTGACCACTTTGTATTTTGATTTCTGTTGTGAATAAATATTTGGAGAGTGTAATTTGTTTCCTTTTTGGGCATGTTAGAAGCAAGTGCAAACAAAATCCCAAACGTTAATTTTACCTAAGGGGTAACCCAGTAATGAAGCAAGTGGAGCTAAAATGTAATATGTTTTTGGGGTACTAACCAACACAACAAGGAATCGTGTACAATCAGTTGCCTTCGTAAGATTGTCCTAAGCAGTTTGGCCACCAAATAGGAACCTGAAAAATGGTGTAAACTATCATGTTGACCACCACAAAAAAGGAAAATGACATTGGTACTGGGAGGTGTTTCTTGTGCCTGTTTGCATTCAAAATACAACACACAATCTGTAGTGAGTTTCTGGGGCAAACCTTGCTTGAAGAGTCTACTTATGTCCGTGTAAAGAATCTTGGATTTACTCCAAACGCATGAGACAGAGCTTGATTTAAAACATATTTATTAAGAAACAATTTAAAAAAAAAAAAAAAAAAAAAATTAATTCCGAAGGAGGACCAACAGATGGTCAAGGGCCTGCATTAGCCCGGTGACCTGCTCCCGCATACGGCCCACACAATTCTCAATCTGTTCCCGATGCCTCTGTTCCTCTGTGGGTGACAAAAGTTTGGGGATTAATAAATCGATAATGAAGCAACATTGTCAAAAAACAAGAAAACACAAACTTACAAGCTTGTGGTCCAAAAATACATTACACGGATAAAACCCAGAACCCCAAAATGTCGTATGCCAAAAATACAAGGGCCCTAAAAAAAGGCACACAGGTGTGATATGTGTATGGTGACATCAGCAGGAACAGGTAAAGACAACCCCCAAAAATACCCTAAGGCGAAAAAAAAAAAAAAAAAATGGGGACGACACATGATTACATACAAACAGTTTGTGGTGTCCAAAATAAACTTTAAAAACATACCGTTCTCCAAAACGAGAGAGCCAGAAGCCACTCCCTGGACCACCTCGGAGGTGGCTACATTCCCCAACCCGAGGGGCAAGGTGTTTTCGCCATCCTGGGAGGGGGTATTTGGAGGAGGGATGGAGGAGAGGGGGAATTGGGCTGGAGGGGAAGTAGGGCAGAAATTTCGGCCACAGGGTCTGGGGAGGAGGGGGGAATAGAGGAATTGGGGGTTGGAGAGAGGGGCCGGGACCGGCGTCTTGTGTGGCGATGCCGCCGTAGTGTTTGCTGTGCCCCTAAAAAATGACCAAAAAATTGTTGTTAGTTTCAACAGGAAACCAAAAAAAATAAAAAAATATAGGACAGACATGAAAACATGCACATGCAGATATGACTACAATGACTCAATAGGGCAGACATGAAAACATGCACATGCAGATATGACTACAATGACTCAATAGGACAGACATGAAAACATGCACATGCAGATATGACTACAATGACTCAATAGGACAGACATGAAAACATGCACATGCAGATATGACTACAATGACTCAATAGGACAGACATGAAAACATGCACATGCAGATATGACTACAATGACTCAATAGGACAGACATGAAAACATGCACATGCAGATATGACTACAATGACTCAATAGGACAGACATGAAAACATGCACATGCAGATATGACTACAATGACTCAATAGGACAGACATGAAAACATGCACATGCAGATATGACTACAATGACTCAATAGGACAGACATGAAAACATGCACACGCAGTTAGGGCCCACAAGATAAACTTGAAAACCACAGTCCAGAACACTTACTTTCCGCAATCTGCATGCGAAAGCATGCCAGCAAGCGGGGCGTCCGCCGATGCAGGTCCGACCACCTGCGCTCCAGCTGGCCAATATGTCGGCGTGAGCCGAAGGAGCGCAGGTGTCGACGTACCTCCGCATATGCGGAACGCTTGCGCCTGTTGGAGATGGGTGGAGGCTGACTGGTGATCCTCCTGTCCATCACCTCCGTCAGCACCAGCAGTTCGCGCCTGGTGAATGCGGCGGATCTCATGATGGCAATGGTGTTTTTTAAAAAAATATTTTTAATAAAGCACCACAAAAAAATTTGATTGGCTAATGTATTTGGGAAATTAACAGGACAAATTCTATTGGTTACTGTATGAGTCATGTGTTCGACAGGGCCACAAATCTCTTGAGAGTTATGATTGGCTTGATGCCGTGACATGCGTAAGCAAATTTAAATAAAGAAATGAACCACAGAAAAATTGTGGGGAGACAAACAAATAGAACAATTGTTTAATTGGGGCTAACATGTCTTTGGAACAATAAAAGCGAAGGTTTCAGCCGTACGTATTCTGCGAGCAAATACAAACACGGACAAGATTAAAGTTTATTGCATTGTGTTGAAAAAAAAAAAACAATTAAGCTAATTGATACATTGATTGGCATGATACGATTGAGGGAGGTAGGCCGAAAAAATGAGCAGGTAATCGGAATCTGACAGTCCCACTTCCGGTTTGTACTTGTGCGTGCGTTCCCTTCAAGCCATTTCGGGGATGTACGCTCGCTATTTGGCACGCTCGTTAGTCAGAGGAGGGGTCGCCTGAGTTTGGGGCGGATTTTTAGCTGCGTAGGAAAAAACGAGCGAGTGCTTGAATTTAAATATTTTTTTACGTACGGCAAACGTGCGTACGCCCACTTGCGAGTGGCTCTGAATGAGGGCCTTTGTTCCAACTCCGGGTCAGACCCGGAATTTAGGTGGAAAAGGGGTATTAGTTGGAGTGCTAGCTGTATTACCACATCAATTAGCTTTAGATAGACTTCTTCTGTTTAGTTTGGGAAGCTAGGTAGTAAGGGTTTGGGTTTATTCCTGGATGAGAGATCTCCTGAGAATCTAGGTGTAGTTTCCTATATGAGTGTCACATTCCTATGTTTATATTTTGATACCTTTGCTTCCTGCACTGTTATTACTTTAAGTGCGAAGTCCAGGCAGCAGCCGAGTACCTACGAACAATTGTATGTTTCGGGAAAGGGGGTTATTATTGGTGAAGGGCACTTTGTTTAGGTTTTGACAGTGCAGGAGTTCATCAGGTATCATACAACATATACAGAATTACCCTACCATGCTCTCCTTGTCACATATGGAGGGGTGGGAAACTTTACTTTTGTATGCAGCCCACTGAATTCCTAAAAATGAGTGTCAGACTCAGAAATATCAGACAATGAACTCATGGAAACAAAAAGATTATGTGGAGTCCTATTTTGTTTCTCTTCAGTCTCAGTGTCATGTTATTATTTAGTTTTCCCTTAACTTTTGAAAGAGTTGTTCCCAGAGAGATTATCAAGAGTTTATGAGATCTATTCATTATCACTTAATATTTCTACAAAGCAGGTGAAAATGAACCTTTTCACATGCTTTTGTAAAAATTACATTTTGGAGCCATTCATGAAAAAGGTAATGCAGGTACTATATCACAGATATCTCCTGCTTACCTTTCACTTTCGATGTGGCCGGCTGTCCCCATACACTAGTATGGGGACAGAAATTCATCAATATTGTATTTTCGAAGCTTGACTGCAAGAGCATTAGCCACCTACAGGTGGCGTTGCTCCCTCCCTCCACACCTGTCCGGCTCCTTCCGCTGAACACCAGGGCTTTGTGCTCCCGCATGAACTCTAGTTCACTCAGGCGCACTAGCACTGCTGAGTCAGACTCGGCAGTGCTAAGGTGTTTGGGTAGACAGATGATTTTTCAGATTTTCGGATCAGCTGTCTCAACACCGGAGCAATGAAGAATTGCACCGGCACTTACCATAAGTTAGTATGTTAATTATTGGGGTCCGCTCGAACCCTGATAAATACCATAATGAATAGACCCCTATATGAGGTCTCCTTTGAGATTTTCTTATTTCATGAATTTTACTATTGGGTGTAATAATTCCAGTGTCTTACTGGTCCCAGGGCCGGATTAACAATTGGGCAGATGGATCTGCAGCTCAATGCCCCCATTGAAAATAGGCCTACAGGAGACTAGTATTGAGAGGAAAACCCTTTTCCTGTCACAGACTTCCAGCGGCCGTCCTCCAAGGCCTCTGCCTCTTCCTGCCCCGGCACTGCCCATGCACTCTCACCTGTCAGTGAGATCAGTGCTTAGAGCGGTATGTAGTTATGTGACCGGCGGCTACAAAAAGACGCACTCCCAGCATTGCATATAGGACCTCATTCAGAGCCGGACGCTATTTGTGCTCGCTCTTTCAGAAAAAAGGGGTGGCTATTCAAATGAACCGTTCGCTCTTTGCGGTCTGTTCACGCCTCTAGGTCTGAACGAGCGAACAAAACATGCGGTCGTTGTTTGAAAAAATACGCCCCCTGGCCGCTCGCATCCTACGTCATGTCCGCTGTTTATTAGATTAATTGAGTACATCTACCAGGGTATGAACTGCTCGCTATTCTTGTGGTTGGTTTTTCCTACCGCAATCTTGCGAGCAGTTCTGACTATAAATTAACCCAGTGACGTGGTCAGTGATGCTGCTGTATTAATTATGCACACCCATAAAACGCCCGTTTTGACCTTTAAGCACGCCTGCGTTCTGATCTCCACTCCCCGTTTTCAAGCACCTTCCCCTGTTACCACCCACATACGCCTCCTCCTGTCACTCAAAATAGCAGGCATTCGCTATTTAGCGAACAAACAATTTTCGGCCGCACTGACTAGTTCGCGCATGCGTATTACGATCCGTACGCATGCGCAGTTGTGCAAACATCGCTCGGAACGAGCGAGCGGCCGCTTACGAGCGGCTCTGAATCAGGCCCTTAGACCGAGCAATTGAAGTTCAGCATTTTTATCAAAGCCAACTGAACTCAATGCATTGTCCACAACTTCATACCACCTGGCATTTCTATGCTACTTTATGCCACTGTACTGTACTGCTGATGCACTGAGTGCTCAAGAAAATGGTGTGTGGTGCTGCATACCCCATGTAGCGCCCTGCTAGTTGCGCTATGCTGTGGCGTATTGAGTCTTATAGTACTGCGCATGCCCAGTGGAGCTGATCGGGAGTGACAGTGCATCAGCACTACGCTGATGCACTGCATGCTGTACACAACCGGTGCGGCTTTTGACACTGCTGATGTGTATGAGATAGTGGGGTGACCACAATGCAAGCATGAGCATCCCGGGTTTGAGCCATGGTAAGGGACTTATTTTTTTTTAAGAAATCTTCACTACAGGACTTGGTGGTGTGTGAGTTCTTTCATTTATACAAATACATACAGGTATCAATAAATACCTGCTAATGCAAAAGTTTAAGTCCTGTGAATCAACACACATATAGGGATATTTACACCAGCAGATGAATAGGGGAACTTGTGAAATGTGGCCTGCTTGATGGAAACTTGATACGCAAATATGCGTCTACGGAGGGGACATTATAGCAGCACATAGAGGCAAGTTATTGGGTCAGTATGAGACACAGCAATATTGCGACTAACAAAACAAGATGGCAGCTGAGTGCACACAAGATGGCCACGAGGACAAGATGGCGACAAGGCAGCAGGAGGGGGTATGTGAGCTAGATGGAAAATCGATTACCAAATATGACTCTATGGAGGGGACATTATAGCACCACATAGAGGCAAGGCATTGGGTCAGTATGAGACACAGCAATATTGCGACTGGCTGCCAGGCATACACCGAAGCCACGAGGCAGCGGGAGGCTATGAAGCAATCAGTGGTATATGGGTATGTGATGGAAACTCGATACACAAATCAGACCAGGTCTCCAACCTAAGGAGGGACCAGCACTGGGCTATTTAAGGGGAAGTGGTACTACCCAGGATGCTTTGCGCACAGGATGGAAAGTCCACCCCATTTTTGGTAAATAAATCCTTATATGGGCTGTGGACCAGGGGGCACTGCTTTTTTCACCACCAGGCTTAATTCTAATTCTAATTCATTATTATTAAATTTGTCTGTGACCTCTTTTTCCAATTTATACAGTTGTTGTGTCTTTATTTATTATTTAGTTAAAGCTTAAGACTGGTGTGAAAATAATAAAACTATATCATATTTTAGCATTCATGCATTAAGAGACAGATTTATCAAAATTTGAAACACCCTATTATGAATAGCGAATGAGATACAATTGCATTTTATGTTTATGACATCATTGGGTGGACTTATTTGCAAGGCATACTTTTTCTGTATAAACTACACTATTGCATTAACTAAGTCTCCGTGGGCTAACCCTCCATTGGCTGGCCACATCCCCTCTGGCTGGTGGCTATGCTCCTTCAGTGGAGCACCACTACATTATAGACCCATACCAATGCATTCCCAAGTGAGAGCTTCATGTCCATGTTCAACACTCAGAACTTTTACCAATTCTAGTACTGAGATCCTCCTGTTCTTTAGACTGATCCCTAAAACCATGTGCTGCATTATTATTGCAAAGTAAATGATAATAACAATATACAGTATTATCTTTTTTAGCTGTGATTAGCTAAGGGCCTAATTTAGAGGCAGTTGCAAATCCCCATGTTTTCGCAAATAGCCAAATTTTTTTTAATGCATATAAGTCACACTGCGTCTATCCCGAGATGGTCCCGTGACAGCGGTTGCAGTAAGGATTTATTCACAAAGTGATTGACAGGCAGGGACCATTTGTGGGCTGCAACAAGAGTTTGGCGACTGAAAAACAGGCTTTTTGTGACTGTTTTTTTTTTTTGATGAGCAGGCCAGGTTCTCAGTGAACCAAGTCCACTCGTATTTCGGGGGTCCGAGGGGATCTGAGACACAGCTCAGATCTGCCCGCCCCCCTTGGATCCCTATTTGACGCAAAACCTCGAAATCCGCTGTCGGACCTCGAGGTTTTGCCTCGGACGGCTATTTTACAAAGTCCATTGAATTCAATGGGCTTGCCACTGATTGGCTGAGAGAGCAGTCTATCATGGCTCTCAGCAAATAAGCGCTTGCCCATAGACTTCAATGGGCACAGGTAAAGGATGATAAATACAAGCCATCCCCCCGCACTGACACTGCTGCCCCTCCACTGCCAACACTGCCGGCACCCCGCACTGCCGACACTTCGGGCACACATGTACTGATGACACCGTCGGCACCTCCGCACTGCCAACACTGCTGGCACCCCTGCTCTGCTGACACCTCTGGAACCCTGCACTGAGGACACTGCTGCCTCTCGTACTGAGGACACCATCAGCACCCCCACACTGCCAACACTACCAGCACCCTCACACTGAGGGCATGGCTGGCACCTCTGCATTGCCGATACCGTGAAGACCTCCGCACTGAGGACACCACTGGCACCCCCACAGTGCTGACACTGCCAGCACCCCCTCACTGAGGACACTGCTGGAACCCCTGCACTGCTGACATTGCCAGCACCCCCACACTGAGGACACTACTGGCACCCCTGCTCTGCTGACAGTGATGGCACCCTGCACTTAGTACACTGCCAGCATACCCTGCACTGCAGACACTCCCACACTGAGGACACCACCAACACACCCACACTGCTGATAACCACCAGCACCTGCACATTGAGGATGCTACTGGCACTCTCACACTGAGGACATTGCCGGCATCCCCACACTGCCGCCACCGCTGACACAGTAAGTGCACTATTGGTGTAATACCCACACTATGCGTAGTATTACGCTGATACTGTGGATTGCACTGAAATGTATATGCATTACACAGGCAGGCTACAACTCCCAGCAGTCTTTGCAACTGCTCAAGAGGTCAGGCACACAATGTTACATGAGTGTGTCAGGTGGTAATGCAAGTAACAGTTGGAGGTGGCAGTTGATCAGGACAGAGCTTAGGTAACCTCTAGGGAAGGAGGAGCTGCACTGCTGAAGTGCTGGGTGACAGAATGGCTGGGTGTGAGCGCTGCAGTGTGATGGAGACCAGAATTGTGTGAGGTGGAGATTCTGGAGGTACAGACCAGGTGGAGCCGGGATCTAAGACTGGCCACCCCTTCTTGCCAGACAGGCATCCAGCTGTGTACCTGCTGCTGACAGCACATCAAGGCAGACCCTGGGATGTGGCTGCATAACTGGGGGCAGACCCTGGAGAGACACTAATAAGAGTCCTGGCTTCCATAGACTGGCAGCCTGAAAGTGTTGCTGAGCTGAAAACAAGGAATCAGTGAGTACTGCTGAGATAGATAGTGCTGAGCTCCAACTGTACCTCAGGAGAGGGTTATACCTATACAGAGCAGCACAGACAGTAGCAGCCCTCACTTTCTGTGTACAATGAAATCTGCATTACCAGACTATCACAGGAGGACAATCCCTAAAGTCACCCATACTCACCAGAACATAATTACAAAGGAGTCCACATAACTCGGGTAGTAGATTTCCCATATATGTGCACCAACGTTTAAAAGTGGCCAGGGAACATACTTAGAGTTATAATTATTTTGTGTGGGTACATTGCCTATATCTTATATGTTAACTATTAGTACAGCAAGATAATGTACAGTATGGTTGTCAACTTAGTAACTGGAAGTAGTAATTCCTGAGAATTGGTGATGTGATATAAATGTAAAGTATTGCATAAATATATTATATTGTGCTATATATTGTGATATATATTTAAGTGTTGGTGCTAACTGTGTGCTTAAGGAGACCAAGAGTTGTTGAAGAGTTCCAACTTAGTAAAGTGAACACTATTTTATTTATCGTGTCATTTATTGTGTTGTTGTTTGGGAACCACCAGCCTCTCTGCTGTGGCGTGGAAAACTAAAAGAAACAGGTACGACTAGAATGGTGAGAAATTACTCATCAATAGATGCTACTTTGGGGTATCGCATTTTTGGCGTCACGAACGGGATCAACTACAGAGTCAAAAGCAGGTGGCTCCCTTCCATGTAAATACAAGATGTCACAGTCAGAGCAACAACCCTTCGCTGCATCAGTTGGTCAAGGAGATGGACCCAGTCGAGGAACTCCTTCCATAGCAACCACTTCACCTATAACCATGCCTTATTACTTCGGAGCTCCTTGGTTGCCGAGTTATTCAGGAGATTCTCACATACCTGAGACAGGAGACCTTCCAGAGTTCAAATGTAAAATGCGTCATTGTTCCGCTTATATTGCTTGATGGAGCCTCAGAAAATAGAAGTATTTCTTGGACAATTGAGTGGCCTTGTTCTAAGAGAGGTAAATTCTTGGCCGAGTAGTGAGAGGAGCACGTTTGAGCAAATTCTGGATCAGCTAACCACTATCTTTGAAACAAAATCGATTTCGGAATTAAAAATGAATTCTTATGGCTGAAAACAGAGACATGGGGAATCGATACGAGATTTTGCCCTTGGGCTTCTGGAAGCCTTGAAAGCCATTCGTCAGGCAGATGAAGATGAGGTCCGGCAAGCCGACAAAACTCTGATAGAACAATTTATTGAAGGCATCAGGGGAGAAACAATAAAAACCAAATTGCGACTTCTTCGGCTGCAAGCCCCACATGATTCATTTTTAGACTTTAAAGAAATGGCTATCCAGTTAATAGGCCCTAACAATGTATTGGAACACCAATATTGAGAGTCTTTTCCAGTCACAGTAACTCAGGGAATCCAGCAGGGTTTCCCAGATCTAATTGAGGTATTAAGTAGCCACTTAGCGGATTTTACTAAAGAATTGCGAGCTTGGAAAAAAGAACAAAAAGAAATTTGGGAAAACCGGAGGAGGAAGCAAAGGTCTTTTTGAAGTAATTGGAGGAACTCACCAAGGATGAAAAGGCAGCCAAAAGATCAATTCAATCCACAGCGAAGACCATTTTATCATGGATGTCATAGAAGCAGGCACATAGAACAACAGTGGCCTCTTTAAAATACAAAGACCTGAGGCTGAGGACCAGCCCTCAGGAAGAAGAGAGAATAGATCCACCTTTGGAAGAAGAACAACCCAAAAATGCAGGTCAAAATACAGTATTGCAGAACCAGGTTAAAGTGGTCAGCGTGCCACATGCTAGCAATGTTCCATGAACGAGCACAAGGAAAATTATGGGTATAGTTGTGTGGTTCAGTGTACAACGTGGGTATGGCTTCATAAACCGAGCAGACACTAAAGAAGATGTATTTGTACACTATACTGCAGTTAAGAAGAACAACCCTAGGAAGTACCTCCGCAGTGTGGGAGATGGAGAGATAGTCGAGTTCGAGGTGGTGATTCAAGAGAAGGGTGTCAGAGTGCTAATGTAACTGGTCCTGGTGGTGTTCCAGTCCAAGGCAGCAAACATGCAGTAAATCGCAATCATTATTGGCGTTACCCACGTTTCAGAGGTCCTCCACATAACTATCAATACAATGAATATAAAGAGAGACCAGAAGAAGTTGAAAGTGTGGCAAAGGGAGAGGATGCTAATCCACAGTGGCCATACCAGAGGCATCACTACACACTATTCTATCCAAGAAGACCATATAAACACAGACAACAAAATCCCGACATTCCAGAGCAAAGTGAATTGTTGGGAAGAACAGTTGGGCAAAATGTAGAGGAACATGGTAAAGTGATGAAGCAGAGTCTACAGAGAATTGTCCAACCACAACCTCCTTCAGAGCCATTATGTCAGATTAAACCCAGGATGGATAACACCCATTATAGAATGGCCCACCATAATAAACCAGATATGTGTGCTGCTAATTGTAGAGAAGACACTGAAAGTGCTATCGACTCAGCCACAGCGGAGAGGTTGGGGTCCCGTGAACCAAATTGCCTAGATTCTATTATACAGAAGAGTGAATCTATTATTCTTGAGGAACCATATATTTCAAACAAAGAGCCCTTAATGTCTGTTCCATCAGAGTATAAATTCCCAGACCATGAATATATGGAAATATGTTCCAGTGAGATAGCATCCATTTTGCAGGGGTTTTGGGGAAAGTCAGGAAAGAGGAATAAAGGTACTAGGCTTATTCAGTATACACACTAGCCTGTAAACATTTGTCTTTAGAAGTTAATATTTTTACAAAAATAAGATGTACATAGTTTTACTTGTAAGAAAAAAGAATGTAAAAGACTGTTGCACGGTGGTATTTATATGTTGGAATCTATATGTTACAGCGTGAGGACATGCATATTTTCAGCGGGGAAGTATGTCATACCCCGCTATGTATAGTATTACGCTGATACTGTGGATTGCGCTGACATGTATATGCATTACACAGGCAGGCTACAACTCCCAGAAGTCTTTGCAACTGCTCAAGAGGTCAGGCGCACAATGTCACATGAGTGTGTCAGGTGGTAATATAACAGTAGGAGGTGGCAGTTGATCAGGGCAGAGCTGAGGTAACCTCTAGAGAAAGAGGAGCTGCACTGCTGTAGTGCTGGGTGACAGAATGGCAGGGTGTGAGCGCTGCAGTGTGATGGAGACCAGAATTGTGTGAGGTGGAGATTCTGGAGGTACAGACCAGGTGGATCTGGGATCTAAGACTGGCCACCCCTTCTTGCCAGACAGGCATCCAGCTGTGTCCTTGCTGCAGACAGCACATCAAAGCAGACCCTGGTGGCTGCATAACTGGGGGCAGACCCTGGAGAGACACTATTAAGAGTCCTGGCTTCCATAGACTGGCAGCCTGAAAGTGTTGCTGAGCTGAAAACAAGGAATCAGTGAGTACTGCTGAGATAGATAGTGCTGAGCTCCAACTGTACCTCAGGATAGGGTTATACCTATACAGAGCAGCACAGACAGTGGCAGCCCTCGCTTTCTGTGTACAATGAAATCTGCATTACCAGACTATCACAGGAGGACAATCCCTAAAGTCACCCATACTCACCAGAACATAATTACAAAGGAGTCCACATAACTCGGGTAGTAGATTTCCCATATATGTGCACCAATGTTTCAAACTGGCCAGGGGACATTCTTAGAGAGTTATAATTATTTTGTGTGGGTACATTGCCTATATCTTATATGTTAACTATTAGTACAGTGTGGTTGTCAACTTAGTAGAAACAACTGGAAGTAGTAATTCCTGAGAATTGGTGATGTGATATAAATGTAAAGTATTGCATAAATATATTATATTGTGCTATGTATTGTGATATATATTTAAGTGTTGGTGCTAACTGTGTGCTTAAGGAGACCAAGAGTTGTTGAAGAGTTCCAACTTAGTAAAGTGAACACTATTATATTTATCGTGTCATTTATTGTGTTGTTGTTTGGGAACCACCTGCCTCTCTGCTGTGGCGTGGAAAACTAGAAGAAACAGGTACGACTAGAACGGTGAGAAATTACTCATCAATAGATGCTACTTTGGGGTATCACATTGGTATATCAAACCCACACTGTGGGCCTGATTCAGAGCCAGACGCTATATGCGCTCGCTCGTTCAGAAAAAGGGGCCGGCTATTTAAATGGAGCGCTCACTCTTTGCGGTCTGTTGACGCCTCTATGTCTGAGCGAGCGATCGAAACATGCGCTCGCTATATTGTAAAGATGCCCCCTGGCTGCTCGCATCCTACATCATCTCCACTATTTATTTGATTAATCGAGTACATCGAAAGGTGTCTGAACTGCTTGCAGTGCTTGTGGTTGGATTTTCCTACCGCAATCATGCGAACAGTTCAGGCTAGGAAACAACCAAGTGACATGGTCGATGACGCTGCTTTGTTAATTATGCACACCCTTAAAATGCCCATTTTGACCATTTGGCATGCCTGCGTTCGGATCACCACTCCCCGTTTTCAAGCACCTTCCCCTATTACCACCCACAAACGCCTCATCCTGTCACTCAAATTAGCAGGCACTCGCTATTTTGCGAGCGCTCGAATTCCGACCGCAATGACTGGTTGGCGAATGCACATTACGACCCATACGCATGCGCAGTTGTGCGAACATCGCTCGGAGCGAACGAGCGGCCGCTTACGAGCGGCTCTGAATCAGGCCCTCTATCGACCTGCACTGTATCCAACCTGCACTGTATCCAACCCGCATTGTATCCAACCCGCACTGTATATGACCTGCATTGTATCCACCCCACACTGAATCCCGCACTGTATCCAACCCACACTGTATCCGACTTGCACTATAAACTGCACTGTATCAGAAATGCACTGTAACCGAATCACACTGTCCTCCACACTGTATCCAGTCTGCCCTGTATCCAACCCACAATGTATACCACACAGTATCTGGCCTGCACTGTATCCAACCCACGCTGTATCCCACACTATATCAGACCTGCACTTTATACCACACTGTATCCAACCCACACTGTATAACACATTGTATCCAGCCTGCTCTGTATCCAACCCACACTGTATCCCGCACTATATCAGACCCGCACTGTATCTCACACTGTATCTGGCCCTCACTGTATCTGACCCACACTGTATACCACATTGTATTCGGCCTGCACTGTATCCGACCCACACTATATCCTGCACTGTATCTGGGGAGATTTTGGGAAACTGCTCAACAAAAAGGCTGATTGAATGGGAATTTACATGGGCACCAAGTTGCCAGTCATCATTGGCCAGCATGCCCAGGAGGGAAAAACAGATTGGGCACTGAGAATAGGCATGTGCTGGGGGCATGTGCACTGTGTAGGTGGCATTCACATCTGCTGTTACTATTTACACATTGTTTAGGGGTTTTTTGTTTGCTGCTTGTTATCTGCGACTACTTGTTTTGAGCAAAGATATTCCACGGACGATTTTAATTTCTGTGTTGTATTGTTTTCTATTGAACGTACTTGCGAGTTTGTTTGAATGGTTATTGCTAATACATTACTAATTTGCAAAACATTTGTAAACAGAAATAACTGTTGTGTGTTTGTGCTGCTGCTCTGTTGGTTGGTTGCTTAAATTATCCAGCAAGTCTTTGGCCTATGTTGGTGAACAATATTTTGAGCTGTGAAGTGGTCAAAATTTACTGGAAATGACTGGAAATTAATGTTATTGAGTTTACTAATACTGTAGGAACAAAAAAAGGGCCAATTACAGATATAGCCACATACATTGTTGCTGCGATACATTCGCACGGCCACACGCATAGCTCGAGGGGTCGCAACTAGGCGGGGATGGCATTCTCCCCATTGTAGTCTATGGCTTGTGTGTGCATATGCATGTGTACACCATACACGCAAGCTCACTAGTAGCACCATCCATCCTGTGGTGCGCTTGCATCACGGCATAGATGAGCGTGGCTACATCTGTATGTGATTTGAGCTGTTTTTATCAATATTTGAAGAAAATACAGATCCAAAACCAATACATGCAAGGGCGGTTTTGCAAGTCTCATCCTGTGGCTTTGAACCCATATGAAGTTGCAAAGGCTCCAGCATTTCAGTTCTGACAGCAGTGGCGTAACTAGGGTATTTGGAGCCCAGGGCAAATTTGAAAATGGAGCCACCCCCCCCCCCTATGTGCGCACGGTGAAATATGGGTGTGGCCACTGGAAAATGGGACGTGTCAACATGACACACACCCCTTTCTTGTCACTGGGAACATTTCTTTCCATTTGCACCTTAATGCAGTGCCACTTATACATTCCCCTCCCTATGCAATGTCCCTAGTAGTGGTCCCCCTTATGCAGGCCCCAATTAGTTCCCCTTACACAGTGCCCCCTGTAGTGTTCCCCCTTATGCAGCCCCCCATTAGTTCCCCTTATACAGTGCCCCCAGTAGTGATCCCTCATATACAGGCCCCCAGTAGTGATCCCCCATATACAGTGACCCTTATACAGTGCCCCCAGTAGTTGTCCCCCTTATGCAGTGCCCCCTGTAGTGGTTCTCACTTTTCAGTGCCCCCTGTAGTGGACCTCCCTGTGCAGTGCCCCCAGTAGTGAGCCCCTTATATAGTGCCCCCAGTAGTAGTCCCTCCTATACAGTGCCCTTTATATAGTTCCCCCAGTAGGAGTCCCCCTTGATGCAGTGCCCCTGTAGTAGTCCCCAGTAGTGGTCCCCCACAATGCAGTGCCCACAGTAGTATCCCCCCCAGTGGTAGTCCCCAGCAGTGGTCCCCCATGATGCAGTGAGCACAGTAGTATCCCCCCCAGTGGTAGTCCCCAGTAATGGTCCCCCACGATGCAGTGCCCACAGTAGTATCCCCCCAGTAGTTGTCCCCAGTAGTGGTCCCCCCCCGAAGCAGTGCCCCCAGTAGTGTCCCCCACCCAGTAGTAGTAGTCCCCAGTACTGGTCCCCCCCACCTGAAGCAGTGCCCACAGTAGTATCCCCCCCAGTAGTGCCCCCAGTAGTAGTCCCCTTCTTTATAATAGTGTGCACTCCCCCGAAATACACACTAAAATGAAACAAAAGAAAAATATTTACCTGTATCCACGCTCCTGCTCCCGCCACCGTCCGCACGTCCATCCTCCCGGGCCGGGCCACTCTGCATTATGGGAGAGACGTCATGACATCATGACGTTTCTCCCATTACCACTGCAGGAGCCAGACGGAAGCCCGGCTCTTGCAGTGGGCGCGCAGCAGTCAGTGAGAGTCTATCTGACTCTCATTGGCTGCTGATTCACACACAAGTCGCTGCCGCTCGGCAGTGATGTGTGTGCAGCAGCATCTACCAATGAGAGTCTGTCTGACTCTCATTGGCTGCTGATTAACACACACATCACCGCCAATGCTAGCGGCGATGTGTGTGTTATGCACAGTCTGAGCCCGCCTGCCCCCCTCCTCCTTGCACTATTGGGCAAGCACTCAGGGGGAAAGAAGGGGCTCAGCTGTGCAGCACAGGACCGGCACTGGAAGCCTAGCGCCGGTCCTGTGTAAATGTGTAGCGCTGTCCGCACTCACTGCGGTCGGCGCTACACTGGCTAACTAGGGCGGGCCGGTACCGTAGCCGGCGGCGCCCCCCCATGCCGCTGGTCCCACCGCGCCCAGGGCACGCACCCCGCTCACCCTGCCCTAGTTACGCCACTGTCCGCCAGCCATTTTGAGTAACCGTAGTGGTGCTCACAAGTTTGATGATTGACCAATGTGTGATAGATGGCTGCGTCTTTATATGCAAGCATTGGATCTGAGGCGCCTTAGGTGAGATTCTTAATACAAGTCCTGGTGCCTTCAAAATCCACTCCATACTACCTCACAGCTACAGTACAATGGCATTTGTGACTGTCTATGAATCAGGCCCTAAGTTAGGTGTTACAGAATTGTGTTCTCTTGTAAACCAGCCACAACATGGTTTAATAGATTTTTTGGGGGCTGGAAATACTATTCCCAGATTATCAAAAACATATTTTACTGTAGATACTGTTTATGCTGACTTTTTGTTTGTGTTCCACTGAAGCACACTCCCTATATGCTGTTCTCCCACCCAGGTGTTACCACTTGCACTGCCTCATCTAGCACAATATTCATTTGCTCAGTTTGACACATTTGCAAATAAATTATTTGAAATCAACAATAATTTCAACAATAGTGTTTTGTGCTGCCTCCGATGAACACAATATTGCTTAATGTGAGAAGATGTTCAGAGATTTAGTAATACTAAAGTTACATTCATTGATAAAAAAAAATGGCTTTAGCAGCTAGTCAGGACTTGATTGATTTTTTTGGCTTTCTGATTATTTTTCTCAGTGTATCATAAATGCATTTAGATAGTGTTTTGCACTTGCTTAGTACTCTATGTGTTGTTCTGTTTTACCAAGCACTTTTTGTTGCTTGCTCTTTCATACAATATTGATTTGATCAGTTTGGTATTTTTTTGTAAATAAATTAACTGAATTCAACAATAACTGTCTTCAACAACAGCATTTTGATCACCACAGGCCACACCATAATGTTTAATAATGGGAGAAAATGCTTAATTTAGTATTCAATAATATTCTATAATAGTTCATCTAGTCTTCATTCTTAACTTGATTAGTCTAATTTCTTCCCTCTATTTACTGTTTTTAGAATATCATAATTTTATTTTAATTAGTATTTTGTTTCACTTGATTTTTTATGCTGCTCTAATTTTCCTTTAGATGTATTATTTAGATGTTAGAGTTAAAATAATACAGACTGTTAGCAGAGTAACTCACTAACTTACTGGTAGAACAACTTGTCAGAAACTGTCTTAACTATAGAACTGTGATTCCCATTAATTTAATAAATATTCTCCTGTCAATTAATTTTTTATTAAATTTGTTTACAGTTGCACTGCAGACTCAGAGCACTCAAGATTCACTCATCAATACAAAATGATCACTATCATGAACTGTTAACTGATATTCACATTGCAGAATCCAAAGGGTTTATTTATAAAGTGTCGGGCTGTAAAATCCTGTGCTTCTGATCGTGTTTATGCGTTTTTAAAAAGGTGATACTTTTACTAACCATATCTTGCTAGTAAAAGCATTGCCTTTTTAAATATTGGGCATAAACACAACCAGAAGTGCCGGGTTCTTAAAACCTGGCACTCTGTAAATAAACCCCCAGGCTCACAATATTCTGATGTCACAACAAAGTAATAGTTTGCCTTGCTTTTAGATCTGAGGAAGACACTGTATTCCAAGTCAATCTAAGGCTAATTCACTGAATTGTTTGATTCAATAGAAAATAAACCATTTATCTATTTTTATAGCTTTTTTGCATATACTATACTATATTATGTTCTTCAAATGTGTGAACTGTTTCTAAACCACCAGGACAGATCTGTTTCTTGAAAGTTTTTGTACAAGAATTTGCGACAAGTATTTGATTGAGAAAAAAAATCCTTCTCAACTTAAATTTTGAATTAATGTTTTTTTTTGTTTTTTTTTATAGAAAGCAGTTTACAGTAAAGGCTGGTTCATACCAGTATTATTTCCAGCTTGTAGGCAATTTCAAGAAAAGAGGAACATTTATTTTTACAGAATTCAACTGTTCGGGTAAATTTAAGGTCGATTTAGATCGATTTAGATCAATTTAAGATTGTTCTGAATCGATTAACATAGATGAGCTTTTTGAATGCAAAATCTGCAGATTTATCATCCGTAGGGTTTCACCTTCAATTGAAGAAACCCTACGGATGATAAAAAATGTTGATTGATTTAGATGGATTTTAAATCTATATAAATCGACCTACAGTAAAGTTTGCATCTGTACTGTGTTACAATATATATATATTTTATAGTCAGTTACAGCAATTTAACAATTTTGTAAGCATTTGACAAGTGGAGACTAAATCCTGTCTTTAATATTTCTATCATCTCATGAGGCAGAGGGCACTTGTGAAAAGTAACGGACCCCACATTAGTTTCAAAGGCCCTATGTGCACTGAAGTGGTGAATAGGGTCCTCATTACACAAAAATAAGTTACAGTACCTAGCACTAGTCTGGTTCATAATGTGTTAATTATTGTTTTTCCATTTAGTAGATTTATTTTATCATAGTGGCCCAGCATCAGCAACTGAACATCTGTACCATCACAAATTAGTGAGAGACTCTGAGAAACCATCCATTTCTAGGACATACACCAAGGGGTATATCTACTAAGAATCGTGTCTGGGTGTGTTTAAACATGTTGGGCATCACAGGGAGTCACATAAGTTGTTTACGACACAGATCCAGGATTTACAAAGAATTATATTTGCCTGTCTATTTTGATTCAATGGTGATAAAGATCGTGTTGAGTCATGTGCGAGTTCAGTCGTATTGGCTCCTTCTTCATAGACTGTGCTGAGCACTGCACAGATCAGAGTGATCTGTGCAGTGCTTCTGTTTTATAGATGAAATAAAGGGTGCTAATGCCATAGCCGGGAGACACACAGCTTTGGGTACCCTTGTCACAGCATTGACCAAGCCCAAATTAGTCAGCAAAGTGCTGGCATTCCTCAGAAAGTGGGGAGCCCAAAAATAAAATGGGGTTTCCCCTCCTGAGGATCAACCAGCTGTGGGCTGAAAGACCAGGGATCTTCCCCACACCCCTGATGGTGGTGGGTGCTAGGGTAATGTGTTAAAGATAGAAATAATATTGTTTTTTACAATGGGACTACAGGACCCAGTAAGCCTGCCCTGTGGTACTTGTAGATTCTAAAGTCAAGACAAGACACACACCGAAGAATGTATCCCTTTATTACACATTCACACACACTGTCACACCCACTGACACTCCCACTGACCACAAGGGTGCCACGGCGCACAGTTTGGAAGCCACTGCTGTAACCAATGAGCAATGAAGAACACTGATTGGTTGGAGAATGATCTCCAGACAAATATAGACACTATTGAACTAGAACCAATCTAGCTGATTATTATTTAATCAATAAATACTGTTTGAAGAAAAACACAGATAAAACACAACAAAATATGTAGATACAGTATGTATTTTAACGCAGTGAAAAACTTTTGAGAGTGTGGCAAACATATGTGAAAACGTGACATTAATAACAAACTGAGTGTGTATATAAAAACAAAAACACAACCACAAGCCTCTTATAACTTGAAATGATCTGCTATAATAACAGCATCATTTTCACATGTGTCACACTTTCAAAGATATAGGAATAATTTCAATACAGATATATTCACTTGATTATTTGGATCAAATATGTAATAAAGAAAAATCAGTGCCTGTGCCTAGGTGTCCTGAGATCTTCTTTCGACTGGGCATTGCACAGGAGATGAGAGTCACAGTAACACAAGCCCAGTGAAAAATAGCAAAGTATTCTCAGACACAAAGCCACAGCCACAGAGACCATGTTCAGATAGGGACACTACACCTGGTGCAAGTGTCGATTGTTCCCGTGATGGTGCACTGATGGTGGAGAGTCTAGAACCATCGACGATGTTGCAGTGTGCACAGGCACTGAGAGTAGGTATACCAGGGTTTGCACATTCCGGCTCAAGCTAGTGCACAAGGGGAAAGCTGCATTTGCATATTATCTCCGCTGCAGGTCCACAAAAAGACACAACCCGGCAGTGACTGCATGCACCCCTGAACCAGGCCCTTACTAATAGAAACAGCAGATAACAGCATGCTGTAGTTTCTTTACGACTGTGCTTACTGTATGTGGTTGCCTTTCACTGCTGGAATGGCTGTTTGGTTTACAAATGTCAAACAAAGAAACAAAAAAAATCTCAAAATGACCTTGAATTCACAAAAATCTAATAATGAACAATGAAAACATTTAAGCAGATCTCTTGTCCTTGTCTATAGATGATCTCTGTAGCTACAAAAGAAACTGTGCCTTCTTACAAACAACAAACAGCAGCACTGAAAACCCAATTCTGACAAAGAGATATGTATAATGAAATAAATGGTTATGTAATGCCGGCTGTTGGGATGCCTCCTGTCACAATACCGACAGCGGCACCCCGATGGTTGGTATCCCGATAGGGGTCGGGTAAGTATATGATGAAAAATACCCATGGAAAAGGGCACCTTTTGTTATTAACATACACACATAATGTCACCTGCGCACTGCATCACTGAAAACGCTGGCCTCGGAAGTGATCAGAGGTTTCTAATCGCTTCAGAGACCAGCATTGTCAGCTTTAAATAAAGTAAACACTGCCCTATCGGAGCTGAGCCCCGATCGTGGCAGGGGTCTGGGCCGCATATTATATATATGAGGGCCCACACTGTCGGGCCTCATAAAATGTTTATTTGGGCCACGCATGTTTGACATACCTGGTCTACAGGATGCCATTCCAGGCACCCTGGAAGAAATATAGGTGCCGTGGGGCAGAGACGGTGCTGCCCACATGGCCATGTGGCCTCTGCAACGGCACTGCTCACGCTCCTCTAGTTATAGCCCTGATTGCAGGATAGTTATTTTTATCTTTTAGTGTCACATCTCTTGTTCATTTGGACTTGATGAATAATTACAACTTCGAGTTCAAGTCCTGGGGATAAACATGTGTTGTCAAAACACATAAGAAATGGGGATTGCTGTAGGTGAAAGCTTCATCAAGGTCAATTCTGATAATTTATCTTATGCGTGAGTTTTGAAACACTTATTACCTGCTCTGGCTGTTATGAGGGAATTTGTCAGTAAGCTTTGGCTATCAGTGTTTACTAAATTCCAAAATATGCTGTCAGTCTATTATGATTATTCTCAATGTTGAAAACCAGGACATTTAACAAGATCACCCGTATAGGTGAACCAAACAATAAATTAAAACAAGGACAAGTTTCTTAGTCATAGCAATAGCCTTGAGAATTTTTATCTGGTAATACAATGCATTCAAACCGATAAACACAGCACAGTCCTTGTTAGTATAATAATTAGTTTTATATGTAAAAAAATATAAAAAGATGAGATTGATGAGTCAGTCTCATATGTACTAACTACCTATGGCTCCCTTATCTTCCACCAGCTGACACTCAGAAATCCCAGTTATTCACAAACCATTGCTCTTATATTAAGGGCAATGGAATATGTTAATAACAAAAGGTGCCCTTTTCCGTGGGTATTTTTCATCATATCTATTAAGCCAGAAATTAGTTCTCAAAGGGCAGCGTCTCACTGAAAGGCATTAGGCATCTGCCTCCAGAGCATTTAGCAAATGTGTCATTCATATCTTTGCTGACATTTTCACTTGCTAAACACATGAATTGCTGTACACAGCATAGTGGGAATAAGGAGTAATTACTGTATTTGATTTTACACCCCCCTTATGAAACGCTGAGTCACAGCCTCATATATAAGGCAATTTTATTTTGCTTTATTTTGTTTAGTTGTCTCTTTTGTTTGTGTCCTTTTAGTTAAACAAGTGTAGCAGGGACACTTGGTACAGAACACAGTACAGCATTAACTACATCAATATTTTCCTATTTGCTCCCATCAGCCAGTCTGCCCATGTGAAGCAGTGACAGTGGTGGCAGGCCTCACCCGGCGGCAAGGTTACAAATGCCAAAGTCTGCAGTATTAATCTCCCAGGAAAAATAAAATTATTCTAATTAAAGTGTGCTACAGCTGGTAATAATGTAGCTGAAGGCCCTGGCTGTTGTAATTCAATTCAAACTGTGAAAATAGCATTCAGTAGGCTCATCTTTTCTTGCTATCAAGCAACTTGTTAGGTTAACAGGAAAGGGAGAAAGCAAAGTGCAATTTAATGAACACAGACAGGCAAGAGAAGCTATAGTTTCATTACCTGCAATGACTTGTGGTGTTAGTGGACTGTCCTGCAGAGTCTATGTACAATGCCGTGAAGGTCAGAACATTGTGCTATAGTGTATATTCCCAAATACAGAATTTGTTTTGCACAGCAGCATATTTGTGGATGTATAGTTCATGGATTAAATAGCAAATCCTTTATGCTTGTTATTTTAAGATTTTTCTATTGTTTTCCTACCACAATCAGATGCCTATTATAAAATGCAGTACAAAGTTGCCAGATTCAAACAGCGATGGCTGGTAGCAGGGCCGTAACAAGGGTAGTGCGGCCTGTCACCGCAGGGCAGGGGGCGCTATTTGCGCCTGTCACTTTTCCTGTTTATCATTCTCAATTGTAGCTTCCTATTCTTAAATCCCCAGCATCTCCTGGCTGCCCCAGGAGTACCCCTATCTCTTCCCTGGCGCTTCCCAATGAAGCCATAGTCCTTTTTTCAGGTGCACTATCTTGTATTCATATTTAAAAAAAATGGGGGGAGGGCGCCAATGCTCTCTCTGGCACAGGGCACCAAAAAGTCTAGTTACGGCTCTGGCTGGTAGTAACCTCACTATTCAGAAATGTATGAAATCCTAGACAGTGAACTCGTGAGACTGGCCCTGCGTAAAGGTACCACCAGATCTATAGGAGCTCGTTCTAATATTATGCTGTCTGTTATCTTTCATATTGTTGTAAATTAAAAGACTGATGGTCATGGTGAGAGTTACGTAACCTAATTAATCAAACCCAAGTTGTACAGTAATGTAGTTCAAGATTATTTGATGATGCTATATATATACAGTATATACATATATATGAAAAAGAGAGTGAGAACAAGCGCCTTATAGTGTAATAGGTTTCACAGATATTGGGCATGTTTTATGATAAATAAATGCGTACCGTATTGCCCTAGAATAATGGGCATGTAGTTGTATATCTTTGAATTGTTATCCTGTGTCCACCCTTAAGTAGCAACCACTGCAGTAGGTAGCCTTTTAGCTCCAATCACCCAAAACAACAGAAAACATAGGGGTGCTCTCGTAGTGTAGTATGTTTAAACACAGTTTTATTCCATTAACATAGACATATAGATAGGTAGTTACATTTAAAAGGATAAAATTGGCTTATCTGAAGGTGATTCACATGAATTAGCGGGGGGTCACCGCTCCCTCAACGCGTTTCGTCACTTAGGTGTAAATCGCTGGACATCGTCTACCTATGGCTCCTTTATCTCCCACCACACCTCTTGACGAAGTCCAGCGATTTACGCCTAAGTGACGAAACGCATTGAGGGAGCGATGACCCCCCTCTAATTCAGTATTACTGGAGTGGACATTTAACAGCTGAAACTTGCTTTGGAAATCTCATTACCCCCTCCTAAAAAGGAGCATAATTATTGATGGGACTTGAGTGCAATATTGCTCTATTTGGACATAATTACAACCTTAAAGGAGATCAATATACTAATTTATACAAGTGGACCTTTGATTGTTCAAACACGCTATTATTGATGCATTATGATGGATATGCGAGAATGGCCATTTAGATGCTAATTTATAAATGTTTTTTATATGTTAATACTGTGTAATTTTACTAAAATATTTTATTGTATTATATGTATCCTTATGTCAATGTGAGCGCACCCTGAGGTGAATAATTTCAGATACCGCCTCTTATTAATTGTTTATTGTTAAGTAGTAATATCAAAGATATTTATTGGGTAGCGACTCTTTATACATTATTTACAAACAACTTTTATTTTATATTTAAAATAGCGCCTGGGGTTGTATGTTCACAGGTTTAGTGAAACTGTCTTTGATGGACAGTGCCACCCACAGTGACAGTCCCCTTGGTAAAACTGGCCGAGCTAGTTTGTTCAACAGGCAGTCAGTAAATCATTGTTTGTTTCTTTTTTATAGTTCATGTACATCATTTATTAATAAATATTACTCCTATGTGGCTTAAAAATATATTTTTTTCTCTGGCACTAAAAACTTCAGGCCATGTTACCGTGTCTGTGATATATAACAGTCAGTAACGGCCAATAGGTCAAGAACCACCACTTATACTATCTGTGCAGTGTGTCGCAGTCGGTGGGCACTATTTTTTGTTCAAAATAATAATATTTTTGTGCTAAAAATTTCAGGCCGTGACACTGTGGGCCTGATTCAAACCTGCTCGTGAGCGCTATGCGGTCGCAAGTGGGTCGATGGTGGCCCAGTGTGCATGCGCATGACAGAGCCGGCTCCGTTGTGTGCATGTGCGAGACCCGGATAGCGATGGGCAATCCGTCGCTCCGGGTCTCGTACCAAAGGGGGCGTGCCGTCGATGTTGAGTGACAGCATGCCCACTTTGGTGGGCGGGCCAGGGGCGTGGCTGCCCAGACGGAGGTGTTCCAATGGGAACGCCTACCGTCTGGGGCCGGATCCATTGACATCACAAGTCATGTCAGTGGGAGTGCTTTCGGCTCGTCGCAAGCCCAATAGTCGCGATGGTCTTGACCATCGTGACCATCTTCCTGGCCGCTCGCTATCGCTGTGATTCAGAGCGAGCGCTCTGTCAGCACGTCCGGCCCTGAATCAGGGCCTGTGTCTGCTATATATAACAGCCAGTAATGGCCAGTGGGTCAAGGGCCACCACGCGTTATGTCACAGTCGATGGGCACATTTTTTTGTGCTAAAAACTTTAGGCTGTTGTACTGTGTCTGTGATATATAACAGTCAATAACAGTCAATAGGTCAAGTGCCACCACTGTCTGTGCAGAGTGTCGCAGTTTGTTGGGTGTATTTTTTTTTCTTAAAAATAATAATATTTTTGTGCTAAAAACTTCAGGTCGTGATACTGTGTTCGTGATGTATAACAGTCAGTAACGGCCAGGAGGTCAAGGGCCACCACGCAGTGTGTTGCAGTCAGTGGGCACAATATCTTGGAAACAAAAATATATATATTTTTTATGCTAAAAAAATTCAGACCGTGATACTGTGGCTGTGATATATAACAGTCAGTAATGGTCAGTAGGTCAAGGGACACCGCTTATACTATCTGAGCAGTGTGTCACAGTCGATGGGCATGTTTTTTGTTGAAATTTTTATTTTGTTTGTGCTAACATCTTTAGGCCTTGTTACTGTGTCTGTGATTTATAACAGTCAGTAATGGTCAGTAGGTCATGGTCCAATGCTTATAATATTTTCGCAATTTTGTCACAGTCGGTAGGCCCCTACTACATTGCTAAAGAAAAAAAACACCTTTAATAAAGGGAAAGTTTCAGACAGTAAAAAAATTTATTGCCAACATGGCAGGTAATGGCTCAGGCCTTGACCTTTTATCTCTGAGTGGTGGTTTTGCAACTGCTGTCAGTCATGCATCTACCTCTGCCTCACATGACAATGTAAGAGCGTCTCACTCTAGAAGAGTTGTCAAAAATATGAAAACTGGAATATCAGTGGTGGAAAAAAACACTGGCAGCAGAACAAATTGTGTGTTGTTCACAAACGTCACAAATCCCTGAGAATAGTCAGTGTGTCCGCGAGTGCTATGTGTGACCCTGACCTCCTTCCTGCATTTCTGCACCCTTTGCCAATGTGGAGATGAGCAGCACAAGTCCAGAAGTGGCTGACCTAGACATTGAGGATGCTACGGTAGAAGTGCAACAGGATGAGCGGAATATTAGTGTAGCTGACACCAGTGATAATGAGGATGTTGATGACAAGTATGTTGATGAGGATGTTTGTGTGAGGCACCAGTGAAAGCAGTTCTTGCCCGTTATAAGAAGAAGGCCATTGTCATGGCTGGGCATAAGACAGAAAAATCCACATCTTATGGAATTATTTTTACCCAAATCCTTATAACAATTATCCTAACATCTGTAGCATTTGTAAAGCCACAGTAAGTAGAGGTACGAACTTCCTCCCTGTTACATCATTTGCAGCGCGTACATGAAAAGCTTTTGGCCAAATCAGAAACTTATGCTAAAAAAGTATCAACAATCAGTCCCGCTTCAGCTAGCTCCCTTCTCTCTGTTAGATCCAAGCATCTGCAATATCCACCACCAACACCTTCATCATCAATATCCTCAATAATGATCAGAAGTAGTCTTACATCCAATTTGATAAGGCTACCTGAGTCCTCCCTTATCCAGGATTTCTCAGAAGAATCCTTGAGCACTAGGCCTGCTGCTGCTGCTGGGGGGTGGATCTTCATCCCAGAAAAGGACCAAGAAGACTACTACTAGTAGTAGTTTAAAAAAACAATTGACTGTTAAACAATCCTTTGATAGAGGAAGCCAGTATGACAGCTGTCACCAAGTTGCACAGCAGATCACTGACACAATAGACAGTTAATTGAGGTCCTGTGTCCCCGCTACAAAATCCCATCTAGATTCCACTTCACTAGAAAAGCAATTCCCTGCCTGTACATGGACGTATAAAAAAAATGAATTAGTGGCCTACAGTACAAAATGCAGTTGCACCCACTGTTCACTTAACCACAGATATGTGGACAAGTGGAATTGGGCAAACTAAAGATTACATGACTGTGACAGCCCACTAGGTGGGTGTATCTCCTTTAGCAGCATGAGCAGCAGCATCTAACAAATGCAAGCTCATTCAGAGGCAGGCTACTCTCTGTATCACCAACTTCACTAAGGGGCACACCAGTGTCAACCTCTTAGAAAAACCCAGGGATGTCATTGCAAAATAGCTTACCCTGTTTGGGCTCTCCTCAGGATTTATGATTTCTGACAATGCCGCGAACATTGTGAGAGCATAACAGCTGTGTGATTTCGATCATTTCCCATGTTTTGCTCACACAATTTGGTGGTGGAGAATTTTTTTAAAAATGACAAGGCCGTGCAGGAGATGCTGTCTGTGGCCCGAAAACTTTTGGGACATTTTCAGCATTCAGCAGCTACATGTAGAAGATTGCAGCACCTGTAAGAACAGTTTCATTTGCTCTGCCACCAGCTGAAGCAAGAGTTAGGGGCCTATTTACTAAGCAGTGTTAGGAGACAGAGTGAAAAGTGATAAGAAAGTGATAAGGTGCCAGCCAATCAGCTCCAAACTGTCATTTTTCAAACACAGCATGTGAGGTGACAGTTGGGAGCTGATTGGCTGGCACCTTATCACTTTCTTATCACTTTTCACTCTGTCTCCTAACACTGCTTACTAAATAGACCCCTTAGCAACAAGCTGGAATTCTACCTTTTATATCCTTCTGTGGATGGAGAAACAGCAAAAAGCCATCCAAAGCTACACAACAAGACATGACATAGGGAGAATGTACCTTACTCCAGTGCAGTGGAGAATACTTGCCGTGTTGTGCAAGGTGCTTAAACCCTTAGAAGTTGTCACCTGTGAAGTGAGAGTTCAGACACTGCCAGCTTGAGTCAGTTGATTCCCCAAATTAAACTTGTGGAAAAACAGCTCAAGGAACTGAAATAGGAGATAAAACAAAGCGATTCCGCTAAATATGTTGGACTTGTAGATCTAGAATTACCTAAAATTAGAGACACCTCTACTGCAACTTCATCTGATACATTCACCATTTAAAGAATCGTTGAGGATTATTTTAATGACAGCATCCAAATAGGCATGTTAGATAGTCCCTTTGACTACTGGCAGGAAAAAAAGGCAATTTGGAGGCCCTTGTACAAACAGAGTTGTAATGGTGGATTCCAGCAGGGACAAATTAATATTGTGTGAAGATGATGTACACACTGGTGAGGGTGAGGATGATAATGACAATAACATCTTTCCTCTGTAGAGCCAGTCTGCACGTAGAGATCATTGGCAGCAATGTCAGCTGTGCATTGGTAGTTTGTTTTGTGGGGGCCCAAACAAACCATTCACTTCAGCCACAAGTGGCAGTCCCTCTTGCTGACATGATTGTTTGTTAAACTGTGCATGTCCTGTTTAATGTACAACATAAGGGTGGGTGGGAGCATATTCGCTGTTTGGACCATTGCTGACTGTTTTTTCTGCAAAGACGACAAACATTTCTATAGTTTATTAAACTGCCATCCTGTGTGCCACTGCTGTGTGGTAATGTTTTCTTGATGTCCTATATTCTTTTAAAATGCTCTGCGTTTATGCCGTTGGTCTGTCTCTTTGTTTAGCCAGCCAGCTCGCTGCAGCATTTGGCCTATATTGGTGAAAAGTGAAAACAATATTGTGAGCTGTGAGGTGGTCAAAATTGACTGGAGATGACTGGAAATTAATGTTATTGGGGTTAATAATACTGTAGGAAGAAAAGCAGGCCCAAATTACGTGATTTTAACTGTACCCCCAAAAAATTTAAAATACAGATCCAAAACCAAAACCAAACCTGACGATGAATTAGAACCACAATTAAAACCAAAACATGGAGGTCGGCCCAAATTCCTACTGAGAACCAGGTCCTAATTTTTCACCAAACTATTTGTCTACCACTGATTACAAATAGCTATATATGACTATGCTTGCCGTTACAGATGGGAAAATAGACTCCAAGTTGGATTACTGTGGTTAATTATATTATTTTTATTTTCTATGGATTATTATTATTTAATGTAATCATAGACAACGATAGAATAAATTTATACACAAACCAAACAATTAGTAGAAATGCAGGGCAGCCAAATAAAGCAATCAGTTGCTAGGTAACAAATAGAGAATAGAGGTTCTTTGATTTTGTAAAGAAAATTAAATAAAAATGCCTAACCTTATTTGAAAAGTTTTATTTTGCCAAGGAGATAACAATACATCAAAACATTAGAACAAGCACTTCACAAAGAATGGAACAAAACATGCACTTATTTGGCTACTGGATCAGTTAAAGGGCACAGATTCAATAATGCAGAACATTTCAGACATGGATTCTCAGATTGTGAAACAGACATTTTTCCATTATCCCACTGCATATTGCTGTGGGATAATGCATAACCCCACCTTTTCTGAGATGAGAATGTGCTGACTGAATTCTTTCTATAAGATTATTTAAATGATGCTCCTCACTTCCAATTAAGGTGCCTAGGGAGTAGGCTACACTGTCCCTAGCTGTCTTCCAAATTATAAATTGACAGATTATTAGTACCATCCTACTTCAAGCCAAAATGAAAATAATAGTATAATAATCCACACAGGATTCCTCCAATTTAAATTTTTAATAATAAATCCCAGATACCACAAAGAACGAGCAAGAGGGCCACATGCAGTGGTGTACCTATAATGGGTGCAGGGTGTGCATTGCACAGAGGTCCCTGGGTACAGGTGAGCCCACACCACACACCCTGCACCCATTTCTTCAATACTTACCGCTCCGGAGTCCCTTGTCGGCGGTAGCAGCGCTGGACAGCTGATGGAGACTACACAAGAGGCCTCTCCTCTCTTAATACCCCCTTGGCCACAAGGCCCAGATACAGTGGCCATTTACAGTGTACCAAGCAAGGCCTAGTGAGCACAATCAGATCCAAAGCACAATTATTGGTAACAAATTTATGCCTAATCTTCTTTGCATCTATAAAACATACATTATTAAACAATAAAGAGGTCAGAGTTTCACTTACAGAAAATATCAGACATGGATTCTTCAAATCATGTATAGAAAAATACCTGGCCTCTTTCAACAAGATCAGGTGATCTATTATCAGTAATCTCTACCTTGTTGCCAGAACAACTACAGTAGAAAAGTGACATTGCCGATCAAATGGAAAGAGCCTAGTCTGAACCTAATACAAGATTAGGGATGTGCGCCAACCCCCGTGTTTTGGTTTTGGCTTTGGATCTGTATCTTCTTGTGTTTTGGATATGGATTTGGTTTTGCCAAAATCACCCCATGCATGTTTTGGTTTTGGATCTATATTTTTTTTTTTTTTTTTTTAAATAGCTAAAATCACATAATTTTTTTTTTTTGTTCCTACAGTATTATTAACCTCAATAACATTAATTTCCACTAGTTTCCAGTAAATTTTGACCACCTCACAGCTCACAATTTTGTTTTCATCCGGTTTAGGCCCAAAATTTGTACCAAGCTAGCTGGCTGACTAAGCTAAGCGGCAGCAGTGGGTGGCACAAACACATGGCAGTTCAACTTTCAACATGGCACATAAGGAAACATATGTTTTCATTAATCAAGAGGCCTAAGGCAGCTGGAGTATGTATGTAGTTGAAGGCAGGGACAGGAAGGGTTTAATGGTAGTACTTTTAATTACATTTTTTGATTCTGAAGCAAATTTATGAGGGAGGAAGGGAAAGCATGGGTGAACAATATGTCCCATATTTTGCCCAAAAAATGGTTCATAATATGTTTTTAAGGGGCATGCAGGAGATGCTGTTTGTAGCCATAAACATTTCTGGACATTTTTGGCATTCAGCAACCGCATGTCATGAATTGCAGCTACAGTGGCAGTTCAACTTCCAACATGGCACATCAGGAAATAAATGTTTTTATTATTCAAGAGGCCTGAAGGAATTTAAGTATGTATGTAGTTAAAGGCAGGGAACGGAAGATTTGATTAGTAGTAAAATGAATTGATTTTTCTTTATTCTGAAACAAATTTATGAAGGAGGAGGGGAGGCATTTACAAAATTTTTTTTTACTTACTCACATCAGTCCTTGCCCCAGAAGAATCCTTGAGTGCTATGCCTGCTGCTGCTGGGAGTGGATTTTCATCCCAGAAGGGGACCAAGAAGAGTACTAGTAGTACTTTAAAAACCAATTGACTGTTAAACAATCCTTTGCAAGGGGGAGCAAGTATGACAGCAGTCACCCAGTTGCATAGTGGATCACTGATGCCATAACATCTATGCTGGTATTAGATGTGTGTACAATATCCACCAATAATTCAGTGGGTTTTAGACAGTTAACTGAGGTCCTGTGTGCCCACTACCAAATCCCATCAAGATTCCTATTCACTAGAAAAGCAATTCCCAACCTGTACAGGGACATTAAATAAAACGTAATTAGTGGCCTTCAAAATGCTATTGTACCCACTGTACACTTAACCACAGATATGTGGAGAAGCTGAACAGAGCAAATGCAAGATTTAAGATATAAAGTTTAAGTCATATGTTGTGTTCTTCTTCCCAACGGACACAGATCTGAAGAGATGCAAAGAGCTGTTAGTAAGAAAATTGTCAGCTCAAATGGCAAGTGATGCAGCGATGGCTTCTCCTTCAGTTTCTCCAGCAAGTGCATCTGCAGAGAAAAAACTAAACTTTCCCAAAAGACCCACTGGTGATGCAGATGAGTCAACACAAAACACAAAAACTTTTTGGATGGATGCGCTACAGATGATGTAACAGGGAGGAGATTCCTAGCTGGTTAAGGTTCCTACCTCTACTTACTCTGGCTTTACAAAGGGTACAGATGACTTGAAAATTGTTGTCCGGATTTGGGTAGAAATAGTTCCATACATAAGAAGTGGATTTTATTATCTTGTGCCCAGGCATGACAATGGGCTTTTCCTTATCATGGGCAATAACTGTTTCTTCCACTGATGCCTGATTTACACAAACAACATCCTCATCAACAACATCCTTAATAGCATCAGATACACAAATATCCTGCTCATCCTGGTGCACTTCCACAGAAGCATCGTCGATTTCTATGTCAGCATCTTCACTTGTGCTAACATCATCATAAGAGGCAGAACCACCAGTCATAAATAAAGGTCAAGGCCTTAGCCTTTCCTTGCCACTTCATGTGGTGAAAGGCATATTGACAATTTTATGTCTTTCTGCAGCTTTGCCTTTGATGTTTGTTTTTTTACCACTGTAAAAGATTGGTTCTTGATTTTAGATGCCCTAACTTAAGCCCTGTATGCTCTTGGGCATTGACTTTAGTAGATGATGTAGATGGATTAGTATCGTCATGACTGGTGGCACTGGAAGCAGCTCCAGCACTAGTATGTGGTTCCTGCTATCCTCTCAACTGATCGTTCTCCATAACAACAAACACAAAACATTATGTTTTATATATAACCCATGTTATTTATAACTTTGTTGTGGTCTTGTAGTCGGCATGTAGACTAATCATTTATTCACAATTGAGGAAAGAAGTGAAAAGTTGAATATTAGACTGTGATACCGCTTACAGTGTCACAAGATTTTTTATGAATAAGAATAACACACTGTGCTACGACTTATAGAGTCACAATACGTGGACAATAAACTGCGGTCTGGCCGGCAGTGTCACCAAACAATAATAGCACAGCCAAGCTGCTAACGCACACACACAAAAAAAACCACATTTATTTTTTTGGACAATGGGGAAGAGCACCCCTGAATGAGGCAGCAGCCCCTTGATGAACATCACAGACAGCACCCCTTTTTTATGGACAAGAAAGCACCCCTGCTGAGTGTGGACAAACCACCTGCAGAGTCACAAATATGTGGACGATAAACTGCGGCAGTATCACCGAACAAGTTGCTAACACACACACACAAAAAAAAAATATTTTTTTTTTTGTGGATTGATATTAATTTAATTTCACTTTTATTTTTTTTACACTGGGGAAGAGCACCCCTAATTGACAGAGCACCCCCCTGGACAACACAGCATCCCTTTATGGACTGCTTCCCTAGCCTGATGGACAGGACACCAACACAGGCCACAGTTAATTGACCAGGACAAGTGACATAGCAGCTGCAGCACTCACTGAAAGAAGCCCTCCTTTATATACTGCAGCCTAAGAACCATTATGGACAGCACAGCAGAAGCCTTCAGGCCAAGACCCTGACTGGACACACCGACTGATTGACTGACAGTGACTGACTACACGTCTGCTAGCTTCTCTCTCCACAGCTGGAGTGAAAATGGCACCGATAGCAGGGACATTTATATAATCCAAAACCCTGAGAATCCAACAGCGGGAGGATGACGTGTTTTGCCTCGTATTCGGATCCAATTCAAGTGGGAAAACTTGAGCCGGACTCAGATCTCGCCTTGGAACATGAACCTCGGGTGGGTCCGGTTCTCAGATAACCGGACCTGCTCATCTCTATGCAAGATAACACTGATGTTAGAACCATACCAGGGATTTTTAAGATGGTAAATTAGAAAAACAAAACTCGCCAGATAATTTAGGAAGGCATACCAAATCCAGCTACAGTAATTGGGCATATTCTATCTACTACTTTTACAAGATTACTTTGTGGCCCTTGTGAATGAAGAGGCATTGCAAAGAGTTCTCCAAGATATGCACAGAACTAATTTAAAAAAAAGATTTGTTTTACCCTTGCACACCTAAAGACACTAATCCCTCTTGTATGTGTATACGACATTTCATTTTGTTGTATTGTGCACAGATAGAATAATGCGATGTTCACATTTAGAGCTACCACTATCAATCTGCAATTCTATCTAATAGTTGAATACAATTCCAGTCTCACACCAGGTCCTTTTATATGACTTATGAGGCGAAAACCCATTCAGAAGGGGCTACACAGGCTGCAGGAAGATTATCATCCCCTGCTACAGTACTTCTCCATTGTGTAACAGGAATGCAAGTGTGGATACGGTGATTATTTCCTATATCAGCAAGAAGGACATTGTTCTTCACAAACAGTAACTGCGTATTCCTTTTCAGTCATTATTGGGACTGTTTTTTTATATTTATATCAATATAAGTGATTTGATTTTTATCTAGTACCAGGTTTTTTTTATTTAGATGTTAATTGTGCCATATTTTGATTATATTATTAAATGGTTTTTTTTTTAGAGATGTGTGGGTTCGGTTTGGATTTTCCTGCCAAGTTCGAATCTCAGAACGAGGCAAAACATCATCTTTCATGGACAAAACATGATGTTGTCCAAACAGTTGATGTTTACCTCAAACAGTTCATTGCACTGTTAATTTTTACTTTTCACATTGTTTCTTCTTTTCAGGAGACTACCTGATATTCAAACAGCAACATACTGTATATTGGGTGTGTTGCAGTGGTAATCAATTTTATTACCAATTAATCATTTAATTTATTCAACATTATATGTTTATAGGGGCAACTAATACTGTACACACCTGGGTGACTCTAAACAGAGCCACTTACCCTGTTCTTTGTTCTCAGAACACAGTGTGCATTGCAGCTTGGCCTAGTCTGAAGAATCACATTTTCTTTTACATCATGTGGATAGCCAGGTGCATGTGCGTTGTTTACCTGGGGATGAAGACAAGCCGGTGGAGGCAGAGTGATGCTCTTGGCAATGTTCTGCTGGGAAACCTTGGGAAGTGGCAGTGGCGTCACAAGGGGGGTGCGGTGGGTGCGGGCCGCAACGGGTGTCACCCTCTAAGGGGGTGACACCAAAATCCGACTCATCCCCGCCCCCCGCTCAGCAGAGCCTGCACTGCAGGGAGACGCCAGGCTGGAGAGGCGCTCTCCCTGCAGCAGCTGCTGAGACAGCTTTCACTTCTGCCGGCTGCCGCTGTGCCTGTCACACTGAGACAGCCAGCGGCAGCCTACTGTACAGTAAGTGGCAAGTGCGGCTGTGCTCTTCATACAGTCCCCTCCATGTGGGGGGGGGGAGGAGCGCTAGAGGCACGGGGCTGATTACCTACTGTAAACAGTGTAAAGACCATCAGCCTGACTGAAGCCGCCGGGGTGGATGGCAGCTGAGCTTCTGCTCCTCCTCTCTTCAGTGAATCAGCTCACTCCCTGCCTGACAGATCCGCTGGGAGCAGGCAGGGACAGTCTACAAAACATTTGCCAGTTTACAAGTGTATTCAGACACTGTTGATTACACTTGAATACTGACAAGTAGTTTGTACACTGTCCCTGCTTCTTCCCAGCGTGACCCTCTGACCTCCCAGTCAGAGAGGATGAGAAGGAGCAGGGAGACAGCATACAGTGCAGCATCAGAAGCCAGCACAGTGACTATGGTCTAATGTATACAGTATGTGTAATAGGAAGTAACTAATTCAGTGAGGAGAGAGTGTCTATGCTGGGGATGGTGTATTAATGTATGTGCGTGGGTATACTCATTGTGTTTCTGTATGTATAAGGGGTGTATTCATGTTATGGGTTATATGTGGGTCAATGATGGTCTCTGCATTATCTGGCGGTTACTACGACACTCTGCATTATCTGGCGGTTACTACAATGCTCTCTGCATTATCTGGCGGTTACTACAATGCTCTCTGAATTATCTGGCGGTTACCATGACGCTCTCTGCATTATCTGGTGGTTACTACAATGCTCTCTGAATTATCTGGCGGTTACCATGACGCTCTCTGCTTTATCTGGCGGTTACTACAATGCTTTCTGAATTATCTGGCGGTTACCATGACGCTCCCTGCATTATCTGGCGGTTACTACAATGCTCTCTTAATTATCTGGCAGTTACCATGACGCTCTCTGCATTATCTGGCGGTTACTACAATGCTCTCTGAATTATCTGGCGGTTACCATGACGCTCTCTGCATTATCTGGCGGTTACTACAATGCTCTCTGAATTATCTGGCGGTTACCATGACGCTCTCTGTATTATCTGGCGGTTACTACGATGCTCTCTGCATTATCTGGCGGTTACTACAATGCTCTCTGTATTATCTGGCGGTTACTACGATGCTCTCTGCATTATCTGGCAGTCACTGTTACACTCTATGCAATACAATAGGGGACATTACTTCTGGTGGTAATATTATAGAGGGCATTACCACTACCATTGTGGGCACTATTAGGGGGCATTACTAATGGGGGCACTACTACAGGGAGCATTACTTTTGATGGCACTACTAATGGGGGCATTACTACTAGGGGCATTTCTACTGAGGGAATTAATAATGGGGTCACTACTATAGGGGGGCACTACTATAAGGGGCATTACCACTACCGCTGGGGGCACTATTAGGGGGCATTACCACTGGGGACATTGCATAGGGGCACTGCATAAGGGGCACTACATACGGGGCACCACTACTGGGGGCATTGTGTAAATGTGTCTGCTGGACTGGTATTTGGGGAGAGTTTGCGGAGCTGCGCATCAATTTATTATTTTTTTTTGGTGGGGTGGGGGGGGTGTCACCATGAGTTATAGCACCGGGTGACACCAACACTAGTGATGCCTCTGGGAAATGGGCAGATGGGCAGCACAGATGGTGTAATGGTTTGCATTACTGCCTCACAGCACTGAGGTTGTTGGTTCAATACCCACTACGGCCCTAACTGTGTGGAGTTTGTATATTCTCCCTGTGCTTGCGTGGGTTTCCTCCGGGTACTCCGGTTTCCTCCCACAGTCCAAAAATATACTGGTAGGTTAATTGGCTCCCAACAAAATTACCCCTAGTTTGTATGTGTGCATGTGGTAGGGAATATAGATTGTAAGCTCCACTGGGGCAGGGACTGATGTGAATGGACAAATATTCTCTGTAAAGTCCTGTAGAATATGTGTGAGCTATATAAATAACTGGTAATAAATAAATAAACAATAGTGGCATTCATGTGGATGTTACTTTGACAAGTACCACCTACTTGAACATTGTTGCAGACTAAGGTGCACCCTTTCATGGCAGCAGTGTTCTCTGATGGCATTGGCTTCTTGCAGCAGGATAATGTGCCCTGCCACACTGCAATACTTGTTTCTCAATCTCAATCAGATCAATGGGATGTGCTGTAAAAATAAGTCAGTGCCATAGAGCCCCACCTCACAACTTACAGGACTTAAATGATCTGCTGCTAATGTCTTGGCGCAAAATACCACAGGTCATCTTTAGAGCAGTTTTGGTGGCACGAGGGAGACCTTCAAAATAGTATACAGGTGGTTTTAATGTTATGGCTGATGTTTTAAATCTGCAGATGCATCCAAGATGCACATGCGTCCTGATGGTTACTTGCGGCGGATACATATCGGAATTGTATGGAGATTCATGCAATTTCATTAGACATTCTTCTTGGCATCTCAAGAGGAAACACATTGGCTGCAACATTAACATAAATTTACAGTAGTGGCTGTGACTAATGGCACAGCCACTACTGCACCTCCACTTACCTCTGAATCAAGCCCTGAATCTGTATATGGATGCTTACATACACATCTTTAATGCACATCCACAGTATGTAATTGAGTGTTTTATGCAAAAAATTTAAGACAGTACCCAGGGCCAGATTAAGGTCTGTGGGGGCCCCTGGGCAACAAACTTGTGGGGGCCCCTATATACCACCGTTTCTCATCACCCTAGGATTTTTTATTTCTTTCTATTCACCTTAATGCCCCTCTTGCAATGCCCACAGTAGAAGTGCCCCTTATGCAATGTCCACAGTAATGGTACCCCCTATACAGTGCTCCTTATGCAGTGCCCCCTGTAGTAGTCCCCCCCTATGCAGTGCCCCCTGTAGTAGTGCCCCTTATGCAGTGCCCCCAGTATAGGTCTTCCCTATGCAGTGCCCCTTATATAATTCCCCCAGTTGTGGTCCCTCCTATACAGTGCCCCCAGTAGTTGTCCCCCCTATACAGTGCCCCCAGTAGTAATCCCCCTATGCAGTGTCCTTTATATAGTGCCCCCAGTAGTATTCCCCCAAAAGCATTGCCCCCAGTAGTAGTCCCCCCATACAGTGCCCCCAGTAGTAATCCCCACTATGCAGTGTTCTTTATACAGTGCCCCAGTTGAATTCCCCAAAAGCATTGCCCCCAGTAATAGTCCCCGCCATACAGTGCCCCCAGTAGGAATCCCCCTATGCAGTGTCCTTTATATAGTGCCCCCAGTTGTATTCCCCAAAAGCATTGCCCCCAGTAGTAGTCCCCCCTATACAGTGCGCCCAGTAGTAGTCCCCCCCTATACAGTACCCCCAGTAGTAGTCACCCCATGCTCTTCCACCAGTAGTAGCCCCCCTATACAGTACCCCCAGTAGTAGTCCCCCCATGCTCTGCCCCCAGTAGTAGTCCCCCCACTATACAGTGCTCCAGTAGCAAACACCCCCCTATACAGTGCCCCCATGAAGTGGCTCCCCTATACAGTAACCCTTGTAGCTGCCCCCCTATACAGGGACGCCTGTAGCGCTCCCCCCCTATGCCGTGACAGTGCCCCACACACACATAAAAAAAAAGCTTACCTGAAACCCTCCTCCTGACGCGAGTCCCGGTTCTTCTGTTGCACAGTTGGGAGAGACGTCAGCGTCATGACGTCTCTCCCATCTTCACCAGCTGCGGTGGGGAGCTGGCTCCCTCAGTTGACGAAGCAGCCAATGAGAGTCTGTCTGACTCTCATCGGCTGCTGCCTGTAACATACACACAGCTGCCGCCGGCGGCTGTGTGTATGTCACTGTGTAGTGTGGACTGTGCCCACTGCGCGGTCTACACTACACTAGCGGATGGGACACTAGCACCACTGCTAGTGGGGGCCCCTCCGTGTGTGGGGGCCCAGGGATGACTGCACCTGTCGCCCCCCCCCCCTTAATCCGGCCCTGACAGTACCTTTATGTCAAAAGTGAGAAAAAAGAATGAGGGGTATATTTACTAAAGTGCAGGTTTTTAGAAGTGGAGATGCTGCCCGTAGCAACCAATCAGATTTTAGCTATTATCTTGTAGAAGGTGCTAGATAATTGTTATGTGGAGTTTGATTGGTTGCTATGGGCAACATTTTCACTTCTAAAAATCCACACTTTAGTAAATATACCCCTAAGACTGTCCCTCAATAACTGTATATAGTTACTATTTGATTGTCATAAATTATATATTTATAATTTATGAATTTATAATAAATGTAGTGATTCCCCAGAAAAACATTTTTTTTCATGAAATGTGTAAATGCTACAAAAATAAAGCTTACATATAGGAAGTTATGTATTTGCATGTTCTTTTATTGTCACATTGTAAGATAAAATGAAGCCCATCAAGCTATTTCTATTGCAGAATCATGACACTGGCATTAATTGCATTACATTATCTGAGTAAACACGTAGGGAAAGGCCACCTTAAATTAACTCATAATGTAAAGTATTCCCATCAAAGTGACATTTATTTTTTATCTGGAGTGTTTCTGCTTCCAGCTATTTTTAATACAGATACAACCTCTGAGACAGGAGTGTGAAGAGAAGAAACTGGCGTAAGTGGTAGGATATATTGCTCCTGCCACTGCCGAGATTTGCCACGATGATGATTATTGATGCCCGTTTTCTTTTGATGTATCTGTTCTACCAAAATCATATGTGCCAACAGTTCCTTGCAGTGGTTTAGAAACTGCTTCTATCCGTCATTTCTTTCCCTTTTTAACCATTCTACAGATAAGTGTTTTATGCTGATTTTATATAAATAATGCAAGTGAATAGATTTGTCACAACATTTTTATTTGAAAGCTTTGCATAGTACAATAGCGTATTTTGCTGTGTTGTGGAAAGATTTTGGAACAAAAAAGGTTGCATGAACATTAAATGTATTTATTTTATTCTAACTTGGAGAGATTAAGTGGATTGGTACCAGCCAATCAGGCTGTCAGTTTGGCTGTGTTTGAAAAATTATAGTTAGGAGCGGATTGGCTGGTACTGTGGACCTCATTCAGAGTCGGTCGAAGCGGCCGCAAAGTCGTACGGGAAAAGGGCTGGATATGCAAATGATTCCCTCACAAGTTGCGTCCCTAAGTTCGGATCGGTAGCTGACCGACAAAGGGGAGGAAGCGGTCGGAAGACAAAAAAATCCGCCCCCTTCTCGTACGCATTATACGTCATCTCCGGGCATATAAGGATTAATCGAGACCATCGGGAACCATCGGAACTGGTCGTAGAGCTTAAGGTTGACCATACCCTCTCTTAAGCTCTACGATCATGTCAGTGTAAAAGCCTCCCATGTCACATGTGCCAAAACGCTACTTTGTTAATTATGCACTCCCATAAACCGTATGCACTCCCATAAAAAGCCGTTCGCATAATGAGGCACGCCTGCATTCGGATCTCCACTCCCCCGTTTTCAAGCACCTTCCCCTGTTACCACCCACAAATGCCTCAATCTGTCACTCAAACTACCGACCTGGCTGTGTTCAAGGAGAGAGAAATTTCTGATCGTAGCAGCTAGTTTGCACACGCGCATTGCGAACTTTACGCATGCGCAGTACAGCGAACATCGGTGGCGTACGACTGTGCGGCCGCTTCGAGCGACTCTGAATGAAGTCCTGTATCTCTCTCCGCTTCATCTCTCTCCCAGGCTTAGTACATCTCCCCCTCTAACTGTTGACACCATTCTAAAATGGTATTAATAGAAGAGGCTTCACCGCCATACAAAAGACAGAGGGATCATAACGCACTCATCAGCAATTGGAGATTTTGCAATTTGAGATTAGCAGATCCCTTTCTTTTACATACAGAAAACAGATCCAGGATTTTACAATGTTTAAGGTTAGCCACAATTTAACTGAACACAATTTTGACATACCAAACTGGTCATTTTTCATCAGATTTTGTTTTAAATACATCAGGTGTGTACAGTGGCATAACTTCATCCCAGGTGCCCGGAGGCAAGATAAATGTTGGTGCCCCCCTCCCCCTAAATTAAAATCTAACACCCCCACAGCACTTTTGCCAGCCCCAGCTGCCACCGCCCCCCTATGCAGTTCCTTTTATACAGTGCCCCCAGTAGTGGTCACCCTATGCAGTGCCCTCAGTAGAGGTACCCCTATGCCGTGCCCGCCTATGTAGTGCCCCCCAGTAATGGTCCCCCTATGCAGTGCCTCCAATAGTGGTCCCCCTATGCAGTACCTCCAGTAGTGGTCCCCCTATGCAGTGCCCCCAGCAGTAAGGGCCCCTGTAGTGCCCCCAGTAGTAATTCCCTTGTAGTGCCCCCACTAGTAATGCCCCTTGAAGTGCCCCCAGTTGTAGTGCTCCCAAAAGTGCTCCCAGTAGTAAGGCCCCTGTAGTGCCCCCAATAGTAAGGCCCCTGTAGTGCCCCCAATAGTAAAGCCCCTGTAGTGCCCCCATATGATGCCCACAGTAGTAATGCCCCTATAATGCTCCCTGTAGTGCTCACTGTAATGCCCCCAATAGTAAGCCCCTTGTAATGCCCCCTGTAGTGCCCCCAGTAGTAAGCCCCATGTAATGCCCCCAGTTGTAAGCCCCCTGTAATGCCCCCTGTAGTGCTCCCAGTAGTAAGCCCCCTGTAGTGCCCTCAGTAGTAAGCCCCCTGTACTGTCCCCATCAGTGCCCCCAGGAGTAAGCCCCTGTAGTGCATCCAGTAGTAAGCCCCCTGTAGTGCCCTCAGTAGTAAACCCCCTGTACTGCCCCCAATAGTAGGCCCCCAGTAGTGCCACCTGTACTGCCCCAGTAGTAAGCCGCCAGTAGTGCCCACCCCCCTAACACATATATACAGGAAAAAAAAAATACTTACCTTAAACCCCACTAAAGTGCATCCCTGGCGCCCGCTCCTCGTAGCTATGGGAGTGATGTCATGATGTAACTCCCATAGTGCACTGCGGTGCCGGGGGGAGAGAGGAGGAGCCAGGCACCCACTGGTTCCACACTCAGTGGGCGCCCGGCAAATGGAGGGTGCAGGGGGTGCGACTGCACCCTCCATAGTTATGCCACTGGAGGTGGAGCGCCGATCAGCAGCGCTCCTTCTCCATGCAGCTCCTCCAGTCCTCAGCAGTGCCCGGAATGGCCGGGGGACAATGGAGCGAGATGCCCCCTTCAGGGCTGGCGCCCGGCGGCAAATGACTCCATCATCTCCGGGAGTTCCGCCATTGGTTGTGTAACATTTTCTTATAATAGGTAGCTTTTGGCCTCTGGCGGCATCTGGGGCCACCAGATATTTACAGCAATCCTTGTGGTTCCTCTCCAGGTCAAGAGAGCAAAACACATCTATCGCTCATTATCCGCAGAGAGGTATTGTCCTTAGGAGTCATTACGAGTTGTTTCAGGTGCCTAGACAGATCATGAACTGTGATGCTGTACTTTCTTTCTAAGACTTTTGCACAATGTTGAGGTGAGTCTTTGCATTTTATTAACTGTTGGATCTTCCTACTTCAGCAACTGAGATGGGAGATGTCGGTAACTGTGTTGGCTGCCATGTCATTAAGAATTTATTTTCATGTGGATATATTTGATATTTTTACCAAATGACGCATGAAGCTTGAAGCTATGGTGGCGTGTCTTGGTCATTTTTTTTTATCGCTAATCATTCCATGAAGCACTGATTCCAGTGCCTTGATTCTGTTACAAAGGTTACCTTTAGTTGTGTTTCGTTTGTCTGCTTCTTTGTTTAGGTTACAATTAGTTATTACTAGATGTATATTTCCAGTTTTTGTTTATAAAGCAAGCAATATTGTTCTAGAAGTTTTAACATTTTGTGGTTAGTATAAAAATATTGTAACTTAATATAGTTTTTTTTAGACAGAAAACTTCTCCAGATTTGCATATATATCAGTTTAGCATTGATACATCCATTTCCAGTACCATGGTGGCAGTTGGAGAACTTGGACTGACAGCAGCAATATGTGTCAGCTATGTATCTCACCCTCTTATATTGTCCTCTGCATTCAAGCTACTGTATCTTTCAGTATAAATCTCTCAGTTCAAGCGATGTGGCTTCTTAGTATTTATTGTCTGCTTACCATGCACTAAGTAAAACAAATGTTTTTTGTATATATGGCAGGGGGAGGGGAACTATGTGCTTGATCACTCTGATATATACCCAATCAACCATGGGGGTACTCACATTAGATTGGGGAGAGTCCCATCTTGCAAATTCTACAGCCCTCTAGTAGCTAAACAGTAAAAAACATTCTCCCTGCAATCCAAATTCAATGGTGCAGCTTAAATAAATCTTTGTGACCTACACACGTCACACAGTATTACATAGACAAAAAGAATGGGAACAATAAGTGCTCCTCCTCTGAGGTATAAAGAATAGTCACTTGTTTGAAACAGTCGTCAAATCTTCTTGAATAAAAGTCAATAATAAATACAGTTAAAACTGGATTCTTAAGATCTCCTCCAATCAATTTCTTTATTTAAACACACTCCAGAAACACCCCTTCAGTGTCAGACAGAACCTCAAATAATCACAATATGGAATCTACCATCGTCAAATACTGTCACATTTCTTTTCTAAAAATGAGTTTACACATCATATGTAATAATGATAAAATAAAAACAAGATGGCAGCGTACCAGAAACAACCTTTTCAGAAAGGCACGGTGTTAAAGCATTAGGGGATAATATGCTACCCCAAAGCAGTTCACCTTCCCTGCAGAATGACAGGTCCCCTTCAGGTGGCAGATGCTGGCAGCTTCCACAGATAACCAACGCGTTTTGGCCCACAGCCTTTGTCAAGGTATATCTGTGTATACCAATGCTGCATATATATAGGGGTGTATGAAGTGGTTCCGCCCCTCCCTTAAATATAGAGTCTGGGGCGGTTTATTTTGATATATTTGCTCTTATTAAATGGTATATTCGAATTTCAGGGGATAAGAACCTGCTCCTGTAAAACTTAGTTTATTTATTCTTATTCTTAGGACTTACTACATACCTGGATGGTTTTTAGATATCGCTGCTATGCATTCCATTCATCTGGGATGCAAAACGTTTCCACCAGAAGTGGGGTTATTATCCTCCAGACTACGGTGGTGCGTTCCACCCGCTGGAGCGCTGAAACACTTTCGCTGGAAGTCTCCTCTCTCTGTCATGTGTTCTACTCGTTGGAGCGCATGTCACTGCATCCACAGTGGGTGATAGCTCTGAGCTTAGTGCACATGTTCGCTTTCGTACCCACATTTGATAGGGGAGAGTCCCCTCTTTCAAATTTGACAGCCCTTTAGTAGCTATTGCCTGGTGATCTCTTGTGATCACCATACAATATTACCGTGTGCTATGGAAAACATGTTTCTGTATATGGACAAAAGTGCACTACATGCCCCATCATGCACATAACTGTACCTGTACATACAGGAGCACCCATGTACAAATAATGAATCCTGCTTTCAAATGGTGAGGTCCAACAGAGACCCCAACCACTCCATTAGGCATCCCAGACCAATTGCCACCACTCTGTGAAGTTTTCATCCACATCAATTCATTGGAAGGACCAGAATAGGCTCCCCGGGTCAAAGTTCTGCCCAGCATCCCTGGGTCAATGTTTGTGGAAACCTACATAGAATGCTTGTAGTCAAAGAGTGAATTAATGCTAAAGCAAGAACCACAAAGTAATTATTTGTGGTGTTGCTAAAAAAAAAATCACACTTGTCTTTCTATTTTAGCAATTTTAGTTACATTTTATTTGCTGTGATAAAATAAACAGACTGATGTTTTTTACACAAAGTCTTCAGAAGAAAGCAAGGCATAAATTGTGTAGGTACTGCATACGAATATCATTAATATTGATGTTGGAATGAAGGAACAGTGCCTATAACCAGAAATGAAGTTGTGATAGGCAGAATTATAAAACCAAAGCACAGGTGCACTCATTACTGGCTGATGAATGATATTAACACTCACATTGCAGAACAATGTATAATGGGTACTCTCAAGGAGGGTCCACAGCAGAACACCATGTACCCATTGAAATTAGTCACCCATCTGACACTGGCACCATTTTCCTGTTTTGTTTTTTTAAAATGCATCGCTGCCATGTTGTGTAAAAGGGAGCTGGCACCATGTTCACAATTTGTAATGTAAAGAATCACAGCAAAAATATTTCATCCATCGCTCCCTGGTATTGAGTAAAGCACATACATGTTCTTTTTTCTTATAATTCTCACTGTATTGGTAAATATAGATAGGAGGTGTGCAACATTGTAGGTTCCTAATTAGACCATATTAAAAAAAGGGAAAGTAAGAACTTTGAATGTAGGTGCACAAATGTAATAAAGTAAAATATAACTTCTATAAGTTTTTATTAGCAAAAATATAAACATAATATCAACTGACAATAGACATACTGTACACAGAATATTAAAAGAAAGGCTGTGCTTGGCAATTATATATCCAACACTAATATCCCTCTCTTTCTAATGATGTGTAAAATCCCAAAAGAAAAATGATTTCTTTATACTGTATGTTGTTTATGCCAAAATGTATTGGACTGGTAATGTTCTACTAATAGATTCAGAGCTTTAATACATTTAGATGTTATCGATAAAATGTGACAAGCCCTTAGCAAAAATTTTATATAAAAAAATCCTAAATTGATTTATATTCCGGCCAATCTCCTACTATTTGTCCTAAAAGAAATACAGAATTTAAAATTAGCCTGCTGCTCAGGTTTTCATTAGACTGGTTATTTTTACTATATAGAACCTACTTATAGAAGAAATATATACACATATATAATTTTGCCCCATGTGGTCCGCTTCAACCTTTTTCGAACCTTAAAGACCTGAAGGATTCAGCATTATTTGGATTGTCCTAGATTGCTTCTGTAGAATTCCCACCAGTATTGTGTTTAATATAGGGTCACAATTTAAAAATTTGGGACAACATTCTACATCTGAAAGGAATTCAGTTTTCTACTTCTTTGTTTTACTATCTTGGAAATAATGGCTAGACTCAAAGGACTACAGTATCTATATATCAATTAATAAGATGTTATATAGATGATCATATGCCAAATACATGGCGTGAGCAGAATTCACCCTATTTCCCTTGCCGGGGTGCCATTTTTTGTGTGTATGAGAAAGTTCCAAACCTCATTAGTTTTTCTCACTCTTCTGGAGTTTTTGAGGACAGTTCCATACTTGGGCATCTTTCAAATTTCTGTAAGAGGTTAAAGTGAAATTAAATCACACGTCTACAAAAGCAATTTGTGGATAGTCATCCAGGACAAGAACCTGTGATTAAAATTAGCAACTATGTTTGGTTATTTACAAAAAACATTCTACTTCGCCACATTTGAGCTATGTTACTTCGGAAATTAATTAATCAATTTTTTGAAATAACAATTTCTGTTACTTATTGTCTTTAATTTTCCTCTACAGAATCCCTAGAATTTAGTCTCTCTTTAAGGCCTGTAAAGAAGCAAATATTTATGAAGGGTAAAAGTTTCATCAAGTCCAGCTTTCATATATTCTAATTGCAATAATCCAGAGTAAAACAACCAAAACCTGTAGTATGACAGTTGTCAGTTTCCCTGACTCTAAAATGGCAATAGGATAAATGATATGGATCAATCACCCTCCTAAAGTCCTCTACTAATTATTCTCTAGTTACAATTTTGTTATTGGTCCCTAGCAGTAGGGAAACCCTTCCTGTTAATTAGGTTACCTCTAAGGTGCCTTTTCTCCATGGTAAACAAACCTGTTTTACAGTATCTACTCTCTCTTTGTACAGTAGTTTAACTATGTAATTCCCAGTGTTAATGAAATTGTTCCTCTTTCAAGTTCTACTAGGTCCTTTTTACTATAAGGTGCCTAAGGCTGCATGCACACTATAGATATATGAATCTTGCCAATCTGTCTGGTGGGAAGAAAATTTAGTAATGTCTGGGCGCAAATAACAATCGAAATTTGCTTCCAAAAAGTGGAACGGGGACCAGCTTTTCCTTCCCACCAGATAGATTGGACACATAAATCTATATGTATATATATATATACAGTATATGTATATATATATATATATATATATATATATATATACATATATATAAAATCAGTAATTCAAGATCAGGTGGCCGGTATACAGAACAGCTATTGGCACTCCTAGTCAATTGAGGAGACGGAATTTAGCCCAGAACTCCAAAATTTTGTGATTTTTATCTATTTCATTTTTATTGCCAGTGGATTACAAATCATGTAAAAGATCACAGTTGACTAGCAAAACTGGAAGATTTCCCTTTTAATTTCAGTGGGACAAGAAAGAAAGAAATGTTTATTCTATAAAAATTAGTGATTGAGTGTGTCAGGGAATGTTTAATTATACTTCACAAATTTGTGGTTGTGTATTATTTCTTATTCATAATATATCAGTATAAAGGATTTAGGGACCTTTTTACCTTCGGCTAGCGCATAAGCATATTTTAACTTGCAATGCGCAATATAGTGAAAACGTTTTTATGTGATTAATTAAATTAGTTATGTGTGAAATGTAAAAAGTGCAACAGTATCTGTTCTATGCACGCATCACATAGAGCATTCCCGGGGTAAATAGAATGGAGTGGATTTGCTCAAACTTAATTCTTCAGTGAGTTTTTGGGCGACTTACAACTTGCCAGATACATTAAAGGAAAAATCATCATTAAAATCATCTGAAAATTATGCTTTTGAAACACAAATTGCTACATTAATAATCCAGATTTTTTCAATTATTTTGAATACAATTCATCGGATGTTATCAACTGCAAGTTCACAAATTACCAGCAAACACAGCAAAAAAATTAGCAAAACAATAGAGATGCCACTCGCCAACAAGATGGCTCAAACTGCATTAATTAATGATGGAGGCACCAATTATATTACATACATGTGACACTACAAGTACAAATTGACTGCATGCATGTGCCTCGAACATTTATTAAGTAAAATGGACCTAGTGTAATTAACAGAAAAATATTATAGTCCCGGTATTCAGCTTATACATAATACTGGCCCCATAAATGTTCTCTTTGTTTATTATTTATTATTCATTTGCACCCTATAATACATTCATAATAACCATAATAACTTAAATTCTGGAAATTTGTTGTGGTTTGTGAAATTTATAATGTCTGTTCATTTTTGTTGAGATTATGAAAAAGTCTTGATGTAGCGAGTTATGTATGAAAATAAAAAATTTTCGAAGCTTTTCAGACACGTTTGATAAACGTGAACAACTTGCAACTCACCCAAATTGCTGCTGGATGAATTCACCCCATAAATGTGTGTGTTACTGTTAGGACCTGCAAACCCTCTCTGGACAGTAATGTCAAGTGTGAAGTCAGTGTAATGCTGTATTGCACTCATATACACATGCAGTAAATTCCCCACTAGAATATAGAATGGAGAAGTGAAATTGAAGATGTTAAAGCTATATTGAGTCCAGGTGAAAATATATAAAACAAAAAATGGTTCAGCTGTAATAAAATATCATATTTCATTAGAAAAGGTTGTACTATTTATTCATTTAAAAAAATATAAGCTCCCAAACCTCACATAATATACTCTACTTTGCACTTTTGATTATTGATGACCTCTAGGTGTGCTATTATGATTTTGGCATCTACTGTATGTTATTATTGCAAGCACAATAAAATACCTGCCATCATTGTGCACCTTCTGTATCTATTTTTACATTCATCTAGAGATATGGGAATACCATGCTATTAGTCCTGCCACAATATTCACAACAGATTCAGGCCACTGGGCCAATATGTATATATTCAACAAATTTTTTAAATTCATATTATTGACTATGGATTGAACTGTCAAACCATTGTAGTATGAATTAAAACTCTACACATCCTTCAGAATATGTAATCCTGATATCTATTTGAATATTTATTTGATCAAAACATGAACCTAGGAAATTATATATTAATTTAATTTAAAAACTACAGTATGTTTACAGGATGGGATGTAGTTAGTATGCTGACGGAGGCGTTGTCAGGCTTCAAAATCCCGACGTCGGAATTATATATTAAATGCGGAATGCGGGATGGCTGCTGTTGAGATTCCAGGGTCGGGATATAGACTGGCATTGGGATTTCAATGCCTATCTTTAGTCCCTGGTTGGGCTTTCGACGTCGGGAATTTGAAGCCTGACATCCCGTCCGTCAGCATACCGTCCGTCAGCAAGGTTGTCTTATCTGTTAGCCGTGGGGGAGGGTTAGGTTTAGGTACCACGGGGGGTTAGGGTTGGGCTTTGATGGGGAGGTTATTGTTAGGCACCACTGGGGGTGGGTTAGACACTAAGTGAGGATGGTTAGGGTTAGGCAACACTGGAGGGGTTTAGGCACCAATGGGGGAGGTTTAGTGTTATGCACTAAAGGGGGATAGCTAGGTTTAGGCACCAAGAGGGGACGGTAAGGTGAAGGTTAGGGTGCAGGGTGGGGAGGGTTAAGGTTTGGGTGCAAGAAGGGAGGGTTAGGGGGAGAAGGGGAGAGGGTTAGTATACTTACTTGTTGGCATTTTGACAGCAGGCATCTCGACTGCCGATATTTCATACCCAACCCTTACAGGAAAGCATCAGTAATATTTGCTGCTTATTGCACTAGTAAACTCTTTAAGTCTGTGGCTTCTGATGCTGAGGGCTGTGTTATTTAACAGCAATATGAAAAATAGCCAGAAGCTGCGCACAACCTTTAAACTCAATGGATGTATGTCAATGAGATGTTGAAAAATGTGGGAAATAAGTAAAAGATTAATGTTTAATGATAGTACTAATAACAAAGTCCTAAATGCCAAAGGTTCTAATCAATCAATATAGATATAAATTGTATTGATCATATGTCAATGAAGAACAGATGTCCTGTTGAGTATATCATACACATAAATTAATCCAATGGTATTGTTCAACAAATATAAAGAGGTTTAAAAATTGATATGCAAAAACTTGAAGAATGATAGAGTCACATATGCCGTGTATCCACCTGTATTCTCCTGTTGGTGGTTTGTGAAAAAACTGATGTGAGAGTAACGTCTGAAAAAGATCTAGCAGCGTCCTGCTAGTCTTAGTACACAGTACCTTTTGATCTGTCTTTATGCGCATTGCCCGGGAGGATTCATCTTCTGGTTCGGGGACATCCAGCTGGAGCCGACAGCGGGGATCTCTCTGCGTTGCGGTACACTGTGCCGAACACTCACGGACACTGTCCCTGCGACCAGGGTCAGGACCGCGAGCACGCCAAGAGTGCGCCAGCAAGCGGAGGGGATGTGGCAGCGGTCTTGACTCAGACGAGCCGGGGGCCGTGGATGTTGACCCGTATCAGAGGATACTTACCCGGAGGGGCTCCGCTTCCTGTCCTTTCTTCTTGTCCTGATGGTGGCGGCCTTGTGATGGTCTCCTTTCTTGGCGGTGGTTTGATGATCGGGTGTCTCGGCGGTGGATGGATACAGGCAGTCTGGCACTGTGATGATTATAATTATGGAGTGTCAATCGCCAACACGTTTCGACCCTCGCGGTCTTCTTCTGGGAGCATGTAGTGTTGGCTGTATGGTTAGGAAGAGTTAAATACAGCTGCGATTCTTCTGATAGGTTAGAGGTGACGTCAGTGTTCCATGATTGTCCCTATGTTGCCATGGTGATTGGAGGGGCTAGTGCTTCCCGGTATTGTATCTAGAAGGGCCTTAGGTTGCCATGGTTACAGGCCACGCTGTTTATGCTCTCTAGTGCTATCCCATACAGATAATGGATTGCATCAAGTGTGGAATGATTATATATATTATATTATTTTATTTAAAGGTGGGGATCCCTTAGTGTTGTAAACATATTCCTACAGGAATGGACATAATGTATATATACTCTGTATGGATATTGCTAATTTAGACTTAGTTTGACTCTTAGCAGTTTTTAGCAAGAATAATAGTGCCCATAGTGCTAGGTATGCGTGTTGGAGAAATAGCCTTTTTACTGAATACATAACTCTTTATCAGCTACAAGTGTAAATAATCATTATATCTCACCTTAATCTGAGAGCTATTGCTTCCGTTAATGTATATGTGTGTGGTTTGTCTATACCTGCATTTATGATGGTAATTTAACTGTGTTGTAGGGCAGGTGTCTAAATAATGTATGCTGGATATACCTCATACATTCTGTTCAAAGAATTCTGGATATTAATCTCTATGTATCCCAAATAGTGTTGGTACATGTGATAACTAGATTATAAAGGAACCGTGCTTCAACGTCAACTTGTTCTGTATATGTACAGCTGCAGTAGGCTGGTGATAAACTATGAGAAACTATACAAGATTACTTGTTACATATTATTGACTTAATTTCGTTGTCACGATTTAAGCCTCTAGGATGGAATGTCTGCAATTTGTACATCCATTCCAGTTCTACTCTATTGATGTGATGATCAAAATCTTCCCCTCTCCAACTGAGTTTCACAGTTTGTATAGCTAAAAAGCTCATCTCTTTCGGGTTGTTATTATGATAATCGTTGAAGTGTTTTGATAAGTTGTGGCTCTCTAGTTTTTTATTTATATTTCTAACATGTTCAGCTATCCTGATTTTTAAAGGTCCAGTGGTTCTTCCCACGTACTGTTTGGGACAAGTGCACTGTAAAAGGTATATTATGTTTTTGGCGTTGCATGTAAGGGTTTCCTTGATCGTATGTGTTTCTCCTGTGGTGCATGATTTAAATGTCTTTGTTGATTTCGTACCTGTTGTTTCAGTACTTCTACATCCTGAACATGATTGACATTGAAAGAAACCCTTTTGTACTTTGCATAAAGTGGTTTGTTGTGCTTTTATTGGTGGATTGTGATTTCTGACTGATTTCGACCTCAGGTCTGGTGCCTTCCTATAGGTTATTTTTGGTTTGTTAGATATATAACCTGCCAGCAAGTCGTCTTCCTGCAGTATGTTCCAATGTTTCTGTAATATTTTTATCCAATTGTTTACTTTGGTTTGAATATTGTGTAATGAAGCGAACTTCTTCATTGTATGTTTTGTTAGATTTTGAATCCATGTAACTAAGTAGATCATCTCCGTTCCTTTGTTGTACTAGTTCCAGTGATTGTTGTATCATGGTGTCAGGATATCTTTTATCCTTAAATTGTATAGAAAACTCTTTACTTGGTTCAGAAAAATCTGTTTGTCTAGAGCAGGTCCTTTTGAGATGTAAGAATTGGCCTTTTGGTATTGCATTTAGTCAGTTTGGATGGTGCCAACTAGTTGAGAGAATAAAACTATTCACATCTACTGTTTTCTTATGGGTGTTTGTATGTATCTGTTTGTCTTCTATGAAGATTTTAAGGTCCAAGAATACCACCTCAGTTTTACTATAATTGGCTGTAAAGATTAAGTTGTTTGAATTTATGTTGATACTGGTTAAGAACTTGTTAAGGGTTTCTTCATTGCCCTTCCATATGAATATTACGTCATCTATGTAGCGTTTCCAGAGCATGAGGTTTGCCCCAAGCTCCTGATCCTTCCAGATGTGTTGTTCCTCCCACCAACTCATAAATAGGTTGGCGTAACTTGGGGCAAACCTCGTGACCATAGCTGTGCCAGCGGTTTGTAAAAAGAATTTATTATCATACAATACATAATTGTGTTTTAAGATATATTCTATACTCTGTAAAATGAACTCAAGTTTCAGTTGTGGTAATTCGGGGTCTTGTTCTAAATGGAAATGGATACTGTTGATCCCTTGTTCATGGTCTATGATCGAATACAATGATGTCACGTCTGTGGTGACTAGCCAACAGTCATCCTCCCAATTGATTTGTTGTAATATGTTCAAAATCTGTGTTGTATCTTTGAGATAGGCTTTCTGTTTATGTACATATGGTTGAAGAAATGAATCTAAATATTGTGATAGGTTTGAAGTTAGTGATCCTATCCCCAAAATTATGGGTCTTCCTGGTGGATTGGTTGGGTTCTTATGGATTTTTGGCAGAAAATAGAAAACTGGAATGATTGGATGACTGGTGGTTATAAATTTGTGTTCTGAATTTGTGAGAATCCCTGTTGTTAGGTCTTTCTGGATGTGTTGATCTAATATCTTTTAGAAAGGCTCTGTTGGATCTTGGTCTAGTTGTTTATATGTGTTAGTATCTTGTAGTATCCTTATAGCCTCAGTGTGATAGTCTTTTTGGTTCATGATGACTATTCCTCCTCCCTTGGCTGCAGGTTTTATGACAATGGAATGTGTCTTTTGAAGATGTTGTAATGTTTTGCGTTCTTTTTAGTTAGGTTATTGTTCCTTGTTTTGTTTATATCTAATCGTGATATCTCTTTTTCTACCATGTGTATGAAGGTATCAATCTGAGATCCTTTGAGATGGCTTGGATAGAAGGAGGATGTTGGTTTCAGATCTGTGTATCTAAAGGGGTCTGTGGTCATAATCGTTGAGTTTCTTAATTCTGCTGGGGTAGTGGACATATAATATTTCTTCAGTGTAAGTTTGCGTGCAAATTTGTGTAAATCCAGGTATGTATTAAATTTATTAATTGGTGGGGGCAAATTGGTGGGGGCAAATTTGAGTCCTTTATATAATAATTTGAGATGATCGTTCATGAGTACCGTGTTGCTCAAATTAAATATCCCTTGTCCTGTAATACTCTGTTGGTTTAAGGTTTGCATTTTGTTTGGTTTTGATTTTCCTCCTCTGCATCCTCTTCTAATTTTTCTAGTTATCTTTTTGTTGATTTTGAGATAATTTGATATTCCTGGGGATCTGGAGGGACTAGTGTTTGTGTGACCAGATCTAAAAAAGATTTCTGCTCTTGTGGTGTACATGATGAGGATGACTTTATTCCTCCTCTATATGTTAAGTTTTCTGTAGATAAAGTTGGTAGAATCTGATTTACACTTGGGGCTGGATTGTTCCCTGGAGATAATGTTTCATAGGTATCGTTAATGGACCAACCTTTATCTATTGATTGTCTGACTACTGTGTCATAATTTGGAATACTGTCTATTTCATAGATTGAGAATGACTGACTTGACTGTTCCTCTATACTTTCTGTAGAGGAAATGATGGAATGGTCTAAGTTTGGGTTTGGTTCTGATCTTGTTGGTGCTTGATTATCGAATCCTGTATTTGTATGTATTTGTCACATGTATTCTTGGTATGTCAAATTCAATTTCTTATAGATTGGACTAGTTTTAGTTTTAATTGGTTTGGACGTTGATTTGTTATGTTTGTTCTTATTTGTAGTTTTGTTTCTGTTTGTGTTCCTATTCTTCTCAGTCCCAAACTTATCTCTAAAGATTTTTCCTTTCTTTTTTTCTATTATACTGGTTTCCCCTTTTTCTATCCTTTTTAGTGTGAGATTTGAGAGAGTGATGAACTCTGGATCTGTTTTGTAGGGATACAGTTGCTTATCTAAAATGTAAATTTCCTCCTGTAATTTATCTAGTTTTTCTTTGTGATGATCTACTAAGAGCTGTATTAGTTTGAACGAACAGTCCTTCAGGATACTGTCCCATTGGGTCATGAATTCTATGTCGTCATGGTTGCAAATGGGTGTTTTTTTCACATTTAATCCTTTGGGTACAATATTATTGTCAGTGTACCATTTAAGAGTGTGTATATCCCACCATAAGTGTGTCTCTTTGGTGATCAATTTTTCCAGTCTGAGAAAAATGTCACAGAATTTATTAGTGGTTTGTTTTGCATTTATCTTAACTGATAGTGTTGAAAATGCTAAATTGGCCCTTTCTTCCCTATTGTTTCTGATATCTAGAAGTCCCATTTACAACTAATTGCTGCTGGACCTTTGTCAGTAAAATGGATAATATTATACGGGATGGTGGTCTAGCGTACCTTGTGCAAATAGTGTGCACTTCAATGAAAAAGTGTGCTGCTGTCCTGGGGGATGTCTGACCTCATCCAATTTAGAAGCAATATGAAAAATAGCCAGAGTCTGCGCACAACCTTTAAACTCAAAGGATGTATGTCAATGACATGTTGAAAAATGTGGGAAATAAGTAAAAGATTAATGTTTAATGATAGTACTAATAACAAAGCCCTAAATCCCAAAGGTTCTAATCAATCAATATAGATATAAATTGTATTGATCATATGTCAATGAAGTGCTCTGGAAACGCTACATAGATGACGTAATATTCATATGGAAGGGCAATGAAGAAACCCTTAACAAGTTCTTAACCAGTATCAACATTAATTCAAACAACTTAATCTTTACAGCCAATTATAGTAAAACTGAGGTGGTATTCTTGGACCTTAATATCTTCATAGAAGACAAACAGATACATACAAACACCCATAAGAAAACAGTAGATGTGAATAGTTTTATTCTCTCAACTAGTTGGCACCATCCAAACTGGCTAAATGCAATACCAAAAGGCCAATTCTTACGTCTCAAAAGGAACTGCTCTAGACAAGCAGATTTTTCTGAACAAAGTAAAGTGCTTTCCATACAATTTAAGGATAAAAGATATCCTGACACCCTGATACAACGATCACTGGAACTAGTACAAAAAAGGAACAGAGATGATCTACTTAGTTACACGGATTCAAAATCTAACAAAACATACAATGAAGAAGTTCGCTTCATTACACAATATTCAAAACAAAGTAAACAATTGGAAAAAATATTACAGAAACATTGGAACATACTGCAGGAAGACGACTTGCTGGCAGGTTATATATCTAACAAACCAAAAATAACCTATAGGAAAGCACCAGACCTGAGGTCGAAAATAGTCAGAAATCACAATCCACCAATAAAAGTGCAATAAACCACTTTATGCAAAGTACAAAAGGGTTTCTTTCATTGTCACTCATGTTCAGGATGTAGAAGTACTGAAACAACAAGTACGAAATCAACAAAGACATTTAAATCATGCACCACAGGAGAAACACATACGATCAAGGAAACCCTTACATGCAAAGCCAAAAACGTGATTTACCTTTTACAGTGCACTTGTCCCAAACAGTACGTGGGAAGAACCACTCAACATTTAAAAATCAGGATAGCTGAACATGTTAGAAATATAAATAAAAAACTAGAGAGCCACAACTTATCAAAACACTTCAACGATTATCATAATAACAACCCGAAAGAGATGAGCTTTTTAGCTATACAAACTGTGAAACCCAATTGGAGAGGGGGGGATTTTGATCATCACATCAATAGAGTAGAACTGGAATGGATGTATAAATTGCAGACATTCAATCCTAGAGGCTTAAATCGGGACAACGAAATTAAGTCAATAATATGTAACAAGTAATCTTGTATAGTTTCTCATTTTTTATCACCAGCCTACTGCAGCTGTACATATACAGAACAAGTTGACGTTGAAGCACGGTTCCTTTATAATCTAGTTATCACATGTACCAACACTATTTGGGATACATAGAGATTAATATCCAGAATTCTTTGAACAGAATGTATGAGGTATATCCAGCATACATTATTTAGACACCTGCCCTACAACACAGTTAAATTACCATCATAAATGCATGTATAGACAAACCACACACATATACATTAATGGAAGCGATAGCTCTCAGATTAAGGTGAGATAGAATGATTATTTACACTTGTAGCTGATAAAGAGTTATGTATTCAGTAAAAAGGCTATTTCTCCAACACGCATACCTAGCACTATGGACACTATTATTCTTGCTAAAAACTGCTAAGAGTCAAACTAAGTCTAAGTTAGCAATATCCATACAGAGTATATATACATTATGTCCATTCCTGTAGGAATATGTTTACAACACTAATGGATCCCCACCTTTAAATAAAAGAATATAATATATATAATCATTACACACTTGATGCAATCCATTATCTGTATGGGATAGCACTAGAGAGCATAAACAGCGTGGCCTGTAACCATGGCAACCTAAGGCCCGTCTAGATACAATACCGGGAAGCACTAGCCCCTCCTATCACCATGGCAACATAGGGCCAATCAAGGAACACTGACTTCACCTCTAACCTATCAGAAGAATCGCAGCTGTATTTAACTCTTCCTAACCATACAGCCAACACTACATGCTCCTTGAAGAAGACCGCAAAGGTCGAAATGCGTTGGAAATTGACACTCCATAATTATAATCATCACAGTGCCGGACTGCCTGTATCCATCCACCACCGAGACACCCGATCATCAAACCACCGCCAAGAAAGGAGACCATCACGAGCCGCCACCATCAGGACAAGAAGAAGGGACAGGAAGCGGAGCCTCTCCGGGTAAGTATCCTCTGATATGGGTCATCGTCCATGGCCCCCGGCTCGTCTGAGTCAAGACAGCTGCCACGTCCCCTCCGCTTGCTGGCGCACTCTGGGCGCGCTCGCGGTCCTGACCCTGGTCGCAGGGACAGTGTCCGTGAGTGTGCGGCACAGTGTACCGCAGCACAGAGAGATCCCCGCTGTCGGCTCCAGCTGGATGTCCCCGGACCAGAAGAAGAATCCTCCCGGGCAATGCGCATAAAGACAGATCAAAAGGTACTGTGTACTAAGACTAGCGGGATGCCACTAGATCTTTTTCAGACGTTACTCTCACATCAGTTTTTTCACAAACCACCAACAGGAGAATAAAGGTGGATAGAAGGCATATGTGACTCTTTCATTCTGCAAGTTTTTGCATATCAATTTTTAAACCTCTTTATATTTGTTGAACAATACCATTGGATTAATTTATGTGTATGATATACTCAACAGGACATCTGTTCTTCATTGACATATGATCAATACAATTTATATCTATATTGATTGATTAGAACCTTTGGCATTTAGGACTTTGTTATTAGTACTATAATTAAACAGTAATCTTTTACTTATTTCCCACATTTTTCAACATCTCATTGACATACATCCATTGAGTTTAAAGGTTGCGCGCAGCCTCTGGCTATTTTTCATATTGCTTCTAAATTGGATGAGGTCAGACATCCCCCAGGACACCAGCACACTTTTTCATTGAAGTCCACACTATTTGCACAAGGTGCGCTAGACCACCATCCTGTATAGGGTTATTTAACAGGTTTGGTACCATTGGAGTAACATCTCTACTCCAGTGGTCCTAAGTATACCATGATTCTATGCTTTAGCAAATTATTAAACCCAGATTTGATCCTTTCATATTATTTGTTCATAGAGATTGGATAGGTTTTTTTCCATGTAGATTTCTTTTATTCTATTTGGACTACAATTTATTTTAGACTTAATAAAGTATTGAACAAGGGTTGGAATTGTTGTTTTTTTCACTCCAATTGTGACTATTATCGCGCAAAGTGACCACACAGTGGATATATTTACTAAAGTGTGGGTTTACAGAAGTGGAGATGTCATCAATAGCAACCAATCAGACTCTAGCTATTATCATCTAGAAGGTGCTAGATACTTGATAAGTAGAATCTGATTGGTTGCTATGGGCAACACCTCCAGTTCTATAAACCCCCCCTGGTGTCCCAACCTCACATCCAGGAAGAGCACTAATGTTTTCAACATGGAGCTAGTGGCCTTAGGGAAAAGGCATGTGCAAGATAAATAGACTTATTAGCATTCCTTTTGTCACTGTTTATCAATCTTTATTCAAGATATTTTGTCAAATTTAAGGGTAAATCTATATTGCAATTAGTTGTTCTCTAAAATGCTAATGAGATCTGGGTTTATGCCAAGACACGTGGAGTAATCATATCCTTAGTTGTAGGAATCTAAATTAGAGATGTGTGTGTCCGGTATTCAGAGAACCGACAACAACCAAATTTTGGGGTTCTGAGTTAAACTGAGTCTGAGTCAGAATCACTTTGAGGTACCGTGTCTCGGTTCGGATCTTCCTGCGGTTCGGAACTTGATTTAAAAACCGAACTTGGGTTTTGGATTACATGTTAACAGGTCAAAATTATGTAATTTTAACAGTTTTTTCTAATTAAAAAAAAAATACAGATCTGAAACCATAACCAAAACACGTGAGGGTGGTTTTGCAAAACCAAGACCAAAACACGAAGGTGAATCCGGATCCAAAACCAAAATCAAAATAAGGGGTCGGAGCACATTTCTAAGCTAATTTATATATCATGTGAAAGATAACATCTAGCTATCCATGAATGTTTAAGAGTCATGTGAAATATCTAAGAGGTATATCAAGATGTCAATCAACTAGAATCACTTTGTATTTTGTACATATACATACATTTGATAGACTGTATAAAAAGGGGTAGGAGAAATCCTAGTTGTATAACTTCTTGATCCTGGGAACAGCCTGCTTGTATAATATGCTCTGCTGTGCGGCAGGGCCGGATTTACCACAAGGCAGTATAGGCGCCTGCCTAGGGCCCACCTCTCTCTGTCAGTAAAATATGTTTAAAAATTAATTTTTTCTTTTTTTACTTAACAAAGATGGTTTCCGCCCACCTGCAGGCAGAGCAGGGCTGCTGTACAGAATCTGGGTGGACGGGTGTGTGGGAGGAAATTACCCCCTTCAGCATGCTGGCTGACATTACTGCTTTCAAGCAGGGGGCAGGTGTGGGCGGAGCCATCAGTGCTGATGGTGGACGATCAGAAGTGGCGAGGAGAAACCTGAGAATGGCAGGTAAGCACAATATTCTGTTTTAAATTATTTTTTTTCTCTTTAATGCTGCTGTTGCTGGTGAAAACTGCCATATTTTACTGCATTCAGGGTTTTCGCCAGCGACAGCAGCATTAAAGAGAATTTTTTTTTAAAAACAGAATATTGTGCTTACCTGCCATTCTCAGGTTTCTCCTCGCCGCTTCTGATCGTCCACCTTCAGGACTCCATCACCTTCAGTAAACCTGAGGATGGCAGGTAAGCACAATCTTCTGTTTTAATTTTTTTTTCTCTATGATGCTGCTGTCGCTGTCGAAATCCCTGACGGGAGTAAAATATGCCAGTTTTTACCAGTGAAGCTTCCCCTTATTAACAGCACAAGTATTATGGTGGTACTTGTATCGCCACAATACCTGTTCTTACAGCGAATTAAAATAAATTAAAAAAATGCTTTATTCCTTGCAGAATATCTTTAGTTTATGTACATTTTTTATTTATTTTTTCTTGTAGGGACGGGTGGGGGGGCCCCAGACCAGTAACTTGCCAAGGGCCCCATGAATTGTAAATCCGGCTCTGCTGTGTGGTCTTGGAAAGAAAGTTAATTCTGAAGAAACAAGGGGATATATTTACTAAAGGTCACTTTTAATAGATTTTGATAGTTTTAAAATTAATCAAAATCGACAATTTTTTATTTTTTTTATTATTAGTAAACGTGTGACTTAGCCCCTGGAAACATCAATTTTGATCGATTATGATGAATTTAAAATTCAGTATATTTATGCAATTTTTGTATTTTTTTTTTAATATTATAGAACAGTCCATCCCAGGCCTCCATTGGGTCATGGAAATTCATTTTAAAGATATAGCACACATAGGAGTCGTGACAAGTGTATTAGGAGTGAAATAGTTAATAGTGCTGCAAGTTATGTGTGTATGTGGCCTGTGTGTTTAGAATTGCACATTTTTTTGTGCATCCCTTGATCTGCCCTCACTATACTGTATGCTCGAATAAATAAAGAAATGGTATTACATTAGCACATGGTTGTTCCTCCACAAGTATTTCTTATTATTAGTTCTTTTATCCACAATATGTAAAAATCAAAGAAGAAAAAATTAAATCATAGAGTAGTATTTAAGCTTATTTAGGTTAAACATCATGTGGTGGAATGAGACAATAAAAAGATGCTATCCTGATCCCAAAGGTCCCTTTGCTCCAGTCTATAAGATAAAGTGATGTTTCTCCTTTATCAGACGTGCAGCTCACAGCCAGGGCTGATGTTTCAACCTTGCGGTCTTATTCAAAAGTAGGTTGAAAAAGACCGCAATGTTGAAATGTATTAAGTAGTAATGTGCGCAGACCCCCGTGTTTTAGTTTTGGTTTTGGATCTGTATCTCCTCGTGTTTTGGATCTGGATTTGGTTTTGCCAAAACCGCCACTTGCGTGTTTTGGTTTTGATTTTGGATCTGTATTTTTTTCTAATAAAATCCTAAAAACAACTAATTCACATAACTTGGGCCTGATATTGTAACTATAGTATTATTAACCTCAATAGCATTTATTTCCAGTCATTTCCAGTCAATTTTGACCACCTCACAGCTCACAATATTGATTTAATCTAGTTTAGGACCAAATGGTTGCATCCAGCTAGCTGGCTGACTAAGCTAAGTGACAGCAGTGGGTGGCACTAACATGGGGCAGTTCAGCTTACAACAGGGCACAAAGTGGTTTTGAAGTGGTAGACAAGATGGCAGTTTAATATACTATACGACCCTAGGAAGTTTAAAAACCAAGAATATTTTCCTTAACTAGGTCAGAGGCACAACAGAGTTGGAATATGTTTATCGACTGAAGATAGGGAAAGGAAGGAAGTATTGATTAGTTTTAATTTATTTATTTTAATGTTTTGAATCTTGAAAAAAATAATGAGGGAAGATCAATCTAGGACCAAGTTCTTCAGTTCCTAAAATACATCTTTGATCCAGAGGAGGTTTTTTTATTTTTATACATCTAATAGAAATGAGTTGGCCTCGCTGGTGGAGGTGCTGCTAGAACACCTGCAGTCATAAATACGTGGATGATAAACTGCAGTCTGGCCGGCAGTGTCACCAAACAATAATAGCGCAGCTAAGTTGCTAGCGCACACACACAAAAAAAAAATATATTTTTTTTTTGTGGATTGATAATAATAATTTTATTTCACTTTTATCTTTTTAGCACTGGGGAAGAGCACCCCTGAACAAGGCAGCAGCCCCTTGATGAACAACACAGACAGTACCCCTTCTTTATGGACAAGGAAGCACCCCTGCCGAGTGCAGACAGACCACCTGCAGAGTCACAAATATGTGGACAATAAATTGCGGCAGTGTCACCAAACAATAATAACGCAGCTAAGTTGCTAACATGCACACACAAAAAAAAGAAAGAAAGAATAAAAGCAATTTTATTTTTTTTACACTGGGGAAGAGCACCCCTAATTGACAGAGCACCCCCCTGGATAACACAGCACCCCTTTATGGACTGCAGCCCTAGCCTGATGGACAGGACAACAACACAGCAGCAGCCACAGTTAATTGACAGGACAAGTGACACAGCAGCTGCAGCACCCACTGAAGGAAGTCCCTTTTTTATACTGCAGCCTAAGCCCCTTTATGGACAACACAGCAGCAGCATTCAGCCCAAGACCCCGACTAGACACACATACTGAGTGACTGACAGTGACTACACATCTGCTAGTTTCCATCTCCACAGCCGGAGTGAAAATGGCGGAGTGAAAATGGGACCTTTATATAACCCAAAACCCACGAGAATTCGACAGCAAGAGGATGACATTTTGCTTCGTTTTGAGATCCAAGGATTTGCAATGTTCAGGTGGGTCCAGTTCTCTGAGAATTGGGCCTGCTCATCTCTAGTGTTAAGCAACATAGGTACTACCTCAGGGCTGGACTTTATGGTTACAGTAGCTGCAAATTCTAAGGAGTCATAAAGGTTATTTATAGCAGACAAGACATCTCTGCAAGTGAAGGGCCTTTCTCCACTGTTCTCTTGGAAGGTAGTAGTTAGATTTTAAGTCCCGTAACAGCCCAAGTCTGCTTTATGCAGGTGGAGAATCAGTTTCTAAATTTACATTTATTATATCAGAAAGAAAAGCTTCCATCATTTTTTTGCTGTTGAAAGCGATTTTGTGAAGTCTGAGATTTGAACAGGCAAGCATTTCCTGAGCTCTCTTGAGGAGGCTGATTGCAGTTTCATCTGTTGGCAAGGATTTTAAACAGTCATCCACTTTGAAGTCTTTTTCTATGAGTTGTCTAACATCAGAACCATACTCTAACTCACCCACCTGAGATGAACGTCTGAGTCCAAAGATGGCAGGGGAAGAGCTGCTACCAAAGATGTGTACCCTCATGCATTAGTCTGCAATATCTTTAAAAGGTCATTGTCCCTGAACCAAAGGTAACTTAATAAATCCCTGTCTTTTTCCCTTACGTGGAAGCAATTGAACATTTGTTGAATGTCAGCAGTGAAGGCAATAGAGCAGTGGTTCCCAAACTGTGTGCGGGGACTCCTTGGGGTGCTGTAGCACTGTCACAGGGGTGCCACAGTGGCTGCTGGCCTAACGAGGCCACCCAGTGTAATTTAAAATATATATATTTTTGTGCATGGGTGTGGGGGAGAGGGGTTGAGGCGTTGAGCGGAGAAGACCAGGAGAGGAGTTGGGGCAATGAGCAGAGCGAACCAGGGGAGGGGGGCGATTTGTGGTGGGAGCATGTAGGAATGGTTCTTGTCATTGGGAAAGCAACAGTCAGTGAATTGCGAGGTAGCTGTTGCTGAATGAGGTCCCACAATGTAGCACATTTCCGAACTCACTTTATGTGTGATCTAAGGAGCAGAACAGCTGCTGGCAATCACAACTAAAGGTTAGTAAGGGGGGAGAGGGGCAAAGGGAGAGACATGGAGGGGCCAAAGGGAGAGACATGAAGGGGGCTACAATTAGAGACATGGAGAGGGGCAAAGGGAGAGACATAGAGGGGGCTGCAATAAGAGACATGGAGAGGGGCAAAGGGAGAGACATAGAGGGGGCTGCAATGAGAGACATGGAGAGGGGCAAAGGGAGAGACATGAAGGGGGCTGCAATGAGAGACATGGAAAGGGGCAAAGGGAGAGACATAGAGGGAGCTGCAATGAGAGACATGGAGAGGGGCAAAGGGAGAGACATGGATGGGGCTGCAATGAAAGACATGGAGAGGGGCAAATGGAGAAACATGGAGGGATCTGCAATGAGAGACATGGAGAGAGGCAAATGGAGAGACATATAGGGGGCTGCAATGAAAAACATTGAGAGCGGCAAATGGAGAGACATGGAGGGAGCTGTAATGAGAGTAATCAAAAGGGGCAAAGAGAGAGACATGGAAATGGGCAAATGGAGAGGCATGAATATAAAATATTATTTTTCCTTGGATTTATGTATATTATTTTTGTAAACAACTTTCTAAGTATAACAATTATTTCTGTACTGACCTAAATACAGTACTTATTATGTTATTTTGACCATACTACTTAAAAACATGACTGCTTGGTACCTATTTTGGCTTAGGGGTGCCTTGAAAAATTATGGAGACCCTTAGGGTGCTTCAAACTGAGAAAGTTTGGGAACCACTGCAATAGAGTATTTTCGGATGCGGATGAGTACTCTGAGAAGTTTATTGTTAAGGTCTGGTAGTGTCAGGAGAACATAATTTAAAGAGATACTTTGTAACTTGACACTATAATCAAACACAACTAATCTGACCTGGTTTCTTTGGGTGGTATACTCCAAACATTGACAGGTAACATAATTCATCTGTATCTTTCATGATGAGAGTGGCCTTTCTCAAATATTTTGCCCATAAAAGAAAAGAAGGGTTCACTCATCTCGGGTTTTCTGTGAAAGTTGCATGTAAGTGTTAAGTAGGCAACATCTGTGAGATCTAAAAGGTAGAGGTGCTGCCCAGCTATTTTCCTCATCTTTGACTAATCCGTTCTCCATTATTTCCAAGAATATTTTATCCTTAATGGACATTGCCACCTGATCATCCTTCTTTGTTCTTTGGAAGTCTGTGTACCACAGATGATCTTGGTAGTTGTCACAGACGTGCTTGTCACCAGAAGAGTTTATGGCAGGACAATGCTGCAGTTCCTTTATAAGGAAGTAATTGTGAAATGGCTCGAAAAGAGAAGGGCATCCATTTTCAAATCCAACGGCAAGCATGCTGTTAACAGAAGCTGGTTTGTGTACATCTCCTAAACCTATAGAAATAATTAGGGATTATAATAAAAATATCCCAAATTCTGATGCTAAAATTATATAAAAACATAAATAATAATCATTAATAGATCCACACTTGCAGCAAATCTAAAAATGATCAATTACCATTAGGTCTTAAATTTGCAAAAAAAACCACTCAAATACTGAAAGAGAAGATTGTGCTAAAGAGGAATAACTATGAAGTATAGAAAAAAACAATGAAACTGTTCATAAATACAAAATAACTAAAAATGTCTTCTCTTACAATACCAACAATTTAATAAAATAAAAAACAGACAAACACATGCAAAAAAACATTAATAGAGATCTACAAAATACAAGATACTGATGTTGCTATATAAATAGTTCAAACACATAGATACAAAAGATCTGATAGCATAAATGGTTTAGGTGATTTTAATTGTAAAACCTTGACGGGCAGAGAATGTCCAAGCTTAAGGATAAGAATTACAGTATTGGGGGGATAGATCCTCAAGCATTTCATGTGAATTCCATGTCACAGATAAGGTGGCTTTAATAATGTGTCCCAAGTGTTTATTGAAGATGGTAGGGATGCGCCATGTAAATAGCCTGTAGGGAGAGTATTGACTTGGTGCTACAGTGAGACTATCTTTGTAAGAGGTATGGAGTCCTCTGCCTGCAATGAATAAGAATAGCCCACTTGGTAACTCACCACAATAGGAACGGGTCCTCTGTGCAAAGGATCATAGTGGTGAGCAGTGGTTACAGTTTGTCCGAGCTCTGGAGGGCTCTCACCCATTCGATGGTGCAAGCTGATTGACAGTGGCTCAGACAAGTCCAAGTTCTGTTGAGCTGTCTCTCCTCCGGCAATAGAAACTGACGGTGGTTGGAATCGGCAGAGTTAAAGGGTTCTTCCAGCAGAATGGAGAGGGGCACTGGCAAAGTAAAATTAATAAATGCCACAGAAAGTGTGCAGTAAGTGAGCAGCAGTGTAGAGTAGCTTCCTTATCAGCATATTTTGGGCCTGATTCAGAGACAGACGCTAATGCGATCGCAACTGTGTTTCCATATGAAACGCAGTTGCGAAAATATGCTACTGTTAGCAAAGATCACCTGAGCATAAAGACACCCACTGCTGCCTTCTCACCAGCGTGAGACTATTCATACCTATGTAATCGGTAACATCGAAGCACATTGACGGCCATCTTACCCTTCTGGCAGGTCTGACCTGCCACAGCCTTGGGAGCTCTTCTGACATGCAGAGCTGCAATTGCAGTGGCTAATTTATGCACGCCCAAGTAACGGCATTTAAACGGACTTAGAGATGGATTCCTCTGTGCTTGCATGATCGCAATGTGATCCTAGCAAACGGGCAATGCCGTGTATGCGCTATGGCAAACAATCACTCAATCTGCGTGAAAATTGTATTAGCATCCATCTACAGGCAAGCATGCTGTTAACAGAAGCCAGTTTATGTACATCTCTTAGATATATATCTCCTATTATGACCCACCCTAGGTCTAGTCATTGAGCATAAGGTACATTGTGTGGACCATTAATTCAGATCTGTATCATATCACCTTTGTGTGCAGAAGGTTCTGCCTCTGTTGTAGTTTGCAGACTCAAACATCTGCTGTGGATGAGGGTTATCCCTTGTAGGTTCTCTATTTTACAACATATAAGCTTAAAACATTGATTGACGTAACTGTAAGCTGCTCTGAGGCATAAAAATGTTGTACCCTAGAGGAGTCCAGTGGAGTTGCTCATGAGTCCTGTTCCAAAGTATCCAGTGGTTTGTTCTGCTGCTCCCTACGCTTGGTCAATACAGTTTGTATGGTTCCTCATTTGTCTTTCTCTCCCTGAGATCTAATACAGATGTGACCACATACATCTAGCATCTATACGCCATACGGCGTGAGATACCCAGAGAGGTGTAGCGGGACATCTTGTTTGCAGATGCAGTGAAATAAACTAAAAGTGTACTAGTTATGCTGGGCTTCAATTTAACCGCACAGGTATTAGTTTTAAACACATATAAAGGTGCAGATGAAGCACAAAAGAAATGTACAAAAACAAGAAAAAGCAGCAGCCGCTACAACTAGCATTTCATACACAGATTCAGACTCAGTCGCACACAGATGTACAAATGTTGCACATTAAATTGATCAGTGTAATTTAGCAAAGTAGTTTTGCTGTTTCCAGTTGTTTTATTTATACATATAAGATGCACATTTTGAGTGTGAAAAACGCTTGGCCCGGCTGAGTTGCCTTGGATCTGGAGCCGACACGGGCTGTTTGGCATGAATGAAGCTACAATGTATGAGGACACTGTTGAAGTCAGATAGGCTACTGTGCCTACTCCATATTGACTCCTTTAGGGAGGCTTCAATCCCTAACCAAGCTGGCCACCATCTGTACTGCTGCGCATCTTGTCACTGTGTTAGAGTGCCACAGTGGGACATTGACATATACCACTTAGCTCCAAAGAGACCCTGCTATTACCATGTGTTCAATCCTGCTACAACTGCAAACACCACTTGCATCCTGCCCCACTACCCACATACTGTACAGTCGCCATCTGAGAGTCTGTATATGTATAACTGTGAGTATGGCTGTCTATAATCTCATTACTGCTGAATAAACCACCCCACTGGTTAAGTACTGGGTTGTTCATTGACTTAGGACATTAAGACTTAAGAGTACTTGTGGCGGGATTCCCAGCAGTCTCCTCCAGATCCACTATCTCAGCATCCTGATAGAGGGACAAGGCATTAGGGAATGGAATCATGTCCTTCACAAGATCTGGTTATATTGCTGTCCGTAACTGTGAGTTTCCATGTACTATTCATTCTCTCGATCTGTTTATTGTTCTGGTTAGCAAGTTCTCTAATGCAGTCAGTCTCCCCCAGCAAAGATAGCTGAGCACTGAAATTTCAAAGCTAGATAATCTGGTGGCTACCTCTTCTCTGTGCCATTTTTTCTCCTGGCATTTACTTGGGTAAATAGCATATGGTCCTCCAGAGCACTTAGGGGTCTATTTACTAAGCAGTGTTATGAGACAGAGTAAAAAGTGATAAGTCTGTGATAAGTGCCAGCCAATCAGCTCCCAACTGTCATCTCACAGGCTGTGTTTGAAAAATGACAGTTGGGAGCTGATTGGCTGGCCACCTTATCACAGACATCACTTTTCACTGTGTCTCCTAACACTGCTTAGTAAATAGACCCCTTAGTCATTGTAGGATTGATTTGGGAGCAAATAAAAAAAAATAGCCAGTATCTTTGTTCTTGGTAAACCATTTATTAGGGATGTGCGACACCCCCCTTGTTTTGGATTTGGATCTGTATCTCCTGTGTTTTGGATCTGGATTTGTTTTTCTCAAAAATCGCCCTTGCATGTTTTGGTTTTGGATCTGGATTTTTTTAAAAAAAATTATAAAAACGGCTGAAATCACGGGATCGGTATGAAACAGCACCAGAGGCATGTCCCTCTCCCCCCTTTAATCCTACAGTATTATTATCCTCAATAACATTTATTTTCCAGTCAATTTTGATCACCTCATAGCTCACAATATTGGCCCTCATTCAGAGCCGCTCGTTAGCGGCAGTACGCTCGTTCCGAGCGATGTTTGCACATCTGCGCATGCGTACGCTTTTTAGTATGCATGCGCGAACCAGTCAGTGCGGCCGAAAATCGTTTGTACGCTATATAGCGAGTGCCTGCTATTTTGAGTGACAGAATGAGGCGTATGTGGGTGGTAACAGGGGAAGGTGCTTGAAAATGGGGAGTGGAGATCCGAACGCAGGCGTGCTTAAAGGTCAAAACGGGCATTTTATGGGTGTGTATATTTAAAACAGCAGCGTCAATGACCACGTCACTGGGTTATTTTAGAGCCAGAACTGCTCGCAAATTTGTGGTAGCAAACACCAACCACAAGAATAGCGAGCAGTTCATACGCTGGTCGATGTACTCGATTAATCTAATAAATAGCGGACATGACGTATGGTGCGAGCGGCCAGGGGGCGTTTTTAACAAATAAACGAGCGTATGTTTTGCTCGTTCGTTCAGACTTAGAGGTGTGAACAGACTGCAATGTGCGTACGGATCATTTGAATAGCCACCCCTTGTTTTTAAACGAACGACCGCAAATAGCGAACAGCTCTGAATGAGGGCCATTGTTTTCATCCAGTTTAGGACAAGAGGTTGAATCGAGCTAGCTGGCTGACTAAGCTAAGCGACAGCAGTGGGCGAACTAACATGGCAGCACAGCCAGGGTGGCCGAAGGCTTTGCTGGGCCCAGGTACAGGTAGGGGGTGTGGCCAACCTTGGGAGATGTGGCCAGACCCCGTATTTACAAAAAATAAAAAAGTTATAGTCGCATCCGTGGGGTCAGGGGATGGGGGCACAATTGCTGTTCTCCTCCCCCACATAAAGCACAGGGAGAGATAGAACTGACTGCTGCTGTAGCAGCCTCTCTCTCTAGCAAAGCACACAGCATGACAGCAGTGTGTGTGCTGGGCTGGGGAGAGGAGGCTGCTGCAGTGATGGGGGTGGCTTTCAGGACCCGGGCCACTGCCAGACCCCTTAAACAAGCCCAGGCCCAGGTAAATAGTACCCACTCACCCCGCCCTCTCTGTGCCCCTGAGTACAGCTTCTAACATGGCACAGAGTGGCACTGCAGTGGTAGACAGGATGGTAGTTTAATAAACTATACGACCCCATAGGAAGTTTAAAAACTAAGAATGTTTTAATTAATCAAGAACTACTGTAGGTCAGAGTCCTGAGGGTGTTGGAATATGTTTATGGACTGAAGACAGGGAAAGGACAGAAGGCTTGATTAGTTTTTAATTTATAGTTTTTAATGTTTTGATTCTTAAGAAAATTTATGAGAGAATATCAATGTAGAATCAAGTTCTTCAGTTCCTGAAAGACATCTTTGATCTGGAAGAGGTTTTTTTATACAGTACATTTAATGTGGTGCGGTGGCCTTGCTTGTGGAGGTGCTGCTAAATAGTACACACTGTAAAAAAACATTTACTTTGTGCTCAGGGAGGTTGCTAGTGGGACCAAGACTTGCTCAACATATACCTTGATAAAGACATCATAGAAGGTGGAAACGCGTTGGTGGTTGTATGGTGATTTACTTGGAGTACCTAAGACTGGGAAGGTAACGCTATATAGGGGGAGCATACTAATACCCCTATAGGTTCTACAGTGTACCTCACTTATAAGGTCATTTATGGTACGCATCCATTTGTACTTTTTAAACTTTATTAAAAAATTGTGAAGATTTTACACTATTGTGGCAACCCCCTCTTTTGTTTTGCATGTATGCACATTGAAAGAAAACCAGTATAAAGGAGGTGCTGCATGTATGCACATTGAAAGACATCAGTATAAAGGTGGTGTTGCCCTGGAAGGACCTCAACTAACTGTCTAAAACCCACTGCACTGATGGCAGATATCAGATGTACATCTAATACCAGCATAGATGTTATGGCGTCAGTGATCCGCTGTGCAACTGGGTGACTGCTGTCATACTTGCTCTCCCTTGCAAATGATTGTTTAACAGTCAATTGTTTTTTTAAACTACTGCTAGTAGTCTTCCTGGTACCCTTCTGGGATGAAGATCCACTCAGAATAGCAGTAGCAGGCGTAGAGCTCAAGGATTCATCTGAGAAATTCTGGTTAGGAGAGGACTGAGTTAGCCTTATCAAATTGGATGCAGGACTACTTCAGATTATGATTGAGGATATTGATGAAGGTGTTGGTGGTGAAGATGGCAGGTGCTTGGATCTAGCAGAGAGAAGGCAGCTAGCTAATGCTGGACTGCTTGTTGTTACTTTTTTAGCCAAAGTTTCTGTATTTTGCAAACACTTTTGGTGGATGCACTGCAGATGACCTAACAGGGAGCAGGTTCCTACCTCTACTTAACCTGGCTTTACAATGGGTACAGATGGCTTGACAAATGTTGTCCAGATTTGGGTAGAAATGATTTCACACATAAGAAGTGGATTTTTTTGTCTTATGCCCAGGCATGACAATGGGCTTTTCCTTATCATGGGCAACAACTGTTTTTCTTCCACTGGTGCCTGATTTACACAAACAACATCCTCATCAACAACATCCTCATCATCAACATCCTTATTAGTGTCAGCTACACAAATATTCTCCTCATCCTGGTGCACTTCCACAGAAACATCCTGATTTCTATGTCAGCATGTTGACTTGTGCTGATCATCCCCATATTTGCAGAGGATGCACAAGTGGTGGAAGGAGGCTCCTCTTCAAGTACAGTATTGGAAAGATCAGGCTCACACATGGCACCCACCGACACACTTAGACTCTCCTCAGGGATTTGTGACATTTCTGAGCACACAGTTGGTTCCTGTGCCTTAATGATTTTCATTTTTTTTAAATGTCTACAGGGAGAAGGGCTTACATCATCATAAGAGCCTTGGCCTTTCCTTGCCGCTTCATGTGGTGAAAGGCATATTGCCAATTTTATGTCTTTCTGCAGCTAACTTGCCCTTTGATGTTTTTTTCTTTACCAATGTAAAAGATTGTTTCTTTGATTTTAGATGCCCTGACTGAAGCCCTGTATGCCCTTGGGCATTGACTTTAGTAGATGTTGTAAACAGACTAGTTTCGTCATGACCTGTGGCACTTGCAGCAGATCCAGCACTAGTATGTGGTTCCTACTCTCCTCTCAACTGATCGTTCTTTATATCAACAAACACGAACAAAGTTGGGTACAGCACACAGGTCAGTTTGTACCAATTTTCAATATTACAGTGTCACAATACATGTATGAATAGTGCACTGCACTTATAGTGTCACAATATTTTTTTATGAATATTAGTTCCACTTACAGTGTCACAATACATGTATGAAATTACACTGCCCTACCACTTACACTGTCACAATACGTGTATGAATATTACACTGTGCTTCCATTTACAGTGTCACAATACATGAATGAATATTATACTGCAGTTACACTTACAGTGTCACAATACGTGTATGAATATTACACTGCGTAATGAATATTACACTTAAGTGTAATATTATAGTCGAATATAACACTTACAGTGTTACAATATTTTTTATGAATATTACACTGCGTTTCCACTTACAGTGTCACAGTACATGTATGAATATTACACTGCAGTTCCACTTACAGTGTCACAATATATGTATGAATATTACACTGCTCTACCACTCACAGTGTCACAATACGTGTATGAATATTACACTACGCTACCACTTACTGTGTCACAATGCGTGTATGAATATTACACTGCGCTTCCACTTAGTGTCACAATACATGCATGAATATTACACTGCTCTACCACTTACAGTGTCACAATATTTGTATGAATATTACACTGTGCTACCACTTACAGAGTCATAATAAGTGTATGAATATTATGCTGTGGTTCCACTTATAGTGTCACAATAAGTGTAAGAATATTACATTTACAATATTACAATATTAAAAGTTTTTTACACTGGGCACCTGTGGACGGACTGAGCACCCAGAGCATCCTTAGACCAACAGTGCACCTTTAAAGGACACAGAAGCCCTTTTATGTTTGGACAGAGCACCCCTAGACCAACAGAGCACCACTGGAAGACACGGCAGCTCCTTGATGGATGGACAGAGCACCCCTAGAGTGACAGCGCGCCCCTTCAAGACACACAAGCCCCTTGATGGATGGACAGAGCACCCAGAGTAGCCCTAGACCAACAGAGCAGAGCACCCCTGCAAAACACAGAAGCCCTTGATGGACGGACAGAGCACCTCTAGACCGACAGAGCAGAGCTCCCCTGCAAGACACACCAGTCCCTTGATGGACGGCTAGAACACAGTGACAGCACTTCTGTTCAGTACACACTTCACAGCCAGAGTGAAATGGCGTTGATGACCGGGGACCTTTATAGATTCCAAAACCCATGAGAATCTGACAGTGGGAGGTTGATGTTTTTCCTCATTTTGGGATCTGAGTCAGGCAGGAAAACTTGAGCCGCACTTGGATTCTGGCTCAGAACAGGAAGCTCGGGTGGGTTCGGATCTTTGAGAACCGGACCCGCTCATCTCTAATTTTTATTAGTAACAGGTACATATAATTACTTCATAAATTGTATGAAGTGGTAAGGTGGAGCCATATAGAATTACTATTAGTAGGAAGTCTCAATAGAATGACCAACGTATGTATTTAATACCCATCCAGTAGTGAAGCAAAAATCACTTATTGTCCCAGTGGGTTCGCTGTCGACATACGCAGACTCCTGACGACATACGTGCACTGCTGAATCAGCACTAATATATGATTTACATCAGCTCTACTCTTTGCTCTTGCAATGTTAATATTTTGCTGTAGTATTCCTCTCCTATCCCTACTCCCAGTACTGCCCAACCTACACCACAGAGCAGAATTAATGAATCATCATTTTCCCATCTGTTTAGTCCACAATAAGTCCACAAAATTTAAATTTACAAATACAGTGCAGACACACTACTACTTTACCATTTTATTTTAGATAATGTATGTTCAATGTATGTTTAGCTGTAAAATCTATTTATAGACTCCGACTGAATGGACTGTCAGAAACAAGTAGATGCATAAGAACTATTTTCTCATCTCTCAGGATCTGGAAACATCTTGAGCATACAAATTTGGTTCAGAAATAAATCATGCTCAGTGCTAATGCTTCCTCTGTACTCTTTTAGCTGTCGGTGATTCCTTGTAAACAATATATAACATGATGAGGTGCGAGACGTGCCCGATGTTTTAAGGTAGCAGTCATTTAAAGGGCAAAAGCAAGTTGATTTTTCTAAATGACTCCTACTTTAAAACATCGGACAGTCTTGCATGGGACTCGCCAATGCTTGAAGTCCACAGCCTATTACATTTACCCCAATGTCTAACAAGGTTGACCCAAAGCTATATAGACTCCTAATTCCAGCCTTTGGTATGCCAATAACAGCTTACTTTATACCAGCCTCTGATCTTTTGGCTGTTGCTCTGGCTATCCATTTCTCTCTGAAGCTCCCTAGCAATGGAATTTACTGCTGTCAGTACTGCTATCTTGCTTCCTGTAAGTCCCAGCTCGCTAAAACTCAGGAGACAGCTACATTATTTACTTCAGCAGAAAACGATCATATATGAAAGAGGAGTAAAGGCGTCACAATTATGGAATTATCAAAGAACTCTACTTTTTCTTTATTCTGTTTCATGAATGCCTCTCATTGATCCCATGTTAGTGCTACTGTTGGCTGAAATTAATAGTCTGCAGGAATAGTAAAGACTGACAGGAGTTGATAGTGCCACTGCCAACACTATAAAAGGAAACTATGAGGAAGATGTTACTACGGTAGTGATGGACTATAATAGAGATATTTTGGACAGCAGCCAGGGGCCTATGGCAGCAAGAGGGTTCTTTGTAGCAACATTTAAACTAAGCGGTGCAAAAATACCATTCACAACACATATACTGAGTTGTATGTTGCAAGTAAAAATAAAAATGTGATATATTCTTTCTGTTTCTTACAAAATAGTTAAGATATCGGGCTTGATGTGTATAATGAGTATAATGAGTATTCCAGAGTAATTATTTAAAGAATTATGAGTAAGGAAAGATCATGCATGAGAATGATAAAAAGGAACCATAAGACTATGGTTGTTTCAAATCATCACAGTACAAAACATAAACATACTGTGGAGAAAAACACATTTGCAGATTTAAAATGTGCAGAGCGATTTTCCTATATATGTGAGAGAGACGTGTCCAAACTGAAATCTAAATTGTAGTGTAAAAATAAAGCTGTCCAGCATTTGTGGGTTACATGCAATAGTAGCCAGTATTTTCCCTGCATGCAAAAAAAGTATGTATTTGCGCCCCTTTTGCATTTATACCCGGTTTGTCCAGGTGCAGATTTACTTATGTTGAAAGTGGAGCTTACTAATATGTACACTCCATGCTACTGCTCCTTCAGGGAAGCTTCACTCATTGGGCCTAATTCAGACCCACTCGCGAGCACTGAGTGCTCGCAAGTGGGTCGATGTTGGCCAAGTGCACATGCGCACGGAGCCGGCTCCGTCGTGCGCATGCGTGAGACCCGGATAGCGACGGCCAAGCCGGTCTCGCTACAAAGGGGGCGTGCTGTCAATGGTGAGTGACAGCATGCCCCCTTTGGTGGGCGTGGCTGCCCAGACGGAGGCATTCCCATGGGAACGCCTACCGTCTGGGGCCGGCCCCACTGACATCACAAGTGATTTCAGTGGGAGTGCTCTCGGCTCTGATAGAGCCGAAAGCACTCCAGGGTTTGCGGCTATGAGACCCTACTACAAGGGTCTCGTCGCAAGCCCAATGGTCGCGATGGTCTTGCCCATCGCAAACATATTTTTGGCCGCTCGCTATAGCTGTGGGTGGTCACCCATAGCTATGCGAGCGGCCGGGAGGCCGCTCTAAAATTCAGAGGGACGGCCCTGATTCAGAGCGAGCGCTCTGTCAGAGCGTCCGGCTCTGAATCAGGGCCCCTGTACCAAGAAGGCCACCATCCAAAATACTGTGCATGCACGGCATCACCTTCTCACTGTGTAAGACCAACACAGTATTACACGGCTGTGTACAACATAGCTCCAGAGAGACCCAGTGTTACCCACTGTCCCAGAAGCCATTTAGCACCCATGAAACGCTACGCACTTTCAGCATACATTCACCGGCTGGTGAGCTGTATGATACCCTGCTATGCACAAGCTCTGCTTCATCCTGACCAGAGTGTATATAACAGTGAGTACATATGTACGCTGTGTAACATCAATAAACTAGAGATGTGCGTGGACCCCTGTGTTTTGGCTTTGGTTCTAATTCATCATCGTGTTTTGGTTTTGCCAAAACCACCCTTACATTTTTTTGGTTTTGGTTATGGATTTTAAAAAAAGAAATAAATATAAAAACAGTTAAAATCATGTAATTTGGGCCTGTTTTTGTTGCTACAGTATTATGAACCTCAAATACATTAATTTCCAGTCATTTGCAGTCAGTTCTGACCACCTCACAGCACACAATATTGTTCACCAAAGGTTGGCTGGCTAAACTAAGCAGAGCAGCACAAACACACAGCAGTTTAAAAGAATATAGCACATCTATGAAACATTGTGGCACAGCAGCGGCAGTTTAATAAACTATACGACACTATAGAAAGAATGCTTTCATTAATCAACAACTAGATCAGAAGGACAAGGACAGTTCAGTCAAATGGAGATGGAGTATGTATTACTATGTAGTGGAAGAGAGGTAAATGATTGATTGATTTTGATTTATTGATTCATTAATTGATTGATTAAGAAAATTTGATTTGAGAGGTGGCCTTGTTTTGTAGTAACTGAGAATGTGCCATGATAGAATACAATTTATCTTGTTCAAATTTAGCATGTTGGTGTAGTTTGACCAGGATTTTGACTTTGTTTGAAGTTCATCAAGGGCATAGAGGTCTACATGGTGCCCTCCAAGTAGGCCATGGAGTTTCTGATTTAAAATTTGTATTCAAGCTAGTTCGCTCAGGATGTCTTCCAGTGCCTAAAACTGCACTGATCTGAAAGCACAGGCTGATATCTGCCAGTGGGGGGCAGATAGGGCTCTGATGGAAGAGCAGTGAATCGGAGGATCACCTGTCACACTGCACCTTTCCTCCAAGCACATTTTCAAATGTCATGTTCTGAAATAGACAGGTAGTTAAAACAACACAAGAACTGCAATTGTGTTTATCCAAAAATAAGTCAATACTTCAGAGATCACAAATGGCTATGTGAGCAAGCAATTCTTGCACCAAAGAATGATATAGTAAACAAAATCAATGAGACAATATTGCAGGAACTGCCAGGTGATTTTGTCAATTATAGATCAATTGACACTGTCACTGACCCAGACCTAGCTGTGCATTATCCAACTGAATTTCTAAACTGTCAGGAACCTCCAGGGATGCCTCTGCACAAATTATTTTTGAAGGTCGGTGCACCAATCATGCTGTTTAGAAACCTGGATGCTCCAAAGCTTTGCAATGGTACAAGACTTTGCATAAAAACTCTCAAAGCCCATGTCATGGAAGCCACTATCATAACAGGATGTGGTACAGGAGAGGACGTGATCATTCCACACATCCCAACTCATACCAAAAAACATGCCATTTGAATTCAAGAGATTCCAATTTCCAATCCGTATCTCTTTTACAATGACCATAAATAAGGCCCAAGGTAAATCTTTGAAGGTAGCAGCTATTGACCTGCAAACTCCTTGCATGGGCAGTTGTATGTGCCATGTTTAAAAGTGGAGGCTTCCAACAGCCTTTTCATTCTGGCTCCTAATGGAAAAACAAATAACATTGTTTATACCTCAGTGTTGAGGTAACAGTGTCTAAATACTATATAAAAATGGATAGATAGGTCCTTTTCAGGGTTAAACCATGATAGCAAACAGTAGGGTAATTTTCAGGATCATTAGCATGGGGTTATAGGTGAGGACAATGTAAAAATGGAGATGTACTTTTAGGTCCATTCTTCAACCCAGACAACACTGGGTATCCCAGCCAGTACTAAATATGCTCCCTAATTTTTTACATTTGTTCTTGTTTTTTTGACGTACCACATTATTTCTGGTTAAAAATATGTTGCAAAGTAGTAATGTATTAGAGCAATAACTAATAAAAGTATTTGCTGAAAGTAATACACCCAACCAGTGGGTTGTTGCAGTCATGTAATTTATTGTTTGACCGATACCGCTTGTCCACATATCTGTGGTTAAGTGGATAGTGGTTACTATGGTCAAGAACTAGTTTTCTTTTAATATCCCAGTACAGGCGAGGAATTGTTGTTCATGTAAAATGTAATTGAGATGGGATTTGGTAGCGAGGACACAGGATCTCAATTAACTGTCTACAACCATATGCATTAATGGCACATATTGAACTCAGATCTAATGCTAGCATAGCAGTAATGCCTTCAGTTATCTGCTGTGTAACTGGAAGGCAACTTTCTTTCTTGCTTCCTCTTGCAAAGGATTATTTCACACTCAATTGTTGTTTGAAACTAGTCTTTTTGATCCCCTCCTAGGATGAAGAACCATACCCAGCAGTAGCAGCCCTAGTGTGCAAGGATTTTTTCCTGGATAGGGGAGGAGTCAATTAGCTTTCGCAAAGATTTCCAATCATTGATGAGATTAATGATGAAGGTGTTGATGGTGGAGATTGCATGTGCTGCGATCTATCCATGCTGCTGGCAGCTGATACTGGAATGCTTGTTATTATTTTTTACAGGATTTTTGAGATTTTCCCAAATAATTTGCATAAACTCACTGCAAATTATGTTACAGGGAGGAGGTTCCTAGATGGTTAATGTCCCTACCTCTATGTCTATACGAATGTTGTCAGTATATTGGTAAAAATAATTCCACATGAAAGACGTGGCTTTTGCCCAGGCATGACAATGGCCTTCTTATCATGAGCAAGAACTGCTGCTACTGGTGGCTGACTTACAATGACACAAACAACATCCTCATCATCAACATCCTCATTAGTGTCACATGCACAAATGCCCCCTCATCCTGTTGCGCATCCACAGTAGCATCCCTAATTTCTAACCTCTATACTTTTACTGCTGCTCATTCCAACATTTGCACAGGGTATGGAAATGGTGGAAGGAGGCTTCAATAGGAGTACAGTGTCAGAAATGTCATACTCACACATAGCACTAGTGGACATACTTCATTTGACTCTCCTCACTGATTTGTGAAGTTTATGAACACACAGGGCCTGATTCAGCAAGGATCACAATCCTGCCTATACGCACACAATGCAGTTGCTAATATCAGCGGGGATTTGCAAATGTTTGTATTTGCAATACGATCTCAGTCTAAAATAGGACGCCCACTTCCCCTTACTCACATCCATACACTTTGGCAACATAGAGAAGCAATCAGTAAGATCAAGTAACATTGGACCTATATGCACAGTTAAGGCAGGTCAGACCTCATTTAGGAATTGCTAACTTCAGCGCTATAAGACCGCAGGCTGCGTATGGTATACAAGTGGCAAATTTATGCACGCCCCTGCAACGCCGTCCCAACGTACTGGCATGACTGCCTTCGTTCGACCACCCCCCTTCACCACTGACAAACGGTACTTCCTGTCAAACACTCTGTGATCATTCCTGATCGCAGTGGCTAGTTCGTGCATGCGCACTGCGATGCATACGCATGTGCCACTCGCGAAAATCGCCTGACTACGTACGTCTTAGCACTTGCGATCCTTGCTGAATCAGGCCCACAGTTTGTTCTTCAGCATTAGCTTTGTTTTGGTGAACTGATTGCCTGTACACATGTAGACTTAAAGTGACAAGGTGTTGCATGTGAGGTTTCAGAAGATGCCTGACTGTGTTTACATTCTGTACATGAGACAACAGTAGCAGGACCACCACTCACAAAGGAAGGCCATGGCCTGAGCCTTTCCTTGCCACTGCGTGTGGTGTATGGGATTTTGGCAATTTTATGCTTTTTGGCAGTAAATTTTCCCTTTACTATTAGAGGTGATGTTTTGCTAAACATTGTGAAATATTGTTAAGATTTCAGGTGCCCTTTCTTAAACTTTATTTCCCCTGGACAACCCTAATATAAGTGTGGAACCCTAATGACATTACATTTATTAACACATACATTTTATTTTTTTAACAGTAGCTGAACAAATAACGCACTACCTCACAGCGCTCCTATGGCATTTTTTTGTATTACACAGTGACCCTTTAAGTTAGACACAGTTCTCCTGTCCTAGTGGCATTTTTTTTTTAAATGACAAAGGGCCTGATTCAGAGATAGATACTAATGCGATTGCAGCTGCGATTCTGCATGCAACACAAATATGCTAATGTCTGCAAAGATCTCCCGAGCATAAGGACACCCACTGCTGCCTTCTTACCTGCGTGCGACGATGCATACCCACTTAAATATTGGTAACATCGCTGTACATCGGCTGCCATCTTGGCCTTGCGGCAGGTCAGACCTGCCGCAGCCTTGGGAGCTCTTCAGACACGCAGAGCTTCGTATGGACTCGCAGTAGCTAATTTATGCATGCCCATGTAACCACATTTCAGGGCCAGCTCCAGGGCTAATAGCACCCTGTGCCTGCCAAGTACTCTGTGCTCCTTATCGAGCGCGACACAGCCAAAATTGGGGGCGTGGCCTAATCACCATAGGCCATGCCTTCTTATGTGACGTTATCTGAGGGGCGTGCTGGGGGGAGCATCACTAGCTGGGCTTCCCCCAGCCCTCTCACGGCACTAAATGGATGCCGCGTGCATGCGCACAACATCCATTCAGACTCCGGGGTCCCGGCACTGCCGCACAGCTGCAGCGGTGGGGGCCCCCAACCACCCGATTTGACCACCCGCAGGTCACTTCGGCCCACAGGTGGAACAGTGGGACAGTACTGTCCTGCTGAAATCGGGATGCTGAGGAAGGTTGCGCCCTCTATGGGTGGAGCCCCTGTTTGAACGCTCAGGTAGAACACCCCTAGAGCCGGCCCTGCGAAATTTAAACGGACAGAAATGTTTCTCAGACCACTCCCGTCACCACCTCCAAATGCTGACAACCTGTCACTTACTCTGTGATGGATTCCTATGTATGTCCATAATCACAGTGCGAACGCTGCGTGCGCAGTGTGGCTTATACTGTATGCATGCACGATGGCAAACAATCGATTGCATATGTTACCACCTTTGCATCTGTCTCTGAATCAGGCCCAAAGTTCTCCAGTCCACTCATTCCAATTTAGTTTTTTTAATGCCTCACAGTGCTGCTGCCCACAGTCCACAATGCCTCTACACATACTGTGCCTCTTTAACGCAGTGCTCCTATTCTTTTTTTTGTATGACAAAGTGCCCCTGTAGGGTTTTTTAACACAGTGGTACAGTCCACTCCTAATGTCATTTTTTAGTGACTCACAGTGTCGCAGTCCACAGTCCACAGTCCACAGTGCCTCTACACATTAGCAGTAATGTGGCTGTCAGTAATCTTGGCAATGGCAACTTTTATTAAACAGATTAGATTAGGTCTAGAATGGAGTGAGAAGAGGGAGATGAGGCTGCAAACAGGTGGTAAGATGGTTGTAGGAGAGAGATGGGGATGCAATAAGTGAGAGAGAGAGAGAGAGAGAGGGTCAAGAAAGGGTTTCCTAAAAATAGGGGAGACCAGGACATGTTTTATGGATGAGGGTAAGAGATAAATTGAGGTGGCAGCAGACAGTGAGGAGGGACCAGAGGAGGTGAGAGGAGAAGTGTGCAGGTGGAGGGAGGAGAAGAAGAGTGATGGGTACAGTCCCTGAGACAGGTGGGAAGAAAGATAAGAACTGTAGTCCTAGTCGTAGAGTGGAGTTACAGTGGGCAGAATATATTTTAGAGGTAAAGTCAAGTGTAGTGAGAGAAGAGGAGAAGGATGAGGGCACAATTCATGTGGTGATGATAGTTGGTGGGACTGGGATAAAATTTGATTTAAAATGTAGACCTGTAGAAGAGAGAATTAATTTGAAATGGATAAAACCAGCAAGAGAGCCTAATATTCCCTAGAGGTACTTAACGCAATAAAAGTTTTCTTGAATGAAGTGGATCAGAGTTGAGTGGTAAGTTTGGCCTTGGGGTACCGTGAAAAAAAGGCTGATACTCTAGGGTGCTGTGATTCAAGAAAGTTGGGAACCTCTGGCCTAAGTGGTGGTGTAGTCATACAGGAAGGCAGTCTGGTTAGGGCTTTAGATAATGGTAAGGAAAGAGAGAGAAGAAAGTCCAAAGAGGAGTAGAAACTGGTAGGATCCAGGGCATCAAGACTATGCATAGTAAGAGAAGCCTCAAAAGAGGGAGAATAATATTAAATTATTACATTTTGCACACTTTTACTGTACATTTCTGAGTTGTGCTGAATGCAATGTGTAAAAGTATTGTGCCGCTATACAGTATGTATTATACATGTAAGGTTATTAGTGCATACTATAATTTGCTCTGCATATCTTCGGAGAAACTATGGCCCTCATTCAGAGCCGCACGCAAGCGGGCGCACGTACGTTAGGCGTACGTACAAAAATATTTAAATTCAATGGCTCGCTCGTATTTTCGTTCGCATCTAAAATTCCTCCCTAAACTCTGAAGACCCCTCCTCTAACTAACGAGCGTACGAAATAGCGAGCGTACATCCCTGAAATGGCTTGAAAGGAACGCACGCACAAGTATAAACAGGAAGTGGCCTTGTCAGATGTCGATTACCTGCTCCTTTATTCTGCCTACCTCCATCAATCGTATCATGCCAATCAATGTATCAATTAGCTTAATTGTTTGTTTTTTTTCAACACAATGCAAGAAACTTTACTCTTGTCTGTGTTTGTGTTTACCCGCAGAATACGTACGGATGAAACATTCGCTTTTATTGTTTAAAAAACATGTGAACCACAATTAAACAATTGTACTATTGCTGTGTATCCCCGCATATTTCCCTGGGTTCATTTCTTTATTTAAATTTGCTTACGCATGTCACTGCATCAAGCCTATCCTAACTCTCCAGAGATTTCTGGCCCTGTCGAACACATGACTCATACACTAACCAATAAAATTGCTCCTGTTAATTTCCAAAATACATTAGCCAATCAGAAAATTTTTACACACTTTATCAAAAATGATTTTTAAGAAAAACACCATTGCCATCATGAGAGCCTCCGCATTCACCAGGCGTGAGCTGCTGGTGCTTACGGAGGTCATGGATCGCCGGATCACCAGCCAGCCAGAACCCATGACCAACCGGCAGAAGCGCTCCGCGTATGCGGAGGTACGGTCCCGCCTGCGGTCCTTCGGATCACGCCGCAACATCGGGCAGCTGGAGCGCAGGTGGTCCGACCTGCAACGGCGAACGACCCGCTTGCTGGCATGCTTTCGCATGCAGATCCTGGCAAGTAAGTGTTATGTATTGTGGTTTTAATGTTTGTGTTTGTGGGGCAAACTGCGTGTGCATGTTTTCCTGTCTGTTCTATTTATTATTTGTACTCATATCTGCGTGTGCATGTTTTCCTGTCTGTTCTATTTATTATTTGTACTCATATCTGCGTGTGCATGTTTTCCTGTCTGTTCTATTTATTATTTGTACTCATATCTGCGTCTGCATGTTTTCCTGTCTGTTCTATTTATTATTTGTACTCATATCTGCGTCTGCATGTTTTCCTGTCTGTTCTATTTATTATTTGTACTCATATCTGCGTCTGCATGTTTTCCTGTCTGTTCTATTTATTATTTGTACTCATATCTGCGTCTGCATGTTTTCCTGTCTGTTCTATTTATTATTTGTACTCATATCTGCGTCTGCATGTTTTCCTGTCTGTTCTATTTATTATTTGTACTCATATCTGCGTGTGCATGTTTTCCTGTCTGTTCTATTTATTATTTGTACTCATATCTGCGTGTGCATGTTTTCCTGTCTGTTCTATTTATTATTTGTACTCATATCTGCGTGTGCATGTTTTCCTGTCTGTTCTATTTATTATTTGTACTCATATCTGCGTGTGCATGTTTTCCTGTCTGTTCTATTTATTATTTGTACTCATATCTGCGTGTGCATGTTTTCCCTCTTTTTATGAATTTTTAATTCTACTGCTATTTTTTTTGGTTTTATTTCTTTTTCCTTTTTTTTTTTTTGTTTGTTTGCCCGGATTTGTCCATAAACTAAACGCAATGTATTTGACATATTTTAGGGGGACAGCCAAGACTCCGCCGTCAATGTCGGCGTTCCCGCCCACTCTCCCCAACCCCCAGCCAACACTCCACCCCAAATCTTTCGCCTATTCCCCACTCCTCCCCATCCTTCCCAGACCCTCTCCCGGAAATGTCGGGCCTCCTTCCCCTCCGTCCCACTTCCCCCTCTCCTCCACCCACCCCTCTTCCAATTACCCCCTCCCCGGAGTCCAGCATAACTCCGCCCCATTCTTTGGGGAATGACGGATCCTCCGAGGAGGATCATGGAGGTTTTGCCGGAGCTCCCGATTTGTTTCCCGGTATGTTTTTTATTATTTTTTTTTAAACCACAAACTGTTTGTATGTAATCATGTGTCGTGCCTTTCTTCGTGTTTTTGTGGCTTGACTTTTGTTGATTGTGAAGGTTTGCCTTTACCTCTTCCTGGTGATTTAAGCATACACATATCATACCTGTGGGAATTTGTACCTAGGCCTTGTATTTTGGCCAGCCCACCCTTTTTATTTATGTTTTTGGGTTTAGGAGTGATTTGTTTTTTTTTTAATGTTTTTCTGTGGAGTCCCTATTGTTGTATTAACCCACACACTTTTCTCACCCACAGAGGAACAGAGGCGTCGGCAAGAGGTGGCGGATGTTGTGGGGCAGATGCGCCACCATGTAATCGGCCTTCTGGTGGCCCTCGACCGGCTGTCTGGCCTCCTTCGGCATTAGTTTTTTTTTTTTTTTGTATTTGCCAAATAAATTTTAAAGACAAATATACGTTGTGGCTCATTTTTAAAAACCAAAAGCAAGATAGTTTAGCCTGACATAAGTTCCTGCAAGGATTTCCCTTTTTTAAAAGTTAGATTGTGTTTTGTCTTTGTATGTCAAACAGACACCAGAAACACATAACAGTAACAATGTAATTTCCCTTTTTGGGTGTAGTGTCAATTTCAGATTTCTACATTTTCCAGGTTCCTACTTGGTGCGCAAGCTGCTTAGGCCAATCTTACAAATCCCAAGGTTGGGCCAGGCTTCCTTTTGGTGTGGATTGGAAAGCTGAAAACATATTTCAGTTTTGCTCAACTGGCGTCAGTACTGGTTTACCCCTTAGTCAAATGTAACTTGTGTTAACCTGGTTACACTTGCTGTTAACGTCCCAAAAAAGGAAGACCATTTCACTCTTCAAACATTTATTCACCACATAACAGAGAAAACAAAGTGGTCACTCCCAAAAAAAATACACAGTGATAAATTCAAATACAACACATACCAAGAGAAAAAAAAATAAAAACACAAAATCAAGAACTGGTTGACGAAGGACCATGCCAACATGATTCCACAAACATGGCGTTGCGATATGGGTTCCAGAATATATGCCCAAAAGGACCAGATCCAGGTTTGGTAAGGGTAGCAGGAAGTAGTGAGCGTTGGAGTGCCAAAGATTATGTGAACAAACAGAAGATGGTGAGAAAATTAAAAAAAAATTAGATGTTTGCCAAAAAAAACAAACACATTAGGTATAAACACTGGAGTTTTGAACAAACTTACCTAAAAAATCTGGCCACCACATCATCGCGTATGGCCCACCCACATACTGACCTTCGACCAACCTCGGGGGGGCCATCCTCAGGTAAGGCATCCTCTGGCTGCATTGGGACACCACTCCTTATGGCAATGTTGTGAAATATCCCACACAGGACCACAATTTTAGACACCATATCCGGCACATACATGAGCTCGCCACCAGAGCGGTGGAGGCATCTGAATCGGCCTTTTAAAAGGCCGATACAGCGCTCCACCACTTGCCTGGTGGCTGTAAGTGCGGAATTATACGCACTTTGTGGCCCTGGTGTGGGAGCCAAATAAGGAGTGAGCAGCCAGGACATGCAAGGGTATCCACTGTCTCCTGTGAACAAAAATAGACCACATCAGGAACACTGTGTATCAAGCTTAACATTGTTATGTACTAAAGGTCTCCACTTACCCAGAAGCCACGCATCACCAGCTTGTAGGTTGGTTAATTTCTGCCATATCCCTGATTGCCGGATGACGAAGGAGTCATGTGCACTTCCTGGTAATTTAGCATTCAGGGACAGGATCTGGAGGGAGGCATCACATACCACCATTACATTCAGGGAGTGATAGTGTTTCCTGTTTCTAAATATTGCCTCCAGCCGTGCTGGAGGCTGAAGTGGTATGTGAGTACCATCCACAACCCCTATGATGTGTGGGAAGCCAGCTATTTGGTAAAAATTGGCCTTGGCCACACTAAGGGCACCCATATCCAAAGGCATTTTAATAAAATGATGGAGGTGCTTGAAAAGTGCCTCCATCACTGCCCTCAGGATCCGGGAAAAGGAGGATTGGGAGATGCCCGCCACTATTCCCACCGTTGTTTGAAACGATCCTGAGGCACAGAAATGTAACACCGCCATAAATTGCGTCAGTGGTGGTATTGCTGTTGGACTGTCAATTTGCCGCTCAAGATCACTTTCTATTAATGAGAGAGTGTCTATGATGATTTTGGGAGGTAGACGGTAGCGTCTTAAAACCTCATCATCGGGCATTCCAAAAAGGGTGACACGTGTTCGAAATATCTGGGGCCTTGCATGCCTACGATGCCTACGCCTGGGACGAGTTTGAGGTTGGTCGTCTTCCGGGAGCAGGGCCAGAACAATTCGCCCCAGATCTACCTGAAATTCAAAGTTTACAATGTAAGGCTTTTGACCCACCCCAAAAGTAAGAAAAAACAACTTAGCTTTCTGATACCATCCATAGCTGCTTACATGCCGGGGTATTGTCATGATACGTATAAACTGTAAAAAAGGCAACAATGAGACTTCAAAAATTTAGAGGGTGTTTTTTTGGTTTAAAAATTGTTGCAAGCCAACACAGAAAATAGCGGAAAAACACATTTGGCCATCGATGAAAACTACATTGCACACCGTACGTCAAATAGGGTTCAAATGGACCCAAAAAATGGAAAAGGGAAAAGCAAAACTGGATTATATGATGAATAAGCCGTCAAAAATGCAGTAAATTATTCGCAAATGCAAGTCACTACACCAACAGTCAAAAATACGGTAAATTATTCGCAAATGCAAGTCACTACACCAACAGTCAAAAATGCGGTAAATTATTCGCAAATGCAAGTCACTACACCATCAGTCAAAAATGCGGTAAATTATTCGCAAATGCAAGTCACTACACCAACAGTCAAAAATGCAGTAATTCATTCGCAAATGCAAGGCGCTACACCAACAGTCAAAAATGCGGTAAATTAATCGCAAATGCAAGTCACTACACCAACAGTCAAAAATGCGGTAAATTATTCGCAAATGCAAGTCACTACACCAACAGTCAAAAATGCGGTAAATTATTCGCAAATGCAAGTCACTACACCAACAGTCAAAAATGCAGTAATTCATTCGCAAATGCAAGGCGCTACACCAACAGTCAAAAATGCCGTAATTCATTCGCAAATGCAAGACAAAAAATGGACTTACCCAACTCGAATATATAAGATGTCCTCAAAAAACTTCTTTGGGTCCGAAAACAAAAAAAAACTAAAAAAGATGAAATGAGTGTTAAACAAATTAACGAACCACAAAACAGAAGAATACACCAATTGGCCACAAATTTGAATGCACAAAAATTACCAAATCAGGAAAGGATGTTGAAAAAATGAAAAAAATGCGAACGGAAAAACCAAAGAAATGTAGCAAAAACAAACAAAAAAACAACTCTCCAAAATCCTCCAAACGCAACCAACCAACCAAATCCAAACCACTTAACCGACAACACTCCAACAACCCCACCTCGAATCCACACACACCAAGCCATAAATAGTGTTTATTTTCCCGCACAAATTAAGGATGAATCATAGGGACGCACAATCAATGATGCGGCCGCAAACTAACGACGCATGTATAAATACGTCACGAAATCACATAGAATTTCTGGATGATTTCATGCTGGAAGCAGAGACATGGCTTCAAACCAGGGAAACAATGGTCAAAATTGCGGCGGTAAGGCCTTCATGCATTTTGTGTCAATGAGTATTTTAAAACATAATATTGTGCAAGTTGTGAAGTGGCTAAATCTGCATATTTACCCAAATAGGTGAGGAGGATGACATGGAAGAGACTGCTGGCCCCAGTCAACCCGCCAAAGCTGCAAAAAAAAAAAGGCAGCCACATTTCACAAGCAAGGAGATGGAGGTTTTGATCCAGAAGTGCGTTGACATCCTGCCCCAGGCAGCCAGGAATATGAGCCAAAGCCAGAAGTGGAGAATGTGGGAGGAGGTCGCCGTTGCTGTCAATAGGGTGGGTGATTATGTCCGTCTAGCCCGGGATGTCAAACGGCGGTAAGTAAACACTTTCCCATCCTATAAACAAACCCCATTGTAAAAAAAAGGATAATGGTTCCAAATTCATTCCACAGATGGGCAGACTTCAAATATCGTCTAAAACAAAAACTTGCCGACAGGGCTAGGCATGCAAGGGGGACAGGTGGGGGTCCCACCCCTGTGTCATTGGAGTTGACAGACTTAGAAGAGATGGCACAGGGGTGTGTGCAGGCTGTGGAGGTGTTTGGCGTGTCCAACATGGATACGGACATGCCAGACTTTGCGGCTCCTCATGTTGGCCAAGGTAAGTCTTGTGATGTCACCAACTCAGAAATGCTATTGTGCCAATATGTAGATTCTAATGTGAGTCTTTTCTCCAATTTCCTAACAGAGACAGAGGCGGATGAGTCTGCTCCAGAGGGGAGCCTTGGCCGCAGAATTTCTGCTGACTCTGCAGGGGAGGAACCAGTACATCCGGCTGAGGACCCTGCAGAAGCCAGTCCAGGGCGTGCCCCCTCGCAGGCAGTGGGCCTCCTCACAGAACTCAATTTTAAATCGGATTGCCATACGGAGATTCTGCAGAGGATGGACGCCAGTCTGATACGGGTGGCTGAGGCCCTGGAGCAAAATGCTGCGGCCAACGTGACCATTGCTCAGGCCCTGGCGGAAAATACCAGGGCCAACATCCGCATCGCCGATGCCCTGGAGCAGCTCGTTCGCCAGCACATGGTGGAGCCGACCTCCCTTCCTGCCGGAACATCCAGATCCTCTACCTCTGGCACAACATCAGGCAATCCTCCAAATGTGCCTAGCCCTGTGCCTAGTCCAGAGGCCACAACATCTGCCTCTGGACAGGCCAGCCCGATGGCATCCCGGACCCGGTCTGGCGCCCACCCTCACCCAGCCAAACGGGCGAGAAAACGGTGACAGCAATGGCGACTTTTCCCACTTTCCTTCTGTGCTTGGCTCATATTCCTTTCTGGTCAAAACTTCCCTCTCCTTTCTTGTGAAATGTTTTTACATTTTGTATTTACGCTTATGTTAGTAGTTATGTTTTTTTTTTTTTTTGATCAAATATCTTGGCCACAAAAAAAGGCAATACAATATTATGCCAATTTGTTTGTGTGTAAACAATAAATTAAAAACAAAACACTGACATTGTATTGTGACATTATTGTACAAATGGGTTACATTTAATCCTGGCCTTAAACGCAAAAACTGACCCTCTTTTTTTAAAAAAAAGGCCTCTTTAAGGAACGTTTAAAAAAACACATAGCGATGCAAATTCCACAGTAAACAAAAAAAAAGGGGAGCTAATTAAAAGATGATGACATTATTGTTACAATAGGCCATAACCACCAAATTGTGGCCAAAATAAAAGCCCAAAAATGTACGCTAATTGATTATGTAATCATGACATTAGCAGCTCTGATTTCCACCTGCGTACGCTTTTGTGCTATCCCAATAAACTGCTTTCCAAACACATACCAAGCCGGATTTCAATCCAACACTAATTACTTTACTGACCAGCCACGATTAATCGCTGCACCATCGTGGAGTTCCGGGACGGAGGAGAAGGCCATCGCCAATGTGGTCGAGTAATCCTGACCCTAAGCTGTGCGAGCATTTTGAAGGGAAAGCGGATGTTTCAGTGACGTATGAGACGGTCCGAACACATTTGACGTTCGCATCTGCTAATGTATGTACGCCCCAAAAACGCCTCGCCACGCCTGCGTTTTTTCATCTCCACCCCCGTCAACACCCAAAAACGCCCTGTTCTGTCAATCACATTTGACATGTCACTTCCTGTACGCTATTTTAGGAACGAGAGAAAAAAAGCTCGCAATCTGCCGTACGCACATGCGCGGTGTAACACCGACGCATGCGCGGTTAGTCAACATCGGAACGCAACGAGCGTACTGTTGTTAACGTGCGGCTCTGAATGAGGGCCTATATTCCTAAGTGGCTAAGACCAACATTAACTTAATTTGTCAAGTAGATTACTAGTTACTAATTAATTTTAACTTAATCTGACACATATTTATTAGCTTTTTAGACATTATCACCAATCAATATTGTGGTTATTACTTTAATGGACTAAAATTTACATTCAAATTAAGTATTTACCACACTGCAATCTACTTAATTAGTCTAAAAGTTATTCAAGAGTTAAATGAAAATAGGAAATCAAATACATCAATCAAATAATTATTTCCCAACCGCCAGACATTGGATCCTAATTAAGAAATAAACAAAGTTAATCAGGATAAGAAGAGTAATTACAAAATATGCTTGTGTCCTCAGAAAGAAATATTATGTGAATCGTTATTAAATAAGTTGAGATTTGCTTTGAATTTTTACATCATTAAATAATACAGTGCTCTTGCTTCAGGAGAACAATATTCCAAGTTTATTAAATCATTTATTTAACTTTAAATGTCTGGTAGGCAGTTCATAGGGAGATGTATAACTGTGTAAAATGAATAATTGCAGCAATCTATATTAATAGGCCTAGGGAATAAAACATGTTGAGAGGTGAATGCAAGGCATTTTGAGCTTAATTAGCAGAGCTTTGTGTTTTTAAACTATGCAAAGGAAGATGCCCTGAATATATCTACATATAACAAAATTGAGTTGTGTTTCATACCTGGTAGTGTACTGTATGGACAGTGACATATACCGTATAGAAAATTTTCAGTTGCTTTCCTAGCAACAACTGTCCTTTTAATTTATAAGTACATTTTCCAACATCAAGAGGGAATACTTAATAATAAAAAGTTAGTAGGAATGAGCAGGGAAGTCAAGAGCTCTGGCAGGCCCGTATACTGGGGGGCATGACCGTGTCCCCGCTAAAAAATATTTAAAAAAATAAATAAATACTATCCGTTGCTATACAACAGCCAACAGTAGTGGGCAGAGGAGAAGCTTTACATGTGAGGGTGATCACACTGATCGCCATTCAACTGGACCTCCCCCTGCCTCAGCAGCACAGCAAAAATGAACAATGTCCCACTCAGCAGCTAATCTCGCCCACTCCAACAGGTACAGAGGCTGATTGGCCAAAAAAGTCACAAAGAAGATATGCATGTCTACCGGGTGATTTATTTTATTTAACATGTGTCTCCTCCCCCACCTTTTGAATAACAGGCAGCTTGCTTGAGCTTGAGTCGCATCACTCCCTATAAAAGGCATGCAGGGGGTATGGTTGCTACTCCAGGGCCCTGCATCCAGCTTATTCGACTCATGCTGTCGCTGCTGCCTCCTCCATAGTCCAGACTCCACCTCCCCGTGCCGCTCTTCAGTGCAAATAGGGAGCAATCACCTCCAGAGACCCCCTCAGTAACACACAGTCACAGGCAGCCAACAATTATTCCAGCTGTTTGTGTCTTGTTATTTATTGTGGTATTGGATGTTATGTATTAGATCCAATTTGAACTTATTAATCTCAGCCTGTTCCCTTATTTTGGATTTGGATATGTAAAAAACTTAATTGGGTGGGATGACTCCTTTTTGTTTGGAGATATAAATATTACCAATTAATTCCGAGGTATTGTGTAATATCTCTTACTCATAGGATTTGAATATCAGATATACCGGGATCAAATAATAATATGTGCTTGAATATCATTGGTCTAGTTGTCTATCGTAAGCCATAGTTGTCACCATGGCACAGTAATATTTCAGACATACCAATGTTTTTTGGCTTTCACAATAGGTATTCTTGTACAGTATATGAAACAGCAATAGCAAGACCACCACTCACAAAGAAAGGTCATGGTCTGAGCCTTTCCTTGCCACTGTGTTTGGCGAATGGCATGTTGGCAATTATATAAATAAAATTTTTTGGCAGTACCTTTTCCCTTCATAGTTAGAGGCATTGGCGGCTCCAGAGGTGGGGCTGCAGCAGAGTCCAAAATTCAAATAGGGGAGCCAGAGCAACTGCCTTTTCAAATGCTGCCAAACATCACCGGCCAGGACTCACTGGCAGTTGGTTTGGCTCCCCTATTTGAATCTTGGACTGTGCTGTAGCCCCACCTCTGAAACCGCCACTGGTTAGAGGTGATGTTTTCTGTAAAATTGTGAAATGCAGTTTAGACTTGCGGTGCCCTTTCTTAAAATATTTAACCCCTTGACCACTTTTAGTAGATGTTAAAGAAGTACTATCAGTGTCAGCATTAGTACTAGGTTGTTCCTGCTCTTCTATTGACTGATCCATGAGTGATTTTGCTTTTTACACCAAGACAGGAATACAGCTACTGTAGTTGAACTAAACTGCCACACACCAACTGACCATACAATGAGATAGGGAAATGAGGGACTGTTACCTTTACCATGCAGTTTTATTATAAGGACTGGAGATTTCTATTGATGCCCAAAAAAAAAATTGCCTTTTTTCCAGGCTGCAGCTGACAGGAAGATATCTACACCCATTAGGTAATATACAGTATACGCTGCCTCTATGAAACATAAACTCTTGAAAAATACAATTTTAATTGAATTATAAAAGTTTTTAAATATTTTTTGAACATCGGCAAAAAAATTGCTTTTTTCCATTTTTTATTTTTGGAATGCAGTTGACTGGGACACATCTTCACTCACTAAATACAGTAATATATGCTACGAAACACACACTCTTCTAAAAAAAAAATTAATTGAATTGTAATAAAAGATTTCTTTTTTGCAATTATCTTTTTTTATAACAGGAAAAAGAGGTCTTCTTTCTTTGGGGTGTAGCTCACTCAGACACAGCACAGTAATTCCTGGACAAATAAGCTTGATGTTGAAAACACACTGTTTCTGCCTTCATACAGAAGTGACTGACAATATAATATATTATATACTGCAGTGTAGAGATACTGAATAGAAAAACAAGTGCTAGCTCAAACAAACAGCCTGTTTGCAGAATACCCCCCCCTCTCACAGTAACAAGAGAAACTCCCGAAGCGGGAGGGCGGTGATATGATTAATTCTGAATCATGTCATTTTGGCTCCGCCCCCTGCTTCACAATTCCGGTAATCTCAGAATTGTATAACGGGGGTGGGGCCAGAATTCTGCACATGGCCACACCTCCCCCCTGCTCTGCCCACAAATGCCTGTAAACTGTCTGGACCTGCCCCCTTGTGCCAACCATGCCCCCCTGCTATGCCAATCTGCCTGCTCCCTACTAGAAGGGGCAGCTAGATTGTCAGCAACCCTGTGCTAGCTAGTGTGTCAGATACACATACACAGGCCTGGCAACAGAGGGTGCAGACAGGACACTTCTACCGGGCGCAGAGATTCCAAAGGGCCCAGAACTCTCAGGAATTTCAGGAGCCCAGTTCATGTGTCCCCCTTGCCTCTGTCACCTGCTGCATAAGCAGGGCACCCGGCACAATGATTGTGGCTAGATCCACCCAGCAGTGACAGGGAGGCCAGGCCAGCACAGCGCACGTGACATTATGACATTGCGCCACTGAATCAGAGAGGAGCCGCTGGGTCTGAGCCACCCGCCAGGAAAGACTGAGGAACACAGGCAGCGCAGAAGATAAGTGTTGGCCGGGGCCGGGTGGTGCTAGAAAGTCACATGGTGAGTGGTGGGGAGCTGCACATGAAGGGGGTGTCAGACACGGGCTGGGGAAGAGGGGTTCGTGACAGACACATGGGCTGGGGAAGAGAGGGAAAGTGTGACAGAGACAGCCTGGGGCTGGGGAAGAGGGGGAGGTGTGACAGACACATGGGCTGGGGAAGAGGGATGTGTGACAGATATGGGCTGGGGAAGAGGGGTGTGTGTGATGGGCTAGGATAAGGGCTAGAAAAAGGTATAGAGGCCCCCAAAACATGAGTGTACTGAGCCCCAAGATTTCTGTTGCTGGCCCTGCACATACACAGTGAGAAAAATGCCAGCAGCCAGTCACCATGCCCACCTACTCCCATCTACTTTATTTTTTAAATAATTATAGCTCACATCCTTTCCCTACACTATCCTGTTTAAAATTGTGCCCGATCACGATGGAGGGACTTATATGCAATCCAAAACACACAAGATCTGACATTTCTGGGAAAATTAAGTTTTGAGATCCTACTGTAGCTTGATGGGAAGTCCCGGGTCGGGACTCTGATCCACTCGGAAACCCCAAGTTCGGGTGTGTTTCGTTTTCTGAAAAACCAAACCGCTCATCTCTAAAAAATACACCTGGTTATTAAGAAATGATAATGTCTTTATTTTGCTATCAAATGTTTACTGCTGTTCAGAAAAATATTAGGTGTGACTAGTGACAGTAAAATAAGTTTGACAACTGACCAGGCCAAATGAACAAAAACTCAGAAAGTGCAGTGACTAGATAACTAGTCAGATAGTGCAGATAGTATTTTGTCATGTGCAACTGTGAGTGATTTGTAGATACGCATCCTGTAATGGGTTGGCTACAGGATGCTGTCTCTTGGGATCCCAGCGGTCAGAATCTTGACGCCGGCATCCTAGCAGGGTTAGGATGGCAACAACTGTTGACAGGTATTCTCAGGGCCGTAACTAGGGTAGTGCAACCAGTGCCATGGCACAGGGCACAGCAGGGCAGGGCCTGTGAGTTTTCCTTTTTATTATCATTCTCACTTGTAACTTCCTCTTCTTTTATCCCCGGAATCTCCTGGCCTCCCCTATCTCTCCCCTGGCCCTTCCCCATGAGGCCATGGCCCTTTTTCAGGTGCACTATCTTATGTTTCTATTTAAAAAAATAGGGGGGAGGAGCGCCGATGCACTCTGGCACAGGGCACCAAAAAGTCTAGTTACGGCTCTGGGTATTCTAACCCTACTCCTAACCCTAATCCTCCCTTCCGCATCCTAAACCAAACCATCTCCCCCTAGTGCCTAAACCTAACCCCCCCTCAGCCTAAACCTAATCCTCCCCCCCTATCCCCCCTAGTGCCTATCCCTAACCCTCCCACTAGCATCTAACCCTAACCCTACTCATAACCTCACTACTCACCGATTCTGACGGGGGTTGGGATTCTGGTGCCGGCATTCTCAGCGCAGGCATGCCGCATGCCGGGTTTATGACTACATCCCTCTGTAATATGTATTAAAAATTTATGAGCAAGAAAAAAATTCTAATTATTTAAAAAATAATAGGTTAATTCCATCTATATGCAGAATTTACTTTATGTTGAGAAGTTTTGAGTCATCGACAGCGCGTTATGCCCATAAGGTAGATGAATTACCATTTTGTATGAGGTTCAATAATATTTAAACTGTACCAACACAGAAGGAGAAAAGGGAGGAAAGAGAGAATAATACTGACAAGAGCAAACCAACTGTAAATTACAGTGTTAGCCTGAATTCTGTTCCATGTGCCTTGCTGTTACTTTATCGGTAGAAGAGAAAAGATCTGTAAAAATAAATGTCTTTATGTTGTCCAGCCACTATATTGGAGGTAATAAGCATGACCAGGTTTCCAACAACCTTACCTGAATCTTTCTGTACCACATGTATTTATTCCAAACAGTACATGCATCAAATAATGAAGAGTTGACATTCTGGATAGGTAGATCTGCAGTCTAACTATGTTGCCTTGGCCGTTTTATACACAGATTTGTTTATGGCCTAATATTTCTTAAATGTCTGAAAGTTTACTAAGTTGGTCAAATATTTTGCAAAGCATACAAGAATAGGAGACATATGAAGAATTACCTCTATTGCTCATTGTGTTGCTGCTGAGGCCAGTGAGAGGATAGGCTAACAGTTGCCTGGAAATAATGATGCTGGTGTAATTTAACAGACAGGCAGATCCCATGAAGATGAATATGTTCCATTACACTGGGTCCCAGAGATGAGATTTCTTCAGAGGTCCTGAATGTGCAATTACCTGGTCACTAAAGGCTCCGAGTTGTCACAAAGATTCTCAGAACCCTGGCTGCATCAGTGTTATGCTAATTACTCTGTTTAGAAAATCAAGTTAAGATGCTCTTTGCTAGCACAGAAACTAAACGAAGTGAGTGGAACACTGGATTTGTGATTAATTTCTCCATTACATTTTTACATACCTGTAACAGATGCCTGGTGCGTATAAAGGCCCTCATACATCAGCGACGGATTGCCGCGATGTTACGATCCTGCAACCCGGCATCGCATGATCGCTGAAATCCAACATGTTGGATTTCACAGATATGCCGATCACGATCAAAAAATTATCGTGATTGGTACATTGGTGAAAATGAACATGTAAAATTTCACAGATACTGCAACAGATTGCAGAACATCAATGGACGGCGGTCGGCATTTCCGACCGGTGCATCGGCGTTTCCGATCAGATCGCAGGATCACGCAATTCCCCTCCAGATGTATGGGGGCCTTAAGCTGCTGGGTCCCGTGCAACTCCAGAAAATGTGTGTCGCATATCAAATTAAATCATTGCATTCTATTGGTGTGTCTTAGTCGCATTATCAGGCATCAAATTTGCAAAAATGGAACTCATCACAAGCAGAATCGCACAGGACCTGGGGGGTCATTCAGGCTCGGTCGTTAGCGCCGATGCGCTCGGACCGGGTCGATGGCCCCCCACAGAGCATGCGCACGACGGCACCGGCGCCGTCGTGCGCATGCGTGAGACCTGCTACGACCGACAGCACCAGTCGTAGCGGGTCTCGATCCAAAGGGGGCGAGCTGTCGATGTTGATTGACTATCGCGACCATCACCGGAGCGATCGTTAGAGCTGTGGGTGTTAACCCACAGCCTAACGACCGCAACAGAGGCGGCCAGTCAAGATGCAAGTGGCCGCCCAGTTTCTGAGCGACCGCTTGCATCCTCCGACCGCCTCTGAATGAGGCCCCTGGTGTGCAGGGAGTTGCTGTGTTTTGTGACTACAGCAATAGTGTATGTGAACACATCTGTATATGAGTTAAGTGACCCCAACCTGTTTTGCTGAAGACTTCTGAAATGAAGATATACCCCTTCCAGGAGAAGACCCCATGGCAGGATCAGCATGCAGAATAATACACTTCACAATAGATTTTTTCCTTGGATAATGAGTAGTAATTGGTTGATGCCATAGTCAAAGGAAAGAATACTGTACAATAGTGGGGCACATAAGCCAGTGCCAATGAAGGAAAACCAACAGTCACTAACAATACAAACCAATGCCAGAAACCAGGTTGTGCTCCTGCAAAGCTTGGCAGAGAGGGAAGGGTGCATGAGGAATGCAATCAGCTGTAGCTCCATAGCACTGATTGCTGTTACTGTACTAGCATAAATGCTAAGCTACTGTATGCTTTGTAATCAGGTGTCGCTCTTTAGCCCTGATTGCAGTCAGCAGCAAAAGCAGTACATGTGTTTTGCAGTATTACAATGTGTTACATCATCTCTGTATGACAGAAGCTGATGACGCTTGAATTTATGGTGTATACAGTGCTGCCCCATGTCAGGAATCATGATGATTCCTAACATAAGGTTTAACACATTTGTTCTCTGTTGGCTTGTTATGTTTGGCTTTTAAGCTTTAAAAATGGTTGTACTAAAAGTGGTTGTGCAGGGAAATAAATCTTGGCTTTCCACCTTCATATAAGCTATACTCTAGCAATACATTTAGTAAAAGTCACTGGAGGACATGTTCAAGCACATAAATAAAAATTATACGATGATATCAATGTTAGAGGAAGCTCTCAATGCTGTCCCTCAAGCTGGGTACACACTAGACCAGTGTTTCCCAACCTTGGTCCTCAAGGCACACTTAAGCTGGCCACACACTAGACCAACTTTCATCCAACTATCCAACTAGTTGATTGGTTGGAATGAAAATCTGGTAACAATGGACAAAAACTGTTGTTTGAATAAATTGTTTAGATCAAACATTTAACAAACTTGTCTGAACGACCATTTTCATCTGTTTTCTGGCATTTAGGAGCAAATTGCTGATCATCATTTACTCCCATACGTTACCAGATTTTCATTCCAACCAATCAACTAGTTGGCTGGTTGGACAGATAATCTTTAGATATGTGGCCAGCTTTAGTGTACCTTGAGGACCGTGGTTGGGAACCCCTGCACTAGACGATGTCTGTACCCAGTGATAGCAGATGCGACAGCACAATATATCGGGTGGCCTGTGCACACTGCAATATCAGGTGTCCAACCGCACAATAAATCGTTCACTTGCATTATTCACCTTTCACCTTCCTGGCGTTGGTTGCTGGGTCGCTCCATTGACTGTGCATGCATGGCCAGTGGAACAACCCACGATGTCTCCGTGCTGGAGTGCACATTGGACCTGATTCAGACCCACTTGCTAAGTTTCGCTGTGAGCGGCGGGGAAAGGCAACCTCAAGGGCTGCGAGCAGCTCCGATGGCTCATGATGGTTCCGATTAATCCTACATTTCTCGGAGATGATGTGCATTGCGAGTGGCAAGGGGGCGTCTTTAGACACTTGTGAGCGCACTTTGCCGTAGCTCGCTAAAACATAGTGGGAGTCCTTACGTAATGCAGTGCGAGCACTAAATTTAAATATCTGGCCCCTTTTTGCCAGCGTGCGATTGCATCTTGCGAGCGGGTCTGAATGAGCTCCATAGTGCTAGATGATCTGGAACAATTCACCATATCATCCTAGAAATAATCTAGGACCTTCAGCAGCAGTAGCAGCCAGGCACTACTTCCGACCTGACTACTGTGCATGCGCAGCTCCCTGTTTCTCTTTCCTCTAGCATCCCTGTGTGTTCTAACAGAGACTGTGCCCCTAAGTGTTCCCCAACTAACAGAGACTGTCCCCATCTATACTGTATACTGCACCAGAGAGACCCCAAACTACACTGTGCCACCACCGCTGAGTATTACACATATCTCGCGGCCATCACTGCACATAATTATTTACAGTGTTAGTGTACTAGGTGTACTAAAATACCCAGCATACCATGTATTCTCCTGGCTGCAACTGGAAAATTCTATGCATCCTGTATCTGCTGCATACTATTAACCATGTGTTATCCTGCTACAGTACCTGCTTCTACTGGTTAAAAAACCATTCCTTGGTTAAGTGTTTCTGCCAGGTGGACTTATCTTCATCACATACTGCTGCCACCTACCACCATGGTAGGATCTTCCAATAGGTTATGGGTCAAGGCACCAGCGAGTGTAGATTAATGAGACCAAGAAAAAAACTGCACCAACACAGAATAAAAGGATCTGAGTGAGTACAGAAATATCCATTATTCATACAAGGGCACATGTACAGTGCTGGGACTAGTATGAGCTTCATTAAACTGGCGGGCTCAAAAAACTATGCCACATTGGAGTTTGCCATGTAAATGCAGTTAAAGCGGGAGAGCTGTGGAAAGTTATCAGTAATCCGGGTGATAATCCTAACCCAGATGATGTAGATAAAGCCATTGGGACAACATACTTAGCTGTGGAACAGCATGTATATTCCATTATCTGCACAAAAACATCAGACTGTGATATGGGGGTGGCTTTACAAATGTGTGTGGAAAACAAAGGTTTATGAGAAGAATCAACCTGAGGCATACTTTATATTGCATAAAGCTGAGTGCATGTAAATAGAAAGGATGCTCTCTGTCTCTCAGCAAACAACTTTACTAGGCATCCATGTAGACGAGGAGGAGGGTGCAATGGCGATGTTGCAAAACCTTATGCCAGAGTATGATTTCCTACTGTAGTAGTGGTTTTGGGGTCTTGTCCTATGAAGATATCAACAGAGATTGTATGTGCCAAGCTACTGCACTTTCAATACCAAATACCTGTAGATACCAATGCTAAGAAATCTATTCTGCTGTCAAAGAGCGTAAAATGTAAAAAACCCAAAGTGCAAATGCTTCAAGTATCACAAGTTAGGACCTCAGAGTGCATATCAAGTGAACCACTTGGTACTTCATCATAAAATTGTGGTAAAATAAATTAAGTGACATTAAATGTAGCAGACAGTCTCTGCAAAGATAGTTGGTACATGGATTAAGGAGCCACAAAGCACTTTAACTGTAACAAAAGATAGTTCATGTCACTAAAGCCATGCAATCCTGTGAACATCAAGTGAACAGGAGACAAAGGGCCTGATTCAGCTTTGGGAATAGAGTAAGATATAGAAAGTAACTAAGTATCTTGGTCAAACCATGCTGCACAGCAGGTGGGGCAGATTTAAAATGTGCAGAGAGATTTAGATTTGGGGGGGGTGTGTACAAACTGAAATCTAAATTGCAGTGTAAAAATAAATATGTGTAGTATTTGTGGGCTACATGCAAAAGCAGCCAGTATTTACCCTACATGCAGTTTTTTAAATATATTTGCACCCCTTGCATTGCAACAAGGTTTGTCCAGGTGCACAGTTACTTGCTTTATCTTACTATATTCCCAAAGCTGAATCAGGCCCAAAGTCCTCAATGCCACAAAAATCGGAACAATTATTGTGCGCTTCAGAATTAGAGGCATAACAGTTGTCACAGACCTAGAAGATGTGTTACTTGTGCAAGCTCTAGGTACCAGTCTGATTACCAAAAGTGTACTGGAGAATAAGGTATACAAAATCCAATTCACAAAGGGTCCATGTGTAGTGAACAAAAAAAGAGGGACTGTAAATGCAACAGCAACTTGGTGCAAACAACTGTATATCCTGGACACTAAAGAGTGTTGTGCGATGACATCTTCTAACTCCAACCAGTCAATGGAACTATGGCACAGGAGACTGGGTCACCTAGGGTATGACAATATGCAGAAGATTCTAGATGGCATGGCAACAGGGATGTCAGTGAACAATCCTCAAATACCAGAGTATGAAAGTTACGTGAAGGGTAAGCAAACATGTTTTCCCTTTCCTAAATTCGCATCCAGAGCTAAAGCACAGTTGGAATTAGTGTATACAGATGGTATGTGGACCAATGGAAGTAAAGACAATGTGTGGGAACCATTACTTTATGATACTCATAGATGATCTACAAGAATGATGGATGTATACTTTATAAAAACCAAGAGAGAAGTTACAAGTAAAATTGTGCAGTACAAGAGTCTAGTAGAAAGTTATATACAGTAGACTCGAAGATGGAAGTGTTGTGGTCTGATAATGGTGTCACAACCTGGGCTTATTACCCCTGCTGCTGGGTCACTTACCGCTCTTGTGGCCAGCCAACTCACTCCCTGAGCTCAGTTTGTGTGTCCCCGGAGCACTGCTGTCCTAATCACCTGATCAAGATCCTGCCAATCACTAGTCAGCCTGAAACAACCAGTATCACCTGACAAGGCTTATCCAATCCTGGCGAGCCCCGGGGTATATACAGGTATTCCAGTCTCTGGCTCTCAGTAATTGCCAGTACAATGTCTAGCTCAGTCCCTACAAAGTGAACCTTACTGAGCTCCTGCTGCTTTCATTCGTATGCTGCTGGTGCAGTTCTGATTGTGTTTGCTGCACTAACTCCTATGTCATTCTACTCCTGTGCAATCCGCATCTCTAGTTGCATAGGTAATATCCAGCCTGTTCCTGTGTTGCTGATTCTGGTCTGCACCAGTGCAAGCATACACCTGTCTAGCTCAGTCCTTACTGAGTGAAGTTTAACTATGCTCCATTTACAGTCATTGTTATCCTACTGGTGCAGTTCTGTTTGTTCCTGCTGCACTAACTTCCTATGCCATTCTGTTCCTGTGTAATCAGCATCTCAAATTGCACAGGTAATACCAGCTTGTTCCAGTGTGCTGAATCTGTGCTACACCTGTGCAAAGCATCCACCTGTCTGTTCGGGTATATCAGCCGCTCCTGCTTTCATGGTTCTGTGCCAGATTATTCTACAGCTACCATCCATTCTGGTGTTTAGTCTGTATCCAGTCCTGTCATTCATTGTGCTCCCAGACTACAGGGAAAACCCAGTCCAAGCCTGGTAAATACTCCAAGATCTGCCACTCAAGTGTCCTGGACTACCGAACCAAGGAACTGAGTGCTCTTATTAATATCAAGTAAAAACACAGTTCAGTAACACCGACAGTGTCTAGTGGGTAGGATCCTGCACCTCCCTACTGAGACCTGGGTTTGATTCCCAGTAAGGGAAGCATCTTTACACATGTCAAGAGGTCTCCTCAGGCCTGCCAGCTGTGCATATACACCTCTCACTACACAAACAGACATCTACCCAACCCCGGTTCCACAAACAAACACAAGCGTGACAAGTGGTAGAGAATATGAAAATAGAGATCTAGCTGTCTACTTCAAGAGGAATAGCATACAGCACCAACTAACAATTGTCTACTAACCAGAAGAAAACAGTGTTAGCAAAAGGGCAAGCAGAAAAAATTGTCGAAAAAGCACATACTATGTCAAGTAGTGCAGGTCTGGACAAGAGATTTGGGCAGATGCAGTCAAAAGTGTAGTCTATCTCAAGAATTGAGCACCTTCACTGGAAGACAAAGAAAAGACACCATTGGACATGTGGTCTGGGAAAAGGGCAAGTATCGGTCATTTACATGTCTTTGGAAGCAAAACATATACCGATATCCTTAAAGAGAAGAGGATGGTTTCCCACTATTTCATGCAGTTCTCCGAAGTCGCGCAACCTCGCCATGAATACCACAAATTGGCATTTGTAATTGGATTTCGCATCTCTTGGGGGTGAGAATTCACACAATGTATGCGAGTTTCATGAAACAAACTTGCCTAATTGAATTGACTCCTTTGAGTTTTCTAAATGTAATAGTACAGAAAAAGTTGGATTCAGTTATTTTTAGAATTTTTTTAGAGGCTTATATGTCTAGTGATTTCACTTAAATAGACAAAGGAACTATTGGTGGAGGCAGCAGTTCAACACATTAGCTACTGTAGGTTACATTTTCTATGAGGAAAAGGGAAGTCATAATAACAAATGAACAAACATTTCCTCTGAGAGAAATACAAATCCTTTAAGCAACTACATTTCAAAAATACTATTTTTAAACTGCTGTTTGTATCATATTTGAAGATTTAAAATATACAGTGGATTTACAATATTATTTTCTGTTTCTACATAGAAGAAAGCATGAATGCGCCACACATACAGTATCCTCAAACTAAATAAGTAAATGAGATATCCACATTTTAAAAACATTTCAGGATCAGTCAGAATGGAGCTGCTTCTAGATAAATAGTATCAGCAGGGTGTACTGGAAACAAATTAAACATATCCTTTAAGCCTTTTCATTTGCTTTAATGTACATATAACACATTTCATTGAAGCTTAGCATTTTATTTAAAGAAGAAATGTCATTTTGAAATGTTGAAAAGTCATTATGAGACTGACTCCTCGTATACTTATTAGTTACACTGGTAACATGGATTACATAAACAAGCACCAAACAGCAACAGACAGTATGGTTGTAGAGGTTATGACTTCCAAAAACATCAATGCATGCAAGCAATATATTAGAAGAGTGAGATTATAAAGTAGAATACCGGGATTCATAATGGATGATTACTACAGATATTTATTGTGTGTTTTCAATAATAGATCCATGTTATATGGATGGTAGAAAAAAATTAACATCATAGGGGCTTATTTAATAAACTGTTACAAGCAGAACAAGTGTTTTGAAACTTGATTTGTTTTAATTCACTATAGCACAGATTTTCTCTTTGCACAATGTTTTTAAATAAACCCTATATATTTTTATTATATATATTAAGCTATTTATGTACAGTAAGGTGCATAAATATTGGGACATTGATAGAATTTTCATATTTTGGCCTCTATTCACCACCACAATGGCTTTGAAATGAAACAAACAAGATGTGCTTTAACTGCAGACTTTCAGATTTAATTTGAGGGTAATTACATCCAAATCAGGTGAACGGTGTAGGAATTACAACGGTTTGTATATGTGCCTCCCACTATTTAAGGGGCCAAAAGTAATGGGACAAACTAAACAATCCTAAATCTAACTTTCACTTTTTAATACTTTGTTGCAAATCCTTTGCAGGCAATTACAGCCTGAAGTCTGGAATGCATAGACATCACCAGACGCTGGGTTTCATCACTGGTGATGCTCTGCCAGGCCTCTACTGCAAATGTCTTCAGTTCCTGCTTGTTCTTGGGGCATTTTCCCTTCAGTTTTGTCTTCATCAAGTGAAATGCATGCTCAACAGGAATCAGGGCAGGGGATTGACTTGGCCATTGCATAACATTCCACTTTTTAGCCTTAAAAACTCTTTGGTTGCTTTTGCAGTATGCTTCGGGTCATTGTCCATCTGCACTGTGAAGCGCCATCCAATGAGTTCTGAAGCATTTGACTGAATATGAGCATATAATATTGCCCGAAACACTTCAGAATTAATTCTGCTGCTTTTGTCAGCAGTCACATCATCAATAAATACAAGGGAACCAGTTCCATTGGCAGCCATACATGCCCACGCCATGACACTACCACCACCATGCTTCACTGATGAGGTGGTATAGAGAATACAGTATTGGAAATGAACAGTGCGCTAATTGGCAGCCTTCTATAGTAGTATCCTAAAGGTACACCACTCCTTCAACAAAATACTTTCTTCCAACAAACGGGTACTATGTAATAGATGGCGCCAAACACAAAAATTAATAGAGAAAGTAATTCTTAATAATAAGACTAGGAATGATACATATACTAAAATCACTTCCATACAGTCATGTAGAGTGAGATCTTCCTCCTTTAAAATTTCTGGAATGTATGCCTCAGATGGAGTCACCAGAAAAACAAAAGAATCATATAGAAGTTCATAGTGTAGTATTTTTATAACCACAGGTTTTCATGAACCCCAACAATTGGGTTCCTTTATTTATTACTGAGTAAGAGCGTACCCCAACTCACAGTATTAGATAGTATACAGGACCTATAAAGGTATCTTTATACCGATTTCCACCCTCTATAAGGTCAATATAAACGTACCCCACTTACAGGGCTCAAATTCTGTTGAATCCTATAATGGTTTATTTACAAATTCTGTCCCACCATTCTCTCCCCTTCACACCGGATTTGGGGAACCTCGGCCACAAAAGAGATAAGAGAAGGTCTTGGTACCTCTTAGTTTGTCCAAACAGTTTTATTGCAAATCACATATATAAAAAATTTTTTTTTATAATAAATATCGAGAATCTTTTATAGTGGAAGAAGTACACCTGACCTGGATATAACATGTCAAATACAGTCCGGACTTCAGGTCGGTATAAGACTCGCCGCCGTTGGGATTCCAAAGTAAACACACAACTGGTCCTCCCCCGGACTGTATTTGACATCTTATATCCAGGTCAGGTGTACTTCTTCCACTATAAAGGATTCTCGATATTTATTTTAAAAAAAGATTTTTTATATATGTGATTTGCAATAAAACTGTTTGGACAAACTAAGAGGTACAAAGACCTTCTCTTATCTCTTTTGTGGCCGAGGTTCCCCAAATCCGGTGTGAAGGGGAGAGAATGGTGGGACAGAATTTGTAAAGAAACCATTATAGGATTCAACAGAAATTGAGCCCTGTAAGTGGGGTACGTTTATATTGACCTTATAGAGGGTGGAAAATGGGATAAAGATACCTTTATAGGTCCTGTATACTATCTAATACTGTGAGTTGGGGTACGCTCTTACTCAGTAATAAATAAAGGAACCCAATTGTTGGGGTTCATGAAAACCTGTGGTTATAAAAATACTACACTATGAACTTCTATATGATTCTTTTGCTTTTCCGGTGACTCCATCTGATGAGGTGGTATGCTTTGGATCATGAGCAGTTCCTTTCCTTCTCCATACTCTTCTCTTCCCATCACTCTGGTGCAAGTTGATCTTTGTCTCATCTGTCCATAGGATGTTGTTCCAGAACTGTAATGGCATTTTTAGATGTTGTTTGGCAAACTCTAATCTGGTCTTCCTGTTTTTGAGGCTCACCAATGGTTTACATCTTGTGGTGAACCCTCTATATTCACTCTTGTGAAGTCTTCTCTTGATTGTTGACTTTGACACATATACACCTACCTCCTGGAGAGTGTTCTTGATTTGGTCAACTGTTGTGAAGGGGTTTTTCTTCACCAGGGAAATAAATCATCTGTCATCCACCACAGTTGTTTTCCGTGGTCTTCCGGGTCTTTTGGTGATGCTGAGCTCTCCTGTGCGTTCTTTCTTTTTAAGAATGTTCCAAACAGTTGATTTGGCCACACCTAATGTTTTTGCTATCTCTTTGATGGGTTTGTTTTGATTTTTCAGCCTAATGATGGCTTGCTTCCCTGATAGTGACAGCTCTTTGGATCTCATATTGAGAGTTGACAGCAACTGATTCCAAATGCAAATGTCACACCTAGAATCAACTCCAGACCTTTTACCTGCTTAATTGATGATGAAATAACGAGGGAATAGCCCACACCTGTCCATGAAATAGCTTTTGAGTTGATAGTCCCATTACTTTTGGCCCCTTAAAAAGTGGGAGGCACATATAGAAACCATTGTAATTCCTACACCATTCACCTGATTTGGATGTAATTACCCTCAAATTAAATCTGAAAGTCTGCAGTTAAAGCACATCTTGTTTGTTTCATTTCGAAGCCATTGTGGTGGTGAATAGAGGCCAAAATATGAAAATTTGCTCAATGTCCCAATATTTATGCACCTGACTGTACATTAGTTTTATTTATTTAATTTTTCCGTTAAGTCCATTTTTGGACGAAGTGATGATAGAAACTTACAGAGAACTTATTCATCTCTCTATGGAAATATGCCACACAGTGACCGTCTCTTTTTCGCCTGCATTTGCAGCTGTTTTTGCATCTGGCTGTGGCTGCTTACTTACTACATGATGGGAATGCGGAACTCTGCCTAGGTATACTGATAATCCTTGGGACTGCATTGGGAAGCCTATGCTGCCCACTGTTCTTACATCCGCAGCCATGATCATTAGTATCAGGACTTAACTATGCTGAAACAGGTATCTTATCCAGTGATAACCATTCCCTAACCATTAGGCTGATTAGGTTGCAGCCTAGGGCACAAGGACATGGGAGGGCTCCACGCAGTTGGCAACCAGGGAATAAAATGAAGACCTAAATCATTCCATGTTGGCTTATTAGTTATCCAGCCATGGCAATATGGTGTTGAGAGAAAAAATGTCAAAGTGTCTACCAGATTGCTGTAGTGATGTGATCATGTTACTTATTGCTGTGCTACAGCATCATCTACTGTATGTAGCTGGAAGAACTGCATGTGATTTACTTTAGTCTTCCTCTCATTCATCAGCCAAAGTATAATTTACACTCCATAACTGTGATTATATCATCAGATGCCAAGATCAACCATGTCAGTTGTATAGCCTTCATTACCTTCACCTGCGCAGTATGAATTGTGACTTCCTGAGCATGCATAAGCACTGGGCTCTATATTAGCAGAAGGCACTACAATTATATTAGCTTAGGGCGTTCAAAACCCTTAATCAGGACCTGGTCTCACCTCCATTCGCCAAGCACTAAAGTCAACCTATACACCCATGACACTCCCACGACACTGCCACTAGATGGAGCAGTTCCATGCGAACTCATGGTTGCTGTCCACTTGCCAGTTGCCACCCATAAACACCCATTTCATGGATAGCATGGTCTATCAATGAACAGAAAAATTACATAATCGATCTCCGTCCATGTTCAGATACTGGATCCCGGGCATAAGCAGAAGCCAATTTCACTTTGGCGTGTGCACAGTATGCTGATCTGCCAGATCGATACGCATTGTTTCTTGCATGCCACTGAGAATCAGCACCATAGTACACACCCGTATTTATCTAAATGGATGTCGGAACAGGGATGTGAGAAAAGAAACATGCTATACTTTTCCATACCATTCTGTTATTGTTCTCCCTAAGACAAACATGGACACTGCATCAGCGTCTCCTCAGAAAAATCATTGAGCTTACAACTGAGAAATGGCAGTAAGGGAAGGCAGGATTACACACTTGCATGCAGTAATGCAATTATTTCTCTGAGGAAATGTAATCATCACACATTTGGTGTTTACAAGCCCTGCTGGCTTACCCCATCATGGCTGGACAAATTTATTGCCTTTATCATCAGACTACACTTCAGTTTTGCTATGTGTTGGTTAATGTGAGGATATTTAATGTTAATGCTACAGTGCTGTACACTTTTTATTTTTTTGTAATCAAGACAGATAAGGGTTTCTGTTAGCTTTGACAGAATCCAATCATTTTAATGCTTTATATTAAATAGAATAATTATATATATATATATATATATATAATAATATATATATATATATATATATATATATAGATATAAACACTGTATATGTATATTATTGATGAGCAGGTCTGGATCTCAGAGAACCGGACCCCACCCGAACATTGCAAATCCGAGTCGGATCCAAGGCCAGCTTGGATTTTCCCACCTGATTCGGATCTTAAAACGAGGCAAAATGTCATCCCCGCGATTGGCGCCATTTTCACTCTTGCTGTGGAGAGAGAAGCCAGCAGACGTGTAGTCACTGCCAGTCACTCAGTGTGTGTGTCCAGTCGGGGTCTTGGGATGAAGGCTGCTGCTGTGTTGTTCATAAAGGGGCTTAGGGCCTGATTCCGAGTTGGGAATAGAGAGAGATATCAACTGATCATCTTGGTGAAACCATGCTGCACCGCAGGTGGGGCAGATTTAAAATGTGCAGAGAGATTTAGATTTGGGAGGAGTGTTTCCAAACTGACATCTAAATTGTAGAGTAATAATAAAGCTGCAGTATTTGTGGGCTCCATGTATTTACCTTACATGCAAAAAAAAATAAGTACTTACACCCCTTGCTTTGCAACATGGTTTGTCCAGGTTCACAGGGCCTGATTCAGAGCCGCTCGCAAAAAGCGAGCACTCGCTCTGAATCAGGGTGGCCGCTTGTTTTTTTAGTTGCGGCCTCCGGGCCACTCGTATAGCTGTGGGTTACCACCCACAGCTTATGCGAGTGGCCAGGTGATGGTCGCGATGGTCAAGGGTGGTAGGGCCTTGTGGTAGGGTCTCATTGCCACAAGCCCAAGTGGACTTCCTGCTCTAATAGAGCAGGAAGTCCACCTACTGACATCAGGAGTGATGTCAGTAGGGCCACCCACAAACGGCAGGCGTTCCTGCAGGAATGCCTCCGTTTGCCCAGCCAACCCTCCCTCCCCGCCTACAAAACGGGGCGAGCTGTCGATCAACATCGACAGCTGCCCCGTTTGTTGTGAGCACTGGAGCGAGTGCTTTTTGCGCTCGCTCCTGGGCTCGAGCACAACGCGCATGTGCGCACTGGCCCACAATCGACCCGCTTGCGAGTGCAATGCGCTTGCGAGTGGGTCTGAATCGGGCCCACAGTTAAGTGCTATGTCTCTCTCTATTCCCAACTCTGAATCAGGCCCTTAGGCTGCAGTATATAAAGGGGGGCTTCCTTCAGTGGGTGATGCAGCTGCTGTGTCACTTCTCCTGTCAATTAACTGTGGCTACTGCTGTGTTGTTGTCCTATCCATCAGGCTAGGGCTGCAGTCCATAAAGGGGTGCTGTGTTGTCCAGGGGGGTGCTCTGTCAATTAGGGGTGCTCTTCCCCAGTGTAATAGAAAAATAAAAGTTATTTTTGTCTTTCTTTTTTTGTGTGTGGGTGCGTTAGCAACTTAGCAGCGCTATTATTGTTCGGTGACACTGCTGCATTTTATCATCCACATATTTGTGACTCTGCAGGTGGTCTGTCCGCACTCGGTAGGGGTGCTTTGTTGTCCATAAAAAAGGGGTACTGTCTGTGTTGTTCATCAAGGAGCTGCTGCCTCATTCAGGGGTGCTCTTTCCCAGTGTTAAAAAAATAAACGTGAAATAAAATTAATATCAATACACAAAAAATTAAAAATAAAGGTATTTTCATTTTGTGTGTGTGCGTTACCAACTTACTGTAGCTGCGCTATTATTGTTTGGTAACGCTGCTGCCCAGACTGCAGTTTATCGTCAACGTATTTGTGACTCTGCAGGTGGTCTGTCCGCACTCGGCAATGTTGCTTTGTTGTCCATAAAGGAGGGGTGCTGTCTGTGTTGTTCATCAAGGGGCTGCTGCTTTGTTCAGGGGTGCTCTTCACCAGTGTTAAAAAGTAAAAGTGAAATAAAATTAATACTATCAATCCACAAAAAATAATAAATAAATAATTTTTTTGTGTGTGTTAGCAACTTAGCTGCGCTATTATTGTTTGGTGACACTGCCGACCAGACCGCAGTTTATCGTTCACATATTTGTGACTCTGCAGGTGTTGTAGCAGTACCTCCACCAGCAAGGCCACCCCATTTCTATTATATGTTTAAAAATTTAAAAACCTCCAGATCAAAGATATCTTTTAGGAACTGAAGAACTTGTTCCTAGATTGATCTTCCCTCATAAATGTTTTAAGAATCAAAACATTAAAATAAATACATTAAAAACTAATCAATCCTTCTGTCCTTTCCTTGTCTTCAGTTCATAAACATATTCCAACTCCGTCGGGCCTCTGACCTATTTGAGGAAAACATTCTTGTTTTTAAACTTCCTAGGGGTCGTATAGTTTATTAAACTGCCATCCTGTCTACCACTGAAATGCCAATCTGTGCCATGTTGGAAGCTGAACTGCCACATGTTAGTGCCGCCCACTGCTGTCGCTTTGCTTAGTCAGCCAGCTAGCTTGATACAACCTTTTGGCCCTAAACTAGATGAAATCAATATTGCGATCTGTGAGGTGGTCAAAATTGACTGGAAATGACTGGAAATAAATGTTATTGAGGTTAATAATGCTGTAGGCACAAAAACAGGCCCAAATTATGTGATTTTAGCTGTTTTTATTTTTTTTATTTTTTTTAAATACAGATAAAACCAAAACACGCAAGGGCGGTTTTGGCAAAACAAATCCAGATCCAAAACAAGAGGAGATACAGATCCAAAACCACAACATGGGGTTCGGCGCACATCCCTTATATATATATATATATATATATATATATATACAGTATATGTCTATCTCAGGTCATCCCCATTGTCAACATTGATGTTATGCATAATCATGTAATCACGTTTTATGCAGACTGCACAATATATCTGCCATTGCAGTTAGACAGTGTCAGAATGGGGCATGACGGGCTCACCACAGGAATGCAGTTGTAGGATTACATACTTAAGGGGTGTGGCCTGCCACCAAAGAGGGTGTAGCCAGACAGCACAGAAGCTTGCTTGTGTAACTATTAAAGAATGCATGGTCTGAGACCATATATATATATATATATATTGTATACAATATATATATATATATATATATGTATATATATATAAATATATATATATATATTTTATAGAAGATGTGCCCCAAAGAAAACAAATAATGATCTGTTTACTTCAATTAAATATATTTAAAAAGTCCAATATATAATAAGCTCATAATCCAATTTGCAGTATTATAAATTCTTGGAAGAGATGGATCCTACGGCCGACTTGTCCACTTCATGGATACTAAAAACTTTAGTGTGGCTTTTCTTCCATACGATTGGATTTTCTTAATATGAAGAAAAACTCCTTATCTTCTTAAGGCGATAAATATCTAAAAATAAACCCTTGCATAATATAAAAAATATTTATTATACATAAAATCTTTTTCAATCAACAGTATACAGCCAGATAAAATTCATAGTTGTATCGATATAAAATAATATCACACCTCAATATGTATAGCACCCCTATATAGGGTAGATAGCACACAACCAACGCGTTTCGTCCTCCACCGGGACTTCATCAGGGGTATAACTTAAAAATAAAATATAAAAAATGCAGGTGTAAAACAGATGCAAGGAAATAGATTATGACCCATGCCATTAAATATAATAAAGCATAATCTTTAATATATCAAAAAGACATAGATTCACATTAACAAGTCCATAAATACATACCACAATTTTGAAAGTGGGCAATCGCTCCTTATTAGGTGCAATTTTGATAGTGGCTCTATATAAAAAAAAATTCTTTGGTTGTCCAGAAAACTGCAAAAGCCTATAACAGCAGTATACAGATTATTGTTTTGTATATCTACAATCTTAAGACATACAGTACTAGGATTTATATATCAAAAACTGACACTCAATAAGAATTGCATATATTATCATTTTGGTATATATATCATACATTACTCTAACTGCATGTATCTATATCCATGTGGTTTATATAATAACCACTATATCTAAAATCCTGGTATTATCAGGTTCCCTCTTCCATAATGCCTTTTATTATTAAGCAAACAAATAAGCTCTTAAAAAAAATAATAAAAAATAATATATATATATATATAATCCTTACATAAAGGTATAGATATGCTCATTATATTCCACTAACTCCACTAAATATTACATCTGATTTAACATTACTAACATTATCAATCATGATTCAAATAGGAAACTCATCAAATATACTTACAACAACCCAGCAAATAGCTCCTTTCTTTAGTCTGTCTGATCTCAACAGGAAATCAATGTATGTGGGTACCTCCCAAAAGTCCTAAGCTAATTTCTCCATATTGGAGATATAACATGTATAATCATCATCCTCTGCTTCTAGCTCCAAGATTTGGTCATCATCTAAAAAGATGGATCTACATCTTTGGGATCTTTTTGACCGATCTCTAAATATAGGCATTTTAACGAGCTGCAATAAAGGCTACTAACAGGAAAATACAACACACAAAGAAATGCCCTTAACCTGCGCTCAGCTTTTGTTAGCAGGAGACGTGACATGTTTACATCTGACGTCACCACTAGTGCGCCAAAGTAAATGGTGCTTTAGAAATGACAGACAAACTATGGAGGTAGATAGTGGAACTTTATAGTTCCTTAATGCGTGTCAGCGCAGCAGACGCTGATTAATCTGCATGTCATATACCAGCTGATGAAGAAGAAGAAAAAAAAAAGGCATGTTTATGCAGATATAACTAACACAGACTTACGGAAACACAGACATATGCCTTCAAGGAGGTGTTTTGTCTGCATCTGCTACAAGGCAGATGTAAATACACACTGATGATATTAACTTATTATATAAACCACATGCATATGCAACACTTTTCAATATATGTATGTATCAGCAACAATAGGCTAATTTTCTGGTTTGTATTTATTTTTTTAGAGCAATTTACATGCATTTTGCTATCAACTCAGCATCAGTCCCACACTGCCTGCACTTATTTACTTATTTTGCAGATGTACAAAAGATATTAATCCTGAAATAACAGCAGCAATTTCACTCCAGATAATTGTATTTGTCTTATACATTTTACAAAATAAAGTAAAAAAAATAATCAGCGGAGGTTAAGACTATACTAATAGATCCGAATACTTGAATAAGCTAAGCAACCCTGTTTAGTGATGGAATATTGCTAGTTAACCAGGAGTTAAAGGAGAGGAAGGGGCGTATTCAGGGATATGCCCATCAAAATAGTAGCCTATGGCAGTAATAAGGGGCAGGGCCCCTACTATTCATTATAAATAGTCTGGAAGAGGAGCAATCTTCCATTTTTCCAGTTTTTGAACCAGACTGTGCTGAGTATCACTGTTTATAATTCATTGCTATTCTCTGCTCCACAATATTCATGCTAGCTTTTGCTTTACTTTCCCACTTTCATCCACCTTAACCCTCCCCCTGTCTCCCTGTGTCCTTCCATCCTGTTCTTCTAGTGAAGCGGGATCTTTCCGGCCACCCTTCCCCTGCTTTCAGCACGGCGCGCTCCATCCACTATGCCCCTTCCTCGCTGTTCGGCCCCCCACCGCACCGCTTCATTTCACTTACCACAGCAGCCAAGTCTTCCACCAGGCGTCATGCTTCATCCAGCAGGCTGTGAGGCTGCGCCTTCCGCCCTTCCGGCGCGCACTCCGGGAGCTATGGTGCTGGCTCCATCCCTTCTCAGCTCGCCGCTCGGGTCACGGGGGTTTCCGCAAGCCACCCGGACCTCCTACCATGCCGCGCACTTCCCCCCGGCCCATGTCTCCATGTGCTCTATTGTTCCGGCTTGTCCCGCCCACTACATCCCAGTGGCCATTTCAGTCCGCAAAAAACAGCTGCACAGTGCCATTTCGGCCCCGGCCGTTTAAACAACCTGCCCCCTCCATGTTAAACAGGGAGGGCAGCCCCACAGCAGTTTAAATCCCCCATTATCAATTAGCCCCTGGGTGGCAGACACTGCTTTTCCCCTATGGGCTTTTTTCCCCTAGGGCACTTAGGGCGCTGTCTGGGTCCAATACCCAGCCCCCCCTGCCCCTGCAGCATATCAATCATGCCCCTACCCCCTGCTCGTACAATGGTCGCAGCACGGCCCCGTATATGGGCACGCAGGCAATCCCCAGTATATCACACGGGTTTGCCACCTTATCCCACAGTAGCCGTGCAGTACCAGCCACGCCCCGCCTCTCCCATTCCTGCGTCAATTCATGCCCGCAGGTTTTTCCCGGACTGACCCCATTTCACATTTTGCCCCTGGTACTACCAGCAATTACAGCCACCCTGTAGGTCAGCGCAGCCATATACACCCTCCACCCCATTACTCCCAGGTCTACTTCCACCATTTCACAATCCTGATCAGCTGAAAGTGGTCGCGTCCCATGCTTCCACATTACGTGTTTATTTCAAGTCCTCAGATTGCCATCTCAGAGTCCTCCAGGGTTCCACAGGAAGTGTCTTCAGCTGTCCAGGATGTTCAGAAGGTGAATCAAGTCGTGGTGGGCGCACCGCGCAGCGAGGGACTGATGTTAGCGGGCAATCGGTCAGGGCTGGACCTTCCTCCGCTGGATCACGTGAGCATGTGTTTCTCTTTTTGTGCAGCATTTTTATTTTCTTGCAGTGTATAGCGATTCTTACAGATACACCAAAGGCCCTGTAGGTTCAAGGGGAGTTTGCGCAAACGATTAAGAGTAAGCATAAAAGCCCAAAGAGATCTAGTACTATATTAGCAGCGGGGAATGGGGCATACTTGCCTACTTTTGAAAAAGCATTTCAGGGAGATTGTGAAAACAGCACCTATGGGCGTGTGTTACAGTGGGCGTGTACTGATAAATCTGAGAGGCGTGTCCTAAACCTGACTTATATCCAAATGTAAACCCAGCCCAAAAGATCTGTTTGTTGATGAAAATACACTAACACTTTTCAGAAATTCATAAGGATCATTGTGCCTTATAATAACCAATGCAAGGAAATTATACTAATGATCCCATTTGAATGTAAAAAATATATTTTTTTGTGTTTGTGAATTGTGTGCGAAGTAGCCGCACGTGCATCAACAAAGTAGTGGCAAGCGTGCGTCTGTGTCATAAGTAAAGGGCCGGCTGGCTTAACCGTTAAAGGGTGCTGTAACCCCCAAAGTACACTCCAAACAAAATAAAAAAATATTTTCTGTGTTTGTGAATTGTGTGCGCAGTAGCCGCACGTGCATCAACAAAGTAGTGCCAAGCGTGCGCCTGTGTCATAAGTAAAGGGCCGGCTGGCTTGTCCATTAAAGGGTGCTGTAACCCCCAAAGTACACTCCAAACAAAATAAAAAATATTTTCTGTGTTTGTGAATTGTGTGCGCAGTAGCCGCACGTGCATCAACAAAGTAGTGCCAAGCGTGCGCCTGTGTCATAAGTAAAGGGCCGGCTGGCTTGTCCATTAAAGGGTGCTGTAACCCCCAAAGTACACTCCAAACAAAATAAAAAATATTTTCTGTGTTTGTGAATTGTGTGCGCAGTAGCCGCACGTGCATCAACAAAGTAGTGCCAAGCGTGCGCCTGTGTCTCATAAATAAAGGGCCGGCTGGATTGACCACTAAAGGGTGCTGTAACCCCCAAAGGGCACTCCAAACAAAATAAAAAATTTTTTTTTTTTGTGTTTGTGAATTGTGTGCGCAGTATCCGCACGTGCATCAACAAAGTAGTGCCAAGCGTGCGCCTGTATCATAAGTAAAGGGCCAGCTGGCTTGACCATTAAAGGGTGCTGTAAACCCCAAAGTACACTTCAAACAAAATAAAAAAATATTTTCTGTGTTTGTGAATTGTGTGCGCAGTAGCCGCACGTGCATCAACAAAGTAGTGCCAAGCGTGCGCCTGTGTCATAAGTAAAGGGCCGGCTGGCTTGACTGTTAAAGGGTGCTGTAACCCCCAAAGTACACTCCAAACAAAATAAAAAAATATTTTCTGTGTTTGTGAATTGTGTGCGCAGTAGCCGCACGTGCATCAACAAAGTAGTGCCAAGCGTGCGCCTGTGTCATAAGTAAAGGGCCGGCTTGACCATTAAAGGGTGCTGTAACCCCCAAAGTACACTCCAAACAAAATGTGAAAAAAATTTCTGTGTTTGTGAATTGTGTGCACTGTGGCAGCACATGCATCAACAAAGGAGCAGCGCCAAGCGTGCGCCTGTGTCATAAGTAAAGGGCCGGCTGGCTTGTCCTTTAAAGGGTGCTGTAACCCCCAAAGTACAATCCAAACAAAATAAAAAAATATTTTCTGTGTTTGTTAATTGTGTGCGCAGTAGCCGCACGTGCATCAACAAAGTAGTGCCAAGCGTGCGCCTGTGTCCCATAAGTAAAAGGCCGGCTGGCTAGTCCATTAAGGGGTGCTATAACACCCAATGGGCACTCCAAACAAAATAAAAAAATATATTTTTTTGTGTTTGTGAATTGTGTGCGCTGTAGCCGCACGTGCATCAACAAAGTAGTGCCAAACGTGAGCCTGTGTCCCATAAATAAAGGGCCGGCTGGATTGACCGCTGAAGGGTGCTGTAACCCCCAAAGTGCACTCCAAACAAAATAAAAAAATTAATTTTTTTGTGTTTGTGAATTGTGTGCGCAGTAGCCTCACGTGCATCAACAGAGTAGTGGCAAGCGTGCACCTGTATCAAAAGTAAAGGGCCAGCTGGCTTGATCGTTAAAGGGTTCTGTAACCCCCAAAGTACACTCCAAACAAAATAAAAAAATATTTTCTGTGTTTGTGAATTGTGTGTGCAGTATCCGCACGTGCATCAACAAAGAAGTGCCAAGCGTGCGCCTGTGTCCCATAAATAAAGGGCCGGCTGGATTGACCACAAAAGGGTGCTGTAACCCCCAAAGCCTCTCCAAACAAAATAAAAAAATATATTATTTTGTGTTTGTGAATTGTGTGCGCAGTAGCCTCACATGCATCAACAAAGTAGTGCCAAGCGTGCGCCTGTTTCCCGTATGTAAAAGGCCAGCTGGCTAGTCCGTTAAAGGGTGCTATAACCCCCAAAGGGCACTATAAACAAAATAAAAAAATATATTTTTTTGTGTTTCTGAATTGTGTGCGCAGTAGCCGCACGTGCAACAACAAAGTACTGCCAAGCGTGCGCCTGTGTCCCATAAATAAAGGGCCAGCTGGATTGACTGCTAAAGGGTGCTGTAACCCCCAAAGGGCACTCCAAACAAAATAAAAAAATATATTTTTTTGTGTTTGTGAATTGTGAGCGCTGTAGCCGCACGTGCATCAACAAAGTAGTGCCAAACGTGAGCCTGTGTTCCATAAATAAAGGGCCGGCTGGATTGACCACTAAAGGGTGCTGTAACCCCCAAAGTGCACTCCAAACAAAATAAAAAAATTTATTTTTTTGTGTTTGTGAATTGTGTGCGCAGTAGCCGCACGTGCATCAACACAGTAGTGGCAAGCGTGCGCCTGTATCAAAAGTAAAGGGCCAGCTGGCTTGATCGTTAAAGGGTTCTGTAACCCCCAAAGTACACTCCAAACAAAATAAAAAAATATTTTCTGTGTTTGTGAATTGTGTGTGCAGTAGCCGCACGTGCATCAACAAAGTAGTGCCAAGCGTGCGCCTGTGTCCCATAAATAAAGGGCCAGCTGGATTGACCACAAAAGGGTGCTGTAACCCCCAAAGCATCTCCAAACAATATAAAAATATATATTATTTTGTGTTTGTGAATTGTGTGCGCAGTAGCCTCACATGCATCAACAAAGTAGTGCCAAGCGTGCGCCTGTTTCCCATATGTAAAAGGCCGGCTGGCTAGTCCATTAAAGGGTGCTATAACCCCCAAAGGGCACTACAAAAAAATAAAAAAATATATTTTTTTGTGTTTCTGAATTGTGTGCGCAGTAGCCGCACGTGCAACAACAAAGTACTGCCAAGCGTGCGCCTGTGTCCCATAAATAAAGGGCCAGCTGGCTCGACCGTTAAAGGGTGCTGTAACCCACAAAGTACACTCCAAACAAAATAAAAAAATATTTTTTGTGTTTGTGAATTGTGTGCGCAGTAGCCGCGCGTGCATCAACAAAGTAGTGCCAAGTGTGCGCCTGTGTCATAAGTAAAGGGCCGGCTGGCTCGACCGATAAAGGGTGCTGTAAACCCCAAAGTACCCTCCAAACAAAATAAAAAAATATTTTTTTTTTTGTGAATTGTGTGCGTAGTAGCCGCACGTGCATCAACAAAGTAGTGCCAAGCGTGCGCCTGTGTCATAAGTAAAGGGCCGGCTGGCTTGTCCGTTAAAGGGTGCTGTAACCCCCAAAGTACACTCCAAACAAAATTAAAAAAATATTTTCTGTGTTTGTGAATTGTGTGTGCAGTAGCCGCACGTGCATCAACAAAGTAGTGCCAAGCGTGCGCCTGTGTCCCATAAATAAAGGGCCGGCTGGATTGACCACTAAAGGGTACTGTAACCCCCAAAGGGCACTCCAAACAAAATAAAAAAAAAAAAATTTTGTGTTTGTGACTTGTGTGCGCAGTATCCGCACGTGCATCAACAAAGTAGTGCCAAGCGTGCGCATGTATCATAAGTAAAGGGCCGGCTGGCTTGACCATTAAAGGGTGCTATAACCCCCAAAGAACACTTCAAACAAAATAAAAAAATATTTTCTGTGTTTGTGAATTGTGTGCGGAGTAGCCGCACGTGCTTCAACAAAGTAGTGCCAAGCGTGCGCCTGTGTCATAAGTAAAGGGCCGGCTGGCTTGACTGTTAAAGGGTGCTGTAACCCCCAAAGTACACTCCAAACAAAATAAAAAAATATTTTCTGTGTTTGTGAATTGTGTGCGCAGTAGCCGCACGTGCATCAACAAAGTAGTGCCAAGCGTGCGCCTGTGTCATAAGTAAAGGGCCGGCTTGACCATTAAAGGGTGCTGTAACCCCCAAAGTTCACTCCAAACAAAATGTAAAAAAACTTTCTGTGTTTGTGAATTGTGTGCACTGTGGCTGCGCATGCATCAACAAAGGAGCAGCGCCAAGCGTGCGCCTGTGTCATAAGTAAAGGGCCGCAGGCCTGTCCTTTAAAGGGTGCTGTAACCCCCAAAGTACACTCCAAACAAAATAAAAAAATATTTTCTGGGTTTCTGAATTGTGTGCGCAGTAGCCGCACGTGCATCAACAAAGTAGTGCCAAGCGTGCGCCTGTGTCCCATAAATAAAGGGCCGGCTGTATTGACCACTAAAGGGTGCTGTAACCCCCAAAGGGCACTCCAAACAAAATAAAAATATATATTTTTTTGTGTTTGTGAATTGTGTGCGCAGTATCCGCACGTGCATCAACAAAGTAGTGCCAAGCGTGCGCCTGTATCATAAGTAAAGGGCCGGCTGGCTTGACCATTAAAGGGTGCTGTAACCCCCAAAGTACACTCCAAACAAAATAAAAAAATATTTTCTGTTGTTGTGAATTGTGTGCGCTGTAGCCGCACGTGCATCAACAAAGTAGTGCCAAGCGTGCGCCTTTGTCATAAATAAAGGGCTGGCTTGACCATTAAAGGGTGCTGTAACCCCCAAAGTACACTCCAAACAAAATGTAAAAAAAATTTCTGTGTTTGTGAATTGTGTGCACTGTGGCTGCACATGCATCAACAAAGGAGCAGCGCCAAGCGTGCGCCTGTGTCATAAGTAAAGGGCCGGCTGGCTTGTCCGTTAAAGGGTGCTGTAACCCCCAAAGTACACTCCTAACAAAATAAAAAAATATTTTCTGTGTTTGTGAATTGTGTGCGCAGTAGCCGCACGTGCATCAACAAAGTAGTGCCAAGCGTGCGCCTGTGTCCCATAAATAAATGGCCGGCTGGATTGACCACTAAACTGTGCTGTAACCCCCAAAGGGCACTCCAAACAAAATAAAAAAAAATATTTTTCTGTGTTTGTGAATTGTGTGTGCAGTATCCACACGTGCATCAACAAAGTCGTGCCAAGCGTGCGCCTGTATCATAAGTAAAGGGCTGGCGGGCTTGACCATTAAAGCGTGCTATAACCCGCAAAGTACACTTCAAACAAAATAAAAAGATCTATTTTTTTGTGTTTGTGAATTGTGTGCGCAGTAACAGCACGTGCATCAACAAAGTAGTGCCAAGCGTGCGCCTGTGTCATAAGTAAAGGGCCGGCTGGCTTGACAGTTAAAGGGTGCTGTAACCCCCTAAGGGCACTCCACCCAAAATAAAAAAAATCTATTTTTTTGTGTTTGTGAATTGTGTGCGCAGTAGCCGCATATGCATCAACAAAGAAGTGCCAAGCGTGCGCCTGTGTCCCAGAAGTAAAAGGCAGGCTGGCTAGTCCATTAAAGGGTGCTGTAACCCCCAAAGGGCACTCCAAACAAAATAAAAAAATATATTTTTTTGTGTTTGTGAATTGTGTGCGCTACAGCCGCACATGCATCAACAAAGTAGTGCCAAACGTGCGCCTGTGTCTCATAAATAAAGGGCCGGCTGGATTGACCGCTAAAGGTTGCTGTAACCCCCAAAGTGCACTCCAAACAAAATAAAAAAAATTATTTTTTTGTGTTTGTGAATTGTGTGCGCAGTAGCAGCACGTGCATCAACAAAGTAGTGGCAAGCGTGCGCCTGTATCATAAGTAAAGGGCCGGCTGGCTTGACCGTTAAAGGGTGCTGTAACCCCCAAAGGGCACTACAAACAAAATAAAAAAATATATTTTTTTGAGTTTCTGAAATGTGTGCGCAGTAGCCGCACGTGCAACAGCAAAGTACTGCCAAGCGTGCGCCTGTGTCCCATTAATAAAGGGCCAGCTGGATTGACTGCCAAAGGGTGCTGTAACCCCCACAGGGCACTCCAAACAAAATTAAAAAATATATTTTTTTGTGTTTGTGAATTATGTGCGCAGTAGCCACACGTGCATCAACAAAGTAGTGCCAAGCGTGCACCTGTGTCCTAAGTAAAGGGCCAGCTGGCTCGACCATTAAAGGGTGCTGTAACCCCCAAATTACACTCCAAACAAAATAAAAAAATATTTTTTGTTTTTGTGAATTGTGTGCTCAGTAGCCGCACGTGCATCAACAAAGTAGTGCCAAGCGTGCGCCTGTGTCCCATAAATAAAGGGCCGGCTGGATTGACCACTAAAGGGTGCTGTAACCCCCAAAGGGCACTCCAAACAAAATAAAAAATAAAATTTTTTGTGTTTGTGAATTGTGTGCGCAGTATCCGCACGTGCATCAACAAAGCAGTGCCAAGCGTGCGCCTGTATCATAAGTAAAGGGCCAGCTGGCTTGGCGGTTAAAGGGTGCTATAACCCCCAAAGTACACTTCAAACAAAATAAAAAAATATTTTCTGTGTTTGTGAATTGTGTGCGCAGTAACAGCACGTGCATCAACAAAGTAGTGCCAAGCGTGCGCCTGTGTCATAAGTAAAGGGCCGGCTGGCTTGACTGTTAAAGGGTGCTGTAACCCCCAAAGGGCACTCCACACAAAATAAAAAAATCTATTTTTTTGTGTTTGTAAATTGTGTGCGCAGTAGCCGCATATGCATCAACAAAGAAGTGCCAAGCGTGCGCCTGTGTCCCAGAAGTAAAAGGCCAGCTGGCTAGTCCGTTAAAGGGTGCTGTAACCCCCAAAAGGGCTCTCCAAACAAAATAGAAAAATATATTTTTTTGTGTTTGTGAATTGTATGCGCAGTAGCTGCACGTGCATCAACAAAGTAGTGCCAAACATGTGCCTGTGTCCCATAAATAAAGGGCCGGCTGGATTGACCGCTAAAGGGTGCTGTAACCCCCAAAGTGCACTCCAAACAAAATAAAAAAAATGATTTTTTTGTGTTTCTGAATTGTGTGCGCATTAGCCGCACGTGCAACAACAAAGTACTGCCAAGCGTGCGCCTGTGTCCCATAAATAAAGGGCCAGCTGGATTGACAGCTAAAGGGTGCTGTAACCCCCAAAGGGCACTCCAAACAAAATTCAAAAAATATTTTTTTTTGTGTTTGTGAATTGTGTGCGCGGTAGCCGCAAGTGCATCAACAAAGTAGTGGCAAGCGTGCGCCTGTGTCATAAGTAAAGGGCCAGCTGGCTTGGCCGTTAAAGGGTGCTGTAACCCCCAAAGTACACTCCAAACAAAATAAAAAAATTTTTTTTGTGTTTGTGAATTGTGTGCGCAGTATCCGCACGTGCATCAACAAAGTAGTGCCAAGCGTGCGCCTGTATCATAAGTAAAGGGCCAGCTTGCTTGGCGGTTAAAGGGTGCTATAACCCCCAAAGTACACTTCAAACAAAATAAAAAAATATTTTCTGTGTTTGTGAATTGTGTGCGCAGTAACAGCACGTGCATCAACAAAGTAGTGCCAAGCGTGCGCCTGTGTCATAAGTAAAGGGCCGGCTGACTTGACTGTTAAAGGGTGCTGTAACCCCCAAAGGGCACTCCACACAAAATAAAAAAATCTATTTTTTTGTGTTTGTAAATTGTGTGCGCAGTAGCCGCATATGCATCAACAAAGAAGTGCCAAGCGTGCGCCTGTGTCCCAGAAGTAAAAGGCCAGCTGGCTAGTCCGTTAAAGGGTGCTGTAACCCCGAAAAAGGGCTCTCCAAACAAAATAAAAAAATTATTTTTTTGTGTTTGTGAATTGTGTGCGCAGTAGCCGCACGTGCATCAACAAAGTAGTGGCAAGCGTGCGCCTGTATCATAAGTAAAGGGCCGGCTGGCTTGACCGTTAAAGGGTGCTGTAACCCCCAAAGGGCACTACAAACAAAATAAAAAAATATATTTTTTTGTGTTTCTGAATTGTGTGCGCATTAGCTGCACGTGCAACAACAAAGTGCTGCCAAGCGTGCGCCTGTGTCCCATAAATAAAGGGCCAGCTGGATTGACCGCTAAAGGGTGCTGTAACCCCCAAAGGGCACTCCAAACAAAATTAAAAAATATATTTTTTTGTGTTTGTGAATTGTGTGCGCAGTAGCCGCACGTGCATCAACAAAGTAGTGCCAAGCGTGCACCTGTGTCATAAGTAAAGGGCCGGCTGGCTTGACTGTTAAAGGGTGCTGTAACCCCCAAAGTACACTCCAAGCAAAATAAAAAAATATTTTTTGTGTTTGTGAATTGTGTGCGCAGTAGCCGCACGTGCATCAACAAAGTAGTGCCAAGTGTGCGCCTGTGTCATAAGTAAAGGGCCGGCTGGCTTGTCCGTTAAAGGGTGCTGTAACCCCCAAAGTACACTCCTAACAAAATAAAAAAATATTTTCTGTGTTTGTGATTTGTGTGCGCAGTAGCCGCACGTGCATCAACAAAGTAGTGCCAAGCGTGCGCCTGTGTCCCATAAATAAAGGGCCGGCTGTATTGACCACTATTGGGTGCTGTAACCCCCACAGGGCACTCCAAACAAAATTAAAAAATATATTTTTTTGTGTTTGTGAATTGTGTGCGCGGTAGCCGCACGTGCATCAACAAAGTAGTGCAAAGCGTGCACCTGTGTCATAAGTAAAGGGCCGGCTTGACCATTAAAGGGTGCTGTAACCCCCAAATTACACTCCAAACAAAATTAAAAAAAAATTTCTGTGTTTGTGAATTGTGTGCACTGTGGCTGCACATGCATCAACAAAGGAGCAGCGCCAAGCGTGCGCCTGTGTCCCATAAGTAAAGGGCCGGCTAGCTAATTTCTTAAAGGGTGGTGTAACCCACAAAGTGCACTGGTCTCCAACAAAAATATAAAATTATTTTCTGTGTTTGTGTGCGCCTTAGCCGCACGTATATATCAATATAACATAAATGGAGGACCAAACTTTCTCCGATAAAAATAAAATAGGGAAAGATCAAGAACCACTTCCTCTAGTCATGACATAGATGATAACATGCCATCAACGTCATCTGCCAAGGCCGATGCCCAATGTCATAGTAGAGGGCACATACAATCCCAAATGGCAAAGTTCAGGAAAATGACCTTGAAAAAAACATTTAAATCATCTGAAGAGAAACGTAAACTTGCCAATATGCCATTTACGACACGGAGTGGCAAGGAATGGCTAAGGTCTTTCCCTATGTTCATTACTAGTGGTTCAGCTTCACATGACGATGGAAGCCCTCCTCCCACTAAAAAAATCAAAAGAGTTAAGCTGGCAAAAGCACAGCGAAGAACTGTGCGTTCTAAGAAGATATCACAAATCCCCAAGGAAAGTGTGGTGGTGGTTGCGATGCCTGACCTTCCCAGCACTGGACATGAAGAGGTGGCTCTTTCCACCATTTGCACGCCCCTGCAAGTGCTGAAAGGAGCACCCACAGTCCACTTGCTGATATGCAAATTGAAGATGTCACTGCTGAAGTACAACAGGATGAGGATACTGGTGTAGCTGGCGCTGAGGAGGAAGTTGGCGAGGAGGATTCTGATGGTGATGTGGTTTGTTTAAATCAGGCTCCGGGGGAGACAGTTGTTGTCCGTGGGATGAAAAAGCCCGTCACGGTCATGCCTGGGCAGAAGACCAAACATTCCACCTCTTTGGTCTGGCAATATTTCTATCCAAATCCGGACAACAACTGTCTTGCCATATGTACCATATGTAAAGGTGAAATAAGTAGGGGTAGGGACGTTAACCACCTAGGAACATCTTCCCTTATATGGCACCTGCAGCGCGTTCATAAAAGTTACTGTCAAGTTCAGAAACTTTGGCTAAGACCGTAAGCAGTCCAGGGACACCTAAATCCTGTTGTCCTGTTGTATCCAAGCGCCTGCAAACCACACCGTCAACTCCCTCCTCGTCAATTTCCTCCTTAGTCAGGATCGGAAGTAGTCCTGCAGGCCATGTCACTGGCATGACTGACTCTCCTATCTGGGATTCCTCCGGAGGATCCTGCATTGCTACGCCTCCTGCTGCCGCTGCTGCTGTTGCTGCTGCTGGGAGTCGTTCATCATCCCAGAGAGGAAGTAGGAACACCACTACATTTACTAAACAATTGACCCTCCAAAAGTCCTTAGCGAGGAGGATGAAGTACGACAGCAGTCATCCTGAAGCAAAACGTATAACTGAGGCCTTGACTGCTATGTTGGTGTTAGACGTGTGTCCGGTATCCGCCATTAGTGCAGTGGGATTTAGACAATTGATGGAGGTAGTGTGTCCCCGGTTCCAAATCCCATCTAGATTCCACTTCCCTAGGCAGGCGATACCGAGACTGTACAGAAACGTCAGAAAAAGTGTCCTCAGTGTCCTGAAAAATGCCGTTGTACCCAATGTCCACTTAACCACGGACATGTGGACAAGTGGAACAGGGCAGACTAAGGACTATATGACTGTGACAGCCCACTGGGTAGATGTATCACCTTACGCAGCAACAGCAGCAGCGTCACCAGTAGCAGCATCTCAGAAACACCAGCTCGTTCCAAGGCAGTCTACGCTGTGTATCACCGGTTTCAGTAAGAGGCACACCGCCGACAACCTCTTAGAGAAACTGAGGGAAATCATCGCCCAGTGGCTTACCCCACTTAGACTCTCCTGGGGATTTGTGATATCTGACAATGCCACCAATATTGTGCGGGCATTACATCTGGGCAAATTCCAGCATGTCCCATGTTTTGCTCACACAATAAACTTGGTGGTGCAGAATTTTCTGAAAAGCGACAGGGGCATGCAGGAGACGCTTTGGGTGGCCCGAAAAATTTCTGCCCACTTTCGCCATTCAGCGACTGCGTGCCAAAGACTGGAGCGCCAGCAAACACTCTTGAACCTGCCCCGCCATCACCTGAAGCAAGAGGTTGTGACGCGGTGGAACTCAACCCTCTATATGCTTCAGAGGATGGAGGAGCAGCAAAATGCCATTCAAGCCTATACATCCACCTATGACATAGGCAAAGGAGGGGGTATGCAACTGACTCAAGCGCAGTGGAGAATGATTTCCGTGTTGTGCAAAGTTCTCCAGCCCTTTCGAACTTGCCACACGTGAAGTCAGTTCAGACACTGCCAGCTTGAGTCAGGTCATTCCCCTCATCAGGCTTTTGCAGAAGCAGCTTGAGAAAGTGAAGGAGGAGCTAAGACGGAGCGATTCCGCTCAGCATGTGAGACTTGTGGATGAAGCCCTTCATTCGCTTTGCCAGGATTCCAGGGTGGTCAATCTGTTGAAATCAGACCACTACATTTTGGCCACCGTGCTCGATCCTAGGTTTAAAGCCTATGTGGTGTCTCTCTTTCCAGCCAACACAAGCCTGCAGAGGTGCAAAGACCTGCTGGTGAAAACACTGTCAGCTGAAGCGGAACGTGACACGTCAACAGCTCCTTCTTCATTTTCTCCCGCAACTGGGGCTGCCAGGAAAAAACTTAGGAATCCTAAGCAACCCACTGGCGGTGATGCAGGGCAGGCAGGATCAAGTTTGGACATCTGGTCCGGACTGAAGGACCTGGCAACAATTTCTGACATGTCTACTGTCACTACATATGATACTGTCACCATTGACAGAATGGTGGAGGATTACATCAGTGACAGCATCCAAGTAGGCATGTCAGACAGTCCATACCTGTACTGGCAGGAAAAAGAGGCAATTTGGAGGCCCCTGTACAAACTGGCTCTATTTTACCTGAGTTTCCCCCCCTCCAGTGTGTACTCCGAAAGAGTGTTTAGTGCAGCCGGGAACCTTGTCAGCAAAAGGCATAGGAGGTTGCTTCCACAATATGTGGAGAAGATGATGTTCATAAAAATGAATTATCAACTCTTCCAGGGAGACCAGCCTCCAGAACGTACAGAGGGACCTGTGGTGGTGGATTCCAGTGGGGACGAGTTAATACTCTGTGAGGATGAGGATGTACACAACACTGAAGAGGGTGAGGAATCGCTGGATGAGGAGGATGAGGACGACATCTTGCCTCCGTAGAGCCAGTTTGTGCAGGGACAGATTAATTGCCAGCTTGTTTTGTGGGGGCCCAAACGAACCAATCATTTCAGCCACAATTGTGTGGCAGACCCTGGCGCTGAAATGATTGCTTTGTTAAAGTGTGCATGTCCTGTTTATACAACATAAGGGTGGGTGGGAGGGCCCAAGGACAATTCCATCTTGCACCTCTTTTTTTTCTTTGCATTATGTACAGTTTGGGGCCTAGTTTTTCAAACTGCCATCCTGTCTGCCACTGCAGTATCACTCCTAGATGGGCCATGTGTTTGTGCCGCCCACTCGTGTCGCTTAGCATAGTCATCCAGCTACCTCGGTGCAACCTTTTGGACATAGAAACACTATTGTGAGGTGTGAGGTGTTCAGAATAGACTGGAAATTGGTGGAAATTAAGGTTATTGATGTTAATAATAGCATAGGAGCAGAAAAACCAACACATTCTGTGATTTTAGCTGTTTTTATGCTTTTTTAAAAAAAAATACAGATCCAAAACACAAAACCCAGAACCCAAAACACGGAAGGGTGGTTTTGGCAAAACCAGTCCAGATCCAAAACACGAAGAAAGATCCAGATCCAAAACCAAAACACAAAACACGAAAAGTGGCCGGTGCACACCCCTAGTTTAATGCCGTTTTTTTTTTTTTTCACTTCGTATTTTGTCTGTGTAATGGAATTTGGATCGCTAGAGCTTATTCTGTAGATAGGTTCTTTCCAATGGGTTGTTCTGTTTACTTTACCTTTGGTGACTATTGCAGCTCAATTGTGCATTGGTGCGTGCAAGCACGCACTCGTCAAGGGGGGGCAGCCCAAAATCTTTTGGTTGCTATATTGGTAGTGGGGCCAGTCGGAGGTGTTTAGTTTGCAAGGATTTACTTTTACTTTGCAGGAGTTTTTATCAGTTCTAGGCATACCGGTTTCTCGTGGCAAAACTGAGGTCTCTTTTTACACGTTTGTCCTATCTGGAGAATAGATATGGACATTTTGCTAGGTCTTTGCCGATTGCCTTTGGACAAAGTTAGTGAATTGGGCATGTGTCACTAAAGCAATTGCAATCGCTTCTAGGCCGTGAATTTTGACTGTATTGTAATACCCACGGGCGGGAAAATCTCAACATTTTTCGCTTGTCTCAGGACTTATGGGAGGACCTGCATTTTTGTTTGGTAATATTTCGGGAGTTCAACGTAGTTAGAATTGGCTTCCTGCTCAGGTAGACAATTTACGGTTTCAGTTGTTTGAGGATGCGTCTAGTTCCGTAGTTTTTCGGGGAGTTATTGAAGGGCGACTGTGCGCGAGAATTTGGCCTGATTCATGGAGGTGGCAAGATCTAACTGCCAGTATGCTGTTTTTGGATTTTTGTTTTTCCAAATCATGGTTGCAGCCGAAATCTGGGCTACCAGATTCGGCAGCAGGAGGTTTATGTTATGCAGTGATAGTTTAGGTGTAGTTCTTGCTATCAATATTTGCAGGGCTGGGTCCCCTTCGGTTTTTTGAGTTTGCTTAGGCGTTTTCACCTCTTTGTTTTTTATGCGTGGGTGCGTGGACATTTAGGGCCCGTCCCATTCTCGGGAGTGGAATATGGGACAGCAGATGTCCTTGTCTCGTCCATGGATTGGGTTTTTTTGGAGGCTGGCCTGCACCCCCGCCTTTTTTTTTTTTTGCTGAGATACACGGCTTTACCTGGTACTATTGATATCGGCTGGTTGTAGCGCCGGAATGTAAGTTTTTGGTTTGTATTAAATGTTTAGCAATCTAATGATTGGGGTAGCAATCTGCATGGCAGCTGCAGGTGCTACCGTTGACGCCTTAAAACATGTAGGTCAATGGTAGTCACCAGCCTACAATTAATAGTTGTGCGGCGATAAGTTGCACAGTTAGAAGCACTTCTTGCATGTTTGTTGGGAAACCCAGGGGCCTTATGCCTACTGCCGCTAGGGAGTTTGAAGGGCTTTTCAGATTTGCCCTCAAAGAGGTTTGCTGTTTTTCACCTTCAGATGGGTCACCCAACTATTGTTTTCCTTCCCTTGGCTAGGCTGTTTTTCTATCAATTGTATTAGCCTAACGAGGCGTGATGAACCTTTTTTTTGTGGGTTTATACTAGGAAGGCTAACTGTTGGTGTAGGTCGTAGGACATTCATGTATCTATTGGGCTAATGAGTATCCTTTAGCATTTCAAGCTCCGCATTTATTAGGTACTAATAAGTTTCAGTGGTTCGGTTTTAGGGGCAAGCCCTGAAGTAGACTTTATTAGATGACTATGGACAGCGAAAGCCAGATTTGGGATCTCGATTGGGGGTAAATTTGGGGGCAAGGATCTGGGTACTGGCAATTGCATTGCAATTATACTTGCTATTAGGAATGACCTGCAAATAGCATTCTAGAGATGGCCAGCAGTAGGGTAGGCTGGCACTAATATCTAGTCCGGTCACTAATGGACTGATGGTTATATTGGCACCTTCAATTGCCTTACAAGGAGAGGAGTTTTTTATAGGCCCAATGGGATACACCGTACAGGCGCAGGTCTAGAGTCTTGTATTAGTAACATTGCAGTCTTCCTTGGGGGCGATTATTTCCTGATGGGTGGCGGGGCTCGGCTCCTTGAGTCGAGCTTTGGCGGTAAGCAGTGCTCTTGGGCAGCCTATTATAGCGTAAGAGTGCCTGGGTAACATTTGCCTTTTGATAGCGGCAAGTTGGTCATTTACCTTAGGGGTGGACCGGCCCATCATCTTAGGGAGGGGTCAATGCTATGCCAATTAATGGTGAATATGGCCACCTCAGGCCAGTTTGCGCAGGGCAGGGATCCACCTTTTATTTATTTAGTCAAATATAATGGTCAGGCTGTGGCCTTGGAGCACTGCTTTTTACTGCCACCATCTTTCTAATTACAATTCAATTAATAAATGTTGGCTGTGTCCTCTTTTAATTCCACATAGGTGTCTGTGTGGTTATTTCTAGTTAGTAGTTAAGTGAGTGAATTAGCATAATGTAAGATTCAAACAATGGGTGACTTATGGGTCTTTATCATGAAATAAACATCACATATTCACTACTAATCAAATGAATCCACTGGTAGGATAGTATGAATTTTTAGATAACACCTATAAACATGTTTAGGATTCTTCAATAACTATAAAGGTAAAGGGGATTAATTGTTGTTAGAGGTTACAAGTAAGCCTAATTAAACATATGGTGATATCAATTAATTAGCTATTGAACTAATTAGAAGAGGGATATAAGGTGGACTTTTGGGAGGTACCCACATACATTGATTTCCTTTTGGGATCAGATAGACTAAAGAAAGGAGCTAATTGCTGGGTTGTTGTAAGTATATTTGATGCGTTTCCTATTTGAATCATGATTGATAATGTTAGTAATGTTAAATTAGATGTAATATTTAGTGGAATATAATGAGCATATCTATACCTTTATGTAAGGATTGTTATATCTATACCTTTATGTAAGGATATTTATATATTTTTTTATTTTTTAAGAGCTCATTTGTTTGCTTAATAATAAAAGGCACTGTGGAAAAAGGAACCATTATAATACCAGGATTTCAGATATAGTGGTTATTATATAAACCACATGGATATAGATACATGCAGTTAGAGTAATTTATGATATATATACCAAAATGATAATATATGTAATTCTTATTGAGTGTCAGTTTTTGATATATAAATCCTAGTATGTTTTATACGACTGTAGAGCTACAAAACAATACTATGTATACTGTGATAGGCTTTTGCAGTTTTCTGGACAACCAAATATTTTTTTTTATATAGAGCCACTGTCAAAATTGTACCTAATAAGGAGTGATTGTCCACTTTCAAAATTGTGGTATGTATTTATGGACTTGTTAATGTGAATCTATGTCTTTTTGATATGTGAAAGATTATGCTTTATTATATTTAATGGCATGGGTCATAATCTATTTCCTTGCATCTGTTTTACACCTGTATTATTTATATTTTATTTTAAGTTATACCCCTTATGAAGTCCCAGTGGAGGATGAAACGAGTTGGGTGTGTGCTATCTACCCTATATAGGGGCATTATACATATTGAGGTGTGATATTATTTTATATCAATACAACTACAAATTTTATCTGGCTGTATACTGTTGATTGAAAAAGATTTTATGTATAATAAATATTTTTTATATTAATAGTGGCCTTTGGGCCTTCACTGAGTGTATGCTAGGTGCAAGGGTTTATTTTTAGATATTTAGCTCCTTAAGAAGATAAGGAGTTTTTCTTCATATTAAGAACATTTATTTATTATTTATTTATTACCAGTTATTTATATAGCGCACACATATTCCGCAGCGCTTTACAGAGAATAGTTGGCCATTCACATCTGTCCCTGCCCCAGTGGAGCTTACAATCTATGTTCCCTATCACAAGCACACACTAGGGTTAATTTATGTTTGGAGCCAATTAACCTACCAGTATACTTTGCCCCAGGTGCCCTCTACGTAGGACGATGTCAAATGGTATGTAATAAGCAATATAGGCGGCACTTCCAGGACTGTCCAAAAAGGTGTGTACAAATGTGTTTATTCAATTTTTCGGGGCTAAGGTCCCAGAACCCCATAAAGTTGAATAAACACGTTTGCATACACCTTTTTGGAGAATCCTGGGAGTGCCGCCTATATTGCTTTATATATATATGTATATATATATATGTGTGTATATATATATATATATATATATATACACACATATATATATATATATATATATTAGGGGTGTGCACCGGCCACTTTTCGTGTTTTGGTTTTGGATCTGGATCTTTCTTCGTGTTTTGGATCTGGATTGATTTTGCCAAAACCACCCTTCCGTGTTTTGGGTTTTGTGTTTTGGATCTGTATTTTTTTTTTAAAAAGCATAAAAACCGCTAAAATCACAGAATGTGTTGATTTTTCTACTCCTATGCTATTATTAACCTCAATAACCGTAATTTCCACTAATTTCCAGTCTATTCTGAACACCTCACACCTCACAATAGTGTTTTTATGTCCAAAAGGTTGCACCGAGGTAGATGGATGACTATGCTAAGCGACACGAGTGGGCGGCACAAACACGAGGCCCATCTAGGAGTGACACTGCAGTGGCAGACAGGATGGCAGTTTGAAAAACTAGGCCCCAAACAGTACATAATGCAAAGAAAAAAAAGAGGTGCAAGATGGAATTGTCCTTGGGCCCTCCCACCCACCCTTATGTTGTATAAACAGGACATGCACACTTTAACAAAGCAATCATTTCAGTGCCAGGGTCTGCCACACGACTGTGGCTGAAATGATTGGTTCGTTTGGACCCCCACAAAACAAGCTGTCAATTAATCTGTCCCTGCACAAACTGGATCTACGGAGGCAAGATGTCGTCCTCATCCTCCTCATTCACCAATTTCTCACCCTCTTCAGTGTTGTGTACATCCTCATCCTCACAGAGTATTAATTCGTCCCCGCTGGAATCCACCACCACAGGTCCCTCTGTACGTTCTGGAGGCTGGTCACCCTGGAAGAGTTGATAATTAAATTTTATGAACATCATCTTCTCCACATTTTGTGGAAGCAACCTCCTATGCCTTTCGCTGACAAGGTTCCCGGCTGCACGAAACACTCTTTCGGAGTACACACTGGAGGGGGGCAACTCAGGTAAAATAAAGCCAGTTTGTACAGGGGCCTCCAAATTGCCTCTTTTTCCTGCCAGTACAGGTACGGACAGTCTGACATGCCTACTTGGATGCTGTCACTGATGTAATCCTTTAACAAACAGATGCACGCTTGTCACTGCTGCTTTGAGGATGCAGGTGCGGCTGCAGCCCACACAATTCACAAAGACAGAAAAAAAAGATTTTTTTCTTTTTTGTGGAGTGCACTTTGAGGGTTACACCACCCATTAACAGACAGATGCACGCTTGTTGCTGCTGCTTTGAGGATGCAGGTGTGGCTACAGCCCACACAATTCACAGAGACAGAAAAAAAAGAAGAATTTTTTATTTTTTTTTGGAGTGCACTTTGGGGGTTACAGCACCCTTTAACGGACAAGCCAGCCGTCCCTTTACTTATGACACAGGCGCACACTTGGCGCTGCTCCTTTGCTAATGCACGAGCAGCCACAGTGCACACAATTCACAAACACAGAAAATATTTTTTTATTTTGTTTGGAGTGCACTTTGGGGGTTACAGCACCTTTTAACAGTCAAGCCAGCTGGCCCTTTACTTATGATACAGGCGCATGCTTGGCGCTACTTTGTTGATGCACGTGCGGCTACTGCGTACACAATTCACAAACACAGAAAAAAAAAATATTATAATTATTTGGAGCGCACTTTGGGGGTTACAGCACCCTTTTACGGACGAGCCAGCTGGCCCTTTACTTATGACACAGGCGCACACTTGGCGCTACTTTGTTGATGCACGTGTGGCTACTGCGCACACAATTCACAAAGACAGAAAAACTGACTGCACAACACAGACCAGCCAGCCCCTATGGACTTTGGAGGATTGGACACAGCCCCTATGGATAACAGCAGCACAGCACAGCACAACACAGCCAGCCCCTATGGACTTTGGAGGAGTGGACACAGCCCCTATGGACAACAGCAGCGCAGCACAGCACAACACTGCACTACACTACACTACACAGCCCAGCCAGCCCTAACTCCCACCCTCCCTCTTCACTGTCCACAGCCGAGTGAGAAAATGGCGCCGACGTGGGTACCTTATATAGAATCCAAAACCCGTGAGACCCGCAAGGCAGGATGATGACGATTTGCCTCGATTTCAGATCCGAGTCAGGCGGGAAAAGTCGAGCCTGACTCGGATCGGCCTCGGCTCGGGGGGGGTTCGGATTTCCGCTCACCCATAATATATATATATATATATATATATATATATATATAATATATATATATTATGAATGATAATGTACCAGATTGCACTGTAGTGAATAGGGGACTACGGTACTGACCAGCCACTGTCTAAAACTCGATGAGATCTGCATTAGGTCTAGTAAAGCTAAAATGAATGTCATTGTAAAACAAATTAAGCTCTCACCACTGATATGACTTAATTTTAGGTAAGTGAATGAATGCAGAGCTACAATGCTATTCCAATTGCTGCCAAAAACTGTGATCATTATGCAAAGGTCAACAGCAAACAAGAGGAAGGGAGCAAGGGTGTGTCATGACCAGAGGAGGATGAATAATGGTGTACTTTTTATAGAACTGAACCAAGCATCCATGTTCATCCGTGATCCTGCGCCACCTGTTAACTAACCCGCTAATAGAGTAATGCTAATGTATAACTCAAGTGCACAGTCTAGTACCTAAAAGAGGAGGTAGGCCCTCAGACATAGGTGGCCACCGGGGATTTCCCCTGTACCGCTGTGGACTAGGCCGACCCTGCTGACAGACAGGGAAGACCCGAGACCAATCTTCCCTATGCCTGCCAGGGCTTCCTTTCACATCAAAAAATTCTTGTGATGTTACCATTGTAATAGAAAGAATCTCTCCAGCACTTAAAACTACCAATGTACTGAAACAAACCTGCTGCAGTTAGTGAAGGAGAAAAATTGCCAACGCCACAAAGATACTGTACAGTACACATTAAAAATAAAAAACTGCACTGGATAGAATCAGCCACCAATTGACACAGTATAATAATTTATTGTAACAATAAACATATTTTGCTACACAGTAAAAACAACTGACTAGTCACTTCAAATATGTATTCAGTCTAGATTATACATAAAATCGGCACTGCTGATCATACAATGAACTAGCATATACTAGGGGTGAGCGGGTTCGGATTTCTGAAATCCGAACCCCCCCGAGCCCCCCCGATCCGAGTCCAATCCGAGTCAGGCTCGACTTTTCCCGCCTGACTCGGATCTGAAATCGAGGCAAAACGTCATCATCCCGCCTTCCGAGTCTCGCGGGTTTTGGATCCTATATAAGGTACCCGCGTCGGCGCCATTTTCTCACTCGGCTGTGGACAGTGAAGAGGGAGGGTGGGAGTTAGGGCTGTGTAGTGTAGTGTAGTGTAGTGCTGCTGTTGTCCACTACTTCAAAGTCCATAGGGGCTGGCTGTGTTGTGCTGTGCTGCTGTTGTTAATAGGGGCTGTGTCCACTACTTCAAAGTCCATAGGGGCTGGCTGGACTGTGTTGTGCAGTCAGTTCTCCATAGGGGCTGTGTCCACTCCAATGTCCTGTGCAGTGTCCCTGTCCTAAAGGGGTGCTGTAGTGTTGTCCAGGGGGTGCTCTGTCCATCAGGGGTGCTCCCCCCAAGTGCTAAAAAAATAATATATTTTCTGTGTTTGTGAATTGTGTGCGCAGTAGCCGCACGTGCATCAACAAAGTAGTGCCAAGCGTGCGCCTGTGTCATAAGTAAAGGGCCGGCTGGCTTGACCGTTAAAGGGTGCTGTAACCCCCGAAAGTACACTCCAGTCCAAACCAAAAAAAAATTATTTTCTGTGTTTGTGAATTGTGTGCGCAGTAGCCGCACGTGCATCAACAAAGTAGTGCCAAGCGTGCGCCTGTGTCATAAGTAAAGGGCTGGCTGGCTTGACCGTTAAGGGTGCTGTAACCCCCGAAAGTACACTCCAGTCCAAACCAAAAAAAAAATTATTTTCTGTGTTTGTGAATTGTGTGCGCAGTAGCCGCACGTGCATCAACAAAGTAGTGCCAAGCGTGCGCCTGTGTCATAAGTAAAGGGCCGGCTGGCTTGACTGTTAAGGGTGCTGTAACCCCCGAAAGTACACTCCAGTCCAAACCAGAAAAAAAATTATTTTCTGTGTTTGTGAATTGTGTGCGCAGTAGCCGCACGTGCATCAACAAAGTAGTGCCAAGCGTGCGCCTGTGTCATAAGTAAAGGGCCGGCTGGCTTGACCGTTAAAGGGTGCTGTAACCCCCGAAAGTACACTCCAGTCCAAACCAAAAAAAAAATATTTTCTGTGTTTGTGAATTGTGTGCGCAGTAGCCGCACGTGCATCAACAAAGTAGTGCCAAGCGTGCGCCTGTGTCATAAGTAAAGGGCCGGCTGGCTTGACCGTTAAGGGTGCTGTAACCCCCGAAAGTACACTCCAGTCCAAACCAAAAAAAATATTATTTTCTGTGTTTGTGAATTGTGTGCGCAGTAGCCACACGTGCATCAACAAAGTAGTGCCAAGCGTGCGCCTGTGTCATAAGTAAAGGGCCGGCTGGCTTGACCGTTAAAGGGTGCTGTAACCCCCGAAAGTACACTCCAGTCCAAACCAAAAAAAAATTATTTTCTGTGTTTGTGAATTGTGTGCGCAGTAGCCGCACTTGCATCAACAAAGTAGTGCCAAGTGTGCGCCTGTGTCATAAGTAAAGGGCCGGCTGGCTTGACCGTTAAAGGGTGCTGTAACCCCCAAAGTACACTCCAGTCCAAACCAAAAAAAAATTATTTTCTGTGTTTGTGAATTGTGTGCGCAGTAGCCGCACTTGCATCAACAAAGTAGTGCCAAGTGTGCGCCTGTGTCATAAGTAAAGGGCCGGCTGGCTTGACCGTTAAAGGGTGCTGTAACCCCCAAAGTACACTCCAGTCCAAACCAGAAAAAAAATTATTTTCTGTGTTTGTGAATTGTGTGCGCAGTAGCCGCACGTGCATCAACAAAGTAGTGCCAAGCGTGCGCCTGTGTCATAAGTAAAGGGCCGGCTGGCTTGACCGTTAAGGGTGCTGTAACCCCCGAAAGTACACTCAAGTCCAAACCAAAAAAAAAATTATTTTCTGTGTTTAGCCGCACGTATATATCAAATCGATATAACATAAATGGAGGACCAAACTTTCTCCGATAAAAATAAAATAGAGAAAGATCAAGAACCACTTCCTCCTAGTGCTGAAGCTGCTGCCACTAGTCATGACATAGACGATAACATGCCATCAACGTCGTCTGCCAAGGCCGATGCCCAATGTCATAGTAGAGGGCACATACAATCCCAAATGGCAAAGTTCAGGAAAATGACCTTGAAAAAGACATTTAAATCAGCTGAAGAGAAACATAAACTTGCCTATATGCCATTTACGACACGGAGTGGCAAGGAACGGCTAAGGTCGATCCCTAGTATGTTCATGACTAGTGGTTCAGCTTCACATGACGATGGAAGCCCTCCTCCCACTAAAAAAATCAAAAGAGTTAAGCTGGCAAAAGCACAGCGAAGAACTGTGCTTTCTAAGAAGATATCTCAAATCCCCAAGGAGAGTCCAAGTGTGGTGGTGGTTGCGATGCCTGACCTTCCCAGCACTGGACGGGAAGAGGTGGCTCTTTCCACCATTTGCACGCCCCCTGCAAGTGCTGAAAGGAGCACCCACAGTCCACTTGCTGATATGCAAATTGAAGATGTCACTGTTGAAGTACAACAGGATGAGGATACTGGTGTAGCTGGCGCTGAGGAGGAAGTTGGCGAGGAGGATTCTGATGGTGAGGTGGTTTGTTTAAATCAGGCTCCAGGGGAGACAGTTGTTGTCCGTGGGATGAAAAAGCCCATCACGGTCATGCCTGGGCAGAAGACCAAACATTCCACCTCTTTGGTCTGGCAATATTTCTATCCAAATCCGGACAACAACTGTCTTGCCATATGTACCATATGTAAAGGTGAAATAAGTAGGGGTAGGGACGTCAACCACCTAGGAACATCTTCCCTTATACGGCACCTGCAGCGCGTTCATAAAAAGTTACTGTCAAGTTCAGAAACTTTGGCTAAGACCGTAAGCAGTCCAGGGACACCTAAATCCCGTTGTCCTGTTGTATCCAAGCGCCTGCAAACCACACCGTCAACTCCCTCCTCGTCAATTTCCTCCTTAGTCAGGATCGGAAGTAGTCCTGCAGGCCATGTCACTGGCATGACTGACTCTCCTATCCGGGATTCCTCTGGAGGATCCTGCATTGCTATGCCTACTGCTGCCGCTGCTGCTGTTGCTGCTGCTGGGAGTCGTTCATCATCCCAGAGAGGAAGTAGGAACACCACTACTTTTACTAAACAATTGACCCTCCAACAGTCCTTAGCGAGGAGGATGAAGTACGACAGCAGTCATCCTGAAGCAAAACGTATAACTGAGGCCTTGACTGCTATGTTGGTGTTAGATGTGCGTCCGGTATCCGCCATTAGTGCAGTGGGATTTAGACAATTGATGGAGGTAGTGTGTCCCCGGTTCCAAATCCCGTCTAGATTCCACTTCACTAGGCAGGCGATACCGAGACTGTACAGAAACGTCAGAAAAAGTGTCCTCAGTGTCCTGAAAAATGCCGTTGTACACAATGTCCACTTAACCACGGACATGTGGACAAGTGGAACAGGGCAGACTAAGGACTATATGACTGTGACAGCCCACTGGGTAGATGTATCACCTTACGCAGCAACAGCAGCAGCGTCACCAGTAGCAGCATCTCAGAAACGCCAGCTCGTTACAAGGCAGGCTACGCTGTGTATCACCGGTTTCAGTAAGAGACACACCGCCGACAACCTCTTAGAGAAACTGAGGGAAATCATCGCCCAGTGGCTTACCCCACTTAGACTCTCCTGGGGATTTGTGATATCTGACAACGCCACCAATATGGTGCGGGCATTACATCTGGGCAAATTCCAGCACATCCCATGTTTTGCTCACACAATAAACTTGGTGGTGCAGAATTTTCTGAAAAGCGACAGGGGCGTGCAGGAGACGCTTTGGGTGGCCCGAAAAATTTCTGGCCACTTTCACCATTCAGCGACTGCGTGCCGAAGACTGGAGCGCCAGCAAACACTCTTGAACCTGCCCCGCCATCACCTGAAGCAAGAGGTTGTGACGCGGTGGAACTCAACCCTCTATATGCTTGAGAGGATGGAGGAGCAGCAAAAGGCCATACAAGCCTATACATCCACCTATGACATAGGCAAAGGAGGGGGTATGCACCTGACTCAAGCGCAGTGGAGAATGATTTCCGTGTTGTGCAAGGTTCTCCAGCCCTTCGAACTTGCCACACGTGAAGTCAGTTCAGACACAGCCAGCTTGAGTCAGGTCATTCCCCTCATCAGGCTTTTGCAGAAGCAGCTGGAGAAAGTGAAGGAGGAGCTAAGACGGAGCGATTCCGCTCGGCATGTGGGACTTGTGGATGAAGCCCTTCATTCGCTTTGCCAGGATTCCAGGGTGGTCAATCTGTTGAAATCAGACCACTACATTTTGGCCACCGTGCTTGATCCTAGGTTTAAAGCCTATGTGGTGTCTCTCTTTCCGGCCGACACAAGCCTGCAGAGGTGCAAAGACCTGCTGGTGAACACACTGTCAGCTGAAGCGGAACGTGACAGGTCAACGGCTCCTTCTTCATTTTCTCCCGCAACTGGGGCTGCCAGGAAAAAACTTAGGTATCCTAAGCAACCCGCTAGCGGTGATGCAGGGCAGGCAGGACCAAGTTTGGACATCTGGTCCAGACTGAAGGACCTGGCAACAATTTCTGACATGTCTACTGTCACTGCATATAATACTGTCACCATTGACAGAATGGTGGAGGATTACATCGGTGACAGCATCCAAGTAGGCATGTCAGACAGTCCATACCTGTACTGGCAGGAAAAAGAGGCAATTTGGAGGCCCCTGTACAAGCTGGCTCTATTTTACCTGAGTTGCCCCCCCTCCAGTGTGTACTCCGAAAGAGTGTTTAGTGCAGCCGGGAACCTTGTCCGCGAAAGGCGTAGGAGGTTGCTTCCACAGAATGTGGAGAAGATGATGTTCATCAAAATGAATTATCAGCTCTTCCAGGGAGACCAGCCTCCAGAAGGTACAGAGGGACCTGTGGTGGTGGATTCAAGTGGGGACGAGTTAATACTTTGTGAGGATGAGGATGTACACACTGAAGAGGGTGAGGAATCGGTGGATGAGGAGGATGAGGATGACATCTTGCCTCCGTAGAGCCAGTTTGTGCAGGGACACATTAATTGCCAGCTTGTTTTGTGGGGGCCCAAACGAACCAATCATTTCAGCCACAGTTGTGTGGCAGACCCTGGCGCTGAAATGATTGATTTGTTAAAGTGTGCATGTCCTGTTTATACAACATAAGGGTGGGTGGGAGGGCCCAAGGACAATTAAATCTTGCACTTCTTTTTTTTCTTTGCATTATGTACAGTTTGGGGCCTAGTTTTTCTAACTGCCATCCTGTCTGCCATTGCAGTGTCACTCCTAGATGGGTCACGTGTTTGTGCCGCCCACTCGTGTCGCTTAGCATAGTCATCCAGCTACCTCGGTGCAACCTTTTGGACATAAAAACACTATTGTGAGGTGTGAGGTGTTCAGAATAGACTGGAAATGAGTGGAAATTAAGGTTATCGAGGTTAATAATAGCATAGGAGCAGAGAAACCAACAAATTCTATGATTTTAGCTGTTTTTATGCTTTTTTAATAAAAAATACAGATCCAAAACACAAAACCCAGAACCCAAAACACGGAAGGGTGGTTTTGGCAAAACCAATCCAGATCCAAAACACGAAGAAAGATCCAGATCCAAAACCAAAACACAAAACACGAAAAGTGGCCGGTGCACACCCCTAGCATATACAAATAATAACACTTAAACCATACATACAACATAAAATATGAACCATACTGTATAAATGGTGGTGATATAAATGAGGCAGATGAAATCTATAAGTATAGACCGGATAAGGAGAAACGGTGGATCATATAAAATGTCAATGGACTGCTTAATGTTCGTATGTAACATACAAGAGTTACCACCCTCTTAGTTTCATAGCAAAAACACCGGCTGCTTTAGTAAATTCCATCCAACACCAAAAGACTTTGTTAAGTATCATGTGTTGTTGTAGTGCTCTGCGGCAGCTCTCTGTGCTGGATCCACCCCGGACCTTACATGTTCTGTGACTTACTAGAACTGTTGGGTCCAGCTGGCTATAGTATTGGGACCAAGTGCTGTAGCGGTTAGCACTAGGGCATGCAGTGTGCCAGGATCAGCAGATACACCGCATCTTAGTGAATTGCAAACCTCAATTCAGGGTGCTTGGTGGGAAGGAAAGTCTCTTGAGCTCAGTCTGGACAACATGAAGGTAAGCAAGGCAGCAACTAGTTTTGTCCAATACTTTGGACTTTTTCAAGCTCAATGGCTTGCCTTTGATTTTTGAATGTCAGAAAGAAAATCCGATGAGTGATAATGTGTGAAAAGACTCTAATTGAGTACATATGGATTCCAATGATTACTTAATTACTATGGACAACTCCTATAAAATGTCACTGGGATCTGTTGAAGCTGAATAATTGGCTGAGACAAGTTCAGTTTAAAACTTAATCGCGACGACGCCATTTTGCGACTGGCCTCAAGACACCATCTTGTGAATGGCAGCAAGACTCCATTTTAGAAAAGAAAGCTTACACAAGCGCCATTTTGTCAAAAATACATAGTACACAATCCAGAGTGCAAAATTGCTAAAAGTAGCAATTTTGCTACTCACAACGCAAAGTTGCTAAAAAGTAGCACGAACAGCTTTTTCACAATCTTCCCCAAACACCTACCGACGTTGTCTAGCAGACATAAAATAACTTTCCAACACATTAAAATCATCACAGACTTATATTTGAAAAGTAGCAAAGTTGCTAAAAAGTAGCACGAACAGCTTTTTCACAATCTTCCCCAAACACCTACCGACGGTGTTTAGCAGACATAAAATAACTTTGCAACACATTAAAATCACCACAAACATATTTGAGCAGTAGCAGAGTAGTGGTGTTTTCCCCTGCATTCACATTAACACATACGCGATGTAGCAAATTAGTGGTGTTTTCCCTGCACTTCATGTTAAACATAGGACAACGCAAAATAGCTGTTTAGACGCACAGCCAGCTTTTTAGTGACCTTTCCCAAACCCATACTGGCATGCTCACACACATACACAGAAGCCTTTCCAACTTAGTGCTGGTCGCTAAGTGCCCCACAGACCCTGAAACGCACAACACAATTTAATGTCATTTCTCCCCGCATACACATTTAAAAGCAATAGTCCCGCAGCACGAAAGGAATGATTATTATTTGGTTTAATCGCAAGGTCAGCGTATGAAGAAATGAATGTTTTCTGTAACTATGGTTTAGTAAATGGCAAATGGACCGTGATTGGTGCCGTACTGATCTACTCTTTTCCCACAGCGTATCGGTGGCATCGGTGAGGAGATCAGAACATGTGGCTATGAAATATGAATGATAGAGAGAATAACTTCTTGAAATGTTGTATGCCATAGTTTAGACTAGATTTATTATGCAGCGGGAAAGTGGACACAATCAGGCTGTTAGAGGCTGGTTTGAGTCTTTGCACTTACCTATGAATTGTACTGTAACGGAAGAAGCAAGAAGAGGAACCAATGAGAACCTGCCAATGTATTCTATTGTATTGCTTATCCCAGTATGGGTATATATGCGAGTGCTCTGAAATGAGATGCCAGTCTGCGGTGGTCCTGTTATGCTGTTTCGACGAAGGTTTCATTACTGATGCCGGTATCTGATCCCAGAGCGCACGCGTATGTATTGACTGTACCTTATGACCTAAATGTTTGGACAATTTAGTTTGCGCTCATTGTTAGATCATAGCGTGGTAACATCTATACTTTTACCTGAATAATAATCTTTAGCGCGTTGGACCGCTATTCCACTGTCTTAGAGTCTTATTAATGGTATATTTATAACACAGCGCTAATTAGCGACACCTTATGGTTTTAGGAGGTATAGGCAGGTTTTGTCTTAGAGGTTCTAGGCAGGTGCATCTTAGAGGTTTATAGGCAGGAATGTACTAAAGGTTCAGTTGCACGATTCAACAGTTGGGGGCTCGTAGGTTTATCACGTTATCTGATACACGGTAACACTCGGTCAGTTCCCTCCCAGCAAAAGGGTGGAGGCACCTTTTGAGAGACGCATTAGTCTTTCATTACCACAGTGTTGCTGAGAGCGTACTGCTGGTTATTGTGTAGAGGAAGCGCTGATCAGAATCCAGGGACAAGGAGAGAAAAGTTATTTTCTCTTGTTGATAAAAGTTTAGAGGGAGTAGCATAATAGCGTTATGGTAATAACACGTGGGTCTGGTCGCATCACTGTGTATGCGACTAGTCACACAATTGTGTACACGTACTTCCGGTTGTGCTGCCACGTGTTTGAACAAATCCATTGAGGTTTACATTTTTTTTTCTATTACCAATATCTGGGTTAAACGTGTATTTTTCTGCCCTGGAAAAAAAGTGTGTAACAGTGAATATTTGTTGAACAAAGTTAAGGGTATCGTATGATCCTTAAGGGCTAGATGCAAGGGTTAGCCTAGTCGCTCGGTAAGCAGCTTTACCGTTCTATACACAGTAGCAGGTGTACATGTTGTCTTTTGTTGTATAGAGGTGAGAGTGGCCAACATATAAACTCTCATAGGCTTGGAAGTTGCCTTACTAAATCTTATCCGGGTGTGGAAGTTGCCTTTTTCAAATCTTATCCAGGTGTGGAAGTTGCCTTACTAAATCTTATCCAGGTGTGTGGGCGCCGCCGACTTAAATCGTCCGCAGGTAAGTGAAAGTATCTTGATTGTCTTTTACCGGTTTAAATTTTTATTGGAAAGCGTAGGAGTTGTCCCAGAATGGGAGCCATGCAAACAGTAGAAATGTTAGGCAATGATGTACTGCTAATGGAGGCGCCGATCGGATCGGCCCGTCGTATCATGCATACCAAATACGGTACTTATGCAATAAGGTATTGTGATTTATGGTTTAATATAACGAGGAAGAGTGTCAGACCGTTTCCCAGAATTGGTAGTTTTGATAAAACTGTGTTAGATAATGTCCGGGATCACATCAGTTTGATGCGATCCCGAGAGAAAAAGATTAAATATTTTGAATGTTTAAAACTGTGGCAGCACGAGGGGGAAATGTGGCTGAAGGAGGTACCCACGACGCAAGCAGGTGTCGCGGGCACAGTCTCAGGCAATGCGCCGGTGACGCTAAATACCGCGACAGATGCATCGCTTGATAGCGCGCACGTACTGCAAGGTAGCGTCGCAGAAGGTAGTACAGATGGTTCACGCGCACCACCACCCTATGCGGATGGGGGTGTAGGTGCAGTCAATGAAAAAAAAACCATAAAAATGTAACAAACAAATTGTACCCTCTCTTAAGCAACCTTAAAGAAAATGTTTATGATGTGGATGATGAGCCTATTGTAATGTCTGCCATTTCCCATGCTGTGCAAATGATAGATGCTACATCACCACAATCACGGGTGGTGCCACCATCTCCATCGGTAACAGCAAGGGAAGTGTTAACACACTCTGCACCCATAGAGGAAGTTGTTAATACCATACGTAGCAGCAGCAGATTAAACCCCCAGCCAGGTAACCAGGTCAAAGGTAGCAGCACTACTGGTCGGCATCCCATTCGGACAATAACTGTTCCAAATGGAAATGCAGACGCAAACGGTATAGTGCCCACGAGGGAAGTAGTAATGCATTGTCCTTGGACAAGAGCAGAACTAAATTCCATCATAAATGATTTCCCCGATCCCAAAAAGGAATTAGCCAAATGGCAAAGATTTTTGAGAAATTTGGGTAGTTCACATGAGCCCACTAATAAAGATTGGCGTGTGGTGTTAAGGGCCTGTCTGCCACGCAATACCGACATCACAAAATGTATCATGGATTGTGTATTGGATGGTGACGTCCCCTTAACAGATCAAGTAAACCAAGGTAACATTTCCCGCATAGTAACTCAATTGGGTATATATTTTCCAGTAGTAGTTAACTGGAACAAAATTTTCACAATTAAACAGAAAGAGAGTGAGACTGCAGAAAATTACTGCGATCGGGCTCTGCAGGCTATCACCCAGTACACTGGGATAGAGGATATTAAAGATAGCACTCACCACTGGGGAATGATAGTCACAGTACTTGTGGACGGTCTGAAAGAGAGTTTGAAAACTTGGGTACAGACCTCACAGCCTGGCTGGCGGGGACTTACAATAGATACCCTCATAGAAACCGCCATTGAACATGATAAGAACATCTCCAAAAAGAGAGAAGCCCAGAGCGAGAAACTGATGGCTGTCAGTATACAAGCTCTGGAGGGAATGACGGTAACATCACAGCCAACAAACAGACACGCTTGCACTTGCACACACACCCACTCTCACTAACCCCACTCAACAACAAACGCAACTCTATCCCACTAACCCGATCCAACCACAGGTCCCAGGATATCCACCAACTTCTTATCCCCCACAATACCCTTACCCTCCCTATCCTTACCCATATCCACCAACTTTACCCTCTGCACAAACCTCACAACACCACATGTCTTCACCCGAAACACGAACATGCTTTAACTGTAAACAAACAGGACACTTAAGTAGAAACTGCACAGTAAAAGGAGTAGGAATCCCACATCAGGGAAAATTTAGATATCCCCATAAAGGATATGCACAAAGGCCAGCAATGTTCAACAGGCACCAGCTCCAATTGTAGCCGTAAATGCTTTATTGGAGAACGGTAGCCAACGCTAGGGGTCAGGTCATACCTGTAGTCTACAGATAGTCAGGTTAACGGGAAGTACTAGGGAAGAACCGGTCATGATGGTTGATGTAGCTGGTACTGAATATCCTTTTCTTGTAGACACAGGGGCGACCAGGTCAGTGATGAAATCTCCCGTTAATTTACAGGTGACCAATGAGACAGTACCAACAATGGGTGTAACAGGTAAAGTGGAACGTTATCCTTTAACAAAGTCCACAGAGGTTACTATTGGGCCATTGCATACCAGACATTCATTCCTTCTGGCTGCTGCGGCTCCTACTAACCTACTGGGCAGAGACTTGTTATGTAAGATGGGATGTGTTATATATTGCACCCCTGATGGGGTATATTTAGATATCCCAGAGAGAATGGTATACGAGGTGCGGGATATGTTAGACACTCCTCAAAGGATAATGTATCACTCTACAGTTGTAAATGAAACCCCATCACAAGTAGACGAAATGTTGTCCCTAATTCCAGATTCCCTTTGGACTAAAGATGGACAGGATACTGGATTAATGGCAAATGTAAGCCCTGTAATGGTAAACTTAAAAAACGGTAGGCAAGCTCCAAAAATTCCCCAGTACCCACTAAAACAGGAGGTAGAATTAGGGGTGTTTCCAATAATTGAGCGATTGTTACAACAAGGAATTTTAGTCCGTACGGCTAGTGTAGCCAACAGTCCCATCTTTCAAGTGAAGAGTGGTGGGAGGGGCTATAGGCTGGTACAAGACCTTAGAGGTGTTAATAAGGTAGTAGAGAGCCAATTCCCCGTAGTGCCAAATCCAGCTGTCATTTTGATGCAGATCCCACCAAATGCAACCCATTTCACTGTCATTGACCTCTGTTCTGCTTTCTTCTCTGTGCCTCTCCATCCTGACTGTCAGTATCTATTCGCATTTACATACAGATGTTTACAATACACATGGACACGATTACCCCAAGGTTTCATAGACAGACCCAGTATCTTCTCCCAGGCATTGCACGACTGTTTACAATCTTTTCAACCTGCCAATGGATCTGTTCTAATTCAATATATGGACGATTTATTGCTATGTTCTGACTCGTTTATGTCATGTTTGAATGATACTAAACTTTTATTACTTCATCTCTCACAAACAGGACACAAGGTGGCTAAGGACAAACTACAGCCGTGCCAATCCAGAGTAAAATATTTGGGACACTGTCTAACTCAGGGGTTACGACACCTTACAACAGATAGAATACAAGCCATACAAAACATGACACTGCCGCAGAATCAACAGCAAATTCGTACCTTCTTAGGAATGTGTGGATATTGCCGAATGTGGATCCCAGGTTTTTCTATTTTGGCCTTACCTTTACAGGAATTAGTCTCTTCCTCAAAACCCGATTGTGTCATACACACAGAGGAATCAGAACAGGCTTTCCTTAATCTTAAGGATAGTCTGACAAGAGCTCCTGGATTGGGAATACCTGATTATGAAAAACCTTTTGATTTGTATTGTACGGAAGCCGATGGTTGTGCTGCAGGTGTCCTTACACAAAAACATGGTGATGCCAGTAGGCCCGTAGCATACTACAGTGCCCAATTGGACACGGTAGCAAGATCACTCCCCACTTGTTTGAGAAGTGTAGCAGCTACCACTCTATTGGTGAGTAAAAGTGAGGACGTAGTATTGGGCCATGATATGATTGTCTACACTCCCCATGCTGTATCTGCTCTGTTGAACTCAGCTCAAACCAGACACATCTCCTCAGCTAGGTTCACCAAATGGGAACTAGCCCTAATCGCTCCTGCAAATGTTACTGTTAAACGTTGCAGTACGCTGAATCCAGCAACATACCTACCATATGTACAACAAGATGTACAAAGGGTGGAAGGAGAAGAGTTGCTGGCGGGAGGTGAGTTTGGCAGACATAATGATACGCACGATTGTATGGAATATCTGAATCAGAACTTTACTGCTAGACCTGACATACATGACACACCTTTAGAAAATGTGGATGTAACTTTTTATACGGATTTGAGTTGTCATAGACAAACAGACACAGGTGAGTTATGTACAGGTTATGCTGTTGTAAATGACACAGACATCATGGAAGCTAAACCTCTCGGTCCTCCTCACTCGGCCCAGGTGGCAGAGTTAGTAGCACTGACTAGAGCATGTGAACTGGCAGCAGGCAAATCTGCTAACATTTACACTGATTCGAGGTACGTGTTCGGGGTAGTGCATGATTTTGGGTCTCTGTGGCGTCTGAGAAATTTTATGACAGCAGCAGGCACACCAGTTGCACACTCCCGACACATAAAACATCTCTTAGAAGCAATCCAACTGCCCAAGGCAGTGGCAGTAATTAAATGTAAAGCCCACACATGTGAGGATGACCCGGTGTCACTGGGCAACAACAGAGCCGATGAAGCTGCAAAATGGGCAGCAGGATTAAAAATGTTTTCTCCAACTGAAACAATTATGTCATTCCAAACCGTTGACATTCTAAAATTAATTGAGATGCAAAATTTGTGTTCAATTCAGGAAAAATCCATTTGGAAGTCCAAGGGGTGTGGGCAAGAGTCCTCTGGGCTCTGGAGGGATGGACATGGTAAACCAGTAGCCCCCAAGGCGTATTACCCCAGCATGGCTGAGGCAGCACACGGTCTGACTCACCTGGGTAAACAGGGTATGTGCAAGTTGGTGAGGGCATACTGGTGCGCACCAGGTTTTTCTTCACAAGCAGAGAAGATAGCAATGTCCTGTCTGACCTGCTTGAGAAAGAACACAGGAAAGTGATCCCTACCGAACCGTCCCACATTCCACCGACTGATGGACCTTTCCAGGTGATACAAATTGATTTCATCCAATTACCACCCTGCAGGAACCTTAAGTATGTATTAGTGTGCACAGACGTATTTTCTAACTGGGTTGAGGCCTACCCAGTGGCCACTAATACTGCTGCATTTACTGCCAAGAAAATAGTTCAGGAATTTGTATGCAGGTATGGTATCCCTAGAATCATCGAGAGTGATAGGGGTACCCATTTCACAGGTGATGTTTTCCAAAATATGTGTAAGCTGATGGGTATTAATAGCCGACTTCACACCCCCTACCGACCGCAAGCCAGTGCCAAGGTAGAGAGGATGAACGGGACTATTAAAAATAAGCTAAGTAAAATCATGGCAGAGACTGGACTAGGATGGCAAGAAGCATTACCCTTGGTCCTACATAGCATAAGGACCACTCCTAGACCTCCTCTGATTCTGTCCCCATTTGAAATATTGTTCGGTAGACAACCTCATTTGATTATAAGTCCACAGGAAGATCTAAAGGGTAACAACGAGGTAACTGTAAAGTATCTTATATCAATGAGTAGGCAGTTAAAGCAACAGCAGCAGAAACTGAAATTGTTGTCTAATGATATGCCTGAAACTAACTGTCATGATGTTGAACCAGGAGAATATGTAATGATCAGAAATTTCTTGCGTTCAGGTTGTTTGACTGACCGGTGGGAAGGTCCATACCAGGTGCTGCTAACAAGTACTACATCTTTGAAGGTGGCCGAGAGAGATACCTGGGTCCATTCGACTCACTGCAAAAAGGTCAATCAACCGGTGGAGAAACAAGTCGGAAACAAGGCTGATAGTGCGGACTTGTCACTCGCGAGCTTGTTCCGGGAGGATTGAAAAGGTCGTAGTGAGATACTTGAACCGAGAGAAATTTTGCAGGACTTGTTGTTAAAATGGACAGGCCTGCTGTGTTCATTTTCATATTCTCTTTTAGAGTGTTCACCATTCTGGTCAGTCCAGGGATATCCAGTGTCTGTGATGGGGGACCGATTGAGGAAATGGGAGCTGATGGCAGTGCCGATGGAGTGGAGACAGGAGGAGTGCAATGCCAATCAGGGGAGTGTCTTTCCAATCTTAGTACGGTTATTGTTAAAAGAGCTATCATTCCGGATACTCGGGGAAGGTGTGGAGGGTTATCGTCTGAGGATTCCTGTATTTGTGAGCTTTGTGGGTCCCTATTTGATGAGATTTGTATCCAACGGTGCCAACCAAAATATAATCCGTACTGGGGAGGGTATCCTTTAGAGGATTATCACAGCATGGTAGGCAAAGTGTTAAATCAAACCGATTGCTGGGTGTGTTCACATGTGCCCAAGGGACAGCATAATGTAGGGTTGGTGCCATTTCCGCTGAATATCACGGAAATTTTAGAATTGCAAAAAGGGAAAACATTGGATGGAAAATTCCTCTCATCCAAACCACCTCATTTCAAACTCTATCAATTCCAAGTAGATAGATCACTTTTGTGTTTGAACATAAACAACCCCAATAAACCCGGAGGTTGGGAAGTGACGGGGAATAATCAGACGATGACCTTCTCACAAAGAGCTGATAATGAGTCCATAAACTATGATCTGCTACGCTCAATTAAATCAAGTGGGAAATATTTTAGGTACCGGTATACATTGAGTTCCACCAAAGAAATGATTGGTAAAGTACCAGATGGTTATTGTGCTAAAATAATACAACCAGAAACTTGCATATACCAGATGGAAGAGCCTGAGATAGGATTGTTTGCAAGAGAAATGTGTTTAATGATAATGATGCATACCATTCCTTATGTTCTCCCTGATAATGTATATTTTATATATGGAAGAAAAGCGTATAAATGGCTCTCCCCGAGTTCTGATAGTTTGTGTTACCTGGGAAGAGTAGTCCCAGAAGTTATGACCCTCACACATGTTGAAATGCTGAGTATATATAAAAACACACTGTCACCATATCTTCACACTCAATATGAACACAGAGGCAAGAGAAATATGATACCTGGTGATATGCATAAAGCCTCTCAGTTAATCAGTGAGACAACTGGCTTCCAAGTTTTAGTCACCCTGGATCCCACCAGAATTGCGAGGGGTACATTAAATTTTAGATATATCCAAGAACTTGCTAAATTAATAGATAATATCACCGAGATGTACGATGACACATTCAGGTACACAGGGAGAGAATTGCAAGCGTACAAGAAAGAACTGGTGCAACACAGGCTAGTGTTGAATTATTTAACAGCTGTTACTGGAGGGTATTGCATAACATTGGCCACTCAATTTGGAGTAAAATGTTGCACCTATGTCACCAATGATACCAGCGACCCTAAGGAGGTGATAGACCGGAAGATGGATGAAATTCTGCAGCTAAAGTGGGAATTTCGCAAGAACCATAACGCTTTAGTGGCTGAAGTAGGGGAAAAGATAGAAGGATGGGTGTCATGGCTGAACCCAGTGAAATGGTTCTCGGGTCTAGGGGAATGGGTCCAGGAAGTGATCGCCAGCATAGGCAAATTCTTGATCCTTATACTGATTGTCATCATAGTAATTGGCATATGCGTCCGGTGTTTTCCTATTGTGTTGAAGTGTGGAAAATGTAAAAACAGAGTGAAACGAAGGAATGAAACTGTGATGGTGGTTAGAAATGATAATATGTATACCGTGGTAGATACAGAACTGCATTACAACCCTGAGCTAGGAAGTACCATCATTTAAATGTGTAATATTTAGACATGCATAGAGGATATTATTGAAATGTTATTTGTAGAACACCCAGAAAATGTAAAGTCTCAAATTCCCCTTCAAGACTGCTGTTATAAGACTGGTGCATTCCCACACCTGTCACATGATCTCCCAAGATCCGCGGTGTGCGTATAATAGTAGTTTTATGTCCCCACCCAGAGACACATTATTGATGGATTAAGAACCACCTTGTGCCATCCCATAATAACACTAAATAATATATAAATGTAAGCCTAAATTAAATCCTAATAGCAGATTGTAATAGCATGTTGTTTGCTATCAAAGGGTGGACTGTCGAAGCTGAATAATTGGCTGAGACAAGCTCAGTTTAAAATTTAATCGCGACGACGCCATTTTGCGACTGGCCTCAAGACACCATCTTGTGAATGGCAGCATGACTCCATTTTAGAAAAGAAAGCTTACACAAGAGCCATTTTGTCAAAAATACATAGTACACAATCCAGAGTGCAAAATTGCTAAAAGTAGCAATTTTGCTACTCACAACGCAAAGTTGCTAAAAAGTAGCACAAACAGCTTTTTCACAATCTTCCCCAAACACCTACCGACGGTGTTTAGCAGACATAAAATAACTTTCCAACACATTAAAATCATCACAGACTTATATTTGAAAAGTAGCAAAGTTGCTAAAAAGTAGCACGAACAGCTTTTTCACAATCTTCCCCAAACACCTACCGACGGTGTTTAGCAGACATAAAATAACTTTGCAACACATTAAAATCACCACAAACATATTTGAGCAGTAGCAAAGTAGTGGTGTTTTCCCCTGCATTCACTTTAACACATACACGATGTAGCAAAAAGTAGCAAATTAGTGGTGTTTTCCCTGCACTTCATGTTAAAAATAGGACAACGCAAAATAGCTATTTAGACGCACAGCCAGATTTTTAGTGATCTTTCCCAAACCCATACTGGCATGCTCACACACATACACAGAAGCCTTTCCAACTTAGTGCTGGTCGCTAAGTGCCCCACAGACCCTCAAACGCACAACACAATTTAATGTCATTTCTCCCCGCATACACATTTAAAAGCAATGGTCCCGCAGCACGAAAGGAATGATTATTATTTGGTTTAATCGCAATGTCAGCATATGAAGAAATGAATGTTTTCTGTAACTATGGTTTAGTAAATGGCAAATGGACCGTGATTGGTGCCGTACTGATCTACTCTTTTCCCACAGCGTTCCGGTGGCATCGGTGAGGAGATCAGAACATGCGGCTATGAAATATGAATGATAGAGAGAATAACTTCTTGAAATGTTGTATGCCATAGTTTAGACTACATTTATTATGCAGCGTGAAAGTGGACACAATCAGGCTGTTAGAGGCTGGTTTGAGCCTTTGCACTGACCTATGAATTGTACCGTAACGGAAGAAGCAAGAAGAGGAACCAATGAGAACCTGCCAATGTATTCTATTGTATTGCTTATCCCAGTCCGGGTATATATGCGAGTGCTCTGAAACGAGATGCCAGTCTGCGGTGGTCCTGTTATGCTGTTTCGACGAAGGTTTCATTACTGATGCCGGTATCTGGTCCCAGAGCGCACGCGTATGTATTGACTGTACCTTATGACCTAAATGTTTGGACAATTTAGTTTGCGCTCATTGTTAGATCATAGCGTGGTAACATCTGTACTTTTACCTGAATAATAATCTTTAGCGCGTTGGACCGCTATTCCACTGTCTTAGAGTCTTATTAATGGTATATTTAAAACACAACGCTAATTAGCGACACCTTATGGTTTTAGGAGGTATAGGCAGGTTTTGTCTTAGAGGTTCTAGGCAGGTGAATCTTAGAGGTTTATAGGCAGGAATGTACTAAAGGTTCAGTTGCACAATTCAACAGATCATAGTCAAGGCATTGAGCTTGAAAAAGTCCAAAGTATTGGATGAAATTAGTGGCCATGCCACCTATTGCTACAATGCACTGCCTTTTGGAAGGGATAAGCATATGCAACCAACTGCCCTTCTTTCCCACTCTCCATGTTATCAGGTTTTAATATATAATATATAATACTGGATCCCACCTGGGATGACGACTCTGACTCCCTAGCTAGTTCCAACCCCATCTGTCTTGTGGGCTTTGTGTGGATGAGTTATTTATTGCCAATTGCTGTATGGGTGGAAACATTGCATGAGAACATATTAATCCATGTCTTCTGCATCAGAATTTGGTAATAAAGGAAACATTTACAGTGCATATCAGGCCAAAAGGATGATTAAAGGAAGACACATCTACTTCCAAAAGTTATTTTTAGCATATCAAATGTAGTTTTGTATATAACACACTCCTGAACAGTAATAAGTAATTAGGTTTTAAAGATTTCACAAATTAAGTGATCCTAACCCTACATTCCATCAATAGCATATTATGCATATTCCATATTTAATTGCATTCATGTCATTTCCCTCTAAGGTTTGTAAAATGCAAAGTTCCCATGACAACAAACGGCTACTACTGGAGCAGAAACATGCTGAAACTTGAAGCATTTTGTGATGGAACATTCAACAGCGGCTGTGCCATCCTTGTTAACTTCACTCCTAAGGGTACATCTTACACATTTGGCACACAATGGTAATGTTCATCACCAAATACCTCCAGATGCATAGTATGGTTATTTCTGTGTATTCTAGATCAATTAAACAAATTAAGCTACATTCACGCAAGATTATCAATTCACATATGATGAAACTGGTTTGCACATGGAAAAGACAATTTTGCATGTTTAAGCTTAACTTGATACATTTGCATGCTGCAAATATTCAAAATGTGAACTACAAATACATTAATCTTTGCTATTTGGATTAAAAAAAAATGTTAAATACTTTTTTAATATTTAAAATTATTATTTGAAAAATAAATAAAAAAATAATAGTCTCTAAATTGCTAATTTTAATGTGAACAGTGAACCCTGAACAAGAACAACAATTCTGATGTTGATAACCCTTGTACCGGCGAAATATGAACACATTTTCAGTCATCTATATTATCCGTTGTGGTGATACATAAAAATATTCAAACATTGAAGACAAACACTTAAAACAACAGTATAAAGGGTCAATACACAATATGTTTTTTGCTTATTCCTTAAGTACTTTTCAGTCTGTGCACTGCAGGTTTCTGGAGAGTGAAACCTGAGTATATGAATAGTATTCAGGTTCATTTTGCTGTGTTCTGAAAGAAAAACCTAGTTTTCATCTCCTGTAGAGACTATATGGGAATTCTTGCTGTCTGCAGAAACCAACAGCCATGAAAGTGTCTCTGTCGCTCCCAGCACTTTCTAGTAATGATGAGACTGACATCTAATTGTCACTCTGCTTTTTCAAAAGTGGATGAATAGTTCATTTTCGGAGCTTGCCATGTGGTAAATATGTAGATGCTATTATCAAATTTTCAGTAGCATGCTAGGAAGAAAGATAACAAAGCATAATCATTATCTACTATAAAAACAATTGCTACCAGCTCACCTCTCAAAACAAGTAGCACCCTTTGACACTTAATTTAAAAAAAAGGTGGGATGGTGGTCGTGTTGATCGTGCTTGATCCGAATATTACGTCTTTGGTGAATCAATTCAGAAATGTTTATTAGATGTTATTCTTACTGATTCAAACAAGAATATACTTAAATCATAAATATTAATGTGTCCAAAAACAATATAATTATATTTATGTAAAATACAAGTGAAGAAAAAAACATACAGCAGCAACATTAGAATAGGTAACAAAGCAAATAAATGCAATGCATGAGTTATGAAAGGTACAATATATAATGGAAAATATAAAGATGATATAAATGATAAAAAATGCTGACACAGAACAGTGGTCCTTATTCCCAGACGTGGCCAAAATATCTACATTATGTGAGTAGATAGACCAATATGGTTTGTCAATCCCTCTACCATAGGGAATAGATGTAATGAGTGCACATATATATGAAATTGCCATTTTTCTTTCTAGTTGTTGACTTGCCAGCTGCTATTATTATTATTATTATTATTATTATTATTATTATTATTATCATAGTTTATTTATATGGCGCCACTAGTGTTCCACAGCGCCTTACAATGTACATAACCAAAAAAGTGACTAACAGTACAATAAAAATACAATGCAGGACAAGGACAGGTATAATATATATTGCTAAATTGGTAACCATAACACCCAAATAAGCATAAGAAGTAGATGAAAATAAAGAAAGAAGAAGCTCAAGAGGGTAGAGGGCCCTGCTCGCAAGAGCTTACATTATAAATTAGGATGCTGACCCTGGTCTTGAGCTGGGTACACACTATACAATGGTGCAAAGCAATGTAATGATGCATCACGCATGCTGTCAACACTGTATGATCCGGCATACGACAACGCATTGTGTCGTTACATGCTGCATGTAACAGCACCGCATTGTTCATTGCATTGTCCCATCTGCTGTGCAGAACAGTCAGGAAGCCGATGGACGGAATCCCGACCGCCGGCTTCCCGACTGTATAATCCCGGCAATGGTTAAATGACAGGCATCGAGATCCCGACGCCTGTCATTTTCCCTACGCTGGGAGCCCGACACCTGGCTTACCGATCGAAGGTAAGCCGGGCAACGGGTGCAGACAGCCGCGGGGTTAGGTTTAGGCACCCCCCCGGGAGGTTAGGTTTAGGCTAGGGGAAAGGGGGGCTTAGGGTTAGGCACCCTCGGGGGGGTAGTTAGGGTTAGGCACCCCCCCGGGGGACTTAGGTTTAGGCGGTGGGGAGGGGGGGTTAGGTTTAGGCACTTAGAGGGGGGATTAGGGTTAGGCACTTAGAGGGGACGTTAGGGTTAGGCACTCCTAAGAGAGAGTTAGGGTTAGGGGGCAGAATAGGTTAGAGAATACTTACCTGGGGATGATCGGGATTTTCAGTGCTGCCGGGATGCCGATGTCGGGATTTGAACCGCCGGCCATGCGGCGGTAAATCATACTGATTCCGATGGGACGATGGAATGATTGATCTTTGGTAACAACAGATCGAGCGTACACACTAAACAATGTGTATGATGTGTCATCGGAATTGTACGATATATCATCCTGATCGTACGATATATCGTGCAGTGTGTGTCCAGCTTTATACCATGTGCTAGTCTTCTTTGGATTTGTGTTTTGAATGTGTTTGGTAATGTGTCAATAAAACTTTCCCAGATTTAAAACAAAATCAGTGTGTGTTGCCTTTTGTACAATATACTGTATAACATTCTATTCAATCCATATGAAAAACATAAACAGTTTATTTCTTCAGAGAATACAGTGTACTCTATATTAAATTTCTATATAGATGCTAAGGGGTATATTTACTAAGCTGCGGGTTTTTAGAAGTGGTTTTGTTGCCCCTTAACATTTATCTAGCACCTTCTAGAAGGTAATAGCTAGAATCTGATTGGTTGCTATGGGCAACAAAACCACTTCTAAAAACCCGCACCATACTAAATATACCCCTAAATGTTAGAACAGTTGAAGAATATGAGAGGAAGTTCAGGACATTGGACCTGATTCAGCAAGGATCACGGGTGCTAATACGCACGCAATTGGCCGAATATTTTGCACTACGCATTCATTGCAGTGCGCGTGTGCGAATCAGCCGCTGCGATCGGAACTGCAATCACAGTGGAAATGCAGACCCATTGCACAGTGATTGACAGGAAGTGCCGTTTTTGGGTGGTAATGGGGGGGTGGTCGACCGAACGCAGGTGTGCCAGGGCGTTCGCATGCCATTTCAGTGGTGTGTGTAAATTATCCACTACGAAGCCATACACAGTGTGAAGTCTCATAGCGTGCGTGGCTGTTAGCAATTTCTGAGTAAGGTCAGAGCTTGTGCAAGTGTGTGTATGGGTCCAATGTTACTCCATTGTACCAATGGTTTTACTATTCAGGTAAGTATTACGGATGTGCGTATGGTGAAGTGGGCGTCCTTATGTGGTGCTGAGTTTGCATTGCAATCACAGTGGTTTGGCTTGCTATCGCAGTTGAACTACGTGCGGATTTAGTATTGCGATCCGTAGTGAATCAGGCCCTTTGTCCAGAGTTTCTTTAATCAGAAAACAATCGTAATTTAATTTTTAGGTGATTAACAGATATATGCAAGATGTTGAGATAAAACTACAAGTATGGAATTTGACCAGTCTGATTGGAACAAGTTTTTTGATTACTGAGCTGGTGGAGTATTGGGGTTGGTGTAGCACTAAATGTTTGTACATGAGATCTTATATTGCTTTATGAGTGGTTCCATTTAGATCATGTCAGTCAACTCATATATATTATTTATACCCTTTCTCAATCATGTACTAATGCTTATTCATTTTGGAATTCTCACTTTGCAGTTACTAGTAAGAACTGGTAGTGGTGACTACTGAGGTTTTTCTTAAGATGGAATGATGCCATACTTACCAAGCAGACATTTATAGGAATTTTGGATATACTGTATGAAATGAGAGTATTTGCTTGTGTGTATGCAAGAATGTGACCAAGCTTTGACCCCACAAGAAAGATTGCTCAGTTGGTGTATTGGCATACAGATCGTTCATGTGCAGCACACCTTTATAAATCACAGCATTTCAGAGTTTTAAGTTGTGGAAATTGATTCCTACCTCTGAGGTGATCTGCTGTATCCTGATTAAACTTGCTCTGGGACATTTGTATTTCCCGACGATGTGAGCTCTCTATTGATCAACTATTCATCTTTGGAAGTAAGTAATATTGGTAACAATTGGAGTGTTATAGTCGTGTGAATATTTGAGTAGATTTGCTCATTCCAAATATGATTATTTAAGATGGAAATTCCCTCTACTACTGTAAGTCTTTAATTATCCACCTCATATTAAGTTTGTAAAGATTGAGGATGTTTGTAGGCAACTGGATGTCCAAGTATCCATAGGACTTATTGGTTCACGACAATTTAAGATTCCTACTCTAAGAAACCTATAGTTAAGACATTGCTTCCAACATTTCCTGGTTGATGTTAAACCTGATATTTATCCAAAGTCATGGTCAGGTTTCCAGTGGTCACATGAGCCATGTAGATTTCTCAAAAGATTTATACTCTCTCAACTGGAGCTAGAAGAGGCAGTAAGGCTAGATTTGTCCAGCTATAGATTTTAAATCATCATCTATTATCAAATGAGGGCTTTGCTAGAATAGGTGCATTAGGGCATGTATGTACAAAAATGTAAAGTCTTCACCTCTTATTATGACTTCTTGAATAATATATCTTCCCTCTAGATATACAGTATCATTGAGTCATTTATAAAGTAATAGTTTATAGGCACTTATCTGTCATATTTTGACAGATAAGAGCAGAGATACAATCCTGTATCCTGGGAACATGCAGAGACATCCCCTGAGAGATGCTTCATTGAGTCTCCTGTAAATATACAGTATCAGGGGCTAATATTTTGACATGATTTATCCTTTTTACCTGGAAAGTTAAGACAATCCACATTCCAGTATACTACCACAACACTGCTTTGTATGTCCTGCTACCACTGTTATTGCTGTTCCTCAAAAACCCTGCAATCCTGGTTAAGGATCACTGTTTCGCTTAAATTCCATTTCACAATTCCGCTGGTGCCTGTTTTTATCTTTCTAGGTTCTATACCAATAGGATATATCTAGCATATGCCAGAAGAGCCGATGGCCAAATAGGCTGTTCCGGCGTCAAACCCCAGCTGAGCAGCTCTGCCTCCCGGTGCTCTGCTTTGCCATGGATACTGAAAAACAGGGCATGCCGCGAGGCCAGGCCCCTGTGACTCGCGGCACACCCCTGTGAGATGAGGCCATGCCCCTTTTGAGTCAAGGACATGCCCCTTTAGCATGACGCACACAGGGGGCTACCAGGGCTGCTTAGCAGCCCCAGGCCATCACTAATCAACTAATGAACACTTATGGTTGAACTGGACCGGAAGATAATCCTACCTAACAAAAAGTGAAATGCAGTAACAAGAACATACATATTAACAATAAAGTGCTCATTATTGTTGATCTCTCTGTAGCATAGTTTTTGATTTTGGATTATTTTTTTGTTTTATCTGACATTTAAGGAACTTTAAATAAACAATATCTGTGGTGACCTGTGGGACACTTCATCAGGTAAACTGATGTTGTGGATATAGAGTATCGGTAATGATGAATAAACCTTATTTGTTTCTCAAAAAGATATTTAGTGTACATATGAAGGACTTTTTTTTTCTACCAGTCCATTATACAGTAGTACACTTGTTCTTGTATGACACCGGGATAGATTATGTATAGTGTAAGATACCTAAGTGTAAGAATCTGGCAATAAAAGGTCTCGGGGTGTCCCCACTCAGCCTGCTCAGGGCCCAGCCTGTGTAGCCTTTCAATAACCATAGGGGTGTCAGTTCTGGAAATATCTAGAGCGTGTAACTATACCGGGAGATCTGGACCCTTGACATTTACCAGAAATCCTAAGAATCTTACATTATTGTAGTGATGAAAGTTTTCAAGATTGTCAATTTTGTCCAGCCGGACATTGGCCCTGATTCAGAGCCGGACGCTCTGAATCAGGGCCTTCCTCCTTGTTTTTCAGAGCGGCCCCTGGCCGCTCACATAGCTGTGGGTGACCACCCACAGCTATAGCGAGCGGCCAGGAAGATGCTCACGATGGTCAAGACCATCGCGACCATCGGGCTTGCGACGAGACCCTTGTGGTAGGGTCTCAAGGCCGCAAGTCCCAGAGAGCTTTCGGCTCAAACAAAGCCAAAAGCCCTCCCACTGACATCACTTGTGATGTCAGTGGGGCCACCCCCTGGCGGTAGGCATTCTCATGGGAACACCTCCATCTGGCCAGCCACCCCCCGGCCGCCCAACAAAGGGGGCATGCTGTCATTCAACATCGACAGCACTCTCTCTTTGGTGCGAGACCCGGAGCGACGGATTGCCCGTCGCTATCCGGGTCTCGCGCATGCACACGACGGAGCCACATAGACATACACATAGACTGCATTTGTTTGTTATATTCACCTTATACACACAGCCTGCAGGTAATTTTATACAATATTTTCAATAATTTTGTGGCTCAAGCAAAGTTTGTGTACAGAAATGAAATTCATTTATGTTTCATATACACCCTATACACACAGCCTGGAGGTAATTTTATACAATATTTTTAATAATTTGTGCCTTAGACAAAGTTTGTGTACATTGAACCATCAAAAATCAAAGGTTTCATTATCTCAGTCATGCCAAAATTATTCCGTATTTCGGAATATTTGGATATGGGAGACTCAACCTGTGTGTGTGTGTGTGTGTGTATATATATATATATATATATATATATATATATATATATATATATATATTAAAAACACATTTAATATAATTTTTTTTTCAAAATTACAAAAGTTGTATTAGCCAGATCGTATTTGGTAGCAGCATATATATATATATATATATATATATATATATATATATATATATATAGTGCTTTTTTGTATGAAATATGGTGTCAGTACTAAAAAAAAAAAGGCATCGGTGCTCATCTAAAGTTACAAGTTTACACACAGCCTGGAGGTAATTTTATACAATATTTTTAATAATTTGTGCCTTAGACAAAGTTTGTGTACATTGAACCATCAAAAATCAAAGGTTTCATTATCTCAGTCATGCCAAAATTATTCCGTATTTCGGAATATTTGGATATGGGAGACTCAACCTGTGTGTGTGTGTGTATATATATATATATATATATATATATATATATATATATATATATATATATATATTAAAAACACATTTAATATAATTTTTTTTTCAAAATTACAAAAGTTGTATTAGCCAGATCGTATTTGGTAGCAGCATATATATATATATATAGTGCTTTTTTGTATGAAATATGGTGTCAGTACTAAAAAAAAAAAGGCATCGGTGCTCATCTAAAGTTACAAGTTTATTTAAGATTTATGCTACCTTCCACACTGTGAATAAGTGTGCAGATGCTTATTTCATTTATTTTTGAAAGGATTTCCCTGTTGTCTTCCTGTATCTGGAACTAGTTATAAGAATTAAAACCTCTTGTAAGAATAAGACACTTTCTCATCTCAAGAATCATCATTCAATTGGAAGAACCATTGTCTACTGTATGTGAATCTACTTTGCTCTCTTTTGATTCTCTGATCACTTAAGAACATGTTTAGTAGAGTGAATAAGAGAACAAGTCAAAAGACTCTTAGGGGTAAATTTACTAACTGACGGCTTTTGATCATTTACTGACGGGTATAAGGGAAGAGGGTGATGATGCTATTGCAGGGGGACACTCAGCATGGTGTCCCCCTGCCATAAATCCCTAGAGAAGTGGGGTTCCCCTTCCACTACGGCTCTTATACTTGACTATGTAAAAATGTTGATAGTTTCTCTGATTTTCAAAACTGTCCTAAAGTTGGGTTTTTAGTTGTTTTTCCATCAGTTTTGACTTTAGTAAATTGTTGGTATGCAAAACCAAGGACTAAATGACCAAAAAGCCAAACTCAACCTTTAGAAAATGTACCCCTTAGTTTAAAAAACAACTTATTATATTATATATATAGTATATTAATTAATATGATAACATTTTTATGAAATGTAGATATCTTCTCAGCAGTAGCCAGTTAATCAAGAGCCAGTGTGTTCATTTTTATCACTGGCACAATACTAAAGCTTGAGGTTTCTTTACAAGTTCTGACACATTGCTCTCTGTTTTGATGTTAGATGTCAGCTCATATCACATTGGACTGTAGGAATGCTGGCACAATGCAATATCAGAGTCAGGCATTTCGGCAGATTTGTTCTTGCTAATCTATTTTGTCACAACACATAAAACAGATTTGAATTTTTTGGTGGCTGTAGAATAGATAGAAGAAAATAGAAATGTCACCAGTCATGAAAAATATTAAAGTAATCAGCAATTGTTCAAAAGTATTGAATAAATAGGCGAAACACAGATGCTTACAGTAGGAGAATGTGGTGTGCTATAATAAAAATGGCTGCCGCTATCTTCTTTTGTAGCATACAATCGGGAGCATATAGTGTTGGCTGCAATTTATACCAAAAAAGTAGGTGTATACTACAGCTATAAAAATGCTGCAATTAGCATAATAAGCGGAGCTGCGGCAACTGCAAGTTACTTTAAAATGCGTATTTGTTTAAATATTAGAAAATTGCATAAATTATGCGATGCTTGCCAGAATCCTAAAAGCATAAGACAAACTGTAGTATCTTTTAAGTGAACCTAGTAAGCTGAGAATGTGAGAAAACCACACTCAATAAATAGAAGTGTTTTGACACTTCATCATGTCGGGGTGACGTAAGGAACAAGTTGGCATTGTACTATAGATGTTATATGGCTGTTGGAATGTTCCCCCTGTTGACTTGCTCTTTTCCCTAGATGTTCCCTGGGACCATTGCTGTTCTCTGTCCATTGTCGGCATTCTAAGAGTACAGACGTGTTTCACTCAGCTAAGGTATCCTGTATCCTTTGTTGATTCTGCATCATCTACATGGTGTTAGAAGAATGGCAGTGATGGCTTAGGGTATCCACCAGATCAATCATCTGGTTATTGGACTCTTGGCTTAGGTTCTGCAAGAAGTGGCGCATGTACTGCTACATGGGGCTGGCGGACAAGTCCAAGAAGATACAAGCTTACGCTTAATCTGGCTGGTGATGAGGTTTATGATAAAGCCGATACTTTTGTGTTTGGAGGAGGGGATGGATCCAGATGGCTAAGATAGCTAAGTTCAGTGTCATCAGTCTCCATGTAATCATGGATAGACACAAATTTAACGTTGAGGCAAGGCTAAAATTATTAGCATTAAATTGTGATAGAGTGCACTCACCAAAGCAATTACTGTATATGCAGACAGCCTACATCCCACATCAAGCAAAGCCACAGCAATTCTGTGTGAATTGTGGTGGCTGCCATTACTCTGAGTACTCCAGTGCTCCAAATGCCCTGTGTACAACAAGCATTACAATGCTTGTGGCTTGTTCAACCACTTTGCAAGGTGGTGCAGGTCAAAGCAGAGGTGAGAATGACAAACAGTCCAATGCTCCATGACCAAACAGCCCCCCTAACAAAATTGAGTCTACACCAGCCACCTCCTCCTTCAAGGACTTCTACTGTGAAAGTGCATATCTCAGAGCTGAAAAGAGTGAAATCTCCTCCACCCTGACTGACAGAGAGATATATAATGCCATCAAGATCAAAATTGATCAGGGCACTAAGAACAACGTAATGGTCAGAGACCACCTGTACCTGTAATTCAAATGCAGTAATTGATACCTCTAATTGGGTGAACCTTATTGCATATGGTGGTCAGGTGTGGCAACAATAATTGCCACCACCTGTCCGTTAACCTTTGATATTGTCGACAATGATGTCATATCGCTACTGGGTGTGCCAGACAGCATCAGGTTAACCCCAATAACATTAGGTTCCAATGTACATGTACTGATGTGCCCAGCTATAACGTGGCATCACAGCGCTATCTCTCATGCCACGTATGGCGCGCCACACACCACGCCATGAGTCGCGCCACAAAGAAAGTTTATTAGTGAAAAAAGTCATTAAGTGTAATACAACATTTTGCCCACCAGATGTCACTTTTCCTAAACTACATAGCGCATGCGTCAGATTTCATTAAGTGTAATACAACTTTTTGCCCACCAGGTGTCACTTTTCCTAAACTACATAGCGCATGCGTGTGATTTCATGATGTGTAATACAACATTTTGCCCACCAGGTGTCACTTTCCAATGTACCATACGGTATTTTCTGTATCACCGGCCGATGATTGTTTGACAGAAGCTTAGACATTAGACTTTACAAATTACAGAACTCTATTAATGGGTGAAGCGTGTGGCCTAGCGGTCTAATGCCTAATCTCACTGCTTCTCCTCTCTTCTTGTTCTGTGGGTTCGAGACCTTGAAAATACAGTATGTTTTTTTAATTTATTTTTAAAATCTTCACTTAAAATATTCAGTATTCAACACAGTACATGTGGAGCGCATGTCTGCCCAGTGCTTCGGGAGTCAAACAGCGAAACTAGGATTTTTATTATTGTACATACAGTACTGTACCTTAGAACGCAAACTTGCGTCAATGCCGGCGCTGACATGAAGGCGGACATTATAGTTATTTATTATGACCATCAAGTGGCAATGGGCCCTGTTAAAGAAACTGGTTTCTGTATATCAAACTGACTGCGCGTTTAAACCGCAAAATTGCGTCAATGTCTGCGCGTGCCCAGTGGTCGGATTTTAATCACAATGGAATGTGTGCCCCATGTCCAGTGGAGCCAAGCCATACATTAAGTTGCGCTATTTTATGGCGCATACCCAGTTGTCTGTATTGCCAACAGTACTGTTGAATTTTCACACTAGTGCCATTCTGCACTGTCCGAGACTTACAGTACCGCACAGTATACACAATAGTAAATTCATTACTACAGTACATAAGGTGCTACAGTAGTGGACTAACAGCAGTTTGTAGGGCAGATGCAGAGCGCAAACTTGCGTCAATGAAAATGCTGTCTTAGACTTGTAACATTATTAATTTAATATGTTTAGTAACTGATAGTTGACTGTGTATAAGAGAGGGGTCTCTCTAGTACAAACTGACTCGGCGTTTAAACCGCAAAATTGCGTCAACTGTCAGCACAGTTTGCGTTGTGGTAACTTATAGCCAGTTCTGATGGGTTACGGTACAAATAGGATCTCTGGCTTGTGCCCAGTGGCGGGGTTGCAATGCATTGCCAGTGGTGCTGCGCCATAGCCATACCCTTGTAGCGCTATGGCTATGTACTGTACGCCATGGCGTACAGTATGGAATATCATACTGTACAGTACCAGGTTATGATTCACACACAGTGAAAGTGTGTTATTATTACACTGACTGTGTAATAATAATATTAAAAATAAAAAGTGTAACCTTCACTGTCTAATAATAATGAAAAGCTTCATTATTAAGCTTCCTGGTTTCGAACCCGGGTTGTACAGACGTCTGCAATGTAGAAGTACGATTTCTTACCTCTACGCTACAGACGCCTGAGTACTGTACGTCATCGTATGGTACTGTAGATGTCACATAAAGTACTGTAGAGGACTAGGAGAGACTTGTGAGCAAGGGCTTAGGTGATCTGTCTTGCTTACACTTCTCTCCTTATGTTCGAGACCTTTATAATTTAATGGATTTTTTTAATGTTCACTATAGTACTGTAGTTCAGTCTTGTTATCCAACCCTTACAAAAATCAATCTATTGTACTGTATATGTGCCCAGCTACAGTACTGTAGTTTGTTGCTCCATACGGTACGCCATACAGTATACCGCATTGTTGCGCGCTACACTGTGGCGTATTGAGTCTCATAGCACTGTGCATGCCCAGTTGTCTGTATTATACGGTACTTATAACTGTAGTTGTAAGTACAATACGGTAGACATTGTAGTGATTCCCTGACTCTAGGAACTACAGTACAGTAGATGCAGTAGTCTAGGGGGCTAATGCCTAGCCCTACTGCATCTACCATTTTCTTGTACCGCTGGTTCGAGACCTTTAAAGTACAGTACATACTTTATACGGTAATTTTATTTTGTTTTAAATCTTCACTAATACAGTACATTATCCAGAAATTCTGGTATTTCTATGCCACAGTACTTTGACCAAAAAGTCTAACCTTGTTAATAAAAAATAAAAAGTGTAACCTTTCAAGCTTCGAACCCGCAAAAGGGTTGTACAGGCAGCTTAATGTATTGGTTTGATTATTTACCATTACACTACAGCCGCCTGCAATACCAAGGTTGCACCTGGCTTGAGTGTTTCCTACAATACTGTACATCATCGTATGTCAGGCGCATGCCCAGATCTACTGTATACCCATTTAGCGCTCTTTTTTTTTTTTTACTAAACTCAGTACATTTTATATATTAGGGGGTAAATGTACTAAGATGGTAGTGCTATTAAGTAATTTTGCCCATAGCAACCAATCTGATTCCAGGTATTACTGTACAGTATCTTCTAGAAGGTGCTACTGTAGATAAATGCGAAGTACAGTAGAATCTGATTGGATGCTATGGGTAACATACTGTACAGTACAGTAACTTCTTAAATAGAACTCCCATCTTAGTAAATTTACCCCTACAAGTTTCACTTTTTCCCCCCAATTTTTTTTCTTCCACCCCCCAAAATGAAAGTGAATTTTTAGTGTGTTCTGACTTTTTTTTTTTTTTTTAAACTTATGCAGTTTACAGTACCTTTAGGGGACGTTGAAGGCTTCCCGCAACATTGCACCCCAATTCACGAAATTTTTCAACCTGCTATTCATACAGTAGGCGAAACTTTTTTACATACTGTCTTACTGTACATTGCATTGACTTCCCGCCTACAGTAGGCAGAAAAGCTTTCAAATTGAATACAGCGATAATTTCACGCCTGGCAAAATGACGTAAACATACAGTACAAACACCAATTGTATAAATGAATGACAATTTTTATTTAACCTACAGTAACATGCTTTACAGAGGGGGGGACTTCTTTAGCCCTACTGGGGGACCGAGGACTACACAAAAAGAGTTGGCTTTTAATTTAAAATCATCACTGGCACTTTTGGCCTCAGATTCAGAGTTTCACCTATACCAGGTGCAGACTCTACCGTGCATCAGAGTGCACCATAATATAACATAAAAAAAAAATACATGAAACAAAACAGTATTTGGGTGCCCCAGATGGAGGTGAACACCAGCTGTGTGAATACGATAACAGAGCACTAACATTACCAAAAATCTCACCTTATCCTGATGTCGAAGGGACTGCCGCTCTAACCATACAGTAGAAGCCTGTCTCTCAATTCATGGTGCACCCACTACTGTACAGTATGTCTGCAACTATGGATGTGGATGTTGAAGCAGCCACTACTATTGTAGTGTATATGAACTAAAGGAACCTGAAAACTTGAAACATCTGCATTACAAATGGCAACATCAAGGAAGTTAAACCCCTCCTCCACATTACAAATTATATACAGTACAGTATAAGCTACATAGCAGTTGCTTGACCGTTTCTTTCGATGACAACTGGTAAGACTCTATGGAGATGATCAATATAATTGTTACACTGGGCACGTGTCAATACTGTTCTACAAAACTTCATTATCCCATCCAAAAGTTACTGTTTAGTTGTTGGTTTCACATCAGACCTGATGAACCTCTTCAACTGGGCCCAGACCATTTCAATGGGATTCATGTCCGGTGACCTACAGGTAAGTAAAAATAAAAAAAATATTCAGTCACAGTACTGTACTTTAGTATAAAGTGTACTAGAATAATTACTGCTCGGTGCTGTACATACTTTTTGGTACAATAAACAGTTAATACAGTACTATAGGACAATACTCACTCTGGTGGTGTGCATTCCCAATTTATCCCTCTCTCTTCCATGAATTTTGCTGAAGCCGAATGTTTGGGATCATTATCCTGGAATAATCGATGTCCTGATGGGAAGCATTTTCTCACAAATGGCACCATACAGCAATCTACTATTTTTTCTTGGAAGAAGGTCTTATCCATGATGCCTAAAGAGATGAGAAATTGTCAGTAACAAGCATATACTGTACAGGACTGTAAATCATTTTTAAAACAAGCATTACTGTACTGCACCTTCAAAAATATAGATCGGTCCTGCACCCCAACGAGATATACCTCCCCATACATGGACTTTTAACAGATGCTTCGGACGTGGTTTAAGTGAGAGATGTGCACGGTGTCGGAAGGACAGTATTGAGAACCTCTCGAGAGAAACCGAAGTTTCATCTGTGAAAATGACATCATTAAAATTCTCTACACTCTCTATCCACCGTCGTGCTTGTTCAACTCTCTTTACTTTATTAACATCCCTTATCATGGGATTTATCCTGTGAAATAAAAACAAGTTTTAGTTTACTGTCATGTAAAATCAGTGCATTATTAATATACAGTATATATATTTTACAGTATGTACAGTACCTTGTAGGGCCAAAAGTCCATCCCAGTTCCTTACGCATCCGTTTGATGCTGGAACAGGAGATGTCCAGGTCACATTCTGCTTTTAGAATACGTTTGATTTGTAAAGCTGTACGCTCATCATCCTCACAAGTCAATTTGTGCACAATCTTTTTGACGCTCCTACGGTAGAACACATACAGAGCATATAGCAATTATTGGACAGTTAATGTTGAAATTGGAACACAATACAGTACCAATCTAGCAACATACAGTATACTGTAATAAAAAAAGGTTTATGTAAAGTACCTACCATGTGCATTTAGAAGGAAATCTATATCTGGTCCGCGTTCTCTCAAATGCATGATAGCGCACAGTCTGTAAACTAACAAGAACACCACACTCTTTCAGCCAGGCATGAATCTGTCGTGTTGTTTTGTGTTCTTTTTTCATGCTTGCAATTATCTTGCTGATGGCTTTGCTGATTTTTGCCATGTTTGATGACAAAATCTGTGTAAAGAACAAGAGAAATACGTTACAGTACTGTTGCTGAGTATACAGACTGAGTACAGTATACAGTACATACAGTAATGTAATGTTCAGTATCTTAAACACAGGGGGGTATTACATTCTTACTGTACATCAGCCATAACATGTACAGTATAACCAGCTAGTAAATTTCATTTTGCAGGCTGTGTTTAATAAATGATAGCTTTGAGCTAATTTGTGATATATATTTCCCAATTTAATCTCACATCAAGCTTTCATACAGTATGCCCCTAAATACGCAAATATGCATCTACAGTACTGTGTGAAGGAGACAAACAGGACAATAAACACAGCAATATTGCGACTGAAACAAAAATGGTCGCCGAGCAAAACAAAACGGTACCGTATATGCATTGAAAAGTCGCTGCGCAAATCAGCGTCTAACACAGCAAACTGCAAAATGACCATGTACCTAGCAAGCTCCCATACTTACAGTACCAGCGGGTTGATACTGTAGGAAACAGCTGTAGAAGCTCACGGTACAGCAACAAAGGTGACTCGGAAGTCAGGCAGAGTTGCCGAGGTACATAAGATCACGGTAATGAGCAGTAACAACAGCGACTTAGAAGTCAGGCAGCGTTGCAGGTAGTAGTACAGTATCTCAAGGGTTCGTACTGTTGATACGTGCCGATGAGACAATCCGAGCAGCAAGTCCGTACAGTTAAGTAGCAGATTCACAGTGTGGATAGCTAGTGCGGTCTGAGACGCTCTTTTATGCTACCAGATACAAAAGAATTCCTTCCCGCAGAAAATCTGGCCGCTGATTGGTGTATTTGAAATATGCACTTCCTTGTGGTCCAATGGCATGGCAGAGTTTCGGAAAAATAGTGTGTACAGTACTGTAGGTTAACAGATTTGGTCGACAGACATTAGAATGGTGGATCAATCAACTTGCCTTTTGTTACTAATTTATTAATCAAACAAGCCATATCGACCAATAGTGTGTAACCCTTTAGTCCATGTACAGTACTGTAGATTTAATCAGCCTGTCAATCAAATGTCTGCCAGTCATGTCAGTATGTGTTAACAACTGTCAGTCATCGTCAGATACTGTACTATCCAAAACCCTACAGTGCAGTGTACAGTAATGTTGAGTATGTCAGAGTCGTGCATTGTACTGTATTCGTTATTGTACAGTATACTGTAATTCATGTGATTATACAGCAATGCTGTACTTACTACGAATTATTCGCCTCCGAATTCGCTGTAGGCGAGGCATGTCCCTCCGAAGCAGGTCACTCCACCTGCGCTGCAGTGAGCGACCTGTGCGGCGAATGCCATATTGGCTGTATATTTCATTACTCGCGGCTCTGTAGGCGAACACTTTGTCTTGGTTAGTGGCGAACGCTTGGTCCCGCCACTTAACCAAGACAAAGAGCTCGCCGGATGAGTAGCGTCTTGCCCTGACAGAAGACATTTTGACTAGCCAGTGACGCATGTCGTACATCGCACGACGCACGCCGACACTAATTCTCTTGTTACGGCAGGCATCTGTGGTGCACTGTAATGTAGTCATAACCGTAGTGGCAAAGTCAGTTTTGAATATTCAGTACAGGCACATTCATAGCGGCACACTAGTTGTCCTAGCAGACGGGGGATGGTGTCTTTTGGCAATGGTGACAATTCGTAGCATTTTTCAGGACACTAGGGCAGAGCTGACTGCTTAAACGCACAGTCAGCTTTGAACACAGAGCGCTCTCTCACAGACGGAAAGCACTCTCAGACACAGTCCAAGGGACGTAGCCATAGTGCGCGAGGCTGAGACCGCATATGCGTTGTCGCATGTTTGTGTTTTGCGGTTTCTGGGCGCACAGTTTGTGATGCAGAGGCCTGTCTCACATTCTAGACAGTAGTTTCACTAACAGTTCCTGCAGTTATGAAATCACTATTCTGTGGTGCTAAATTGTAGGGCACCGTCACTTTTGAATATTCAGTACAGGCACATTCATAGCGGCACACTAGTTGTCCTAGCAGACGGGGGATGGTGTCTTTTGGCAATGGTGACAATTCGTAGCATTTTTCAGGACACTAGGGCAGAGCTGACTGCTTACAGTAAATGGATTAACAAAGCTTCCTTTATTATGGTAATGTGAGGCCTTTGGCTTGCTTTGGGGGAAGGGACCTGATGCACTGTGTATGACTCTGGGCCCACTGGGCATGCGCCAGAAATCCCATCGCAACCCTCCTACTGGGCATGCGCCCGCCAGAGATGGAAATGCAACAGAATACAATACTGTACCGACTGCAGTAATACTGCCAACTGCGCATGCTCAGTGATAGCATAGCGCTACATGGTGTATGGCTTGGCGCCACAGATCCCATTGTAACCCCCTCCATTTCTAATCCATCGCAGCCACCGTAGCACCAACCGTGTAATACAGAGAGCTCTCTCTCCTACAGATCCCACTACAGCCGTACTTAGTGTGCAAGGTTGGAGCAGCATCACCAATGTCATCAGTTTGGGATGCAACGCTATTTTGCGCATCAAACGCACAGTCAGCTTTGAACACAGAGCGCTCTCTCACAGATGGAAAGCACTCTCAGACACAGTCCAAGGGACGTAGCCATAGTGCGCGAGGCTGAGACCGCATATGCGTTGTCACATGTTTGCGTTTTGCGGTTTCTGGGCACACAGTTTGTGATGCAGAGGCCTGTCTCACATTCTAGACAGTATTTTCACTAACTGTTCCTCCAGTTATGAAATCACTATTCTGTGGTGCTAAATTGTAGGGCACCGTCACTTTTGAATATTCAGTACAGGCACATTCATAGCGGCACACTAGTTGTCCTAGCAGACGGGGGATGGTGTCTTTTGGCAATGGTGACAATTCGTAGCATTTTTCAGGACACTAGGGCAGAGCTGACTGCTTACAGTAAATGGATTAACAAAGCTTCCTTTATTATGGTAATGTGAGGCTCTTGGCTTGCTTTGGGGGAAGGGACCTGATGCACTGTGTATGACTCTGGGCCCACTGGACATGCATCAGAAATCCCATCGCAACCCTCCTACTGGGCATGCGCCCGCCAGAGATGGAAATGCAACAGAATACAATACTGTACCGACTGCAGTAATACAGCCAACTGCGCATGCTCAGTGATAGCATAGCGCTACATGGCGTATGGCTTGGCGCCACAGATCCCATTGTAACCCCCTCCATTTCTAATCCATCGCAGCCACCGTAGCGCCAACCGTGTAATACAGAGAGCTCTCTCTCCTACAGATCCCACTACTACCGTACTTAGCGTGCAAGGTTGGAGCAGCTTCACCAATGTCATCAGTTTGGGATGCAACGCTATTTTGCGCATCAAACGCACAGTCAGCTTTGAACACAGAGCGCTCTCTCACAGACGGAAAGCACTCTCAGACACAGTCCAAGGGACGTAGCCATAGTGCGCGAGGCTGAGACCGCAAATGTGTTGTCGCATGTTTGCGTTTTGCGGTTTCTGGGCGCACAGTTTGTGATGCAGAGGCCTGTCTCACATTCTAGACAGTAGTTTCACTAACAGTTCCTGCAGTTATGAAATCACTATTCTGTGGTGCTAAATTGTAGGGCACCGTCACTTTTGAATATTCAGTACAGGCACATTCATAGCGGCACACTAGTTGTCCTAGCAGACGGGGGATGGTGTCTTTTGGCAATGGTGACAATTCGTAGCATTTTTCAGGACACTAGGGCAGAGCTGACTGCTTACAGTAAATGGATTAACAAAGCTTCCTTTATTATGGTAATGTGAGGCTCTTGGCTTGCTTTGGGGGAAGGGACCTGATGCACTGTGTATGACTCTGGGCCCACTGGGCATGCGTCAGAAATCCCATCGCAACCCTCCTACTGGGCATGCGCCCGCCAGAGATGGAAATGCAACAGAATACAATACTGTACCGACTGCAGTAATACAGCCAACTGCGCATGCTCAGTGATAGCATAGCGCTACATGGCGTATGGCTTGGCGCCACAGATCCCATTGTAACCCCCTCCATTTCTAATCCATCGCAGCCACCGTAGCGCCAACCGTGTAATACAGAGAGCTCTCTCTCCTACAGATCCCACTACTACCGTACTTAGTGTGCAAGGTTGGAGCAGCATCACCAATGTCATCAGTTTGGGATGCAACGCTATTTTGTACCCGCATATGCGTTGTCGCATGTTTGTGTTTTGCGGTTTCTGGGCGCACCATAGCCACAGTATGAAATCACTATTCAGTGAAATACAGTACAGTACAGAGCCCTCTCTGGGCACTACAGTGTCCAGAGCAGACAGTGACAAAAAAAAAATATACAGTACGGTACAGTATATTCTTTTCCAGGATCGAACCCCGGACCATAATTCTACCAAAGTGATCACCTAATCACTAGCCCACATGACAGCTACAGTACAGTGAACCACAGAGAGTGGCCTCATCCTTGTGCACTCCTCCCGCTGCTGTTTTTAATAAAAGAAAAAAAAAAAATGTCATACTGTAATGCATCCCATATCAGTGTAAGCTGTGCGTGCATCTAATTATTCTACAGTATCGGTTATACCGTGACAATAACTCCGGCAACTTCTCTACTATTCAGTTACTGCACCGTACTGTATGTACAATACAGTATGTGCAGTGATTTGTACAGTATATTATGCGACATTAAAAATACAGTATGGGTTGTGCGTTCATGCAAATGCTGTGAATATGATAGACATTCAGTACAGTGGAGCACTCGCCACCCAGCGGTTAAGCACTATATTACATGCAATTACAAAAGTGGAGCACTCGCCACCCAGCGGTTAAGCACTGTATTACATGCCTTACCATATCCTTCGTTGAAGAATACCACGGTATTCCACAAGTCCATGGCGCGACTCAGAGGCCTGCACGCCACGCCACAAGTCCGTGGCGCGACTCACGCCACGCCATGAGCAACAAAATAGCTGGGCAGATCTGTAGGTCAGGTGGTTGTCCCAGAACTTAGAGACTTTGCTGACCTACAGTCTTTGAGAACAATTCTATAGGTAAGCTACCTGTAGCATATCACATGCATGTCAATGAAACTATTGCTCCAACCATCTGTACTCCGCAGTGTACACTGTCTGAAATGAAAGGCAAAGTTATAGCTGAACTCAATGGCATGACTGTACTAGGAGAAATCACCCTTGTGGAAGATGCCAACCCATGAGTGTTGCCAATGGTGGCAGTTGTCAAGAAAGATGGATATGTCTGTGTTTGCTTCCACCAGGTTTTCTTAAACAAAGCCCTCATGCATCCTTATCACCCACTGAAAAGAGTGGAATAAGTTATTGCAAATATGCCAAATGCCAAGGTCTTCACCAGCCTACAGTTGATGCCAAATGTTGATTTTGGCATATCACCCTGGATATAGAATTATCCATGCTGACTACTTTTATGACACCAGTGGGTAGATATGTGTTTCTTCAAATGCCTTATGGAATCAAGTTTTCCAGTGCTGAGTAGAGCTCATTAAGAAACTTAACCCGGGCACCTCCTTAACGTCCAAGTTGTCAAACCAGACCCTGCAAAAATACAGGCTATACAGTTGCCTGTATTAGCCTCCAACGATACCTGGGCAAGACCAACTATCTTTCCAAGTTCCTGTCTCCTTACATTGAAGTGACTGCCCCTCTGCATCAGTTGTTGCACCAGGATGTGTGTGGTATTGGGATTCTCATAACATTGATACTGTTGCCTGCTTGAAGATCATGTTGAAGTATATCTCCCTGTGTTAATATCTGCTTATGCCTCTCAACATGACCATGGTGCTGTTTGTATGCAACAGAATAACAAATTGCTTTTGCCTCCAGGGCTAACAATGACAGTGAGAAATAGTATGATGAAATTGAAAAAAAATTTCTGACATTGGTGTTTGCTTGCATAAAGTTCCATGACTTTATATATGGACACCCAACGATTGTTGAAACTGACCACCAGCCTCTCATCGTGATTTTGCAGAAGCCTCTGCATACTGCTTCAGCCAAATCCAATGTTTCTTGTTTAAGCTACATGGTGTACCTTCTGGGCGTGACCTCCATGCATAATTATAAAAAACTAGACCACCTACCACATTAAATGAAAGGTTTTGGTACGGGATCCCGGAGGTCTGGATGCCGGCGTTCAGGATACCGACATCGGCTTCAGAATCCCAACAGAATTATGTAAGTATTCTAACCCTAACCCACCTTTCCCGCAGCCTAACCCTAACCCTCTCCTCCCGCAGCCTAACCCTAACCCTTCCACTAGTGCCTAACTCTAACACTAAACCTAACCCTAATACTTACTGCCGGAATGTCAGCAGTCGGGATACTGGAGCCGGGATTCTGACTGTCGGGATGCTGACTACATCCCTAAATGAGACACCACCTTTAAATTTGATACAAGATGGAGGAGAAATGGGCTTTAGATGCACACACAGGGCACATCATGTGAAAGAAGATATTCCCCTCTTTCAAGACAGGATGCCCACAAATGTATGTGTGGGCCAGTATATGGGAAATTGGGCCTGATTCAGACCCACTCGCTAGGTGGCATTTGCACGCAGCCTGCCCATGTTTGCAATCTGCACATGCGCAAACTAGTCCATGCGATCAGGAAGCATTAGCTCGCCGTGCATAGACAGCTCACTAGAATGAGTGACAGGGAAAGCCATTTGTGGGTGGTGGCAGGGGATGGTTGATGGAGACAGGGGAGTGGCGGAGTGAATGTAGGCGTGCCTGAGCGTCTTAACGCTGTTTCAGTGGCATGCATAGTTAAGACGCAGAATCATCGTACACGTCACATGGTTGAAATTCACACTGAAGCACTTGGAGTGCTTGCGGTAGGGTATGGTCAACCACAAGTGCTGTGTTCGCTTCCGATGGTACTTGATGTTACCGATGGTTGCATACACATCCTGGAGATGACGTGCATACGTGGGCGTCATAAGACAGGCTGGTGGGCATCTGCATACACATTGTGATCGCATGCGAAGATGCAATTGCGGATTTGCATACTTTCACTACATGCGAACGCATCTAGTGAGCGGGTCTGAATCGAGCCCATTGTTCACAACATGCCCTTCCTTATCTATGGAAAACTATTTTGTTCCTTAGCACTAGGCAATATTGTCTGGTGACAATGACTGAGGCGACTATATGATTTGAAAGCAGGGACTTCCCTCTTGTAATATGTGAGTGAACCCACATTTACAGGTGTAATATTGGGTGTGATAGGGCAGCTCTTGCCCTCCCACCCAATTCTGAAAAACTTATGTTTGCCGTAGTGCAGGGTAATACTGTCTAGTGATCACAGGAGCTGCAAGTGGGACAAATAATTTGAAAGTGAGAACTCCCTGTTTTAAATATGTGTGCCCACTCAGTTGCAGCTGTCATTATGGGAATGATAGGACACGTAGTGACCTCCCACACATATACAGAAAACATTGCCTAGTGATCACAAGGCAATAAGTACTAAGCAGCCTCAATATTTGAAATAGGACACCCCTCTTTGCAATTTGAATGCCTCTTAATTATTTGTAGCCAGGAAGGGGGAGATTCCCCATGCATTATTTTTCTGTAGTGCAAGGAGTTAATGCCATGTGATTAGTGTAATCACCAGATATTAGCCTTTTAAAGGGGACTCCTTATCTTTTACTTTATATGGTCGTGGAGTTAGAGGGACTTAAATATTCCACCCCCCCTCCATTTTCATTCTTTCTGTCTGTAAACAGTGCTGCTGTCGCGCATGCATGCACTGGCGGCACTTCCGATATCGGCATGGTGACAGCAGGTAATACCCATCAGAATCCTGGATCCTGGACTGGTGGGGACTAGGTCATTTTATTTTTGGGGGGGAGGGGTACTACCCCCCACTGTGGAAGACAAGTGGGTCTCATCTTCTGCAGTGTAGCTGTATATGCAGAGAACAATCCTCACTCATCCTCTACAGCAAGTGGGTAAATGCCCTGAGGTGATGCAGATATTTTTAGTTTGCCTAAACTCACTTAATATATGTTCATTGCCCGTTGTGAAATCTGTGACTGTTTATGCCTAACAAATGTGTTTATAAACATGTATACATATACATATATATATATATATATATATATAACATGTTAATATGGAAGCATGCACGTTTTTGCAAGTTACTAGACTTTTGGATGCCTATTTGCATGTTACTGGGAATAATAGTGTTTTAAAGTTTTTAACCTTAAAAAATGGTAAATAAGTTAAAAATGGTGATGAGAACTGAAAGCTCCATGTCACATCTGCTCTGTATCTCAAGAGATATACTGTCTTACTCGGTTTGGGTGCAGATGAGGTAGGAATTTTGAGTTATGAGTCAGGCTGTAATCTATATTAAGTCCATGAAATTTTACATTTCAGTGTCCTTATTTACCTTTATGCATCATAAAGAGCCCTATAGACAAGTAAACCAGTAAGAGAGCAAAAGAAAAGGACTTTATAATATAGACTAATAATAAGAGTGGTTGTATCACATCGATAGAGGATGATGTTGTCTTAATATGTTTTTCTGTTTATTAGTAAATGGAGTAATGTCTGGATATATCTCATTGTATTACAGCCAAGTGTAAAGGTTTATGATAAGCATGATGGGGGCATCTAGCCATTTTTTTTCCTAAAATACTAATTTTAATTTTGTTCATGGGCACAAAAAATCTATCTGCATATGTCTAGAATTGTACATATTAGGGGTGAGCGGGTTCGGATTTCTGAAATCCGAGGCCCCCCCGATCCGAGGCCGATCCGAGTCAGGCTCGACTTTTCCCGCCTGACTCGGATCTGAAATCGAGGCAAAACGTCATCATCCCACCTTCCGGGTATCGCAGGTTTTGGATTCTATATAAGGTACCCGCGTCTGCACCATTTTCTCACTCGGCTGTGGACAGTAAAGAGGGAGGGTGGGAGTTAGGGCTGGCTGGGCAGTGTAGTGTAGTGTAGTGCAGTGTAGTGTTGTGTTGTGCTGTGCTGTGCTGCGCTGTGCTGCTGTTGTCCATAGGGGCTGTGTCCACTCCTCCAAAGTCCATAGGGGCTGGCTGTGTTGTGCTGTGCTGCTGTTGTCCATAGGGGCTGTGTCCACTCCTCCAAAGTCCATAGGGGCTGGCTGTGTTGTGCTGTGCTGCTGTTGTCCATAGGGGCTGTGTCCACTCCTCCAAAGTCCAGAGGGGCTGGCTGGACTGTGTTGTGAAGTCAGTTGTCCATAGGGGCTGTGTCCACTCCAAAGTCCTGTGCAGTGTCCCAGTCCTAAAGGGGTGCTGTAGTGTTGTCCAGGGGGTGCTCTGTCCATCAGGGGTGCTCCCCCCAAGCACTGTGGCTGCACGAGCACCAACAAAGGAGCAGCGCCAAGTGTGCGCCTGTGTCCCATAAGTAAAGGGCCGGCTGGGTCATTTCTTAAAGGGTGGTGTAACCCACAAAGTGCACTAGTCTCCAACAAAAATAAAAAATTATTTTCTGTGTTTGTGTGCGCCTTAGAAGCATGTATATATCAATATAACATAAATGGAGGACCAAACTTTCTCCGATAAAAATAAAATAGGGAAAGATCAAGAACCACTTTCTCCTAGTGCTGTTGCTGCTACTGGGAGTTGTTCATCATCCCAGAGAGGAAGTAGGAACACCACTACTTTTACTAAACAATTGACCCTCCAACAGTCCTTAGCGAGGAGGATGAAGTACGACAGCAGTCATCCTGAAGCAAAACGTATAACTGAGGCCTTGACTGCTATGTTGGTGTTAGACGTGTGTCCTGGTATCCGCCATTAGTGCAGTGGGATTTAGACAATTGATGGAGGTAGTGTGACCCTGGTTCCAAATCCCATCTAGATTCCACCTGCATCCTCAAAGCAGAAGCGCCAAGCGTACGTCTGTCTGTTAAAGGGTGTCAAAGTGCGCTCCACAACCAATAAAAAAATTCTTCTTTTTTTTCTGTCTTTGTGAATTGTGTGGGCTGTAGCCGCACCTGCATCCTCAAAGCAACAGCAACAAGCATGCATCTGTCTGTTAAAGGGTGGTGTAACCCTCAAAGTGCGCTCCACAAAAAATAAAAAATAAAAATTTTTCTGTCTTTGTGAATTGTGTGCACTGTAGCTGTATGTGCATCAACAAAGGAGCAGCGCCAAGCATGTGCCTGTGTCCCATAAGTCTGTTAAAGGGTGGTGTAACCCCCAAAGTGCTCCAAAAAATAAAAAACGAATTTTTTTCTGTGTTTGTGACTTGTGTGCGATGTAGCCGCACGTGCATCAACACAGTAGCAGCATCAAGTGTGTGCCTGTGTCATAAGTCAAGGGCCGGTTTGGACATCTAGTCCGGACTGAAGGACATGCCAACAATTTCTGACAAGTCTACCGTCACTGCATATGATACTGACCTCAAAGCAGCAGCGACAACAACGTCTGTCTGTTAAAGGGTGGTGTTACCCCCAAAGTGCGCTCCAACAAAATAAAATAATCTTTTTTTCCTGTTTGTGTGTGAAATGTATGCGCAGTAGCCGCACCTGCATCCTCAAAGCAGCAGCGACAAGCGTGCGTCTGTCTGTTAAAGGGTGGTGTAACCCTCAAAGTGTGCTCCACAAAAAATAAAAAATTCTTCTTTTTTTTTCTGTCTTTGTGAATTGTGTGGGCTGTAGCCGCACCTGCATCCTCAAAGCAGCAGCGACAAGCATGCGTCTGTCTGTTAAAGGATTACATCGGTTACAGCATCCAAGTAGGCATGTCAGACAGTCCATACCTGTACTGGCAGGAAAAAGAGGCAATTTGGAGGCCCCTGTACAAACTGGCTCTATTTTACCTGAGTTGCCCCCCCTCCAGTGTGTACTCCGAAAGAGTGTTTAGTGCAGCCGGGAACCTTGTCAGCGAAAGGCGTATGAGCTTGCTTCCACAAAATGTGGAGAAGATGATGTTCATAAAAATGAATTATCAACTCTTCCAGGGAGACCAGCCTCCAGAATGTACAGAGGGACCTGTGGCGGTGGGTTCCAGTGGGGACGAATTAATACTCTGTGAGGATGAGGAATCGGTGGATGAGGAGGATGAGGATGACATCATGCCTCCGTAGAGCCAGTTTGTGCAGGGACAGATTAATTGCCAGCTTGTTTTGTGGGGGCCCAAACGAACCAATCATTTCAGCCACAGTCGTGTGGCAGACCCTGGCGCTGAAATGATTGGTTTGTTAAAGTGTGCATGTCCTGTTTATACAACATAAGGGTGGGTGGGAGGGCCCAAGGACAATTCCATCTTGCACCTCTTTTTTTTCTTTGCATTATGTACTGTTTGGGGCCTAGTTTTCAAACTGCTATCCTGTCTGCCACTGCAGTGTCACTCCTAGATGGACCACGTGTTTGTGCCGCCCACTCGTGTCGCTTAGCATAGTCATCCAGCTACCTCGGTGCAACCTTTTGGACATAAAAACACTATTGTGAGGTGTGAGGTGTTCAGAATAGACTGGAAATGAGTGTAAATTAAGGTTATTGAGGTTAATAATAGCATAGGAGCAGAAAAACCCAGAAATTCTGTGATTTTAGCTGTTTTTATGCTTTTTAAAAAAAAAAATACAGATCCAAAACACAAAACCCAGATCCCAAAACACGGAAGGGTGGTTTTGGCAAAACCAATCCAGATCCAAAACACGAAGAAAGATCGAGATCAAAAACCAAAACACAAAACACGAAAAGTGGCCGGTGCACACCCCTAGTTACATATTGTTGGAGGGAGGGAGAACTAGTTTAACACATCCAGGGCAGGGGCAGATGTGTCATGATCAGAAAGTCTTGTGACCGTCCCTGGCGCAAAAAGAACAGGATAGGAGCCACACTGCCAGCCCACAAAGTTGAGCAAGAGGTGGCGTGCTGCCTGTGCCCTGCAGCTTACACAGAGCCTGATTCAGCAAGGATTACACGTGCTAAGACACACGCAGTTGGCCGATTTTCTCAATCTGCAAGTGCATCGCAGTGTGCGTGCGATCGGGAAAGAGATTGCAGTGTGTTCGCAGACCCATCACAGAGTGATTGACAGGAAGCTCCGCTTGTGGGTGGTGACGGGAGGGTGGTCGAGCAAACGCAGGCGTGTCAGTTCATTTCAATGCTGTAACAGGGGCATGCATAATTAGTCCCTGTGATGGGATGCGCAGACTGAGCTCTAGATACTGACAGGAAGTTTAGCAGTTTGTGAGTGAGGTCTGAGCTGCCTTACTTGTGGCATGTGGCTCCGATGGTATTCAATGGTACCGATGTTTACGCAGTCTTGCAAGGTATTGCGGATGTGAGTAAAGGGAAGTGGGCATCTTTATGTTGTGCTGTGGTGGCATTGTGAACGCACTAATTTGCATAATCTCGCAGCAGAACTGCGTATGCGCTTGCTGCCGCGATTGCATCAGCAATCCTTGCTGAATCAGGCCCACAGTTTAAGCTGTTCAGACACAGATAGGGGAAGATGAATCAAGCCTTTGTGAGAGATAAAGTGGAGGGAGATAAAGTACCAACCAATCAGCTTCTAACTGCCATATTTTAAATATGCCTGTAAATGGCAGGAGCTGATTGGTTGGTACTTTATCTTGGTACTTTATCTCTCTCCAAGGCTTGATACTGTACATCTCTTCCTAAAATTTTTCCTGTAAGAAAGAAATGTGTAGACATTATTACATTGGGACAACTAATCAGTGACAATATGTAAACCTCGTCCCCGTAATGAGTCATTTCTGTCCTAATAAAGGATGGGGAACCTGGGAGGCTGAAAATGGGTCTTTAAGGGAAGCATGCCAATTAAAGTTAGTGAAATGAGCACTGGCCTTCCACTCTACCCTCCTGTTTTCTGTCCATTTCACCTTGCCTTCCTACTTCCTCCTCTCTCACCTGTTCCCTTCTCTCTTACCATCCCCTCCATCCTTCCTCTCTGCTGTCCCCTCCATTGTAAGTACCCGCACACTGCAAGTTTGTCGTCAAAGTGTCACTAGCCCAATCTGAGTAGTCACATCATGTTGTGCATAAAGCATATATTCATCCACTTTAGATGTGTGGTCACATTTAATATATTATTTTGAGTTGTAGTTTTCTTCATTGTCCACACAAATTCTAACTGATATACCCTCTGTAGAAATATCCAATGGGGATGAAACGCATTTGGTGGTTCTACATTTACTGCAACAAACACCTCTGGGCACAGCCAGCGCAAAATTCTTCTAATATCTCAACTGTTCTGTCAAATTGTCCGCACACTTCAAATGGGACAACACTGGTGTGCAGCATTGGTGCTCATCTGGCTGCTCACTAGCGGAGACTTACCTTCTTAAAAGAATAAAAATTTTTGTAGTATCATTATCAAATCTACATCTGAATTTAATAGTTCGTCTATTCACTCTCAGTGGCTTGTGAATTTTCATTGGGTTGCACTTTTAGGTCTATTTAAGACTCTTCAAATTTTTGCCCAAATACTTTATTTTCTTACGGCTGCATTTCACAGCAATAAGCAAATTATTTTTTAGGGCAATTTATCAAAAACCTTATTGTGAGACAATGGCTTTGATATGAGCCCATTCTGACAAAAAGTGAATAGTAAAGTCATAGCTTTTGCTGTGTTCCTATACAGCATACCTACTGCACAAATGTGGCTCTTAGACTGCACATTGTACAGGATACTAGTGAGGGATCAGAAGATCCCTCTTCAGCAAAATTATAGCCTATAAACCAAAAGGATCTCTAAGCGTGATGACACTTGGTGCGGCAGTTTGCAGATTTCATGCATGTCGAAGGTGCGTGCACACAAAAGGGGACATGGCCCCTGTAGCCACGCCTCCTGGTTTACAGTAATTTTGGCTGCATGACCGCAATTCCACCCCCCCGCTCTCGTCATGCTAGGGGCTTGCTCAGCACTCGAGGAGCTTCTGGGAAGCCCCCAGCTTTTCCTGTAGCAGTGGATGCTCGATGACACCATCCAAGGAGGTGACACCAAACTAGCCAAGCAGCTCTGCTATTTTGGTGTCACCCCCCTGGATGGTGTCACCTGTTGTGGCATGCACTCCTGCACCCCCCTAGTGATTCCACTACTATAGGCTGCAATGGTGAATGCATCTTCAGATGGCTTTTGTTATCGGCCCAAACTCTAAAAAACGAAGCTCTTTGTACCTTGGTAAACTGGCTCAGACTGCTGTTCCCATTGAGAATAATGGGGTTGCGGTCTTCTTTGTTGCTTCAATGAACACAGGAAATATATTTGTTATATCCTGCATTCAGCTTACAGTAAATTAGAGTGGAAACAACCTAAATTGAACTACAGTAAGCTTATTGGAACTTGGTAAACTGGCCCAGATTGAAGTCCTCATTGAGAATAATGGGGACTATGGTCTACTACTGTACATCATTCAGGTTAATGCAGAAGATATCTGTGATATACCATGCATTCAGTTTATAGTAAACTGCAGCAACACAAACAAAATGCCTTAATCAGCCATTCCTGCATTATTTTGGCTTCAAAAATAGTCAACTTAATATTATAACTGCTTAATTGATAGTGTTGTCTGTCTATAGCTTATATAGCCCACTATAGTGGTTCTATAAGGATTAAAAGTGAAACATCAATTAATTATATCCTTGTGTAATACCCCATTGTAGTATGGATACAGATGGTGTAGAGCAAATGTAAACTGCAGTTACATCTGTGGTGGAATAAACTTTTGACTTCTTCTGTTGGCGGCAGTTCATGCCTTAGCAGAGAGACAAGGGTTCCCCAACGAGACACAGACAAAGGGAGACAAAATGTATGCAAAAGTAATTTTGATTTATTTATAGTATTCCAAATTACTGGAATGAGTCACTGCTAATGAATAAAAGGTTTGTTTCAATTAAAAATAAACACACAATAAATCACATCAATTACAATAGCAAACATTACTACCCTTTTTCTAAATTGAATATGCCAACACTGACTTGTACACCTATTTCTAGAATACACAAAGATCAACAATATTATTTTAAGTGGCTAGAATTGTCTATTTCTTATTCTAATTTACTTTTTCCTATACCAGTGGTTTTCTACTGCAGTCTCCAATTACCTACAACAGGTCATGTTTTGTGGATTCCTTTCATCATGCACAGGTAAGTTAATCTACATAGCTGCTTCAGTAATTATCTCACTTGTTTGCACAGACAGAAACCCTCAAAACATGAGCTATTGGGAATACTTGATGGTTGAGGTTGAGAACCACTGCACTATTCCAATTTCACAATGTCCTTTACACATTAGTACAATGTCCCAATAACCTATGTCACAAGATCACTCTGCATGCAGCAGCCAATCAGTATCACACCAGTCCAAGGCCTTGGTACAAGTATCCACATAGAACTTGTGTATATTAATGGCTTCCTATCACCAAATCAGATTACCTAAGTCAGGATGTAGCTTTCTTTCCAGAAGGTAGGCACAGCAAACAATTGGACAGAACTCTCAGCTTGGCTTTCTATATGGCACCACAAGTCTCAGCCACATTAAATTGCAGCTTGTCTTCAGATAGTCTTTGAATCTTAAACACTCTTGTCCAGATCCTTTTTCTGTTTCTGGTCAATGTCTTCTCTCTTGCCATTCTTATATGTTTCTTTGTCTCTCTACTTATCATTACACATTGGCACCCCATCATCCTTTCTCAATGGCTCCAACTGTCACTCCTCCAGTTGATCTTTTTTTAAAATCACCTTCATTTAAAATGGTACTGGCTTCTACACCCCTTTCCAAAATGGCAACGGTGGGGTATCCCACTTATTTTGCAGTCTCCATTTACATCTATTTTTATGTATGAATGTGAGATTGATATATACCAGAATTTAAAGTAGAATTAACTATAACTTGTGATTGAAGTTACTATTTAATATATAATGCACACCATAATAGGTGCCATACAAGCCATGATGTACTCTTTCATTATACTTAACTCAGATGCTGAGAATTTAATGCAGATAGCACAGTGATATGAAAACACTGTTAAAAATCTTGGTCCAGTAACATTATTATTACTAGTTATTTATACAGCGTACACATTTTCTGTAGCGCTTTACAGAGAATATTTAGCCATTCACATCAGTCCTTGCCCCAGTGGAGCTTGCAATCTATTCTCCCTACCACATGTACACACTAGAGTTAATTTATGTTGGGAGCCAATTATGCTACCAGTATATTTTTGTAGTGTAAGAGGAAACTGGAGTACAGCTGGAGCCCTGATGGGAATCGAAGCCAAGGCCCTGTGAGTCAGTAATGCTAACCATTACACCACCCATGCTGCCCAAGTAACATGAATATATATAAAAATAATACAACGTAAAAACCATTTCTCACATTCCAGAAAAGGTAAGAGAGTACAATTATCAGTCATCTATAACTATTAATCTTTACCAATATATTATGCAGTGCTAACAATCAGGGTACTTGACTCAGATATATCAGGTATGATGATGCCAATTAACCTACACTGCGAGCATTTCAGTGTGAAATACAACTAGGTGACGTGTACTATGACGCTGCCTATTAATTATGCACGCCTCTGCAGCGGCGTTAAGACGCTCAGGCACACCTGCGTTCGCTCCTCCACTGCCCAGTTTCTAATGGCCTGCCCCTATCACCACCCACAAATGTCACTCACTCTGCTGCGCAGTCTATGCACAGCGAGCGAATGCTTCCCGAGCTTTCGCACTGGTTCGCGCACACGCACTGCGATGCATAAGCATGCGTACAATGCAAACATCAGCCAGTTATGAGTGTCCGGGTCTGAATCAGGTCCTCAGTTCCCAATGGATGAACTGCAACAGACATTACCCTGATAGAATTGTTTCAAATATTTGGAGCTCTGTGAATTGGTTATAACATGTCCTGATTATTTTTTAGGCTCTACACTGAGATTATCTTAGATGTTTAATATGTGCATATACAAGCTTTAGGATATGTTTGTGATTTTGTCTTTGATATATTGTGATTAAAACGGGATATTCAATCTTTATACTGCCTTGAGTCTTTAAGCGCCACCTTATACAATCTCTTTGTGTTACTTGTAATTTCTGCCTGAAGTATAATCCTGGTAAATGAACAGCTATGATTGATCTGCCTGTGACTGTGCTAAAAAATACAGGTAACTTTTATATTCAATTTGATTTATTTTAGGACAGGAAAATGACACATTAGTGTATGCTTTCTTCTCCTGCAAACATATGATTCTAAACAAGGGTTCACACGCTAGGGTTAGGAAATTTGTTTCAGTAATGCACTCATTGCCAAATCTCTGGCAGAGAAGCATTTCCAGCAACTCCGTACAACACGTCCCATGTTTCTTTGTCTTTATTTTTAATTTAATAATTCAATGACAATGTGCAGTTTGTTCAGAACATCAGGATATATATCATTTCGCTTCACTTGTTCAGACGTGGCGTGCAGATAACATCGGAGAAGAGAGCACAGTCAAGTACTTCTGGGTAATGTGCTATATATACCGACATGATTAATTGTATTTATATTTACAGATTTCCAGTCCACAATCCATGCATCACTATTTGGAACACACTGAATGTGCAAAAGGGATTTATATTCATTAGACGACTTGAAGCAGAGAGCAGTATCCATTCTAGTCAAACCACCCAGACATGCTAGTCGCCAGGATGCCTGTGTCTGGACAGAAATATTAGTTAATTCCATAAATCAGTCATTTTCTTCTGGTACTAAAGCAGATTTCATCTTGTTATCACCCACCTGATTTGGATAATTTTGGTCTGCGTAGAATAAGATTCTGCTGTCAAACTATTTGTTTAACATCTAATTGTGGATCATAATATTTTGTTAATATATTAGATTCAATGTTACAAATTGCTTATACTTTTCAAGTATGGGTTAATAGAAGCTGATAGAGTACAAGTACTGTAGCTATAAATTCTGATACAATGACATCTTTATACAAATATAGCATATATACATAAAATATATTAAAAAGGAAACCAAAATATGTAATGCTGTGTTGAACAGAGAGTTGAATGTATACCTATTTGTGGTGTGTATCACACTTTGCATGCTCCAGAATTAAGTGCCTGTAAGTATTGCTCTCATATCTCGACTTAAGTTACAACTACAAGGTACAGCAACATAAGAGGGCTGTAATGATGTGATCTGACGCAGGTGAAGTACAGTGAGAGCGGGTAAATGGAACTGCTGGCTGTTCAGAGTTGAATGTTAGTGTAAATATGCCTTTTTCTAAGTATGTCTTTTGCTCCTAGTATAGGGCTGGTGCATATGTGCACCTATTGTAGGGCTGGCAAATACATTATTTATTTCCGTGCACACAATGTACATGTCCAATTTCCATCAGATCCATATTGTTTCATTCTGTCAGTCAGTTTTTTAGGGGACAATGAACCCTGCACCTTATAATGAACACATACTATAGAGTAAGTTCAGAAACTAACATAGATGGCTGAAATTGCAGTTTGCAATACATCCAGTGTAGTCAGATGGAAGCTAACTCACAATGAACACATATTCATTTAATAAATACCCCAAAAATCAACAGCACACTCTACACATCAATAACTCATTGACTATTGCTGCCTCATTAATTACATGGTACCGTCACAGAGATAATTACATGGTACCGGCACAGAGCACATAACTAAAGGTGCAAAATAAAAACAATATACAATATAAATCAATATACTCCTGATGTCAGCTCACACTTCCCAGTTGACAACACACAAAAACGTATCTAAAATAAAGAAATGGACAGGCAGGGGAAAAGGGTCAGCTTTAATTAATTTAAAATATTGTCAATTAAGTGTTTTTAATCAAATTAGGGAAAGTATGGTGGTGAAGAAACAACGGCCTACTCATAGTATCACCATCAGCAAAAAACGCAACACATCAGGCCTAGATGGGAACCTTCTGCCATCCCATCTAACTCCACTCAAGGTATCCAACTCTCATTCCAATCACACAAACACAGAAGGCAGTGTTACAGCATCAGCTTATTGCAGCATAGTAGTATGAGCATAGCAGTATCACAGCATAGCAAGATTACCACGTACCACATAGAAGTAGATAGCTATAGGTCCTTCCTCCACAGAACAACCACAATTCAATTACCATGCCCTAGGTAGGCCTCAAATAAACCAGGTGTGAGGGATGTGTGGAGTCACCACCTGAATCCCACAAAGTTAACCTCATCCTGACATGGGACAGTCTGCCACTTTGCCACATAACCTCATCCCCATCCCCTTTGTCCTTAGTGGGTAGCAGAGGTGGAAGCCAGCAACTCCAATTCAACGAGATATAAAAATATGCACTAAAATGAAGTTGTCTCGGGGGAAACAGACTTAAAAAAAAATGGCTGAAGAGCCAGGAACCATCTTATGAGTAACGGATTCACATCTTTTATAGAATGTAACCACTTCAAGGGAGCATGAGCCGAATGCTCTGACCAGAGTGCTCGCTCTGAATCAGGGCCCTCCTCCATGAAAATGGAGCGTCCTCCTGGACGATCGCATAGCTGTGGGTGACCACCCACAGCTTATGCGAGCGTCCATGATGATGGTCGCGATGGTCAAGACCATCGCGACCATCGGGCTTGCGACGGAGACCCTGCGGTAGGGTCTCACTGCCGCAAGCCCTTGAGTGATTTTTGGCTCTATCATTCCCACTGACATCACTAGTGATGTCAGTGGGGCCGGCTTCAGATGGTAGGCGTTCCCATGGGAACACCTCCGTCTGGCAGCCACGCCCCCAGCACGCCCACCAAAGGGGGCGTGCTGTCAATCAACATCGACATTTGGTGCGAGACCCGAAGCGACGGAGAGCCCATTGCTATCCGGGTCTCGCGCATGCGCACGACGGAGCTCCCTCCGTCGTGCGCATGCGCAGTGGGGCAACATGGACCCGCTTGCGAGCGTCCTGCGCTCGCGAGCGGGTCTGAATGACCCCCCGAGATCACTACAATACCTGATACTGAAGTGTCTCGAATGCCCATTCTTTCTCAGTTGTTTGGTAACGAACTTCCTATTGAAAAAGTTTTCAATTAAATATAAGATCAGTTCATCAACCCCCTCAAATTCCTGACCTAGTAACAAACCAACATTAGAAGCATTGGAAGAGAAATCAGGAGCTTTTGACAGTGGGCTATTACAGAGCAATTGCTTAACAGAATCAAAATCTACATTTACATCAGGAGACCACTTCAGATTATTTGCAACAGATTTCTTTAATACATTTTTAAAGGGTGACATCACCATCATTTTTATCAGATTGAAGAACCTCATCCATAAGTCAACCAAATGACAATAGGGGCCCTATGAAGACCAAAAGGCATAGTAACCCATTGGAACAAACCCAATTGAGTAGAAAAGTATTTTTTTTCCCCTAAATTCATTGGTCAACTTGATCTGCCCATAACCTTTTGTGAGATCAAGGGTTGAAATATACATGTCTGATCCTAACCAATAAAGGAGTTCATCCACACTGGGGATACACATCAAACTTTGAGATTGCATTTACCTTTTTAAAATACATGCCAAAACAAATAATACCGTAACCAACAAAATGGGTCTCCGCGATTGTCTGTTAGACTTTCTCTATTAGCCCTAATTTTAACATTTCTTACATTTCTTTAATAACTTGTTTGACCATGTGGTAAGTATTTGGCAAATAACTATCCAGAGGTGTTCACAATTATATGATGTTTCAAATCTGTAGTATCCGAAAAAATACATTCAGAAAGTCAGCCATCAAGAGTTTTAGAGAATTTTTTGGTTCACAGTTTAATCAAGAGTCACCCACAACCTGAGTTCTTACAACATATCTGGGTATTTGAGAACACAGATGATTTACACCTTCATCAAGATGAGCAAACAGTTTTATATCAAAAAGACATTGCAATGTTACTACTAATTTGTTATATTGAGTAGTTAATAGTAACTAATAAAACCTTATCTCATGGTGCAAAAAAACAGGAAAAGCATTACAATTATAGAACTGTTCTTGTGCCTAGTGGGAGTTTTAATAAATTCTTTCTGGCTAATTGTTCAGCACAATATAAATGATTTTGCATGTTCATAACATACTGTAGAACATTCTGTCTGTCTACTGTCTGTTCCCCACAAGATTCTTGCAAGAGGTCCAGGTCACCAAAATGTTTCTGCCCATAAAGAAACACAAAAGGTGAAAACCCTGTAGAAGTTTGGGGTACATGTTCCCAATGTCTCTATGTGTCCATATATCATCTCAACATCAATTTTAATGTACGACTAAATTGCTTCACCAATACTTCCATTAAGTGGTACATGAAATTGGTTCCTTGATTTGTAAGGATTACCATTGGAAGACCAACTCTAGAAAATAATTGTACTAGCTTCATAGCTGTAGTACCTGTTTATTTAAAGCAGTATGTAATGGAAATGCGTCCAGATAACGAGCGGCATAATCAACTTCCACCAATATAAATTGGAACCCTTTCGAAGATGGTTCAAGAGGACCCATCAAATCAATCCCAATTTTTTCAATAGGCACATTTTCAATTGACATAGAATAAATAGAATTAAGTCACCTTTCAGAAGTATGCTGACCATCTGGGCAGACTGCACATTATTTATCTACTGTAACATACATTCCCGGACAAAAGAACCTCTCTATCATATGGACTAATGACAACACATGCTTACAGAAAGAGATGGGAACTAACAACTACTGAATTATTTGTTTTGTGACTTTGAGGGAATCGCTTGTGTATACTGTTACTCTGCTATTACTATTGCCATATTTCAACAGTCTGAGCTGCAAATAGCTGCAAACACAGTAGGCCTGATTCAGCATGGATCACTATTCTGCTTATACACACGCAACTGCATTGCTAATATCAGTGCTAGGGCAACATAGCGAAACAATCAGTAACATTGAGTAACATTGGACCCAGACGCACAGTTAAGGAAGCCCTGACCTCACTCAGGAATTGCTAACTTCTGCGCATGCTATGAGACCTCAGGAGACATCAAGTATCGCAGTGGATAATTTATGTACGCCCATGTAATGGCGTTGAAACGCACCGGCACACCTGCGTTCGCCCGACCACCCCCCATCACCACCCACAAACGGCACTTCCTGTCAATCACTGCTCTGGGACTGCATAGCCTCTGCAAATGCAATATTCATCACAATTACTAGTTTGCGCACTGCAATGCATATGCATGCGCAGAATGCAACAACCGATCGATTGCCTGCATCTTTGCGACTGCGTTCCTTGCTGAATCAGGCACCAGTGTTAGGAGCTATCTGTATTAGTTCATTTATATCACTCTAGAGCAGCGGTTCCAAAGCTCTCTAGAATCATGGTGCCTTAGAATATCAGCATTTATTTTTTCATTGAGAAATTCAGAAAAAAATATAAAATATATAGTGCTTATCTGACATCCTTAGGTTCAGTTATGTGTTGGTTACGCTTCTGTTTGACCACATATTTTACAATTGGTAGCGATCAGCTCTTTTTTTGCCTATCACACCAACCTGTGTCACCCCTGCAAGTGCCCTGTGGCATCCCAGGGTGCAACGGCACCCAGTTTGGGAACCACTTTTCTAGGGAGTAAGTTGGCCACTAAAAAATTAAGAAAATCTACCAGTTCACAGGGTACTTGTACTAAGTGTCAGTTTTGTTTGTTTTGAGGCGGATACAGTACCTGGAGGCTGTGCAATCCGCCGCAATCAGCTCTTTTTTTGCCTATCACACCAACCTGTGTCACCCCTGCAAGTGCCCTGTGGCATCCCAGGGTGCAACGGCACCCAGTTTGGGAACCACTTTTCTAGGGAGTAAGTTGGCCACTAAAAAATTAAGAAAATCTACCAGTTCACAGGGTACTTGTACTAAGTGTCAGTTTTGTTTGTTTTGAGGCGGATACAGTACCTGGAGGCTGTGCAATCCGCCGCATATTTACTAAAGGCAAATACACAGTGAATCTACCGGGAACACTGACTTTAGAACACAATAGAACATTGGCTCACCATCTATGTTTTTTTAACTAGTAGAACAGAAACAACCAATCTACTAAGCACTAGCTTTAGAAATTCACCAAATTTGACGGAAAACGCGCTCATATTATAGAAAATGACTAGCCCCCCCCCCCTATTTTCAAGTAACCAGCACTAGGCTGAACCAGTTGGCCAGCCTATAGCATAATCATAATGGCAACCAGCCCTCTACTAGTAAGCTCATGACTGAAATCCTTAGATAAGTGGGGGCCCCACAAACAAAATGGGGTCCCCCATCCCCAAGAATAATCATCCCTGAGCTTCTTTTTTGGTACTAAAAAAAATGCTAAAAAATAGTACATACATTTTACAATAGAAAGTGCACTGAAGGTGAGGAATATCATATCCTGGAAGTTTTTAATCCTGTGGCCTTTATGATATTCCCTCTCCTCCAGTGCACTCTATTGTGATTAAATTTACTGTTACTACTTCACCATTACAAATATGTTTCATATATTTTTGCTGAAGACTTACTTATTTTCTCCTCCATCCTTCATTATAGCATAAGAACAAGGTTATAAAAGTATTCAATAACCTTATTCCCAAGGATCTGTAAACATTTTAAAATATCTCTTTGATTGGAATGGATCTTGAACTGAAGAAAGTGCTAGAGTCATGGGTTCTGATATCCATGCTCCCCACCTTCATAAACATTTTTGTTTGTTGAGTGTACACCCTGTTACATATGTGACTTGGTATCTGCAATTTTCCTTCTCATGTCATCGCACTGCTACGCACTCTGATATACAAGAGTATACCGTCCACCATGGACATTCAGCTTTTGTGTCATTAGTGTGCCAAATATCAATTACAGTATGGTCACCTAGTTAAATAGCACACTCAACACCTATCATTTCCAGAGTATAAGGTCTATTCTTAATTTTTTTTTGTGATATAGTGTTCAGGCCGTGATACTGTGTCTGTGATATATAACAGTCAGTAACGGCCAGTAGGTCAAGGGCCACTGCTTATACACATGTGTCTAGCTACATCTTTGCTGATTGCGCTACAAATGTGCGTAAGCATCACGCCATGCAATTACCCGCAGCAGCATATGCCACGGTACGCTATGGAGCACACTGCAGTCGCAACATGTAATCCTATGGAGGCGCGGGTGTGAATGCAGTCTGCGTATCCGCTCACGGGTGCATGCCTCACGCCACGCATGGCTCGATTTGCTACATATGCAGCAACAATGTAGCAGGACACATCTGTACTATCTGCGCACTATGTCGCAGTCGATGGGCACTTTTTTGTTATAAAAATATATTTCTTCATGATAAAAATTCAGGCATTGATGAGGAACACAACGATCAGTCAGTAGAACAGCAGTTGCAGCAACCAACCACTAATGCTGCAGCTGCTGCCACCACCAAGTAGGGGTGGGCATTAAGCTGTCCCCCAGCTGTTGTAGAACTACATATCCCAGCATGCACTGCCATAATTTTGCTATTTGGCCATTCTAAAACTGTTGCAAGGCATGCTGGAATTTGTAGTTCAACAGCAGCTGGAGGGCCACTTATTGCCCACCCCTGGTATAGAGGCTTTCAGTCAGGGCATCTAAAGTCCAAAAAAACATATTTTACTACAACATTGATAAAGGAAAAAACACCTTTAATAAAGGGAAAGTTTCAGGCAGAAAAACATAAAATTGCCAACATGCCATACATCACATGCAGTGACAAGGAAAGGCTCAGGCCTTGGCCTTTATTTCTGAGTGGTGGTTCTACAACTGCTGTCAGTCAGGCATCTGCTTCTGCCTCCCATGACAATGCAAGAGCGTCTCACTCTAGAAGAGGTGTCAAAAAAATTAAAACCGGTAAATCAGTGGTGAAAAAAAAACACTAAGGCAGTAGAACAAACTGTGTGTTGTTCAGAAATGTCACATACCTCATTGGAGAGTCTAAATGTGTCAGTGAGTGCTACGTATGAGCCTGGCCTTTCTGTACTTGTAGAGAAGCCTCCATTTCTGCAACTTTTGCCTATGTGTAGATGAGCAGCACAAATCAAGAAGTTGCTGACCTAGACAATGAGGATGCTATGGTAGAAGTGCAACAGGATGATGGGACATTTGTGTAGCTGATGCTAATGAGGATGTTGATGATGAGAATGTTGATGATGAGGATTTTGTTTGTGTAAACGAGGCACCATTGGAAGCAGTTCTTGCCCATGATAAGAAGAAGGCCATTGTCATGCCTGGGCATAACACAAAAAAAATCCACCTCTTATGTGTGGAATTACTTTTACCCAAATCCAGACAACAATTGTCTTGCCATCTGAAGCATTTGTAAAGCCACAGTAAGTAGAGGTATGGACTTTAGCCATCTGCGAACCTCTTCCCTGTTACATCATTTGCAGGCATGCATGAAAAGTGTTTGGCAAAATCTGAAATTTGTGCTAAAAAAGTAATAACAAGCAGTCCAGCATCAGCTAGCTCCCTTCTCTCTGCTAGATCCAAGCACCTGCAATCTCCACCAGCAACACTGTCATCATCAATATTCTCAATCATGATCAGAAGTAGTTCTGCATCCAATTTAATAAGTCTAACTGAGTCCTCCCCTATCCAGGATTCCTCAGAAAAGTCCTCGAGCACTATGCCTGCTGCTAAAGTTGGATCTTCATCCCAGAAGGGGACCATGAAGACTATTACTAATATTAGTTTAAAAAAACAATTGACTGTTAAACACTCCTTTGATAGAGGAAGCAGGTATGACAGCTGTCATCCAGTTGCACAGCGGATCACTGACACCATACCAGCTATGCTAGTATTAGATCTGCATCCATTATCCACCATTAATGCAGTGGGTTTTAGACAGTTAATGGAGGTCCTGTGTCCCTGCTACCAAATCCCATCTAGATTTTACTTCACTAGAAAAGCACGGGGAATCTGTACATGGATGTTAAAAAAAAAATTAATGAATGGCCTCCAAAATGTTGTTGTACCCACTGTTCTTCTTAACCACAGATATGTGTACAAGTGGAACAGGGTAGGCGTATTGACTTTAGCAGCACAAACAGTAGCAACAGCATCTAACAAATGCCAACCCATTCAGAGGCAGGCTACTCTCTGTAACTTCAGCCTCACTAAGAGGCATACCAGCATCAACCTCTTACAAAAACTCAGGGAAGTCATTACAAAATGGCTTACCCTACTTGGACTCTCCTCGGGATTTGTCATTTCCGAGAATGCCACAAATATTGTGAGAGCATTACAGCTGGGTGATTTCAAAAGCGTCCCATGTTTTGCCATGCAGGAGATGTTGTCTGTGGCCCAAAAGATGTCGGAACATTTTTGGCATTCATCAGCGGCATGTAAAAGATTGCAGAATCTGCAAGAATAGTTTAATTTGCCCTGTCATCAGCTGAAGCAAGTGGTAATAACAAGGTGCGGATGGAGGAACAGCAAAAAGTCATCCAAAGCCATGACATAGGGAAACATGACATATGGAGAATTTACCTTAGTTCAGCACAGTAAATAATACTTTCCATGTTGTGCAAGGTGCATGTTGTTTGAAGTTGTCACCTGTGAAGTGAGTTCAGGCTCTGCCAGCTAGAGTTAGGTGATTCGTCTAATTAGACTTTTGGAAAAGCAGCTTGAGAAACTGAAGGAGGAGCTGAAATTAAGCGATTCTGCTAAGTACAGTATGTCCGACTTGTTGAACAAGTCCTTTATTCCCTTCACCTGGTTCCAAGGATTGTCAGCACCTTAAATTCGGATCAATACATTTTGGCGACCATGCAAGAATCCTAGGTTTAAGTTGTACATTGTGTCTTTCCATACAGATCTGCAGAGATGCAAAGAGCTGTTGGCAAGCAAGTTGTCAGCTCAAGAGACATGTGACATGGTGATGTCTCCTCCTTCAGTTTCTACAGCAACTGTGGCTTCAGGAAAAAGCTTAGCTTTCCTAAGAAACCCATGATGTAGATTAGTCAACACAACATTTTGACATCTGGTCGGGTATAAAAGAATTGTCTAAAATTAGTGACTCCTCTACCACGACTCTATCTGATACAGTCACAATTCAAAGAATGGTTGAGAATTAATTTAATGATAGCATCCAAATAGGCATGTCTGACAGTCTGTTTGACTACTGGCAGGAAAATAAGGTAATTTGGAGGCCCTTGCACAAAGAAGCTTTGCTTTACTTAAACTGAACACCCTCCACTGTGTACTCAGAAAGAGTTTTCAGCACAGCCGGGAACCTTGTCAGCGATCAGAATACAAGGTTACTCCTTCAAATTGTGGAAAAGATGATTTTCATCAAAATGAACTACAAATTCCATGATGAAGACCTTTACAGGCAATTACGTCACAGTCCAGAGGCACCTTTAATGGTGGATTTGAGCAGGTACGAATTAATATTGTATAAAGATGATGTACACACTGATGCAGGTGAGGATGATAATGGTGATGACATCTTGCCTCTGTAGAACCAATTTGTATATAGAGGTCATTGCAAGCATGTTAGCTGCCCATTGGTAACTTGTTTTGTGGAGGCCCAAACAAACCAATCACTTCAGCCGCAAGTAGCAGTCCCTGTTGCTGAAATGATTGGCTTTTTAATCTGTGCATGTCATGTGTAATATACAACATAACGGCGGATGGGTGATCCCAAGGACAATTCCATCTTGCATCCCTTTTTTTTCATAATAATGCACTGTTTGGGGCATTGCTGACTGACATAATTATAGCTCAGTGTGGCAGCACCACTCATGCACCCCTAGTTATGGCCCTGTGTGTGTTTCTATATGTGCTCTCACTGTATGTGTGTGTTGAAATGTCAACCCCTGTGTTTTAAGTCTTAGTATGTAACCCTCTCTGTATAAATATGTATGTCTTTATATGTAACCCTCCCTATATATATGTATACTGTATGTATCTCTATATTTGACCCTTCCTGTGTATGTCGCTGTATGGCATCACTATGGTTGGTGTCACCCAGTGCGGTAAATGGACACTGCGTGTGCCGAAGGCATATGAAGAGGTGACATTGCCTCGTGGTACACCCCTATTTTTATCACTCTGGGGGAGTGCTCGGCACTCCAGGAGATGCTGGGCTGCCTCCATATACTCTCCCCGCACTGCTGTCATCTCCTCAGTGACCAGGGGCTGCACTGTGACATTCATCTGCAGCACCTGCTTCTGGCTTCCATCATTTTGGTATTAGTGCAAAGGGCCAGCCCTGGGCATAGGTGCCCTGTGTGTTTGGCTAGGACAACCTAGCCCTAAGTGGTTGGCATGTAAGTGATGACAAGGGAAGGAGAAGGGGCCCAACTAGAAGGGAGACCCTCCCCTTCTCACATTCCTTCTCTGTGCTGATTGGTGACGAGTGTTGGCTGTCACCAATGGTGAACATCTGGGCAGTAAGCATACGTCTTATGTCATTCGCAGTAAGTTCCCACTCCCCTGCTGATGCAAAGAGGAGAGTATCCTGCCTCTCTGCATCTGCACTGCCCACTTCTGCAGCCCTGAGTGAACACACCTCTTCACCATTTTAGGGAATAGGGTCAGCGGGGAGAAGAGGAGTTCAGCACAATGTGGGATGTAAATGGGGAAGAGGGGAGCACAATGTGGATGGAAAAGGCAAGCACAATGTGGGATGTGAATGGGGAAGGGGGGAGCACAGTGTGGGATGTGGATGGAGAAGGTGAGCACAATGTGAGATGTAAATGGGGAAGGGGGAGCATAGTGTGGGGTGTGGATGGGGGAAGGAGGGATCACAGTGTGGGGTGTGGATGGGGGAAGGGGGAAGGACAGTGTGGAATGTGATTGGGGAAAGGAGGGAGCACAGTGTAGGATGTTTTGGGATAAGGGGAGCCCAATATGGGATGTGGATGGGGAAACTAGTGAGCAAAATGTGGGAAATACAGACAAGAGTGAAGCCCAATATAGAACATATAGGGGGCTCAATACAGAACATATGTTGGGCACAATGCAGAACATATAGGTGGGAGGCACAATGCACCGGGCCCAGATAACTAATACTCTCTGCACCCCTTTTTACATTTCTGTTTGTTAGCATGTATTTGTACTATTATTATTGTGCAGAATTTTATTAAAAATGCACATGCTGTGTAACATATACCTAATAGCATTAATTCACATTAAATAGAATTGTATCTATTGCACTTTTAAACGCAGTCCTACTTGTATTTTTAATGATACATTCACTTGCTAACTGATGATGTACCTTGACAATTTTAGTATCTTGCTGTGAGTTAAAAAAAAAAGGTTAAAAATCAGTGATATATACATTATAAAAAAAGCAAGTCATGTAAATAGATAAAGAAGGGACTAGATTTAAAATTGCTAACAGGTTGCATATGAGAAATAGGCAAATTGCTCCCATTGTACATTCAAATGTTAAAATAAAAACAAATTGTTTCGATGTGAACTTTTTGGTCAAATTCATTTAAAGTGTTGGACCACACTGTTCTTTTTCAAAAACACTTTTAGAAAGTCTAACATCTCACTGGGGAACAGCACTAAGAATATTGAGCTAAAGATGTTTAGGAGTGAGTGCTTGAAAGAACAGTGAACCGTGAAGTTAGTAGGAAAACATAACCTAGTCTCTTTCATTTGCAGATATTTATATCCAGCTTGGTTGACAATGCAGCTGAAGTTTCCTGCAGCTGTGGCAGGTAGTAAAAACAAAACCATGCTTTTTACAATACATCAATGGTTTGTAATTCCACCAGCTTCTCCACTAGAGAAGACTAGAAACATAGATAGCCTGGACTTTAGCTCTCAAGACAGAGTATTTTCTTACTCTGCCCCTTTTGTAAAGAAGAGGCTGTAATTCAATGGAATCTATTTTATTCGTCAGAAAATGTGAATGTTCTCTTATTTGGCCAGTGAGAATAATGCTGTTTTGACTTCAAATTCACCTCTGGCTGTCACTTGCTAGTGAACTGGAAATTGTTGCTGAGTAAGCACTACATTACTTTGCGTCTTTCAGAAGAATGAACAGAACAACCTTCTAGTGCAAATTGTCCATAATAACAGGAATCAAAACAAGTGAGAAATAGATGATTGCTGAAGACTAAAGAACAACTACATGTTTTGATGCACGCCTGGGACCCCATACTTTTTGACTTTGTATATCTGCCCTCTAGGAGATGCAGATGGGAGGTCTATAATGTTAGGCTGTGGGTACCAGTGTGATGCAATACACTTACTGTACCCTCATGCCTCATACACATATTGCATGTTCCCACAATGAAGCAAATAGCGTCACTGTGCTCTTATCCCTGCTCACATACCCCTCTGTCCAAGGGGAATTCAAATTTTCTGTAGACTTTCAGAAAGATGTAACATGTAAAATTTTTGTTATTATTGCTGCATAAGCAGAGATGAGTTCCTGGGAACCTAACATGGCTGATAGAGAAGTTGTAAATATAAAACAAAATAATATGACTGCACTTCTTCTTTCCCCCCTTTAATGTGGAGGGTTTTCTCACCCTTGTGCTTAGGTCATTTATTCACATTTGCACTCGTCACTTTCCAACATCAATATCAATTATTTATTTATGTGGTAACCATACAAATTATACTTTAGTTTTTTTCCCAGAAAACCCTGGGGTTGATGTATCAAGCAGTGTATATAGTGGAGAAGGGGACCAGTGGAGAAGTTGCCCATAGCAACCAATCAGCTTTGAGTATTATTTATCAAGTACATTCTATAAAATAATAAGTAGATGCTGATTGGTTACTATGAGTAACTTCTCTACTGATCCACTTCTCCACTCTTTTCACTGCTTGATACTGTACATCAACTTATTTTCAGAGAATACCATTAGTCTTTTTACTCATTCTAACGTGTCAAAAATGTTTTAACCCAATTGGCCAAAAAAGTGGTTTTAATTGAAAATTCAAAAAGGGAACTAAAAGCAAACGTTTCTTCCTTCCACCATCTAGGGAAAAAAAATTTTTTCTGTAGTGCTGGGCGATATTGGGCCTGATTCAGAGATGTACGTTCATGCAACAATGAATGCACATCTCCGATGTATAGGTGTCTGCGCAGGACCCCCCAAGCAGCAGCATTAACATGCTGCGGTGTTTGGGGGACAGAGCAGGGGGCGTGTCTGGTCACCTTTTCCGAGAGGAAAGAGCCCAGGGTCTGCGGCGGCGAATGCAGATTCCTGGCCTCTTACATGACCTGCAACCGGTCATTAAACAAACAGACGAGTTCAGTACCATCACTAATACTTACTGTCTGTGCTAGCTAATACTGTGAGACCTGTGTGTGTCACTGTGTGTGCGTGTCACCTCCAGACACAACCTCACCCCCGTCACTAAACAAAAACCCTACACACACCCTCCCTACCTTCATACACCATCCCACCCACCTATGTCTCCCCTGCTTTCAGAGACCCTGCTACAGGCACTAGCCCCTCCCTCCTTACCTCCAGACACTCCCTTCTCTTGTTCCTTGCTTCCAGAACACAGCACTCCTCCTCCCCCTCCAGTCACCAGTACCATAGACGGTATATTTCTCCATACATGCCGACTATCTGGCTGCCCCTTCCGGGAGGGAGCAGCCAGATCGGCATTACTGGGGGGCGTGGCCAACAGAAGGGGGCGGGGCCAGCAAGATGAGAAGTTTTTGCAGGTGGGGCGGAGCCACGCGAGCGCATCATTTTGGCCACGCCCCCGCTACACACTGCCGATATTACAGGCAGTGTGAAGCGGGGGGTGGTGCCAAAATGACGCGAATTGAGTCACCGCCCCCTTAGCTGCCGGGAGACTTGCGGTGGGACAGGAGGGGTCGGCGGCAGCCGGGAGACTTGCCTGCCATCCCGGGAGGTCGGGAGCGGCACCCGATTTTCGGGAGGCTCCCGACCAAATCGGGAGGGTAGGCAAGTATGCATTTCTCCCTTCTACCAGACATAACCTCTCCCTATTACCCCCTTTCTTGCTGCTACCCTTACTGACATACCACCCTTTATTCTTCCAGACTCTCCCTCATACTGCAATACTTCTCCCCCTTACTGCCAGCCCCCCCATTCTGCCAGACTCCCCACCAGAAAAAGGTCCATGGCATCATGGGGAAGGGCCAGAGAGGAGATAGTCGAGGCCAGGAGATGCTGGGGATAAAAGAAGAGGAAGCTACAAGTGAAAATGATAATAAACAGGAAAATTTACAGGCCCAAACAGCGCCCCCTGCCCTGCGGTGCCCTGTGCCATGGCACTGGTCGCAGTACCCTAGTTATGGCCCTGGTGTTAGCTAATAGGTCCAAGCTCTTGAATGCATCGCATTCTGGAGATTGATAAATTTGGCTAAAAAGCATCCCCCATAGCAACCTATTGGTGCTGCTTTTGCAAGCGAAAATGGGAGACTGCAGCAGTTATGGAGGGATACTTATTACTTGAAGGTGTGCCCCCAATATGCTGTGGCCACACCCCCTTCAGGGGGGGCAGAACATTGCTGTACCTGGGCACAAGATATCTATTGGCAGCCCTGGTAATAGCAACTAGTGGACATATAATGTGGGGACATATGTGAGTGACCCCCACATTTATATAAAATCAATTGTACTGACTCACTGACTGACTGACTGACTGATCAACGCCCAGCCCAAACCCTTGGACCTAGAAACATGAAAATCAGGGAGTATATTCTTTCCATGACGTAGATGCCCACTAAGAATTCATTTTTCAAAATTCGACTCCTAAGGAGGTGAAAAGGGTTAAAATGTTTTTTCCCCTGTGCAATGTCCTGCCTGACTGACTCTTCAGTTTAATATTCAAACACCAACTGTCATCCCAAGTGCTACCAAACATCACTGGCAGTTGGTGTGGCTCCCTTATTTGAATAGTGAGGGAAGGGAACGTGTTACTACAGCTGTGAGAGAGGAAAATGTGTTATAACAGCAGTGAGGGGAAAGTGTTACTATAGAGGTGAGGGAGGGGAATGTGTTAAAACACAAATTGGGAAGGGGAATGTGTTACTAGAGGTGAGGGAAGGGAATGTGTAACTACACAGATGAGGGAGATGAATGTGTTACTACACAGGTGAGGGAGGGGAATGTCAAATGTGTTACTACAGGGTGAGGGAGGGCAATGTGTTACTAAAGGGGTTAGCAGGGGTAATGTGTTATTACAGAGTTGAGGGAGGGGAATGTGTTACTCCACAGGTGAGGGAGGGGAATAAATTACTACAAGTGTGAGTGAGGGTATGTGTTCCTACAGGTGTGAAGGAGGGATTGTATTTCTACAAAGGTGAGGGAGCGGAATGTCGAATGTGCTACAACATGGCAGGGGGAGGGAAATGTGTTACTACAGAAGTGAGCGAGGATAATGTGTTACTAAATAGGTGAGGGAGTGGAATGTGTTAGTAGGTGAGAGGGTAATGGCTTACTATTACAGCGATGCATTACTACAGAGGTGAAGGATTAATGTATTACTGGAGTGGTGACATGGAAATGGAAACAGTAAATACCTAAGGTCTACCTGGGTAAAACCAGGTACATCAACTAGTCTTTATATATCCCTAGGTTTTATCCAGGATTGAAATTTGAGTGAATCTTTAAATTAGAGATGTGCGCGAAACCCTGTGTTTTGGTTTGGCAAAACCATCCTCAAGTATTTTGGTTAAGAAACAGCTAAAATCATTTAATTTGAACTGTTTACATCCAATCCAAACCAATTACATCCAATCCAAATTTGGTTTATTTATAATTATTATTTACTAGCTTAAGTACCCACATTGCCCAGGTTTAAATCTTCATGTTATTAAGTTTTACTATGTGATGTCGTCCAAATCCATCTAGTGGAAGGCCCAGAACAGGCTCCATGGGTCGAAGTTCAGCGCACTCCACTGTGAGGACTAACTGGGACCCCAATCACTCCATTACGTATCCCAGACCAATTGCCACCCCTATGTGAAGTTTTCATCCAAATTCATCCAGTGGAAGGCCTAGGGCAGGCTCCCTGGGTCTAAGGCCCTGATTCAGAGCCGGTCGCTCTGACAGAATGCTTGCTCAGAATCAGGACCGGTCTTTTTTATTTTTTTAGAACGGCCTTCTGGCCGCTCGCATAGCTGTAGGTGACCACCCACAGCTATAGCGAGCGGCCAGACGATGGTCGCGATAGTCAAGACCATCGCGACCATCGGGCTTGCGATGAGACCCTTGTGGTAGGGTCTCGTTGCCGCAAGCCCCAGAGAGATTTCGGCTCTAACAGAGGCGGAATCTCTCCACTGACATCACTTGTGATGTCAGTGGGGCCTGCCCCAAACGGTAGGTGTTCACATGGGAACTCCTCCGTTTCGGCATCAACCCCCCTGTCCTGCCCACCAAAGGGGGCATGCTGTCACTCAACATCGACATCACGCCCCCTTTGGTGTGAGACCCGGAGTGACGGTTTGCCCGTCGCTATCCGGGTCTCGCACATGCACACGACGGAGCCGGCTCCGTCGTGCGCATGCGCTCTGGGCCACCATCGACCCGGTTGCGAGCGCTCAGCGCTTGCGACCGGGTCTGAATCACGCCCTAAGTTCTGCCCAGCATACACAAACGGGAGGTCTGACTGGGACCTCCACCCCCTAGTTTGTTTTTGTGGATCCAATGTTACCACTCTTTGAAGTTTTTGTCCAAATCTATCCAGTGGAATGCTCAGAACAGGCTCCCAGGACCAAAGTTCTGTACAGCGTACAACAACGGTAGGTCCAACAGGTACCTAACCCCCCTAAAACCTGGCCAGGATCCAACTGGACCACTTCACATTGGTTTCATCCCAATTGGGGTGTATATTCAAGTTATTAAGTTTTATTATGTGATGTGTTCCAAATTGTTCCAGTGGAAGGCACAGAACAGGCTTCCTGGGTCAAAGTTCTGCCAGGCGCACTACTATGAGATCTGACTGGGACCCCAACCACTTCATTAGGCATCCCAGACCAATTGGCACCCCAACGGGAGGTCTGACCAGGATGCCTATCCCAGGTGTAACCCAGCCAAGACCCCTTTTTGACTGGCAGCCTGACCTAGCACTAATGCCGGGTCGATGATGTCACATCCATCACCGCTGGCTCTTCATATGCAGTGAATGGGACCCGGGTCACATCGACCCAGGTTACCCATTAACACTGCACCATGAGCCGGATTGAACACGTGTTCTACCCTTCTCATGACAAGGGTTAAAATGCCGGGTCTCTCAACCTAGTTTATTTCAACCTGTCCCTTTCACACTGCACAGTTAACATGGAATAACCAGGGTGATTGCTTGTAGTGTGAAAAGGGTATTAAATTGATGTCCCTTCATTTTCAGAAGCCAGGTCGGGGGAGATTTCATTCTTTTTCCTAGTTGAGGGGGTTTTGCCTAGTGATCACGCAGTCATTTCTATGGGGCATATAGTTTCAAAGAGGGTACTCCTTCCATTCTTACAATACAGTTTTTTAAAGAATTCCTTAAAGTGCCATTATCCCAGCGATGACAACACTTCCCTGTGTGCATTGCTGGCTACCAGGAGTCCCCAGTGAAGGGGTTAACGGACGTGTACTGCAAGATGACATTAATTGCATGATTGACACAAAATTATAGTGAGATGGAAGGATCTTGCAGTATGTATTGTAGTCAGAATGTTGACATTCAGAATGTCGACACCAGAATTTCGACATGGGCTGAATGTCCATCATTCAGAATGTCGACATGGATGTTATATCAAAAGTACATGTTAGAGTTAGGGTTAGACTTAGGCTGCAGTTAGGGTTAGGATGTGGTTAGTGTTGGAGTTGGGTATGGGTTAGGGATTAAAACGCTATGCAATATTTCACATGCTGACATAATTGCCATGTCAACATTCCGAATGTCGACATTTTGGACCACACCCAATCTGGCAAGATGAGAGTGTTCCTTATGCGTTGAAGGATAGTAGCAATAAGGTTTCTATTTCATACCCACAAATACAAAACAATTTTTCATTTTACAGGACAAGTTATTTTAACAAGCTGTGAGAACGTGAGTTTAGTGAGTTTTTTTTATCTATACATAATAACAACATGCAATGTTATATGGATGAAAAGCTGTTTGATTAGACATATAGGAGCTCATTCAGACACACTCGCTAGATGTGTACGCTCGCACCCAGCGTATGCAAATTCGGCTAAGTGATGGCATGGCAGGCGATCGCATGGCAAGGCATAAGCACGCCCACTATGTCTTGGATTGCGTTCACTTTGTGTATGTAGACACCCACCAGCCTGTCTTAAGATGCCCACTGGTGCACGTTATCTCAAGGAAGTGTATGCAAGCATCGGTACATCCGGTACCATCGGAAGCGATCGCCAAGCTTGGGGTTGACTATACCCTGCCGCAAGCACTGCGGGCACTTCAGTGTGAAATACAACCAGGTGACGTTTCCTATGACGCTGCCTGTTAATTATGCACCCTTCTGTAACAGCGTTGAGACGCTCAAGCACGCCTGCGTTCGCACCTTCACTCCCCCATTTATAGTGGCCTGCCCCTGTCACCACCCACACACGGATTCTCCTGTCACTCACTCTGCTGGATAGTCTATGCGCAATGAGCGACCACTTCCCGATCTCTCGCAGTGGTTCATGCATGCGCATTGCGATGCATATGCATGCGCAGAAAGCGACTATCGGCCAGTTATGAGCCTTCACATCATAGCGAGCAGGTCTGAATCAGCTCCATAGTGCAATCTAGCATGCATTAGCACATTTACTCCAATGTCTTACAATGAGTCTTGAATTCTAAAACAAGAACTTGGAAATTACTGGTCCACTTTACAACTATGACCCTGAGTTAGCACCCAAAATACTCTTGTTATGATTTGCCCTCATTATTTGCTCTCATCTTTAAAACACTGTTATTACCATCTTGCTTACACTTTTGCATTTGCAAGGTTTTGTTTTGTTTGTTTTTTGCTTAGACTATGCTTAATGTATGTTAGTTAGTGAAAGTAAATTAATACCAGCAGTATAATAAACAAGAACAACCTACAATCTTACCTTAAATCTATTTTTTTTCTGATCCTTTCAAACAATAAGACTTGCTTTTATCCAATTTAAACTTGTCAAACATTTTTACAATGGACATCATCTCCCGTTCTCTGTGAGTCACCCACGATTTTCATACAGATTTATTAAACCCATTTTCCTGCAGATGGGCTAAGCAGTTTATATAAAGCCTCTATCATTAAATTAATGATTCTCTGTAAATTATTCCACACACAGCCCAGTTAATCCGCTAAATGGAACATTAATGTTGATGGATCAATCAACTTGCATTCTGCTGTAACCTAAGATAACAGTAAATTCAGAAGATGGTGATCCTTAATAAAAATATATTTATTAGAATCAGGTCCTCATTGGATAACATGTGAGGCATTATGTTTGAGGTTTGACCTATGTCTCAACACTAACAAAGCCAAACTTAGTAGCATAACCTAAAGCAAAAATAACAAAAAGTAACTGACGAGGCCTGTCTTCTTGTATTTCAGACTGCTGCCTGTCACTATAAGTCTATATCAAATGTATTTCCATGCCTATCGAAGCACATAGATAAAGTGCATTAGCTGTTGATCAAATAAACCTGCAAAATGTATTAACCAACATACTGAATATCAATCCTTTCATTACTTAACAACAAATAAAAAGTTTGTTTATAACAAAATATGAAATTACTGTGCTCTAATATTTATTTTGGGACACTGGAACAACACATGAATGATTAGCCAGATTTATTGGAAATTTAAAATTTGATAGACTTGGGGCTAAAAAATGTGAAAATGTAGCATACACATATAAACATGCAAAATGGAAGCCGATAATCACATACAGTCAGGTGCATAAATATTGGGACATTGACAGAATTTTCAGATTTTGGCCTCTATTCACCACCACAATGGTTTTGAAATGAAACAAACAAGATGTGCTTTAACTGCAGACTTTCAGATTTAATTTGAGGGTAATTACATCCAAATCGGGTGAACGATGTAGGAATTACCACGGTTTCAATATGTGCCTCCCACTTTTTAAGGGGCCAAAAGTAATGGACTATCAACTCAAAAGCTATTTCATGGACAGGTGTGGGCTATTCCCTTGTTATTTCATTATCAATTAAGCAGGTAAAAGGTCTGGAGTTGATTCTAGGTGTGACATTTGCATTTGGAATCAGTTGATGTCGACTCTCAATATGAGATCCAAAGAGCTGTCACTATCAGTGAAGCAAGCCATCATTAGGCTGAAAAATCAAAACAAACCCATCAGAGAGATAGCAAAAACATTAGGTGTGGCCAAATCAACTGTTTGGAACATTCTTAAAAAGAAAGAACGCACCGAGAGCTCAGCAACACCAAAAGACCCGGAAGACCATGGAAAACAACTGTGGTGGATGACAGAAGAATTATTTCCCTGCTGAAGAAAAACCCCTTCACAACAGTTGGCCAAATCAAGAACACTCTCCAGGAGGTAGATGTATATGTGTGCAAAGTCAACAATCAAGAGAAGACTTCACAAGAGTGAATATAGAGGGTTCACCACAAGATGCAAACCATTGGTGAGCCACCAAAGCAGGAAGACCAGATTAGAGTTTGCCAAACAAAATCTAAAACAGCCATTACAGTTCTGGAACAACATCCTATGGACAGATGAGACAAAGATCAACTAGAGTGATGGGAAGAGAAGAGTACGGAGAAGGAAAAGAACTGCTCATGATCCAAAACATACCATCTCATCAGAGAAGCATGGTGGTGGTAGTGTCATGGCTTGGGCATGTATGACTGCCAATGGAACTGGTTCCCTTGTATTTAATGATGATGTGTCTGCTGACAAAAGCAGCAGAATGAATTCTGAAGTGTTTCGGGCAATATTATATGCTCATATTCAGTCAAATGCTTCAGAATTCATTGGACGGCGCTTCACAGTGCAGATGGACAATGACCCGAAGCATATTGCATAAGCAACCAAAGAGTTTTTTAAGGCTAAAAAGTGGAATGTTATGCAATGGCCAAGTCAATCCCCTGACCTGAATCTGATTGAGCATGCATTTCACTTGATGAAGACAAAACTTAAGGGAAAATGCCCCAAGAACAAGCAGGAACTGAAGACATTTACAGTAGAGGCCTGGCAGAGCATCACCAGGGATGAAACCCAGCGTCTGGTGATGTCTATGCGTTCCAGACTTCAGGCTGTAATTGCCTGCAAAGGATTTGCAACAAAGTATTAAAAAGTGAAAGTTAGATTTAGGATTGTTTAGTTTGTCCCATTACTTTTGACCCCTTACAAAGTGGGAGGCACATATAGAAACCGCTGTAATTCCTACACCGTTCACCTGATTTGGATGTAATTACCCTCAAATTAAATCTGAAAGTCTGCAGTTAAATCACATCTTGTTTGTTTCATTTCAAAGCCATTGTGGTGGTGAATAGAGGCCAAAATATGAAAATTCTGTCAATGTCCCAATATTTATGGACCTGACTGTATATCTCTAATAATAGCTCATAACAATTCTAAAAAGAAAAACATAAAAAACATATGTAATATAAATATATGGAGTTGATCAGACTCCAATAAAATGTATCTCAATAATCAGATACACATTTAGATATAAAAGTCTGTAAAGAACAGTTCCAGTTTGTGTTACTAGAGAAACCTCATGTAGGTACTCTGGGCCTGATTCAGAGACGGACGCTCTGAAAGAGCGCTCGCTCTGAATCAGGGCATTTTTTTTTGTGCGGCCTCCTGGCCGCTCGCATAGCTGTGGGTGACTGTGTGCCACTGCAGCACTGTCGGATACCAGCTGCTGGATTGCCACATTGAGCTGTCTATGGTCTAGTGTCCTGAATATCCAAGGACTGTGCTGATTCACATACAGGTATACCATCGGCTTTAGCCTAACCTAAGCTAACAGTGCTATACTTTGCGTCCTGAAACGCCCTGTTCAGGACCAGCAATTATCACTGTATAGGTCCTATACCGGACTGTGTGATCAGTTCTTATTATCTATACGGCTGAGATATGTTGTACTGTCCATGATTCTGCTATACCTTGGCCGGATTTACCATTGTGAAGGGCTCAATATACTAATATTGTCATTCAAATCTACGGGGAGAGCTGCCAATAAGCTATAGGCTTTCTTTATTGCCTTTTTAAATATCAATAAACATACAACATACCATCGGATAGAGGCCCTGATTCAGAGCCGGACGCTCTGACAGAGCGCTCTCTCTGAATCAGGGCCGTCCTTCTTGATTTTTAGAGCGGCCTCCTGGCCGCTCGCATAGCTGTGGCCAGGAAGATGGTCGCAATGGTCAAGACTATTGTGACCATCGGGCTTGCAACGAGACCCTTGTGGTAGGGTGTCGTTGCCGCAAGCCCTGGAGTGCTTTCGGCTCTAACAGAGCCGAAAGCACTCCCACTGACATCACTTGTGATGTCAGTGGAGCTGGCCCCAGACGTATGCGTTCCCATGGGAATGCCTCAGTCTAGGCAGCAACGCCCCCGGCACGCCCACCAAAGGGGGCATGCTGTCACTCAACATCGACAGCACGCCCCCTTTGGTACGAGACCCGGAGCGACGGTTTGCCCGTCGCTATCCGAGTCTTGCGCATGCGCATGACGGAGCCGGCTCCATCGTGCGCATGCGCACTGGGCCACCATTGTCCTGCTTGCGAGCGCTCAGCGCTCGCGAGCGGGTCTGAATCAGGCCCAGAGTACCTACATGAGGTTTCTCCAATAATACAATCTGGAACTGTTCTTTACAGACTTATATATCCAAATGTGTATCTGATTATTGAGATACATTTTAATGGAGTCTGATCAACTAAATATATTTCTATTAAATATGTTTTTTATGTTTTTCTTTTTAGAATTATGAGCTATTATTAGAGATATATGTGATTATTGCCTTCCATTTTGCATGTTTATATGTGTATGCTACATTTTAATATTTTTTAGCCCCAAGTCTATTAAATTTAAAATTACCAATAAATCTGGTTAATCATTCATGTGTTGTTCCTATGTCCCAACATAAATATTAGAGCGCAGTACAGTAATTTCATATTTTGTTTCTGCTAGCGAAGTTGGCAATCACCTCTTTTATTTACTGCTGATATTTGATTCTCTGGCTTGATTAGCGCTAGGTTTTCTGTGTGTGTTCATTAATTGTTTATAACAAAGTCTCATATGCTTAGATAAGCGCTTGCACTTGTTAATTTATTTGTGTATTGTTCTAGCAGCTGAATCACACTTAAACATAAGCACCTTGCACATAGTTAAGCACCTTATAAACAAAATACAAGTGACATGTAAATACAGTATGTCAAATACTATTACTTTCAATAAAAGTAAAACTGAGTGGAATATGAGGATCACCTCATACTGGGGCAGATGTATTAAGCTCTGGAAAGTGATAAAGTGGAGAGTGATAAATGACCAACCAATCAGCTCCTGTCATTTTTTGAACACAGCCTGTACCATGACAGTTAGGAGCTGAGTGGCTGGTACCATAAACTGCTTTGTTTCAAATTGAAACTAGTAAAGTAAAACAAATATTGTTTCCTCAACTATAAAATAAAAAAGATATTAATAGTTCCAGGACTCCACTCCATGGAGTTCCCTCCTAATGGCCACAAATATCCTTTACTTGGTGTCTATCCTAAGATTTTAAGTGTCATATATCAGGAAGCAATAAATTCACATATCTAATTCAGCACAATTCCTTAAGCAAAATACTGTAATTTTCAATATAGTAACACTTTCCTTTAAATAATATAAGTCTTAGGAGTCTATTTATCAAGCAGTGAAAAGTGTGGAGAAGTGAACCATTGGAGAAGCTGCCCATAGCAACCAATTAGCTTTGAATTTTCATTTATAAAGTACAGTCTATAAAATAATAGGAAGGAGCTGATTGGTTGCTATGGGCAACTTCTCCACAATTTTCACTGCTTGATAAATAGACCCCTCAATGTCAAGACCAGGACGTAGTCAAAAGGTTGACAATGACAAGGTCCACATTCATAATGTGAAATGTCAACATTGTCAGAATAAGCTGCAGGAAGGATGGTTAGGGTAAGGCTGCGGGGAGAGGTTAGAGTTAGGTTGCAGAGAGAGATTTGGGTTAGGCTGCTGGGAGAGGTTAGGGTTTGGCTGCTGGGAGAGGTTAGGGTTAGGCTGCCGGGGGAGTTGGGTTAGGGTTAGACACTAGAGGGAGGGTTAGGATTAAGGATTAGGATAAGGGTAGAAATACTCACCCAAATAACTGCGGATCATAGGTCTGGTCTGGAAGTCACAGTCACATGATCACCAGGACTTGGAAGACGCTGCTATAGCCATCTTGAACAGTTATGTCTCAGTTTGGCCACCAGGGACAATATGTAGACATTCTAACATGTCAACATTTCATCACTGGCTACATGTGCGTTGGAATGATTTTCTTGCCCCCCAACATAAAATCGTTCCAATGAACCTGTTCACAACAAGTGATAAGACTTGTTGTGTATGATAAATGGTGCACAAGACAATCAACTCCCAACTGTTATTTTTCAAACAGATGACAGTTGGGAGCTGAATGGCTGGAGTACTATTATCATACACGAGTTTTATCACTCATTGTGAATGATAAAACTCATTGATAAATTAGGCCCATAGTCTTACTATATATAAGACAGCATTTGATATATGCCAAGATAATATAAATATTTAGTACCTAGAACTCAGAACCAACATGTTAAAAATAATCAAATATCTATTGTGAGCTTTAGGAATATAGACACAGTACTTTTTGCATGGTTGGCACCCACTTCTAATTTACTGACCGACTTTAGAACACAATAAAACATCGGACCAACTATCAATTACTTTACAAGACAAATATACAAACCACAGATTTACAAAGCATCGGTTTGCAAAACCGACCAAAACCAGTGGTCACAAAGGACAAATTATAGACTATCCAACTAAGAGGCATGTTTGAATACTAAAAACACATTCTATTGGAGGATGCTTCATCATGTTGCCTATAAAAGGAACAGAATGATATGGTGCATTGTGCTTGTAGGAATTATGGCTCTTCAAGGGTACTCTATACTAAGCACATACCTCAGATATGTAGCACTCCACCACCTGAATGGAAGGAGCCAAGAGGTAGAAACAGAGAACCAAAAGCAGCTTCATGAGATACCACAGAACCTACGCAGGACTAGATTCTTCTGTGGGCAGATACATCTCATTGTAGTGTCTGGTGGCAAGGTCATACAGATGGTCAACATCAACCATAACAACTTAATGAACATGTATGACCTCATCAAGGATCAGCTTGAACCAGACACTGCACGTACATGTGCCGTATTAGGCTAACACAAGCTGCTATGTGCTCTGCATTTGTTTGCCACTGTTGTTTTCCAGTCAGTCACCTATACAGTGCTGGGCATATCACAGCCAACTTTTAGCCGTCATCTTACCCAGATAATGGCAGCCTTGAAGACCCTCTCCTTTACCTACCTTTCCCAGCCAGAAAATGCAGTGGAATTATTTAAGGGTAGCTTTCTATAGTCTTGCAGGAATTCCTAATGTCCTGGGAGCTATAGACTGCATATACTTTTGCTAAGCGGCTATCCTTGTTCGTGCCATGATGTCTTTATCCTCAGACAGTAATCAGTTCTAAGGTGGAAGAAATCCCTGAGAGATGGCTTCAGGATAAGTAACCTTTAATGCTGTTGACCAATTTAAAAGTAAAAACAAAATATAATTATTCTAATTCTATGTCTGTTTTTTTTATAGAAATAATTCTGACAATGGCTGCTGCTCCTGGTCAGGGCCAGATTAAGAGCTACTTGGGTCTGGGGCTGAAAATTCTCAAGTTCCTATACTCAGAAGGGGAGGATTGTGACCAGTGCTGTGAGAATGTGGCCAGAGAGATGTGGGTGTGTACATCTCCTACATTATCAGCTTTACTGTTTCCCTAAATATATGATTTATGGTGATTTTGTGGCCAGACAGGAAGCTAGTCATCACCATGCTTTTATATGGAGGCCTGGAGCTGTATCTCCATCCTCCCCTTTGTTAATCTGGCCCTGCTCCTGGCTCCTTGTCATGCATGAGGGTTGGTTTTGGAATGGAACAGGCGAGGCAGACTGAAGAGGAGATTTGAGAGGTGTGGATGAATTTAGGTGGTTTGAGCCAGGACCTCCTCATGTATTAATGTGAGGAGGTGAAGATATGGCAGTGGATGATGAGCCCGAAGGCAAGAACAGGAATAGAAAGTCTTTATCGAACATCAGTTTGAATGGAACTGAATATATAATACTGAATGAATGAGCAGAATGGGATTGGGACCAAAGATGCTGGATTGAAAGCTGGATCAGTTTGAGACCGATGTTGATGATTTGAAGAACTTGATGGAATTGAATCCGATGTTGAAGATTTGATAAACTTAATTGATATGAGTCTGATATTAATGAATTGATGAACTTGATCAGTTGGGACCGATGTTGATGAATTGAGGAACTTGATTGGCTGGTACCGATGTTCATGAATTAATGAATTTAATTGATAAGAGTCTAGTGTTGGCAGCACCGGATGAAACTGATAGTTGAAGGTATCGGCTGGAACAAATGGTTGCTGTAAGAACAAGTTTCAGTGGTAAAACCAGGCTGGTGTGCAAGCTGGTATAGGAGATTTGTTTACCAGATCAAGGAACTGGATATAATGAACTGGGACTGTTCAGATACAGAGTACCTGGGAGCTCAGTACTGAGCTGAAACTTCAGCAAGTAGCCATGTGGTACTGGCACAGAGGCCAGTCAGGAAATGGAATTTATAGGGGAGGATCCCCAGGGATTAGATGCTGCAATCAGCTGGTCTGGGAGCAGCACTCTGAGTGGTGGAGGTGAGTCAGGTGACAGAGGGCCTGATTCAGAGCCGCTCGTAAGCGGACGCTCGTTCGCTCAGAGCGATGTTCGCACAACTGCGCATGCATATAGGTTGTAATATGCATGCACGAACCAGTCATTGCGGTCGGAAATTGTGTGCTCGCAAAATAGTGAATGCCTGCTATTTTGAGTGACACGATGAGGTGTTTGTGGGTGGTAACAGGGGAAGGAGCTTGAAAACGGGGAGTGGAGATCCGAATGCAGGCGTGCCAAACTGTCAAAACGGGCGTTTTAAGGGTGTGCATAATTAACAAAGCAGCGTCATCAACCATGTCACTTGGTTGTCTTTTAGCCTGAACTGCTCGCATGATTGCGGTAGGAAAATCCTACCGCAAGCACTGCGAGCAGTTCAGACGCCTTTCGATGTACTCGATTAATCTAATAAATAGCGGAGATGACGTAGGATGCGAGCGGCCAGGGGGCGTTTTTAAAAAAATAGCGAGCGCATGTTTCGTTCGCTCGTTCAGACATAGAGGCATCAACAGACCGCAAAGAGTGAGCGCTCTATTTAAATATCCGGCCTATTTTTCTGAACGAGTGAGCACAAATAGCGTCTGGCTCTGAATCAGGCCCAGAGTCCAACATGACTATACCCATACTGTTGTTCTGGAAAGAACTTTGGTGTGCAGTTTGTATACCAACATGCTGGGGAGGTATGCTGTGAGCAAGTGACTGCGGAGAGCCATCTCCATGCTCAGTGATAGGACACTGAGTAGACGGGGCAGAAGTAGACCTCAGCACCAGCTGGAAGTGATGTGCAGAGTCAGCTCTTTGCTATCTGGGAGTGATGCACAGTACGAGCTGACCTCAGGCACCAGAGAGATAAAAAGGTGGTTTTAAGTGTCCAGAGCATGGCAGAACCCTCGCTCCCCCCCCAGTTGATGGGTGGCCTCGGGACACCTCTTAGACTTTCGTGGAAAATTGGCATGGAATGCCCAGATCAAGCATGGACATCAAAGGAAAAAGTCCAGGACAATTCTTCTGGGCCGTAACCCTTTCAGTCAATTAAGTATTGAAGACATCCATAACGGAGTCTAGAGTCCAGAATCTTTGTCACTTCGTATTCAACTCCATGATGAGTATGGACTTTGGGTGCCTTTGGAAGTGTTGAATGAAACCAGTTGAGTATGAGTGGTGACAATAAAAAATTATGAAGGAGTTTTGATATACTCAGGAAGGGAGGTAGCTTGAGTTTAAATGAAACTGGGTTGATTACACACTCAATGGCAAATGGGCCAATGTAGCGGTGTGCACATTTTATGGATGGCACTTTTAAATGCAGATTTTGGGTAGAAAGCCAAACTCGTTCACCTTTTTTGAGACTGGGATCCTCTTCCTTTCAGTAAACTTCTGTTCCACTCAGAATCCCTCACAAGGGAGGAGCGGATCTCCTTCCAAATCTTAGAGAAATGCTGCAAGGTGCGGTCAGTAGCTGGAACCTGTGAGGCAGGAAGAGGCTGAAACTCAGGAACTCAAGGATGAAGACAATAGGTGGCTTAAAAGGGCGCGGAACCTGATGAAAATTGGTATTGATTGTTCTGAAAAAATTCTGCCCAAGAAGCAGTTCAGCCCAATTGTCCTGAGAGGAGGATACAAATAAATGAAGTAATGACTCCAGGTCTTGGTTGACTCTTTCTGTCTGACCATTGGACTGGAGGTGGTAGACAGTGGATAAATTGAGTTGGACTTGAAGAACAAAATGAATGCCAAAACTTGGCAACAAACTGCACTCCTTAGTCTGAGATGATTTCCTAAGGTAGTCCATGGAGCCTGAAGATTTCTTGTATGAATAATTGAGCCAACTTGGGAGCTGATGGAAGGCCGGTAAGGGATATGAAGTGAGCCATCTTGTTGAACTTGTTTGTAACCGGAAGATCGGTAATGAAGTCCATCGACAGATGGGAAATAACCGCCCAGCTGGGGCTCTTTATGTTGGGGGCACTTGAACAAGGGGCAATGAAGTCTTGGGTGTCTTTTCTGAGAGGGCTACCAGTAAGGCCTGAAAATGAACTCGAAAGTCTTTTGTATGCCTGCATGACCTGCGAAGTTTGAAGCATGAGCCCAATGGAGCAATTTCTTGTGTAATATGGGCTTGACACGGTTTTTCCAACAGGTGGTGAGGATTCTACTCTGACTGCAGAGAAGGCCACTGAATCAATGATGAGATGCTTCTCAGCAGATGTAGTCTCATTTTCTTGCTCCATGGCACAAGATAGGGTATTAGCCTTTCAGTTCTGGAACCCTGGATGAAAAGACAATTTGAAGTTAAATCATGAGAAGAGAGCCCCATCTGGCTTCAGACTCAGATTCAGACAATGGGCTGTCTTAAGATATAAGAGGTTTTATTGGTCTGTGATAATGGAAATGGAATGCACAGCTCCTTCCAAAAGATAGCACAACTCATTTAAGGCTAACTTGATAGTGAAAAGTTCTTGATACCCAATAGAGTAGTTGCACTCAGCTGTAGACAATTTTCTGGAGAAAAATCCACAGGGGTGGAGAAGATCATCAGGAGCATGTTGAGAGAGCTTCGACTCCTATGGAAGAAGCGTCAACTTCCAAGATGAATGGCTGTGAGACATCATGTTGACAAAGAACAAGAGCTGAAACTAACTTCTGTTTGATTTTTTGGAAGGCTTCCTTTGCTTCCACTGACCATTGGGATGGATTGGCACCTTTCCAGGTGAGCTTGGTAATAAGTGCAATGATGGTGGAAAAGTTCTTTATGAATTTGCGATAGTAGTTTGCAAACCCAAGGAAGCACTGTACAGTCCTGAGAGTATTAGGAAGCAGCCATTCCTGAATTCCTTGGAGTTTTTCTGATTCCATTTTGAGACCAGAACCTGAAATTATACTGTATATCCCAGGAAGAGAATAGACTTGGCCTCCAAGACATACTTCTCCAATTTGCAGTAGAGATGATTGGAACGGAGATGTGTCAGAACCTCCTTACTTACTGGCGATGTTCTTCCAGATCATTGACGAATATAAGAATATCATCAAGATAAACTACAGCATGTTTGTTCAACAGATCGTGTAAGATCTCATTGACACAGTGCTGGAATACTGCGGAACCATTGCTGAGACCGAAGGGCATAGCATAGTACTCATAGTGACCATCACGGGTGTTAAATGTGGTCTTCCACTCATCTCCCTCCCAAATTCGTATGAGATTATATGCTCCTCGAAAGTCCAATTTGGTGAAGATGATGGCTCCACTGACTCGGTCAAAAATCTCTGCGATCAGAGGAAGAGGATAGTGTTTTTTAATGGTGATGTCATTCAGTCCCCTGTAGTCGATGCAGAGACGCAGACCTCCTTCCTTTTTTTTTTACAAAAGTGGGAGAGGTGGAAGGGGGGATTTCTCCAAATTCTCTTGGATATAGTCAGTCATGGCTTTTGTTTCTGGGAGCGACAGAAGATAAGTTTGCCCTCTGGGAGTAGATTTCCCACGGATTAATTCAATTGGACAATCCCATTCACAGTGAAGAAGTAGAATATCAGCACCAGCTTTACTGAAAACATCAGTGAAATCTTGATAAGGAGGAGGAGTATCCAGATGAGATGGTACTGCAGAACATACTTGAAGAACTTTTTGGAGGCATGAGCCAAATGAAGAAAGGTCCCCAAGCGGTGATTTGTGAGGTTCTACACTCCACAGTCAATTTGATGATTATGAAGACGGAGCCAGGGCGAACCCAGAACTATGGAATGCGATGCCCTGGGTATGACAAGAAAATGTAAAAGTTCAAAGTGCAGTTCACCAATCTTGACCCGCAATGGTCGAGTCTGAAGGGTAATGGATAGGATAAAGCAGACTCTCGTTTGGATTCATTTGTTGCTGGACAAGAGGCACAATCTCCATTGTTGCAGCTAGAATGGGATCAGAGGCCTGTTGAATACTTACCCCTGACTGCCTTAAACAAATTATAACATTTACTTGAATGTAGTATATTGATGTATGATATTTACTTAAAAAAATACCTGGCACTTCACCATTCTCAGCTACTGTGACCCTGGCTGGACATCCTTTTCTAGGGTGGGCAGTAAACAATCAGGATATTAACATTAGAATAAAAAATAGTTATAATTCACATTGTGTGTGCCTACCTTCATTGTGAATACTTACCAAAACACATTTACTAAATGAGATAACTATTAGCTAATGACTAATAGATGTAACATACTGATGTGCCCAGCTATAACGTGGCATCACAGGGCTATCTCTCACGCCACGCATGGCGCGCCACACACCACGCCATGAGTCGCGCCACAAAGAAAGTTTAGTAGTGAAAAAAGTAATTACATGTAATACAACATTTTGCCCACCAGATGTCACTTTTCCTAAACTACATAGCACATGCGTCTGATTTCATTACGTGTAATACAACATTTTGCCCACCAGGTGTCACTTTTCCTAAACTACCTAGCGCATGCGTGTGATTTCATTACGTGTAATACAACATTTTGCCCACCAGGTGTAACTTTTCCTAAACTACATAGCGCATGCGTGTGATTTCCAATGTACTGTACGGTATGTTCTGTATCACCGCCCGATGATTGTTTGACAGAAGCGGTGATTCGGTACACTATACAGTATTACACCGTTTTCCACATGGAATCAGGAATGTACGGTATAATAAAGCGGTAGAAGAATGTCTAATCCAGTTTGAAATCATTAAGCTCTGTATTATCCGCTGACTGTGCGGTTGAAATCATACTGTGTTTGCGCAAATGTAAATACTGTCGGCACTGTCCCAGACTTAGACATTAGACTTTACAAACTACAGAACTCTAGTAATGGGTGAAGCGTGTGGCCTAGCGGTCTAATGCCTTGTCTCACTGCTTCTCCCCTTTTCTTGTTCCGTGGGTTCGAGACCTTGAAAATACAGTATGTTTTTTTAATTTATTTTTAAAATCTTCACTTAAAATATTCAGTATTCAATACAGTACATGTGGAGTGCATGTCTGCCCAGTGCTTCGGGAGTCAAACAGCGAAACTAGGATTTTTATTATTGTACATACAGTACTGTACCTTAGAACGCAAACTTGCGTCAGTGCCGGCGCTGACATGAACGTGGACATTATAGTGATTTATTATGACCATCAAGTGACAAAGGGCCCTGTTAAAGAGACTGGTTTCTGTATATCAAACTGACTGCGCGTTTAAACCGCAAAATTGCGTCAATGTCTGCGCGTGCCCAGTGGTCGGGTTTTAATCACAATGGAATGTGTGCCGCATGTCCAGTGGAGCCAAGCCATACATTAAGTAGCGCTATTTTATGGCGCATGCCCAGTTGTCTATATCGCTAACAGTACTGTTGAATTTTCACACTAGTGCCATTCTGCACTGTCCGAGACTTACCGCACAGTATACACAATAGTAAATTCATGACTTCATAAGGTGCTACAGTAGTGGACTAACAGCAGTTTGTAGGGCAGATGCAGATGCAGAGTGCAAACTTGCGTCAATGAAAATGCTGTCCTAGACTTGGAAACTTTAGTAATTTAATATGTTTAGTAACTGATAGTTGACTGTGTATAAGAGAGGGGTCTCTATAGTACAAACTGACTCCGCGTTGAAACCGCAAAATTGCGTCAATGTCAGCACAGTTTGCGTTGTGGTAACTTATAGCCCGTTCTGATGGGTTACGGTACAAATAGGATCTCTAGCGCGTGCCCAGTGGCGGGGTTGCAATGCATTGCCAGTGGTGCTGTGCCATAGCCATACCCTTGTAGCGCTATGGCTATGTACTGTACGCCATGGCGTACAGTATGGAATATCATACTGTACAGTAGCGGGTCATGATTCACACACAGTGAAAGTGTGTTATTATTATTACACTGACTGTGTAATAATAATATTAAAAATAAAAAGTGTAACCTTGACTGTCTAATAATCAATCTATTGTACAAAAATCAATCTATTGTACTGTAGATGTGCCCAGCTACAGAACTGTAGTTTGTTGCTCCATACGGTACGCCATACAGTATACCGCATTGCTAGTTGCACGCTACACTGTGGCGTATTGAGTCTCATAGCACTGCGCATGCCCAGTTGTCTGTATTATACGGTACTTATAACTGTAGTTGTAAGTACAATACGGTAGACATTGTAGTGATTCCCTGACTCTAGGAACTACAGTACAGTAGATGCAGTAGTCTAGGGGGTTAATGCCTAGCCCTACTGCATCTACCATTTTCTTGTCCCGCTGGTTCGAGACCTTTAAAGTACATACTGTATACGGTAATTTTATTTTGTTTTAAATCTTCACTAATACATTATCCAGAAATTCTGGTATTTCTATGCCATAGTACTTTATGACAAAAAAGTGTAACCTTGACTGTGTAATAATAAAAAATAAAAAGTGTAACCTTTCAAGCTTCGAACCCGCAAAAGGGTTGTACAGGTAGCGTAATGTATTGGTTTGATTATTTACCATTACACTACAGCCGCCTGCAATACCAAGGTTGCACCTGGCTTGAGTGTGTCCTACAATACTGTACGACATCGTATCTCAGGCACATGCCCAGATCCATACCCATGTAGCGCTTTTTTTATTTATTTTTTTTAAGTCTTCGCTACTTTTGTTCAGTATTGTTATCCAACCCTTACTAAATTCAGTACATTTTATATATTAGGGGGTAAATGTACTAAGATGGGAGTGCTATTAAGAAGTGATGTTGCCCATTGCAACCAATCTGATTCCAGGTATTACTGTACAGTATCTTCTAGAAGGTGCTACTGTAGATAAATGCTAAGTAGAATCTGATTGGATGCTATGGGCAACATACAGTACAGTAACTTCTTAAATAGAACTCCCATCTTAGTAAATTTACCCCTACAAGTTTCACTTTTTCCCCCCAATTTTTTTTCTTCCGCCCCCAAAATGCAAGTGAATTTTTAGTGTGTTCTGACTTTTTTTTAAAAAAAAGTTACGCAGTTTACAGTGCCTTTAGGGGACGTTGAAGGCTTCCCGCAACATTGCACCCAAATTCAACAAATTTTTCCGCCTGCTATTCATACAGTAGGCGAAACTTTTTCACATACTGTCTTACTGTACATTGCATTGACTTCCCGCCTACGGTAGGCAGAAAAGCTTTCAAATTGAATACAGCGATAATTTTACGCCTGGCGAAATGACGTAATCTCCAAAACTTTTTTTAGCCAATCATGTGTTTTTGCTCCAATGGGTGAAAAAGTGCCAACCAATGTTCTCCCAACTGTCATCTCACAGGCTGTGTTTGGAAAATGACAGTTGGGAGCTGATTGACTGACACCTTATCACTTTTTTATCATTTCTCACTGTCTCCTAACACTGCTTAGTACAATAAATACACCCCTTGGAGTGAAAATACCAGACCGGCTAAAAAAAGTAAATAGTCCACCACTAAATTGAAAACGTCCCTCAGTGTATACAGTACTGTATGTCTACTGTACTGTATTCTACTGTAAGTGCCGGGCAGCTGTGAAATCACTGTGATGGGCAACAGGGATACTGTACAGTATATGACTGTGGGCGGCAACCCCCATCGGCCGACGTGCCCCTGGTGAGTGAAATCCTGGCCAATAGGATGATACACCCCTGCATCTGTGTGTTATTGAGTTTTTGTACCTTTTTAATGACAGATGCACGTGTTGGGTCTCAGGCGCACTTAAAGACTGAATTACATACAGTACAAACACCAATTGTATAAATTAATGACAATTTTTATTTAACCTACAGTAACATGCTTTACAGAGGGGGGGGACTTCTTTAGCTTTCCACCCCCATAGTCCTCTACTGTCCCACGCTTCTTTCTTCTGCCGCTGGCATGTCCTGGAGTTCCAAGCTGGACACGGACATGACTACTGTACAGTACCTAGGAGGAAAGAGATGACGTGAGAACAATACTTCCTCAATGCCGACCGATACGCCCTACTGGACCGAGGAGTACACAAAAAGATTAGGCTTTTAAGTTAAAATCATCACTGGCACTTTTGGCCTCAGATGCAGAATTTCACCTATACCAGGTGCAGACTCTACCGTGCATCAGAGTGCAAGGTCCACTGTACGCCCTGAAGAAAGGAGGATAGGCAGAGACGAACAGTAAAAGACAGACACACAGGTTCTCACCGGAGATGCTCTTGTTCTTCATCCTGCTTGATCCCACACACCCTGTAGGAGAGAGAATACGCCATGCAAGGCCCTTTCCTGCTCTAACAGTGTCACACTAATCCACTTCTCCACATTAATATATGCCCTAACTAACCAGACAAACAAATTTATTAATAACTAATTTGTATTATAATTAAGCCTGGTGGTGAAATACTGTAAGCAGTGCCCCTAGGCCCACAGCCCATAATATAACGATAAAAAAAAAAAAATACATGAAACAAGACAGTATTTGGGTGCCCCAAATGGAGGTGAACACCAGCTGTCTGAATACGATAACAGAGCACTAACATTATCAAAAATGCTTTTCTCACCTTATCCTGATGTCGAAGGGACCACCGCTCCAACCATACAGTAGATGTACAATAGAAGCCTGTCTCTCAATTCACGGTGCACCCACTACTGTACAGTACTGTATGTCTGCAACTATTGATGATGTTGAAGCAGCCACTACTACTGTACTGTATATGAACTAGGGGTGAGCGGGTTCGGATTTCTGAAATCCGAACCCCCCCGAGCCCCCCCGATCCGAGTCCGATCCGAGTCAGGCTCGACTTTTCCCGCCTGACTCGGATCTGACATCGAGGCAAAACGTCATCATCCCGCCTTCCGAGTCTCGCGGGTTTTGGATCCTATATAAGGTACCCGCGTCGGCGCCATTTTCTCACTCGGCTGTGGACAGTGAAGAGGGAGGGTGGGAGTTAGTGCTGTGTAGTGTAGTGTAGTGTAGTGCTGCTGTTGTCCACTACTTCAAAGTCCATAGGGGCTGGCTGTGTTGTGCTGTGCTGCTGTTGTTAATAGGGGCTGTGTCCACTACTTCAAAGTCCATAGGGGCTGGCTGGACTGTGTTGTGCAGTCAGTTCCAAAGTCCTGTGCAGTGTCCCAGTCCTAAAGGGGTGCTGTAGTGTTGTCCAGGGGGTGCTCTGTCCATCAGGGGTGCTCCCCCCAAGTGCTAAAAAAATAATATATTTTCTGTGTTTGTGAATTGTGTGCGCAGTAGCCGCACGTGCATCAACAAAGTAGTGCCAAGCGTGCGCCTGTGTCATAAGTAAAGGGCCGGCTGGCTTGACCGTTAAGGGTGCTGTAACCCCCGAAAGTACACTCCAGTCCAAACCAAAAAAAAAATTATTTTCTGTGTTTGTGAATTGTGTGCGCAGTAGCCGCACGTGCATCAACAAAGTAGTGCCAAGCGTGCGCCTGTGTCATAAGTAAAGGGCCGGCTGGCTTGACCGTTAAGGGTGCTGTAACCCCCGAAAGTACACTCCAGTCCAAACCTAAAAAAAAATTATTTTCTGTGTTTGTGAATTGTGTGCGCAGTAGCCGCACGTGCATCAACAAAGTAGTGCCAAGCGTGCGCCTGTGTCATAAGTAAAGGGCCGGCTGGCTTGACCGTTAAAGGGTGCTGTAACCCCCGAAAGTACACTCCAGTCCAAACCAAAAAAAAATTATTTTCTGTGTTTGTGAATTGTGTGCGCAGTAGCCGCACGTGCATCAACAAAGTAGTGCCAAGCGTGCGCCTGTGTCATAAGTAAAGGGCCGGCTGGCTTGACCGTTAAGGGTGCTGTAACCCCCGAAAGTACACTCCAGTCCAAACCTAAAAAAAAATTATTTTCTGTGTTTGTGAATTGTGTGCGCAGTAGCCGCACGTGCATCAACAAAGTAGTGCCAAGAGTGCCCCTGTGTCATAAGTAAAGGGCCGGCTGGCTTGACCGTTAAAGGGTGCTGTAACCCCCGAAAGTACACTCCAGTCCAAACCAAAAAAAAATTATTTTCTGTGTTTGTGAATTGTGTGCGCAGTAGCCGCACGTGCATCAACAAAGTAGTGCCAAGCGTGCGCCTGTGTCATAAGTAAAGGGCCGGCTGGCTTGACCGTTAAAGGGTGCTGTAACCCCTGAAAGTACACTCCAGTCCAAACCAAAAAAAAATTATTTTCTGTGTTTGTGAATTGTGTGCGCAGTAGCCGCACGTGCATCAACAAAGTAGTGTCAAGCGTTCGCCTGTGTCATAAGTAAAGGGCCGGCTGGCTTGACCGTTAAGGGTGCTGTAACCCCCGAAAGTACACTCCAGTCCAAACCAAAAAAAAAATTATTTTCTGTGTTTGTGAATTGTGTGCGCAGTAGCCGCACGTGCATCAACAAAGTAGTGCCAAGCGTGCGCCTGTGTCATAAGTAAAGGGCCGGCTGGCTTGACCGTTAAGGGTGCTGTAACCCCCGAAAGTACACTCCAGTCCAAACCAAAAAAAAAATTATTTTCTGTGTTTGTGAATTGTGTGCGCAGTAGCCGCACGTGCATCAACAAAGTAGTGCCAAGCGTGCGCCTGTGTCATAAGTAAAGGGCCGGCTGGCTTGACCGTTAAGGGTGCTGTAACCCCCGAAAGTACACTCCAGTCCAAACCTAAAAAAAAATTATTTTCTGTGTTTGTGAATTGTGTGCGCAGTAGCCGCACGTGCATCAACAAAGTAGTGCCAAGCGTGCGCCTGTGTCATAAGTAAAGGGCCGGCTGGCTTGACCGTTAAAGGGTGCTGTAACCCCCGAAAGTACACTCCAGTCCAAACCTAAAAAAAAATTATTTTCTGTGTTTGTGAATTGTGTGCGCAGTAGCCGCACGTGCATCAACAAAGTAGTGCCAAGCGTGCGCCTGTGTCATAAGTAAAGGGCCGGCTGGCTTGACCGTTAAGGGTGCTGTAACCCCCGAAAGTACACTCCAGTCCAAACCTAAAAAAAAATTATTTTCTGTGTTTGTGAATTGTGTGCGCAGTAGCCGCACGTGCATCAACAAAGTAGTGCCAAGCGTGCGCCTGTGTCATAAGTAAAGGGCCGGCTGGCTTGACCGTTAAAGGGTGCTGTAACCCCCGAAAGTACACTCCAGTCCAAACCAAAAAAAAATTATTTTCTGTGTTTGTGAATTGTGTGCGCAGTAGCCGCACGTGCATCAACAAAGTAGTGCCAAGCGTGCGCCTGTGTCATAAGTAAAGGGCCGGCTGGCTTGACCGTTAAGGGTGCTGTAACCCCCGAAAGTACACTCCAGTCCAAACCTAAAAAAAAATTATTTTCTGTGTTTGTGAATTGTGTGCGCAGTAGCCGCACGTGCATCAACAAAGTAGTGCCAAGAGTGCCCCTGTGTCATAAGTAAAGGGCCGGCTGGCTTGACCGTTAAAGGGTGCTGTAACCCCCGAAAGTACACTCCAGTCCAAACCAAAAAAAAATTATTTTCTGTGTTTGTGAATTGTGTGCGCAGTAGCCGCACGTGCATCAACAAAGTAGTGCCAAGCGTGCGCCTGTGTCATAAGTAAAGGGCCGGCTGGCTTGACCGTTAAAGGGTGCTGTAACCCCTGAAAGTACACTCCAGTCCAAACCAAAAAAAAATTATTTTCTGTGTTTGTGAATTGTGTGCGCAGTAGCCGCACGTGCATCAACAAAGTAGTGTCAAGCGTTCGCCTGTGTCATAAGTAAAGGGCCGGCTGGCTTGACCGTTAAGGGTGCTGTAACCCCCGAAAGTACACTCCAGTCCAAACCAAAAAAAAAATTATTTTCTGTGTTTGTGAATTGTGTGCGCAGTAGCCGCACGTGCATCAACAAAGTAGTGCCAAGCGTGCGCCTGTGTCATAAGTAAAGGGCCGGCTGGCTTGACCGTTAAGGGTGCTGTAACCCCCGAAAGTACACTCCAGTCCAAACCAAAAAAAAAATTATTTTCTGTGTTTGTGAATTGTGTGCGCAGTAGCCGCACGTGCATCAACAAAGTAGTGCCAAGCGTGCGCCTGTGTCATAAGTAAAGGGCTGGCTGGCTTGACCGTTAAGGGTGCTGTAACCCCCGAAAGTACACTCCAGTCCAAACCTAAAAAAAAATTATTTTCTGTGTTTGTGAATTGTGTGCGCAGTAGCCGCACGTGCATCAACAAAGTAGTGCCAAGCGTGCGCCTGTGTCATAAGTAAAGGGCCGGCTGGCTTGACCGTTAAAGGGTGCTGTAACCCCCGAAAGTACACTCCAGTCCAAACCTAAAAAAAAATTATTTTCTGTGTTTGTGAATTGTGTGCGCAGTAGCCGCACGTGCATCAACAAAGTAGTGCCAAGCGTGCGCCTGTGTCATAAGTAAAGGGCCGGCTGGCTTGACCGTTAAGGGTGCTGTAACCCCCGAAAGTACACTCCAGTCCAAACCTAAAAAAAAATTATTTTCTGTGTTTGTGAATTGTGTGCGCAGTAGCCGCACGTGCATCAACAAAGTAGTGCCAAGCGTGCGCCTGTGTCATAAGTAAAGGGCCGGCTGGCTTGACCGTTAAAGGGTGCTGTAACCCCCGAAAGTACACTCCAGTCCAAACCAAAAAAAAATTATTTTCTGTGTTTGTGAATTGTGTGCGCAGTAGCCGCACGTGCATCAACAAAGTAGTGCCAAGCGTGCGCCTGTGTCATAAGTAAAGGGCCGGCTGGCTTGACCGTTAAGGGTGCTGTAACCCCCGAAAGTACACTCCAGTCCAAACCAAAAAAAAAATTATTTTCTGTGTTTGTGAATTGTGTGCGCAGTAGCCGCACGTGCATCAACAAAGTAGTGCCAAGCGTGCGCCTGTGTCATAAGTAAAGGGCCGGCTGGCTTGACCGTTAAGGGTGCTGTAACCCCCGAAAGTACACTCCAGTCCAAACCTAAAAAAAAATTATTTTCTGTGTTTGTGAATTGTGTGCGCAGTAGCCGCACGTGCATCAACAAAGTAGTGCCAAGCGTGCGCCTGTGTCATAAGTAAAGGGCCGGCTGGCTTGACCGTTAAAGGGTGCTGTAACCCCCGAAAGTACACTCCAGTCCAAACCAAAAAAAAATTATTTTCTGTGTTTGTGAATTGTGTGCGCAGTAGCCGCACGTGCATCAACAAAGTAGTGCCAAGCGTGCGCCTGTGTCATAAGTAAAGGGCCGGCTGGCTTGACCGTTAAAGGGTGCTGTAACCCACAAAGTACACTCCAGTCCGAACCAAAAAAAAATTTATTTTCTGTGTTTAGCCGCACGTATATATCAAATCGATATAACATAAATGGAGGACCAAACTTTCTCCGATAAAAATAAAATAGAGAAAGATCAAGAACCACTTCCTCCTAGTGCTGAAGCTGCTGCCACTAGTCATGACATAGACGATAACATGCCATCAACGTCGTCTGCCAAGGCCGATGCCCAATGTCATAGTAGAGGGCACATACAATCCCAAATGGCAAAGTTCAGGAAAATGACCTTGAAAAAGACATTTAAATCAGCTGAAGAGAAACGTAAACTTGCCAATATGCCATTTACGACACGGAGTGGCAAGGAACGGCTAAGGTCGATCCCTAGTATGTTCATGACTAGTGGTTCAGCTTCACATGACGATGGAAGCACTCCTCCCACTAAAAAAATCAAAAGAGTTAAGCTGGCAAAAGCACAGCGAAGAACTGTGCTTTCTAAGAAGATATCACAAATCCCCAAAGAGAGTCCAAGTGTGGTGGTGGTTGCGATGCCTGACCTTCCCAGCACTGGACGGGAAGAGGTGGCTCTTTCCACCATTTGCACGCCCCCTGCAAGTGCTGAAAGGAGCACCCACAGTCCACTTGCTGATATGCAAATTGAAGATGTCACTGTTGAAGTACAACAGGATGAGGATACTGGTGTAGCTGGCGCTGAGGAGGAAGTTGGCGAGGAGGATTCTGATGGTGATGTGGTTTGTTTAAATCAGGCTCCGGGGGAGACAGTTGTTGTCCGTGGGATGAAAAAGCCCATCACGGTCATGCCTGGGCAGAAGACCAAACATTCCACCTCTTTGGTCTGGCAATATTTCTATCCAAATCCGGACAACAACTGTCTTGCCATATGTACCATATGTAAAGGTGAAATAAGTAGGGGTAGGGACGTCAACCACCTAGGAACATCCTCCCTTATACGGCACCTGCAGCGCGTTCATAAAAAGTTACTGTCAAGTTCAGAAACTTTGGCTCAGACCGTAAGCAGTCCAGGGACACCTAAATCCCGTTGTCCTGTTGTATCCAAGCGCCTGCAAACCACACCGTCAACTCCCTCCTCGTCAATTTCCTCCTTAGTCAGGATCGGAAGTAGTCCTGCAGGCCATATCACTGGCATGACTGACTCTCCTATCCGGGATTCCTCCGGAGGATCCTGCATTGCTACGCCTACTGCTGCCGCTGCTGCTGTTGCTGCTGCTGCTGGGAGTCGTTCATCATCCCAGAGAGGAAGTAGGAACACCACTACTTTTACTAAACAATTGACCCTCCAACAGTCCTTAGCGAGGAGGATGAAGTACGACAGCAGTCATCCTGAAGCAAAACGTATAACTGAGGCCTTGACTGCTATGTTGGTGTTAGACGTGCGTCCGGTATCCGCCATTAGTGCAGTGGGATTTAGACAATTGATGGAGGTAGTGTGTCCCCGGTTCCAAATCCCGTCTAGATTCCACTTCACTAGGCAGGCGATACCGAGACTGTACAGAAACGTCAGAAAAAGTGTCCTCAGTGTCCTGAAAAATGCCGTTGTACACAATGTCCACTTAACCACGGACATGTGGACAAGTGGAACAGGGCAGACTAAGGACTATATGACTGTGACAGCCCACTGGGTAGATGTATCACCTTACGCAGCAACAGCAGCAGCGTCACCAGTAGCAGCATCTCAGAAACGCCAGCTCGTTACAAGGCAGGCTACGCTGTGTATCACCGGTTTCAGTAAGAGGCACACCGCCGACAACCTCTTAGAGAAACTGAGGGAAATCATCGCCCAGTGGCTTACCCCACTTAGACTCTCCTGGGGATTTGTGATATCTGACAACGCCACCAATATTGTGCGGGCATTACATCTGGGCAAATTCCAGCACGTCCCATGTTTTGCTCACACAATAAACTTGGTGGTGCAGAATTTTCTGAAAAGCGACAGGGGCGTGCAGGAGACGCTTTGGGTGGCCCGAAAAATTTCTGGCCACTTTCGCCATTCAGCGACTGCGTGCCGAAGACTGGAGCGCCAGCAAACACTCTTGAACCTGCCCCGCCATCACCTGAAGCAAGAGGTTGTGACGCGGTGGAACTCAACCCTCTATATGCTTCAGAGGATGGAGGAGCAGCAAAAGGCCATACAAGCCTATACATCCACCTATGACATAGGCAAAGGAGGGGGTATGCACCTGACTCAAGCGCAGTGGAGAATGATTTCCGTGTTGTGCAAGGTTCTTCAGCCCTTCGAACTTGCCACACGTGAAGTCAGTTCAGACACTGCCAGCTTGAGTCAGGTCATTCCCCTCATCAGGCTTTTGCAGAAGCAGCTGGAGAAAGTGAAGGAGGAGCTAAGACGGAGCGATTCCGCTCGGCATGTGGGACTTGTGGATGAAGCCCTTCATTCGCTTTGCCAGGATTCCAGGGTGGTCAATCTGTTGAAATCAGACCACTACATTTTGGCCACCGTGCTCGATCCTAGGTTTAAAGCCTATGTGGTGTCTCTCTTTCCGGCCGACACAAGCCTGCAGAGGTGCAAAGACCTGCTGGTGAACACACTGTCAGCTGAAGCGGAACGTGACACGTCAACGGCTCCTTCTTCATTTTCTCCCGCAACTGGGGCTGCCAGGAAAAAACTTAGGTATCCTAAGCAACCCGCTGGCGGTGATGCAGGGCAGGCAGGACCAAGTTTGGACATCTGGTCCGGACTGAAGGACCTGGCAACAATTTCTGACATGTCTACTGTCACTGCATATGATACTGTCACCATTGACAGAATGGTGGAGGATTACATCGGTGACAGCATCCAAGTAGGCATGTCAGACAGTCCATACCTGTACTGGCAGGAAAAAGAGGCAATTTGGAGGCCCCTGTACAAACTGGCTCTATTTTACCTGAGTTGCCCCCCCTCCAGTGTGTACTCCGAAAGAGTGTTTAGTGCAGCCGGGAACCTTGTCAGCGAAAGGCGTAGGAGGTTGCTTCCACAGAATGTGGAGAAGATGATGTTCATCAAAATGAATTATCAGCTCTTCCAGGGAGACCAGCCTCCAGAAGGTACAGAGGGACCTGTGGTGGTGGATTCAAGTGGGGACGAGTTAATACTTTGTGAGGATGAGGATGTACACACTGAAGAGGGTGAGGAATCGGTGGATGAGGAGGATGAGGATGACATCTTGCCTCCGTAGAGCCAGTTTGTGCAGGGACACATTAATTGCCAGCTTGTTTTGTGGGGGCCCAAACGAACCAATCATTTCAGCCACAGTTGTGTGGCAGACCCTGGCGCTGAAATGATTGATTTGTTAAAGTGTGCATGTCCTGTTTATACAACATAAGGGTGGGTGGGAGGGCCCAAGGACAATTCCATCTTGCACCTCTTTTTTTCTTTGCATTATGTACAGTTTGGGGCCTAGTTTTTCTAACTGCCATCCTGCCTGCCACTGCAGTGTCACTCCTAGATGGGTCACGTGTTTGTGCCGCCCACTCGTGTCGCTTAGCATAGTCATCCAGCTACCTCGGTGCAACCTTTTGGACATAAAAACACTATTGTGAGGTGTGAGGTGTTCAGAATAGACTGGAAATGAGTGGAAATTAAGGTTATTGAGGTTAATAATAGCATAGGAGCAGAAAAACCTACAAATTCTGTGATTTTAGCTGTTTTTATGCTTTTTTTCAAAAAAATACAGATCCAAAACACAAAACCCAGAACCCAAAACACGGAAGGGTGGTTTTGGCAAAACCAATCCAGATCCAAAACACGAAGAAAGATCCAGATCCAAAACCAAAACACAAAACACGAAAAGTGGCCGGTGCACACCCCTAATATGAACTAAAGGAACCTGAAAACTTGAAACATCTGCATTACATCAAGTGCAGTAGCAGAAACTGGCAGCTGCAGCACAATCTGTGACAATGCCAATGACAATCCGAGCAGCAAGTCCGTACAGTTAAGTAGCAGATTCACAGTGTGGATAGCTAGTGCGGTCTGAGACACTCTTTCATGCTACCAGAGACAAAAGAATTCCTTCCCGCAGAAAATCTGGCCGCTGATTGGTGTATTTGAAAAATGCACTTCTTTGTGGTCCAATGGCATGGCAGAGTTTCGGCGGCAAGGTTTTCTTTGTCTCTGGTAGCATAAAAGAGCGTCTCAGACCACACTAGCTATCCACACTGTGAATCTGCTACTTAACTGTAAGGACTTGCTGCTCGGATTGTCTCATCGGCACGTATCAACAGTACGAACCATTGAGATACTACTACCTGCAACGCTGCCTGACTTCTAAGTCGCTGTTATTGCTGCTCATTACCGTGATCTACCTCTGCAACTCTGCCTGACTTCCGAGTCACCTTTGTTGCTGTACCCTGAGCTTCTACAGCTGTTTCATACAGTATCAACTAGCTGGTACTGTAAGTACGGTACATTGCTATGTTTTTGCAGTTTGCTGTGTTAGACGCTGATTTGCGTAGCGAGGTTTCAATGCATATACAGTACGGTACCGTTTTGTTTTGCTCGGCGGCCATTTTAGTTTCAGTCGCAATATTGCTGTGTTTATCGTCCCGCTGCCTCGGTATGCCCTGTCCTTCTCCCATCCCCGTAGAGGTTTATTTGTGAATCCAGTAACTATCACACACACATACCGATCGTTCCTAGCCTCCCGTTGCCCCTCATAGTTTCCCTGAGTGACCGCCGCCATCTTGTTTTGCTCGGTGGCCATTTTAGTTTCAGCCGCAATATTGCTGTGTTTATCGTCCCGCTGCCTCGGTATGCCCCATCCTTCACCCATCCCCGTAGAGGCTTATTTGTGAATCCAGTAACTATCACACACACATACCGATCGTTCCTAGCCTCCCGTTGCCCCTCATAGTTTCCCGTGAGTGACCGCTGCCATCTTGTTTTGCTCGGCGGCCATTTTAGTTTCAGTCACAATATTGCTGTGTTTATCGTCCCGCTGCCTCGGTATGCCCCGTCCTTCACCCATCCCCGTAGAGGCTTATTTGTGAATCCAGTAACTATCACACACACATACCGATCGCTCCTAGCCTCCCGTTGCCCCTCATAGTTTCCCGTGAGTGACTGCCGCCATCTTGTTTTGCTCGGCGGCCATTTTAGTTTCAGTCGCAATATTGCTGTGTTTAACGTGTGTTTGCATTATTGCACCACTTTGCACATTTAACTTTGAGACTAATGGTTTTAATGGTCATGTACACACTAAGTTTTGATTTATGTTATAAAAATAGCAAATTTGGCGCTCTACTTTACAGTACTGTACTGTATATCAGTTCAGATATTCACACATTTTATTACTGTTGAGCTGACACCTACTGTACCTTACCGTACAGTACTGTACAGTATATAATTAGGGAGTGTTTTTTAGACACCTGTATTTATCATATTTATTATCTTGTGCCTCTATACAATCTCACAATAGTGGTTAGTGCTTTAACAGTTTTAGCGCTGTGTAATCTCCTATATTTACCTGTATATACTGTATAACACACGCACAGTCTTAGGAGACAGAAAGTGCAGTATGAGTACTGTAATTGTTTACAGTGTTGTAATGTGAAACATTTACTGTATACAGTACATGTATTTCCACTATTTTTCTTAACATTGTAATTAGTGTCTTTATACTTGTGTATTTCAGAGTGCACCGAACTGTCAAAATGGTGAAGAGCAAAGGTTTTTACAACGGAAACGAATCTTGCCCACTTCCACTGACCAAAAGGCTGAGTGCACTAGTCCCACAACGGTCTACAAGCAAACCTTCCAAGAAGAAAACAGGTAAGGAAAATTTACAGGTACGTCTTCTAGTCAAGGCAAGGAAGAATGCAAAGGCGAAGAGCAACACTTTGCAAGTGGACATCGGAGAAAATGGACCAGGGAACGTGGAGCAACCCATGAACGTCCCGAACCAGGAGGAAACACCAGTCATTTATGGGCCAGAAGAATTGGACACCTTTGAGCCTCTTGTTGAAGATGTATCCTGCTCACCAACTCGGCGAAAACTGTCATTCCAAGAAGATAACGCATGCACATGTAGCTGTGCTAGGATGGTGAGAGACCTCGTTGGAAAAGTTGGTCAACTGGAAGCGAAAATTGACAACTTAAAAGAAGAGCTGAAGGAAGGGCTGAAGGACACCATTGCAGGAGCAATGAAAGAAGCAATCCGGCAAAGTAAAGAAGAATGGCAAGAGGCCGCTGCCCAGAGTACCAGGAAGAGACATGACCAGGCAATCCAGTATGAAATGGTCACACCGGATGAATTTGAGCCTGAGGAGAACGACGACGATTTCAACTTGGAGACTGACCCATCCTTCCACTTCCTAGATATGGACAATACAGTGGCATCACAGCACTTGGACATGACACCAGTGCCATCATGCAGCCTGCCTCAGTGGGAGAGTACACCAGTGGCATCACATCGCCTGCCTGAGCGGTCAGTTGAAGAATCAAGGATCAACAATGCAAGCATGCCTGTAATTTCACCAGGAACGCCTGTCACGTCGAGCACGCCAGCACCACTGACTGTATTTGGAACACCCTTACCGGATATACCACTGGCTGTGATCAACGTTGACAAGGATAATGAAATATACAGAGCTGTCAATTGTGAGATGCATCGATATGCGCAAGTAATATTTCAGGAACACGTGCCCTATGACCTGTATTGCAAGCGGGTGAACTTTGATGGAAGTCGGAAGAAAGTGCCAATCCCAAACAATTTAAGAGAAGATATCCTCTCAAGATGCCAGACAAGATTCAGGATTGGCAAGGAAGAACTTACCCGGATAAACATGCATGGAGGACAGTCACGCATACAAGTACAGATCTGCAATCAACAAACACGACTTGAAGGGACTTGTCAGAAGACAGGAAGACCCGGCGCCGCCGCTGTCCAGGACGTGGCAGTGGCAGAAGAAAGAAGCTGAGGACAGGAGAGGACTAAAGCGGTGGAAAGCAAAAGAGCTAAAGAAGTTCCCCCCCCCTCAAAGCCTCTTCCACCATAACAGATAGGCCCTATGTGAGGCCAACGGAACATTAAACCCAACCTACAGTAGACCAACAGGTCTGAAGAGAGGAAGACCCATGTGAAGAGAAAAGCAGAGTACAGGAGAGGACTACAGGGGTGGAAAGCAAAAGAGCTAAAGAAGTTCCACCCCTCAAAGCCTCTTCCACCACAACAGGTACCGGTAGGCCCTCTGTGAGGCCAACTGTACTGTACATTAATTAATATTGTAGTTTGTTAGGCTGGTGAGATACAGTAGGGCTGATATTAATGTTACAGTAGATTAGTGTGACACTATTAGAGCAGGAAAGGGCCTTGCATAGCATATTCTCTCTCCTACAGGGACCTCTGTGTGGGATTGAGTGGCACGAAGGAAAAGAGTATCTCCGGTGAGTACTGTATGTACCGTACCTGTGTGTCTGTCTTTTACTGTCTGTTCATCTCTGCCTATCCTCCTTTCTTCAGGGCGTACAGTGGACCTTGCACTCTGATGCACGGTAGAGTCTGCACCTGGTATAGGTGAAACTCTGCATCTGAGGCCAAAAGTGCCAGTGATGATTTTAACCTAAAAGCTTAATCTTTTTGTGTAGTCCTTCTTCCAGTAGGGCGTATCGGTCGGCATTGAGGAAGGACTGTTTTCACGTCATCTCTTTCCTCCTAGGTACTGTACAGTAGTCATGTCCGTGTCCAGCTTGGAACTCCAGTACATGCCAGCGGCAGAAGAAAGAAGCATGGGACAGTAGAGGACTACGGGGGTGGAAAGCTAAAGAAGTCCCCCCCCCCTCTGTAAAGCATGTTACTGTAGGTTAAATAAAAATTGTCATTAATTTATACAATTGGTGTTTGTACTGTATGTAATTCAGTGTTTAAGTGCGCCTGAGACCCAACACGTGCATCTGTCATTAAAAAGGAACAAAAAGTCAATAACACACAGATGCAGGGGTGTATCGTCCTATTGGCCAGGATTTCACTCACCAGGGGCGCGCCGGCCGATGGGGGTTGCCGCCCACAGTCATATACTGTACAGTATCTCTGTTGCCCATCACAGTGATTTCACAGCTGCCCGGCACTTACAGTAGAATACAGTACAGTAGACATACAGTACTGTATACACTGAGGGACATTTTCAATTTAGGGATGGTCTATTTACTTTTTTTAGCCGGTCTCGTCTTTTCACTCCAAGGGGTCTATTTACTGTACTAAGCAGTGTTAGGAGACAGAGTGAAAAGTGATAAGGTGTCAGTCAATCAGCTCCCAACTGTCATTTTTCAAACACCGCCTGTGAGATTACAGTTGGGAGAACATTGGTTGGCACTTTTTCACCCATTGGAGCAAAAACACGTGATTGGCTAAAAAAAGTTTACTGTTGTCGTGTATTTATTTAGTTAAAGCTTAGACAGATAAAATTGTAGATAAATAGCACCAACCAATCAGATCCTAACTGTCACTGTACAGGCTGTGTTTGAAAAATGACAGTTACTGTAGTACAGTAGCTAATTGGTTGGTGCTACTGTATTTACAGTTTCTCCAATTTTATCTCTCTCCAAGCTTTATTAAATCACCCCTTAAGAGTGGTGTGCAATTAATAAAAGTACTGAATGGGTGACTTACTGTACATTATTTTCTTACCTTTTAGTTCTTACAGTATCAATAAATGTAAATACAGTATACTGTACTTTATCCACAGAACCAAGTAAAGACATAAAACGTTGCACGTAATAAAACAAATTTTAATAAAAATCATAAATAAACAAAAATAAAGTAACTAAAAAATAAAAAAAAAGATCCACGAGGTGGTGGGCCATCTGCCGGTAATGGCTTAAAAAGAACATAATTTGTTCTGTTGAGAGAAAAAACAGGGTACAGTATTACAACACTAATATACAATATTGTACAATCTTGACACTAACGTAAATACTGTACTCTACCTCGAGTCAGGCATGGTCCCTGCCTCCCTTGGGGTCCCTGCCTCCCTGAGGGTCCATGACTGAAGACTGTATTGGAAAAAAATATATTCACATTAACAGTGCTGTATTTACCTTTATATGGTATGGTGCTACTGTAAATGGTTTGGCTACTGTAGCTCCTAACAAAGTACTGTACAGTACATAAACAAACAGAACAATACAATGGCTACAGTACGGTACAATGCAGGAAAAGTACTATACAGTTTAAACATTGCTACACCAAAGGTGATTATACTGACTGAAGCTGGCAGACAGAGGGATACTTTTGGTGCGGTGTAGATACAGTACAGTAACCTCCCACAATTTAATGACTATTACTGTACAGTATCTTCAAAGCATGTTTGCAAATGATTGATGACAACTGCTTGTTCAGAGTAGGCTCATCACATACTGTACTGACAAACAACTGCATGATTACAATGTCGTAATCATGCAGTGGTTGTCATACCAGTATCTTTAAGCGGATGGGCACCTTTAGAGTAATGTCCTTTATAAAAAAAATAAAAACACAAAGTCTGTAAGGAGAAGAGGTTGGAGATGCGTCTTTGTAGTAAAGAAGAGAGAGAAAGAGATGCTGTGAAAACAAAAAAAAGGAGAGAGAGACAGTACAGAAGAAGACAATACATTGTACAGTTGTGTAGGGTACAGTACTTACACGGCCTGTGAGGCCTGCTTGGCCCATGTTCTGGCAAGTGGCCGGTGGGGGGCTGTGGCCTTCCACGTTCCCGCACTGTGGGGAAAAAAAAAATTCCTGTTACACAAGTACAGAAACAATTAGTGTGTAAGGAGAAGAGGTTGGAGATGGGTCTTTGGAGTACAGGAGGAAGAGAGAGGCACTGTAAAAAGGAGAGCACAATGTACAGTACAGTAGTGCACGGTACTTACTCAGGACGGCAAGCCGCGTTCTAAATGCGGCAAATGTTGGTGGTGCCGCCTCCACCTCCGCTGCCGCCGTTGGTGGTGGTGCCTCCATCCCCATTGGTGGTGGTGGTGCCGCCTCTGCCTCTGCTGCCACTGTTGGTGGTGGTGGTGGTACCTCCGCCGTCCTTGGTGGTGGTAGGACTGTGGAAAAAGAACAGTTTCCATCAAAACCATTTGGAAACAAATAAACTGTGTAATGGTGCATAAACACTACACGATATACTCCCTGAGATGTTCACTTTATTGCCCAGTGTGTACGCACCATAAATCTTGAACAGAGCCTCCATAACAACAAAAACAAACACAGACAGAGGGAGGGGGGAGAGGGAGAGAGAGAGAGAGAGAGAGAGAGAGACTGACAAGGGTAAAAAAGGATAGTGATCCAGTGCTGTAGAAAACCATGTGGTGTACTTTACTTACGCGGCATGGAAACGCCACTGTAGGGTGGTGCTGCCGCCATTGGTTTTGGTGGTGGTGCCGCCTCCACCTCTGCTGCCGCCGTTGGTGGTGGTGGTGGTGCCTCCGCCGTCCTTGGTGGTGGTAGGACTGTGGAAAAAGAACAGTTTCCATCAAAACCATTTGGAAACAAATAAACTGTGTAATGGTGCGTAAACACTACACGATATGCTCCCTGAGACGTCCACTTTATCGCCCAGTGTGTACGCACCATAAATCTTGAACAGAGCCTCCATAACAACAAAAACAAACACGGACAGAGGGAGGGGGGAGAGAGAGAGAGAGACTGACAAGGGTAAAAAAGGATAGCGATACAGTGCTGTAGAAAACAATGTGGTGTACTTTACTTAAGCGGCATGGAAACGCCACTGTAGGGTGGTGCTGCCGCCATTGGTGGTGGTGGTGGTGGTGCCGCCTCCGCCTCTGCTGCCGCCATTGGTGGTGGTGGTGGTGCCTCCGCCATTCTTGGTTGTGGTAGGACTGTGGAAAAAGAACAGTTTCCATTAAAACCATTTGGAAACAAATAAACTGTGTAATGGTGCATAAACACTACACGATATGCTCCCTGAGATGTTTATTGCCCAGTGTGTACGCACCATAAATCTTGAACAGAGCCTCCATAACAACAAAAACAAACACAGACAGAGGGAGGGGGGAGAGGGAGAGAGAGAGAGAGAGAGAGAGAGAGAGAGAGAGACTGACAAGGGTAAAAAAGGATAGCGATACAGTGCTGTAGAAAACAATGTGGTGTACTTTAGAGAGAGAGGGAGGGGGGGAGAGGGAGGGGGAGAGAGAAAGACAGAGAGAGAGAAAGAGAGAGGGAGGGAGAGAAAGACAGAGAGGGAGAGAGAAAGAGAGAGGGAAAAAGAGAGAGAAAAAGAGAGAGAGAGAGAGAGAGAGAGAGAGAGAGAGGGGGGGAGAGGGAGGGAGAAAAAGAAAGAGAGGGGGAGGGGGAGAGGGAGGAACAGAAAGACAGAAAGGGAGAGAGAAAAAGAGAGAGACAGAAAAAGATACAGTACTCTACTTACGCATGCAGAGGCCAGGGAGCTGTGGCTCTGGCTGCTCCAGTTTGAATTTTTGGACTGTGTGTTTAAGAAAAAAATTATTATACGGTACAAAAAATAACACCTCCATACTGTACATAACACCAATACAAACACACAAAAAACAAGAGTGAGAAGACAATTTATAGTAATGTATACTGTAGTAGTGTAAGGTACTGTACAGTACTTATACTTACGCGGGCAAAAACCCAAATTTTGCTCTTTGGGGGAAATGCGCCTGCGCTTTCCTTGTTGCAGAACTGTGGGGGGAAAAAAACAGAATGTTCCTGTTATGCAAGTACAGTAGAGAAAGAATTACAGTTGGGCCTGATTCA